>JAQQTP010000082.1:67320000-68025000 GCA_029884605.1 Ormosia emarginata
AATGTAAATCATGCCTTAATATATGAATCTAGAGACATAAAACTTGCCTGTGGGCTAAAGTCCTACTCAATTAGACTCATAATGTAACCTTATGACAAAACTATCAAATTATGTTCCTTTTCTTAATTCCTGTGGGCATATCAAGAAATATAATATGATATTTCATCCTAATTAATCATACAAATATAACAAAATTTATGTGGGTAGATCTTATTATATCACATATGATTAATTACAAGTAATGTTTTAATGTGATTCTAAAACTTAATATATAATTCTAATTAATTAAAGATCTTTGTGACTATTCTCTAATTAATTAAAATTATATCAATCACTTAACATTAAATCATTCTTAATAAAGAGCTAAATATTTGCATAACATAATACAAATAAATTGAATAATAATGCATAAATATTATTTAGCATAATATTGCATGTACAATAATCATAAATTCATACATACAAATTTCAAGAAATAAATAATATATGCATATATTTATTCAATAAAGGAAACTATATAAGCTCTTTAATAATTAATTCTAATGTGCATAAATTATTTATCTTAATATTGCATGCTTAAGAAAGTACCAAAATTAAACATACAATTCAACAAAATAAACAGATAATTTATACACATTAAAATTTATCAAATAATTCATGTGCTAAAATAATACAATTGCAAAAACATATACAATTTTCAATCAGCACATAAATTAAGCATATATATAATTTGTAGCACTTCAACTCTTAAGAAATGTTGATAGCATGGTGGCAGCCCAATTAGTTTTTCATTCAAGAGGTCACGGGTTCTATCCTCCCATACGCAAGGCAGCAACCATTTTTTTTTTTGTTTAGGGCATTCTGAGAATCGAACACGCGACCACTGCTCATGCATTTCAAAGGACGCATGTCTACCGCTGCACCACTTGCGAATTATGTGATGAAGACTGTCGTCGTCAAATATATAACAATAGGCAAACGACACAGAAGGCACGCATTTTGTTCATCTTCAACCTTGAGCCGGGTCATTCGACCGGTTGCAACCCGCGAACCCGAAAACAAAACCCGACGTTTTCCAGCCATTTTTGACGTCAAAAACAATATTTTAAATCACAGAAAGCTTAGAAAATCAATTTCAAACAGATTTCTGGTTTTAGTTTGGATTAAAAGGGTCAAAAACATAATACCCATATTCTGAAAAAATCAAAACTCCGTAACAGATAAGAGCAAGCAAGGCAGAGGCATATAGACAGGCTCTGATACCAAATGTAAGACTTAGAAAACGATCTAAACATAGCGGAAGCAAAACGGATCAAGAAAAACCAACCTCCCGCCATTGCTATTTGATTCACTCTTCCTCTGTTTTTTCAAGCTTTTTGTCAAAACGGGTTTCTGCCTTGGCTTTCCAAACTCTCACTCGCTCAAACTCGATGGTGTTGTTTTCTGAATAGAGGAGTAAGCTTGGTGACCCAAAACAGAGAGCAAATGTTCAATTTATGAAGCTCTGCCCATCACAGAACTCAACAAACGTGGAGCAAAATATGGGAGCGTGGGAGCCCAAATTTTTCGCACTTAAACGTTTCTGAAGCTTAATGGGATAGTGGGTTGAATAGAAACAGAAAATGGACCACGTTCTGATATTGTTTTCCCAATTAAATAGCAAAAATATTTTACTCTTATCCCAACTGAAAAACAGAGCAAGTTTGTTACGAGATTTACGGGAAAACTATCACATCTACGATTATGGAGATGTGTCACATACAAAGTAAGGGAGGCAGGCAGTGCCGGCCAATCGGCCAGGGCGACTTGGAAGCATACTTGACAATTACAGTTTTTTCCGGGACTTCATGTTAGTACTTGGCAGACTTTGGTCTGGGACCAAAAACAGATTAAAACTGTTTTCAGGTTTGAATGCAGAAGTATGATTCAATAATCATAACTCGTAAGCTTGACTCTCAGTTTAATCTATATTCTTCTAGAAATTCAGTCTAACCTTCTGCGACTTTATTTTTACTTCTTTTCTTTCCAGAATTTTGTAGCTACTTCAGTGACATGATATTTTTAAACATGGGAAACAGTACCCAGAGTCAGATTTTACACCATGTATTAGCCTTCCATATCATATGAAGTCAAGATGTAACAACAAATTTTGATCATGTAACTATGTGAGATTGAAAAGACATATTTATTCTCCATAGAACGGGTGAAAAGCATTCAAAGGACATCATTCAACTTGTTAACTTGATTGTAATTAAATATATAGGGAGGTTGCTTCCACATTAGCAGCAAAGCTCACCTCTGCCATCCTCCTCATTAGCAAATCAGCCTTCTCTCGAACTCTTACAGAGCCCCTCACAAAAAGATCGGCTAACACGGTTGAGAATTATGGTAACAACAAAGCCTCTTTGACACAACATTCACTGTTGTTTTGGACTGTGGTCCGGGATTCCATCTGAAAAGATTGACCCGACACACGAACCATCAGATTCTGCCATTTACACCCCGACCTAGGTTTTACAATCTCGGTCCACGGCATCGGACTATAACGATTGCTGGACCTATGTAGATTCTCACAACTGCCAACTACAATCTTATATGTGGAGACCATAACTGTCTACAATAAGGATTGACTACTAAGGAGACAACCTTGACAGGTCAGAGACGGACCTCAATGATCGTGAGCCGAGACCTCTGCCAAAGCACGATCTTAATGTATATTTATCCTATACAGATTGCATGAGGATTTCAGTCACGCTCTACATATACCAGGCCAAGTTAACTAAATAAAGTATCTGTTATTCTATTGTATAAGCCCTACTTGTGCATTGCCTGACTTGAGCGTTAGAGTCCCTTTGCAGGTACCCATCCCCCTGGTTCAATACGCTTGACAGCAGTTGTGTAAGGAAGAAACCACCATACACGTGTCTATCTCAGGTACCTTCTAAATCCACTTCAGAACATTGGCGCCATCTTTGAGAATCTGATAAACTTCCATTCCCGCATTAACCATGGTGAGCATAAGACACAACCATAGGAAGGGAAGCACTGCATAGGCTGCCCCTGGCCAAATACAGGGCCTAGCAGCACAACGCGACCTCCTTCTATCACACCACCAGAAACCTCCGCCGCTAGAAGCATGCCTATTGTGGTGGAAACTCTCAACGATGGACATGAGGTTTCAGCTTCTGTTGAAAGCCCTGCTCCATCTCGAAGGGTTTTAATCCATAACAGGCTTGTCTTTCCTCATGGTGGGGCCAACAATACAAACCATGGAGCAAACCATGGAGTTAGGATCCCTGTGCATGCTTGCTTGGGAACCTCCCATAATGATGTAGATTATGCGTCTCACTATGAAGATAATGTCTAATCCGAAACGATGAAGAATGACATTCGAGAGTTGTTGCGCCAACAAACAACGCTCATCGAGGGTTAGCGGTGTCAGCTAGAGGAACAATGTCGTCGGTTGGAGAATCTCAAAAGATCGGTGAGGACGGACAACGACAACAGATAACAGGATGTAGTTCATAATGAGCAAGCAGCCCAATGTGCTGGTGCTGGGGTTTTTGGAAACCATAACCCGGTCCCCGACCGTCAATAATAATTCTCAGATGCTCTAATGGCATATAGGGTCCCGAGGAACCTCAAGCCTCCGAGTAATTTGGAGGCTTATGATGGGACGACAGATCACCAGGAGCACTTGGACGCTTACACTCAGTCCATGCAGCTCTACAAGTATACCCCGAAACTGCTATGCCGAATTTTTCTCCTATTTCTGAAGAATGACACCCTCTATTGGTTTGTCACCTTACGAACAAAGATTACCGGATGGAAAGACCTTACACAATATTTCTTGCAACACTACACCACAGCAAAGGAACGACCAAAGTCGATTAACTCCCTTTTCGGAATCCGCCAGGGAAGTTCTGAATCCTTGCGCAAATATGTCAAAAGGTTCAATCAGATCTGTGTGGGCATTGAAAACCTAGATGACAGGATAACCCTCTATTACGCCAGAAACGGACTTCGAACTGACTCGAGCTTCTTCATGTCATTGGCAAAAAAGAAGTTAGTGAGTCTATGAGTTTCACCTACAGGTGGATAAGTACGTCGAGCTAGAGGAAGTTACCAAAGCCAAAGAGAACCTGGAGAAAGGTGAACCGGTCCACCAAAAAAAGAACAAAACTCCAACCAACCCCGTGACTCCTCCAAGAGCGAACGGTATCGGCCCAAGTATTCTGAGTATACTCCTTTGAACACCCCTCGAGAGACAATCTTGAAGGAGGTCATTCAAACCGAGTTCTAGGATATCAAGAGGCCACCACCCATAATGAAGCAATTTCAGAGGGACTATTTGAAACATTGTAGGTGGCACAAGAGCTATGGCCACGAGACAGAAGATTGTTACTAACTCTGGGATGTTATCAAGTCCCTGATCAAAGAGGGACAGTTGTAAAAGTACATTAGTGGTTTCTGAGGAGGTGAAGACCGCAGAAGACGTAGGGATCGGAGACAAAGCTACAACCCTTGACGAAGTCCAGACCAACGTCCAAGAAGAAGCCAAAGTCCTGCTAGAAGATCCCGGGCCCCACCACACCGCAATGTTAAAAACAAGCAAGATCAGGATTGGGATACTCAAGGTGGAGGTAACAAGAAAGACAGACTCATCTGTACCATCTCAGGAGGGTTTGCAGGGGATGGTCTATCTAAAAATTCTCGGAAAAAGGCACACCGGACAACGGTCTTAAGCGTATCTAGTTCCTCGTGAAGACCCCATGTTGAAAATAAGGACGCACCGTCCATCTGCTTCTCCGACAAGGACTACGGCGACATTATCCGATATCATGATGACCCTCTGGTCATATCTAGAATAATATCTAACGCCGAAGTCTGTCGTATCTTTGTGGATCAGGGGAGTTTAGCAGACATCATGTTCATTGATGCCTTCGAAATACTAGACTTCCCTCTGTCTACACTCACACCATATGAAGGTGAACTAACCGGTTTCTCCGGAGAAAAAGTTATCCCGGTCAGTTACTTTGAAACTTTCTTAACCCTAGGTAATGACAACACGTACAAAACGATTAAGGTGAGATTTTTGGTCATGGATTACCCCTCGACTTACAACATCATCCTGGGTCGTTCTATGCTAAATGGTATTACCGTTGTAGTCTCTATCACTCATCAAGCCGTAAAGTTCCTCAACAGGAACAATGAAGTGGTCATAGTCAAGGGCGACCAGATTATAGCCCGCAAGTGCTATAACGAGAGCTTGAAGATCAGTAGGGCTTCTAGGAAAACAAAGGCACGAACATCCAGCCCCGCCCATGATCAAGTCAACATTCTGATAACCGAGTTGGATATCCGTGAGGAAATCCGAGGCACAAGACCCCAACCTGAAGGAGAATTAATCCCGCTCCAGCTGGGTGATAAACCCAACCAAGTCACCAAAATAGGAGCAAACCTCGAAGAGTAGGAGAAGATCCAGTTGATAGAGCTCATACAGAAAAATAAGGACCTTTTCGCTTGGACATCCGCTGACAGGCCTGGGATTGACCCCGCTTTCATCTACCATTATTTATCTATTAAAAGGGATGTGAAGCCGGTCTCTCAGAAAAAAAAGAAAAGTTGGCCTTGAGGGACAATAGGTCATTGAGGAGCAAGTCAAGGAATTACTAAACGCTGGCTTCATCAGGGAGATATCGTACACTACTTGGCTCTCAAAAGTTATCCTAGTAAAAAAGTCAAACGGGAAATAGAGGATATGCGTTTATGACACCGACCTAAACAAGGCGTATCATAAAGATCCATACCCCCTCCCAAATGTTGACAAACTAGTTGATAGCTCCTCCGGCTTCCGGTTACTATCCTTTATACACGACCTACCCCGTGTCTGGTGACATGGGCCATGTTATTTGTTGTTACCCAGAACTGAGAATATATGACATGCCAAAAAAGAACACGTCCTACCCCGTGTCTAGGGACAAGGGACGTGTCTTCTAGTTTCTTCATTCTTGGTCTTTTCTCCTTGAGGGCTCCATCATTCAACAATTTCCTACAAAGCACAACTCAATTAATGATCGCTTATAATCACATTTAAGCATAGTTTCATAATAAAGATCTAATTAAGCTTGAAATCTTGAAACTAACCAAATGTTAACAATTAAGCACAAGTGGAGTCCAATTAAGTTAGACTTAAGGCACTTAGAGTGTAGAAATAATCGACAGATCATTCCACCCAAGTGCAAGCTTCACAATCCTATATATCTAGTTGTATATCAGGGTGAAACCAAGGCACTTGACTAGTATCTTCCGTTGCAGTCAAGAGGGCAGAAGAGTGAGAGCAGTAAGCCTCCATGCATTACACGAACTACAGTAGAAATAGTGAATCCTTCCGGTAAGTGCAGAAAGGTTGCACCCTATTGCGTATGCTTGGAAAGAAAGGCTTCTGCCACCCAGATGCATATTTTCCAACCCATGTAGAGCAGTTATTTAGTCCTCACCAAACCATTATGCTTGGTAAGAAAGGCCTCCATCAGAGGAATATGTAAGGGAAAAGGAAACACCTTTAAGAAATTGGGGAAGAAATGAAAAAAGATTTCAGAGAAAAAGATGACTCCCAACAAATGACAACCCCATCGCAAACATCCTTTATTTATAGAGAGAATAAAGCATTCTGATTGACTCCTGAGAAAGTGAACTAGTTGCGCAATCGAGGCCACGTTTTTAATGCTTCTCACTTTGTAACTGGCCGCAAGAATAGCGGCGGTTGGGAAATAGCCTGAAACTGTTATCTTCATTGAAGTGATTTTCATTCCTAATAAAGTCAAAACGACGGTTCCCAAGCAAGCACAAACTGCTACAAACCGCAAAATAAAGGCTGCAAAAAAGGACATCGAAGACCCTGTGAACTATACATGGGGGCAACCGATGACATATCCCAGATAATGCAGTAATGACATAAGCAAAGCGGTCTGGCTTGGGTCCCAACCTTACTCATTAACCCCAAGGGTATACTATAATGTATCACGGACCTCAGCCCTTTGGAAATAAACATCGCGAGATCCGGCATTAACACTGACTTAGATCCTTGTGTCCACTGTGTGATGTGTGCTCCTATCAAACTCTGATACCTTGATACTTAGTTATCCCATCTAAGCGCCAAGTTGGAGACAACTATTCTGGATCGTGATCTAGGATCATATCCCATGGGTTAACCAGGCACGTATCCGGGTAGAGTCATTCGTTGACACCCCAACTTAGAATTCACTTATGGTGCACAGTTGAGATCCCGGTACTATACATGTCGGACCACAACATTGGGTAGCTGTAGCATTACCGCGAGATTTACACAGTGGATAAATCCCATGATTATCGTAACTGCCAATCATGATCTTGCGTAATAATAACACTCATGACCATCTTTGACTGCTTATAATTACAGTATCAATATCTTGATTTTATATGGTCCCTTTGCAATTATTAAAGGAACATATCTCCTTATTCAACCTTTATAAATATCAGGTTCATTCACCTCTAACAGGTATTTATTGCTCTTTAGTTTAAACCCTAATTATACACAACCTGACTTGAGCATTAGAGTGCCTTTGCAGGTATCAATCCCTCCATTTCAACACGCTTTGCTATTGCACAAGGAGGTAAACACTAGTACATGCCTATCCAAGTACACGTCAGTAACCACTACTAAACAACTTAAGGCAAATCACTCTTTTTTATTTTTTATTATTTGAGATGAACGACTAATTTTATATTACATTAGCATCAAAACTCAAATGTTGGGATAAGAAAGATGGTGCATCTTCTAGCCAAATCTCTAATTCATTGAGCGAAGTTGGCCAAAGAATCCACTATCTTATTATAATTTCTAGAATAAAAATCATAATTGAAAGTATCAAGCAAAGAAGTTACTAGAAAAATATCATAAAGAATATATCCATTATAAGAGTAATCGATCCATTCTCCAAGAATAGAAGAGTAAACATTTTTTACATCTATTTCCAAATAGATACGCCTAAAGCCAAGTTCTCATGCAAATAAAAGACCCTTTTTAGTTGTTATCAACTTGCACTTGTTGGGGTCAATAATGTCATCTATACCCATATGAAATGACTTGCTAACCATGAAGTTACCCATGCAATCTAGAATCACCACCTCAACACCAAAGGCATTCAACTCAGTAAGCATCAACGTGTGGATTAGAAATGGGCTTAAAAAGTGATAAACGTGGTAGTTGATACACATGTTCAGGGATTGAGAAAGAGTACAAGGACTAGGATGGTAAATTCACAGCTCAAGGACTTCAATTGGAGCAAAGGCAGTTATATATACAAAAATGGGCGTGAGTATGAGGGTGAAGTTGGTTATGCTAAGTGCTCAATTTCTCTTTCCCTCTAATTTTATTTCTCTACTCAAGTTTCTTCTTCTTCTCTGTAACTGCTATCTCTGATAGCTGATAACTCCATGGAATGTAGTTATTTGTGCCTCACATCTACGCTATAAAGATTGCTTAAGTCCTCATTGTATGCATATTTGGAAGTTTTTGTGCTTATATTTGTTATATTCTATTTTGATGTCTTTCCAATATGATATTGAGCAAATTGTGCTTACTTTGTTATTGATTAAGTGGATTTGTAATTGTTAATAATTTGATGATTTTTCTATTGTAGGAAGGGCTCCAAATAAGCTGATATATGGAGTATTTGAGCAAAAACTAGAAGAGAAAGTCAAATGTACAACTCAACACTCAACGCCGCAGCGGGGTGCATTCCCTACATCAGGCAGAGAGACCCAAGAGCAGTGCGCCGCTGCGCAAGTAAGAGACGTCGCGACGCCAGTGACCTAATTGTATGCACACCGTGGTGCCATATGTTTAACGTTGTGGCGTGGCTCTATTTTCTGGGCCTATAAATACATTTTTAACAGATTTTAAATGGAGAGCTTTTTAGGTTTTAGAGAACCTACGACTGGAACTTCATTCCTGGGCTAAGATGAGGCCAAAGGAGCCAAGGTTGGGGGTCATCTTATTCATGGAATAAGATTTCAGCATCAAAGATCATATCCATGAGTCTCCTTCCTTCTTCCTTCTCTTTTCTCTCTTCTGTCTTCTATGAACATGATTTTTGTGATAGATTTTCATGTTTCATCATGTAGTTGAGTTGTATTTAGGGATTACTTTCAATCCTTGTATGGACATTAATGATTATGTATTACTTTGAGTATATATTGAAGTTTGGTTATTTTCAATCATATGGATCTTAATGTGCTTGATAGTTTGATCAACTGTTAAGTGATTTGTTGAAATATGATGAATCTAGAAATAGGAATTTGGATTTGAGATCATATGTATGGTTGATGCATGTTCAATGAGTTCAATTGGCTTGCATATATTGATTCTCTAATTAGATAAAAATATACCTCTTAGTCATGCATAGCGGATGTTTGAGAATAGATCTTAATGAGTGAAGTTTGCGTTAGTTCTCATGGAAACATAGTGAATTAGGTAAATGAAGTTATGGTTGATTGCGCTAGACATAGGCTTTTAATTAAAGTATAACTTAAGCTAACTTAACTATTCATTAATGTTGCTTATGAGGATTACGTAGCATTAATTGAAGTATGAGATGAAAAAAGATTTCCTAAATCTCTACACCATTATCTTTATTTTCATTTATCACTTTTCTATCTGTAGATTACACTTTCTCTTATTTTATATATTCTTGGATAGAATTTAGATAAGTTATTAGTTAATACTTAGCATTGGAAGCCAACATCCTCGTGGGAACGATATCTGACTCCTAGCTATATTACAAGTGTGATCCGTGCCCTTGCGGCCTAATAAAGGGACAAACAAGTTTTTGGCGCTGTTGTTGGGGATTGATGGTTTATTTCCATATAATTTAGACTTATTCCTTAGCAATTGCCTGGGATAAGGCATTATTTATATATTGCTAATATCAACAACAAGCTTATTTACCTCTAATTCATGCTGTATAGTTCAAGTTTTCTTTTGTATAGTTTAACTTAAGTTTTCATTCTTTGTAATTTTAGGTACAATAAATAGAGGATGGGCTTAATCATTCGAGGCCTTTGAGAGAGTTCGAAAACCCCCAAAGGAAAACCTCACTTAGGCAAAAGAAGGCTTATCATCTTATCCATCCATTTTCGGATCAAACTGGCCATACTCTAAGGAGATGCATACTGAAGTGCATTTTGGCGGTTTGCCTTGTGAAAGTCCTGCCGGGACTATAACTCAGGCCCTTCTTAGGAGAGAACCCATATTTTTATGTTTTTGTTAATTAGTATGTTTTTGTTAAGTTTTGAGTCATATATAGGTTAGTATGCTTGATTTTTGTAGTTGTGTTAGTTTTTATGGTTTTAGTGAGTTCTAAGTTATATATATGTTAGTATGTAGGATTTTTGTAATTTTGTA
Organism: Ormosia emarginata; assembly: GCA_029884605.1. NCBI lineage: Eukaryota > Viridiplantae > Streptophyta > Magnoliopsida > Fabales > Fabaceae > Ormosia > Ormosia emarginata. Next base: position 67,330,448 of record JAQQTP010000082.1, read on the forward strand.
GTTAGTATATTTGATTGTTGTAGGTTTAGTTAGTTTTTATGTTTATGTTTAGTTTTAAGTCATATGTAGGTTAATATGTGTGATTTTGTGTTTTTATATATTTCAATTGTCCATACTATGTTTTTAGTATTTGGACAAGTTTTAGAGGTGTTGAGGGCCTCTTTGAGGCAAATTTTGTAGCAAAACTGATTTTGCTATAGAATTCTGCAGGTTGGTTTCTCACGTTGTGGCTCTAGCTTTGTTGCGCCGCAGCGTCTCGGTTTTTACCCCTATCAGGGATTTGAGACAGAGCTCTCAGCTCCACGATGTGTTTTGTGTAACACCATGACGTACACCTAAAAAAACTTCTTAAAAAAAATTAGGTAATGCCGCGACGTGGATGTTGTGCATCGCGGCATGATACCCTGTTTTGTACGTATTTTGTACGTATTTTGTTCGTATTCAATTTTTCTTATTCATATTACATTTTTTGTTAATATTATTGTTTTTAATACTCGACTCTCACATTTTTAGTATTTATTCAGGCTAAAGTACCCTAGAAACCATGGACAGTGAGGACACTATTTCACTTCGGTTTGGGAAAATATCATTACATGTTGTTGTTATTATAATGTTGAATTTATGTAACATGTTTTGATATTTACATTATGCAGTAATGATAGTCATCATTTTTACATGATCATATGCTGACTATTATTAACTGATGGGTTACTGAGAATTTTTTTAAATTTTTAATGCATGATTAAATTGATGCTAGTGTAGAATTGGTTGTCCAATGACATAAATGGTTGCAATTTAATTATTTTTAGCAAAACCATATGTGATCAGAAGCATGTAAAACAATTTAGTTACTTTTTATGTATGATTTATATCCCACTTAGATACAAGTGTAACTTTGAAAATGATAAAAATACATATTTAGAGAAAGTTTATGGATGTACATGTAGAGTTTTGATTATCCTAGAAGCTGTTTTTAAACTCTCTTGAGGAGAAATCTTAGATTATGCATGACTGAGGAAATGATTAGGGCATTGTTTGGACCGATTAAGCCTTTCAAGCTTACCCTGATATGATGATATCTTTAGGTCCATTTTGAAGATTATTAAATGTTGGCCTTATATGTTTTTCATTCACTCATTATATTCGTTAACCTGTTAACCGTTCTAATGCATGTGAAAGTATTGCATTTTCTTCCTACCATCAATGTTTGTTGAGTACATAATGTGTTATTTCTTAAAGTGAGTCCAGTGAGTAGGATTATGTATGTTCAATACAAAATGAGCCTGAATGAACCAGATGCAAAATTGAAGAAAAATCATTGCTTTGTAAAAAAAAAAGAGAAAAACAAGCAAAGCCTAAGAAATGAAAAGTATAAAAAGCATTGAATAGTTCTGGCGAGTTTTCTTCTTTGACTGTTGAATACACTGATAATATCACTTGATGGCTCAAGTCTTGAAATAACATGTTTATGTTTCTCAATGTTTATTGTATATCATTTCCCTTCTTTTCATACGCCTATTACCATGACCTGACATTACAAGCTGTTAAAGACTTTTTTTATCCATATTTATGTGTGATTTACATTAGTGGAGAGAGAGTTTAGGATCAATTTTGTGGATTATATGATTCATATGCATGTATGCTTATAAACTTATCCGGATTTGTATGATTTGAATAGAAGAAGTTTATCTTGCATGTTTGTGAAAAAATGTGATTTGCATGAAAGGAAACTGGGTTGTTAGCATGTTTAGGGTTGTGTATGTGTAGAGTTGATTGTGAGATTTTAGCATTCATTGAGAACTGATACAATTATTCTACGCTGGTTATGTTTAAATGAAAATTGAAATTGAAAGCTATTGAATGCATGTGAAGTATAAATTGTTAAAGTAAGTTACTTAGTCATGCTTTATTTTGCTTGAAGACAAGTAAAAGTCTAAGTTTGGGGGTGTGATAACTCCATGAAATGTAGTTATTTATGTCTCATATCTGTGCTATAAAGATTGTTTAAGTCCTTATTGTATGCATATTTAGAAGATTTTGTACTTATATTTGTTATATTCTATTTTAATGTCTTTCCAATATGATATTAAACAAATTGTGCTTACTTTGTTAGTGATTAAGTGGTTTTACAATTGTTAATGATTTGGTGATTTCTTTATTGTAGGAAAGGTTCCAAACAAGCTGATATATGAAGCATTTGAGCAAAAACTAGAAGAGAAAGTTAAGTGTGCAACTCAATACTCAACGCCACTGCGCAGGCTGTGTAACATCGCGGTGTGGTGCATTCTCTGCATCAGGCAGAAAGACCTGAGAGTAAAGCGTCGCGGCGCAAGTAAGAGACGTCGCGACGCCAGTTACCTAATTGTATGCGAGCTGTAGCGCCACATGTTTAACACCGCTGCATGACTCTGTTTTCTGGCCCTATAAATACTTTTTTTAACATATTTTAAAAGGAGAGCTTTTTAAGTTTTAGAGAAGCTACAATTGGAACTTCATTTCTGGGTTGAAAGGAGGTCAAAAGAGTCAAGGTTGGAGGTCATCTTCTTCATAGAAGGAGATTTAAGCATCAAATATCATATCCATAAGCCTCCTTCCTTCTCCCTTCTCTTTTCTCTCTTCCTTCTTCTATGAACATGATTTTTGTGATAGATTTTCATGTTTCATGATGTTCCTAAGCTGTATTTGGGGATTACTTTGAATCATTGTATAGATATTAATGATTATATACTACTTTGAGTGTATATTAATGTTTGGTTATTTTCAATCATATGGATCTTAATGTTCTTGATAGTTTGATCAGCTATTAAGTGATTTGTTGAAATATGATGAACCTAGACATAGGAATTTAGATTTGAGATCATATGCATGGTTGATGCATGTTCGATGAGTTCAATTGGCTTGGATAAGTTAATTCGCTAATGTGATAGAAATATACCTCTTAGTCATGCATAACGAGTGTTTGAGAATAGATCTTAATGAGTGAAGTTTGCGCTAGTTCTCATAGAAACATAGTGAATTAGGTAAATGAAGTTATGGTTGATTGCGCTAGACATAGGCTTTTAATTAAAGTAGATTCTCAAGCTAACTTAACTATTCATTAATGTTGCTTATGAGGATTACGTAGCATTAATTGAAGTATGAGATGAAAAAAGATTCCCTAAATCTCTAAACCATTATCTTTATTTTCATTTATCACTTTTCTATCTGTAGATTAGTTTTACTGCACTTTTTCCTATTTTATATATTCTTGGATAGAGTTTAGATAAGTTATTGGTTGATACTTAGCATTGGAAGCCAACATTCTCGTGGGAATGATATCCGACTCATAGTTGTATTACAAGTGTGATTCGTGCACTTGCGGCCTAATAAAGTGACAAACAATAGCCTTCTATTCTCTTGAGAGATATTATACTAAACAAGACAATTACAGAAAGTATTATTTAGATAAATGCTTAGTGTGATGAATTTTGGAAACCATTCTTTTATTTCCTCACTACTACTATTACATTTGGTGTTTTTATTACATCATGGCTGACAACACTTAAACAAAGGATTTGGCAGCTGATTTGAAAGATCTAAAGCGCATGATTGATGAATTAGTGAAATGAGATAAAGGAACTAATACCATAATTGAGAAACTAGAAGCTACTATGGAGAATTTCCCTAAGCATGGGTCCTTTTCTAGTCAACCCCATGCTAGTTCGAGCTCAAATGCAGATTATCAGAATGCTCTCAAATAACCATTTTAGGTAAGTAATGTAAAATTAGAATTTCCCAGATTTGATGGCTTAGATATATTGAAATGGATTTTTAAAGTTGAACAATTTTTTGAGTATTACGATACACCGGATGAACAACGATTAACCATTGATGCAATCTATTTGAACAAGGAGGTAGTGCCTTGGTTTCAAATGATGAACATAACTTATCCCTTTCAAACTTAGTAGAGATACACTAGATCATTAGAGCTGGAATTTGGCCCATCACCATTCGATTGTCCTAGATCTACATTATTCAAACTTATTTAACAAGGTTCTGTGAGTGATTTTTATTTGGAGTTTACTGTTTTGGCTAATGGGGTTCAAAGTTTAAGTTAAGATATAATCCTTGATAGTTTTATCAGTGGCCTTAAACCTGAGATTCGCAGGGATGTGATGGCTCAAAGTCCAATATCTCTATTAAAGGCAGTATCTTTAGCTAAACTGTATGAGGAGAAGTATGTCCAGAAGCCTAGACCATGCTATGCAACTAAACCAAACAGAAACCATCAGCCTTACTCATATACTAACTCCAATTTTCAATCCAAAACTTCTGATTTAGATCCATTACTTCCCACCCCAACACACAAACCGTTTACTCCACCATTTAAACAATCTAACATAAAAAAAATGTCTATTACAGAAATGCAGGTTCAAAAAGAAAAAGACCTTTGTTATACATGTCTTGACAAATTCACTCCAAACCATAGATGTCCAAATAAACACCTCCTAATACTTGAAGCTGAAGATGAAGATATTCCACCACTAGAACTTGACCCCCTGATCATAACTCTTTACTAGACACAAACCATGAACTTGAACATCACATTTCCTATAATGCACTCAAAGGTGCAAATGGTCTAGGTACAATGAAGTTTCAAGGGTAGATTAATGGTACTACTGTTCAAATACTACTAGACAGTGGCAGTAGTGACAACTTCTTGTAGCCCAAGAATGCCAATTTTCTAAAATTACTAGTCGAACCTGCTCCACAGTTTCAGGTTATGGTAGGAAATGGGAATACTTTAACAGCTGAAGGATGTATAAGGAACCTCCAGGTTATAATATAAGGACATCTTTTGCAGATGCCAGTATACTTGTAACCAGTAACTGGTCCAGATTTGGTGTTGGGAGCATCTTGGTTGGCCACATTAGGACCACACATTGCTAATTATAGTGCCCTCACATTGAAATTTTTATCTCAATGGCCATTTCATCACATTACATGGTATTAAACCTACCACACCAACACAAGCTTGGTTTCATCATTTGAAGAGAATGCATAATATTCATGCTATCTCTGAGATGTTTACACTACAAGTATAATTTCCTGGTAGCCTAAGGACTAGTTTTTGGACGTACCAAGTGACTTAGAGCCTAAATTGGCCCTGTTATTATATACTTATAAATAAGTGTTTGACAAGCCTAGTGGTTTTCCTCCAGAAAGAGACCAAAATCATAACATCACACTGTTAGAAGGTTCTAATCTTGTCAAAGTAAAACCTTATAGATACCCTTATAGCCAGAAAACACAAATTTAACACATGGTTCAAGATATGATGGCAAAAAGTATCATTCAACGCAGTAACAACCCTTTCTCATCACCTATTATGTTAGTTAAGAAGAATGATGGGACATGGAGCTTCTGCATTGACTATAGAGCACTTAATGCTATCACTGTTAAAGATAGTTTTCCAATACCAACAGTGGATGAATTGCTGGATGAATTTCATGGAGCTAGATACTTTTCAAAGTTGGACCTGAGATCAGGTTACCATTAAATATTGGTAAACCCAGAAGATAAATTCAAGACTATTTTTAGAACACATCAAGGGCACTATGAGTGATTAGTAATGCCCTTTGGCCTTACAAATGCACCAGCCACATTTCAAAGTTTGATGAATAAGGTTTTTCAATAGCAATTAAGAAAGTTAGTATTGGTATTTTTTGATAATATATTAGTATATAATCCATATTAGCCTTCTCATCTATAACATTTGGAAATTGTTTTATACATTTTACAGCAACACAAATTATTTGCAAAGCTTTCTAAATGTTCCTTTGGGCTACAATAAGTAGAGCACTTAGGCTATTTGGTTTATGAAAAATAAGTGGTTATGGATTATTCAAAGGTGGCAACAGTATTAGATTGGCCAGAACCTACAATAGTTAAATAGTTAATAGGGTTTTTGGGGTTAGCAGACTATTACAAAAAATTCATTAGAGGTTATGCAGCAATTGCGACCCCTCTAACAAATTTTCTAAAAAAGGAGAACTTTAGTTAGGACCACACAACAAAAGAAGCCTTTGAGAAACTCAAACATGTTGTGACAGAAGCACTAGTGTTAGCTCTACTAGATTTCTCAAAGCCCTTTGTACTAGAAACTGATGCTTCAAAGACTGATATAGGGGCTGTGTTGAGTCAGCAAAATCACCCAATAACATATTTTTCTAAAAAGTTGTTCCTAGAATTCAAAAACAATCTACATATACTAGAGAACTATATGCTATTACAGAAGCCTTAGCCAAGTTTCGACATTATTTACTAGGACACCCATTTGTCATCAAAGCTAATTAGAAAAGTCTCAAAAATCCAACAAATTAGTCAATCCAAACCCTATAACAACAGAGTTGGTTGCATAAATTTTTGGGATATGATTTCAAAATTGAGTATAAACTAGGTAAAGATAATGTGGCAGTAGATGGGTTATCCAAATCCTTTTTGATGACTTGGTCGAAACTAAAATATGAATTCTTGACAAATTTCAAGGCAGCAGTCAATAAGGACAGTCATTTAGCTCAAGAAATGCAGTAATGTTTAGCTAATAATCAGTCTAATCCTCACTATATTGTCAAGGATGATTTATTGTATTGGAAAGGAAGATTAGTGATACCAATAAAGAGTTTGTTAATATAAGACATCTTCCAAGAATTTCATAGGTCACCTATAGGTGGTCATGCAGGTGTACTTCGAACAACAATTTGAATCAAAAGCCAATTTTATTAGCAATGAACAACGGAAAAAATTAAGTGCACTATATGTTAGCAAGCCAAATCTTTGAACTGTTCACCCACTGGATTGTTACAGTGATTATTAATTCTAAACAGAATTTGGGAGGATTTGGCAATGAACTTTATCATAGGTTTACCTAATTCATTTGGATACACAGTTATTATGGTAGTATTTGATCAAGTTTCAAAATATGCTCATTTTACTGCTTTAAAAATTGATTATACAAGTAGACAAGTTGTTGAATTATTTATGAGTCAAATTGTTAAGCTGCATTGTATGCCTAAAAGAATTGTCTCGGATAGAGATAAGGTGTTCACAGCTAACTTCTGGCAGCATTTGTTTAGACTACAAGGCACCACATTAACTATGAGTTCTTCATATCACCATCAGACTGATTGGCAATCTGAGATATTGAATAGATATTTGGAGCTATACCTTAGGTTTTTCACCTTTCAAAACCCTAAATCTTGGTTTAAAGTTTTGTGTTGCGTACTGCTATAACATTGCTTTTCATAGCATAGACTCTTCATACTGATTCATTTCTAATTTGTACTCGATTTTTCTTCCAACCAAATGCTACTTTTCTTTGTAAGCTTATTCTTTCTCTATAACACTTTGCTTTTTTCATAGCATAGACTCTGGATTATAAATACTTTCGTGGTTTAAGTGAAGATAGGAAGACAAAACTTACAATTTTTTATTTCTGTTGCCAGCAATTCAACAATATAGCCTTAACAATGATGGAAATGAGAGAAATAGCTAGTGCACAAAGGGACAGATGCAACCATGTCTCAATTGATGGTGAAAACCCAATTGAGTTGGAAAATTCTGTGAGAAAGAAGTTGGGGAGGCTGTCCCCTTTGTCTTCCGAGTGTTGCATATATAGAGCTCCCAAGCAACTACGTCTAGCGGCTGAAAAATCATTAATACCTAAGGTTATATCAATTAGGCCGCTTCACCATAACTGAGAAGATATACAAGACATGGAAGAGCACAAATTGCGGTATCTTAAGGACTTTCTACAACAGACTAATGTAGCCTACAGGACTGCATCAAACTCATAAAGAAATCTGAAGCCCGACTGAGAAATTGTTATGTAGAAATCACTGAACTTAATAGTGATAGTTGTGTGGAAATGATTCTAGTGGATCTGTGGATGCCACCTTCATCACTGAACTCCTACTAAGAACTACTTTCCCAGAATTACGAACTGGCGATGACCGTATTCTTGATAGACCAAGAATGGCAATATACATTGCACAGGATGTGCTTCTGCTTGAAAATCAGCTTCCATTCTTCATCATGGAGGATTTTCTAAGCCTAGCTAGAGTAATCTTTTCTCCAGAGAATGATGGGAGGATTACCCTAATTAAACTTTCTGTCAATCTGTTCAAAAGTTTCTTAGTATGGGACGTAGAATGCTATGCAGAGAAACTAGACTCCTCAAGAATAGAACATTTTCTTGACTTTGTCAGGAGCTCTTTTTTGCCAGCTGAGTTGCCAGCCAAAAGGAAATTACTTAAAATTCTATCCACACCCAATGTAACACAGCTTTACCAGGCTGGAGTTGATGGAAATTGTTTTCATTTCCAATTTGAACAGGGGATTCTAGAGATTCCATGTTTATTTATTTGTGAGTCGACAGAAGTTGTTATAAGAAATCTCATTGCCTATGATCAATGCCACCTGAATGATGCTTACACGACTAACTGTGCTTTTCTCATTGATCGCCTAATAGATACCCCCAAGGACGTGGAAATACTTACTAAGAATCAAATTTTGGATACTAATTTAACAAATAACCAAGTGGTGGCAACTCTCGTTAACAACCTTGCCCCAGGAGCTATCATGCTTGGTGAAGATTTCTATTATGATGATCTTGCTGAGGATCTAAATGCATACTGCAGAATCCTGTGGCACAAGTGGAAGGCAACCTTGAAAAGAGACTATTTTGGAACTCTATGGGCTATTATTTCAGTCGTCATTGCACCTGTTGTTCTTCTTCTTCTCGCTGACAGTCTTTACTATCAACTCGAATAGGTGCGCTTCAATTTCGTGCCTGTCTAATTGCTCAGTGTCTCAAATAAACAAAGTTTTTCCAATTATTAAAACGAAGAAAGTTAGCAGTATACTTTTTTTCTTTTTTTACATTATTTTAAATATTTATTTTACTATTAGTTTAAAAATAAATATTAATATTTTTTTTTAATAATTCTTATATAAAATGTGTCAATAATAAAATAAATATTAAAAAATTATTAAAAAATGTGTTTCATATACAAATTTACTGTATAACTAGTTATTTTGCCTATCCAAGTCCAAGATAATTGAGCAGATTAACTAATTAAAATAATAACATAACTAAAGTAACAACATGTTACACCAACAAGCATGACACATTTAATGTGCAACGATTACTATTATTATTACTATGGAATAAGTCGTTGGTATATATATATATATAAACTTTTACACTAGAGTATGTAAAAATAACTTTTATATCATTAAATAATTTTTTATTAGATAATTTTCTTATAAAATTTACTGTTAATATATGGGAGAGATTAAATAATATTGATATAAGACTTGTTATATTTATATTACCTAATAAGTTATTATATAATATGATTTTTATCAACATAATTGTTAAATTATAACTATCTAATATTTTAATTATTTGTGTCAAATCTTGATAAAATTGAATATCAATAAGAATGTAATAAAATAGTTCTAGTTTCTTATATTTTAAAAGTATATATTACATTAATTTTGATGTATTAAATAATTTTTAATTAATATAAATTTGTATAGATATGATTTATAGAATAAGAAGTTTTAATCAAATAGTAGATTTTGTGATAAAATTATTCAATAATGTTAAAATTTTGATTTACACTATAAATTAATCCTATATATTAGGATAATGGTAGTTACATAATTTTGAGAGGATAAAAAAAGAACAAAAACAGATAAAATGAAACATGAATAATTGCACGACAAGTTGATGAGGCCGACAAAAAATTTGTATCCTCGTTCTGGAGAGTAGAATCACCACTCAAATCTTAAATTCATGTGTTTAGAACCGATCAATCTAATCAAAATTAACAAAATTAAGTAAAATAAAAATAAAAAAATCCAATAAAACGAAAAATTTGAAAAACAATAAGAATAAAAAATGGAAAAAAATTATTAAAATAGATCAAATTTTAAATCCAAATTTGAAAATTGGTTCAATTCAAACTTGAACAGAATGTTATATATATTTTTTAAAATAATATTTTATATAGAAAATTCTTATATAACTTATACTTATTTTAAACTTTTTTACTATTTCCTAAATCAAACTTAATTATCTCTTTTGAATTTAGACATTTATTATAAAAATAAATAAATAATTTCAACTTGTATTTATAATTTAGATTTTTATTTTGATAAATTAGTTTAAATTTATATTTATTATACTTTAATAAATTAGTTTAAACTTATATTTGATATGATTTATATTTGATATATTTTAATAAATTTAAATTTTCATATTTTGATGAATTTAATAAATTTATAATATAAAAAATTAAACAAAAAACCAAAACGCCAATTAAATCTAAATTGATTTAAATTTAATTAGATCAAATTTATATTTTAAACCAAGACAATTAAATAATAAAATAAAAAATTAATTAAATTAATGTAAATGACATTTTTTCAAAACCAATATAATTTAATCCAGCTTACACTACTACATAGCATCCTCTTCTTTCTTTTACTCTTTATTACCGAAAAGGAAACAATGTTTTGATTTCAAGCTACAGATCTGAATCTGGGTGCGGAAGCTTTGAGATCCCATCTGAACGAACTATTCTACCTGTACCATAACCAAGTGTTATTCTCTTCTCTTCTCTTCTCTTGCTGTGTTTAGATAACATTTAACAAGCATGAACCACAACGATGTTGTGATTGATATTAAGGAGACACTGGACAGAGCAGAGCCAACCATTAATGATGATTGTTGCATCTATAGGGTACCCTTTAGTATTCGGAGACTTAAAGAAGATGCTTACACCCCAAAGGTTGTTTCTATTGGCCCCTTCCACTACCACCACCATCCTAGGCCGTAAAGAATGGAAAGACACAAGCTAATATATTGCAAGAAATTTCTTGAACGAGCTGAGCCAACTTTGGATAGTTTGATTAGCTATGTGGAAGAGCTTGAACTGAATGTTCTTCGATGTTACTCAAACACCCTTGAGCTTATGGAAATAAGTATGCCCTAATGGTTTAATATATTTAGTTTTGATGATAACAAATACAAGAGAAAAAGAATGATGTTTATGCTACATAGATGTACTTAATATATTATATTAGATCTTACAGGATCATGTACTCTATCTTGTTTTATTTCATATGAGAACCATGCATATTATTTATATAATCATTTGTAGGATATATCCAACAATATGTTACATAAGTAATCTTAAATTAATATTGGATTTGACTCTACTTAAATGAAAATGTGCAAAGTGTTCTTTGTTGCATCCAATATAGAGCATATCTATTAATAATTGATAAATGTCTTATTTGAATATGTCTATGAAAGTCTTATATGCATGTTAGACTAATTAGAGTTATACATTTATGAATCATGCATATGAAAATATTGAATTATGAGTTTGGAACTAACTATGTTTTAAGTGAGCAATACTTTGAAGGACAATCTGAATATCAAGAGTGAACATTGCAACAAGAAAGTAAAAGATCTTAATTATGTTCAACTCAAGGAGAATGTGAATGCATATTTCATGAAGGTTTTTATAACAACAAAGTCATGTCAAAGACCAAGTCTAAAGGAAGCTTAAATGGTATAGTTTATAGGACTTAGAGTCTTTTATGTGAGAAGCTCTTAATATATCTCAAAATGTTTTATAATGTTTTTGAAAGAACTCAAATATGTTTTTAAATCTTTACAAATGGTTCTTACATGCTAAAATACCCAAGAAACATATTTTGTAAAGCTAGTCATAGTAGTAGTTCAAAACTATGAAAAATAATCAAGTTTGAGTTTTGAAAAGTTGACCTTTGGTTACTCTTTAATCATAATTTTCATAATACTTTAAGTTTCATCCTGAAACCTATTTCATTTGAAAATAGACTCAAAGATCTTTTCAATGAGTGGTCATTTCCTTTAAACGGATAAGAAATGAAGAAGTTATGACCATTTGCTTTAAATTATAAAAAAAATAATCAAGTTTGAGTTTTGAAAAGCTGACCTTAGGTTATTCTTTTAATCATAACTTTCAAAATAATTTGAGTTTTGCCCTGAAATATTTCATTTGAAAATAGACTCAAAGATCTTTCGAACAAGTGATCATTTGCTTTAAAACGATAAGAAATAAAGAAGTTATGACTATTTAAAGTCGGTTTTCAAAACCATAAGTCATGCAATCGATTACACAAGCCTTGTAATTGATTACAAGTCTGGCAGAGACCATGTAATCAATTACATAAGGCTTGTAATCGATTACATCATGCCCAAAAAGCCCAGAACATGTTCTAAGTGTAACACCCCGATGTAGGGCGTCACATTTACGACAAATTAAAATAAAGACCTTGCCAAGTTATAAATCGTTTGTTAATAAATAAAACACGAGTTGTAAAATTTTAGTTATATATTCTAAGAAGATCAATAATCATCCTATACAAATGCAATCATCTTCCATTATTGTTTCACCCTTCGTCCTATGGCCATTTCTTCTTGCGGAAAACATTACTAAATAAAATAAAAACAGAACATGAAATAAAATACATTATTACATACATACCATAATATCATATGGTTTTGTTTAAAAAAAAAAAATTAAATCATAAACCGTTTGACACAAAAGAGTAGATAACAGACTTGTCCAAGTCCAACAGACTAAGAAAACCCAAAAAAAGAATACAGTATAGACATAAACAAAACAAAACAATCAAGCCAACCAGTAAGGATGATCCAACGGCTCACCTCCTTCGTGCTGGTCCTCGGATTACTGCTTCTCTCACGAAAAATTAAGAGGTTGATCCTCTTCACCGTCTTTACCGTACATAATAATAATAACACAGAAATACATACAAAGAGGTGAGACAATCTGTCATCATTACCATCAGACAGTATAGAAAAAGATAAATACAGACAGATATGTCATCAAAACATGTTATTACAGCATATATAACATTTCATAGAATATATCAGAATAACATAATATGCAGACTCATAATGCACATGTACACGACACAAACCTACTCCATGGAGTTAAACATAACCAATCAGAGGGAATAATCCCGGAAGAACCGGCCTGTCAACTCGGCTGCCGCGGGCCACGTGCTACACAGTCAAATTCGTAGTGGCTCGCACAGTACACAGTCAAACTCATCGTGTACTACAGGCATTCTACAAGACTATCCCCAACAAGATCGTGATTAAAAATAGTGCTTTGTCGATATCATTAGTGTGTCATGTCCGGTACCATGGTCCAGATGAGCTACCAACTGTCCACACGTGGAATTTCCGCACACCAAGGCCTCCAAGTTTAATAAATGAACAACATTATGCCTATCGCACCCAAAAAGGGGTGTAATTCATCCTCTTAGGTATAACTCGTCAATGACACCAAAAACAACATATACCTCAATGCATGGTGCAAGACTCAAAAATTCACATATATCATAATATTATCAAATCACATGGTCAAGTGCCATAACTCGACAGTACCACTTTTCAATATAACCGGGTCCAACCCGACAACATACTATTGTTATTTTCAATCACGTGAATATTTTATCGCATTTTTATAATCTCATGATTGTTTTCCAACGTTTTCAAATTGCGTAGGTATTTTCCCACGTTTTCTCAATCATGTAATTCCTACGTTTTTAAAACCATTTTCTAAATTGTGTAACATTTTTAAATCATTTTATCAATCGCGTAACGTTTTTAAATTATTTTATCAATCGCGTAATTTAAATATCATCATTTTAAATACGTGTAAAGTATTTCTACTATTTTTCACCGTATAAAATATTTCTTGACGTTCTAAATTAATTTTTGAAACTTTCCGAAATTAAGAATCCTTTTTTTTTATATAAAATACTTAGAGCTCTAAATCAATTTTAAAATGTATTCTCCATTATCATAATAAAAATTACTAAATTGAGTTCTTGTTAAATAAATCTTTTAAAACTACCTTTAAGAAAATATTTTTTTTTCTAAACACCAATTCTTGACTTGTTGGCCCAAAATTAATTTATTTTCCATAACCAAATATATGATCATTTCCTATCTCATTTTCCTTTGTAAAAATCTTTAATCTAATTATTTGTTACTTAATCCTCTAAAATCTATACTTGAAAAATAATTTTAGATTAAAAGTATACTGAATGACATGTGACCGAAATTTACTATGTCTTCAACAAATCAAGCTTTTGAAAATACATACATCAAAATCAATCAAACCATAAACAATCAAGTAAATGAATCTTCATGGATTCTTCACCACACACAATCCATTTTCATACTATCAAAATAGTTGATGAGATTAAATCTCCCTCTTACCTCTTAAAGACTATCCTTCTTGAAAGCTTCCTTAGAGAATTTTGTGTGGCTCTAAAAAAATACCTATCAAGCTTAAACAATTTACAAAATACAAAACTAAGCTTGAGAAAGAATAACCATGAATCAAACATGACTTAGAAATTTAAAAACAAATTTAGAAATAGGAAACAAGAATTTTACCTAATAGGGTAGAAATTTCAACCTTGATTTCCAAGCTCAAGATGGTTGATTTTGAAGAAACTCACAACATGAAAGATGTTTGGAATGGTGTTTAGCTTTAGGAAATGAGGTTGGATAAAATTATTGAAGAGTGTAAGTGTGATTTGGAAGTGGTGGCCGAATAGCTCAAGAAATGGAGAAAAGATGAAGTTCTTCTTTGTGTTCTTGTGTTCTTGAAGAAAGAGAATGGAGAGAATAGATAGGAGTAATGAAAAATGAAGTGGAGAAATCTCCTATACTATATATAGCCATGTGGTGCATTGGAGGAGTAGGTGGAATGATTTGTGATAATTGCTTGGTGGGTATTTCGAGGAACAAGGTGGTGCGTCTTAGGCTCACTAAAGTGTATGATTAAGTGTGATGGAATCAAATGATAGCTTTAAAAAATCATGTGCATTGCCTTGGAGTTACATGGAGTGAATGGATGGAAATTCATTGAATATTTGAGTGGGAAACAAGGTAGTTGAAGGATGACTAGACTCAAGTGATCATGAATGATAGAATGCATTATTATGCATTATTTGAAGTATCATTTGCCTTCTTTGAGAGACATGGTCGTGTGGCCTTGGTGGAATTCACCAACAAAAGAATTACATTTCATGTTATAATGAAGTGCATGAGTTGTAGGTGGGTCAAAGTGTTTTACCACTTTGATTTCTAAATTAAACATACTTGATCCACTAACATGATTATAGAATCTAGGTAAATAGAAAACTTAATTACTAGGGCTAGGTAATTAGGTTTATGATTTCACCTATGGTAAGTAAATTTATAACCTTAACCTAAGATAAATAGATTTATGACTTTAACCTAGGGTGAATAAATTTTTTTTTTATAACTTTAACCGACGATAAATAAATTTATAACTTTATCCTATTGTACATAGGTTTATAACTTTAACCTAAGGTGAATAGATTTATAATTTACCTAAGGTAAATAGATTTATAATTTTACCTACGTCTATTTCTCTAGATAGATTTTAACCAGTAGTTAATTTCGGATTGACAAAAATTACTACGGTAAAAACTAATTTTTTACTGTATGAAATTTACTGCGGTAAAAATTAAATTTTTTACTGTGATCTAATAATAGCACTTAACTAGATAAATTTTCAAACAATGAAGATTTTTGAATACTGTTTCTGGTTTCGGGTTTAGTAAGATCCCCTGACCCCACGTGAATAGTTCAAAATTTCATCTGGCCTGAGAAAATTATTATTTTCCTGGCTCAGAGTAATTCATACACAAAGATCAAAAACATTCACAGAACAGTTAAAATAAATTTACAGCACACAGAAATCATAAAACAGTACAATTTAGTCATTACTGTAATTTATCAAAAATTGGGGTGTTACACTAAGAGTCATGTAATCGATTACAACATCCATATAATCGATTACCACAAGTTTGAAAGTCTGTAACAGCTAGTTTTTTAGCATTTAATGCATAGATTTAATACCCCCAATCGACTCTTTTTCTCATAACACTATAAATGGACATTCTTGGGTCATCTTTTACATATAACAAACATTGAAAAAACATCCTTCTATTGGGTTTAACCCGAGTTTCATCTTTTTCCTCGATATGCTCTGTTTTTAAGAGATTTTGAGATATTCTTGAAAGAGCTTAATAGGGCTTCAACTTGTACTACATACTTTTGTGAGAGCTTCATCTTTTTCTACACTTTAATTCTTTGTAAAGAGGGTGAGGTATCCCTCAAGGAATTGTAAAGAGAGTGAGGTATCCCTCAAGAAATTGTAAAAAGCATAAGGCATCCCTCAAGGAATTTTAAGAGTGAGGTATCCCTAGTTATCGAGGCTCAAGCACAAAAGGTGAAGCATCATAAGGTGTGAAGAGTGCTCTAGTTTGTAAAGGTTTCAAGCACATATTCATGCTTAAAATGATAGTGAAAAATTTTGGATGGTTTACTTGAGGACTGGACATAGGCCACAAGCAGTTGGTGGTTGAACTATGATAAATATTGTGTTTGCTTCTCTTAACTTTTTCTCATTTACATTTGTGCTTTAATTATATATGCTTGAGTTGAATTTGATATATAGCTTATTTGATTGATTTATCCTATTGCCCAAGTGGCTTTTGAGAAATCTTTATTAGTTGTACCTTTGTTATATATGTTCAGCTACATGTATTGATTGAAAATATCAAAATGCATAATTTTTAAAAGTTATTTTGAAAATTTGTAATCACTCAATTCACCCCCTTCTTGGGTGATGGTTGCCATGGCTAACAGAGCTTACTAAGGAGGAACATGTCAAGGTGATCTTAGTAGATTTTGTTTTCATTATTGAGCTGTTTTGGAGAATCTATTATGATGAATGGTCAGATGATGACACTTTCCTTCTAAAACCTTGGTTGAGCGATAGTATAGTAATATATTTATTGTTGCTTGAGAACCAGCTTCCTTTCTTTGCTCTTGAGGGGCTGTTCAAACTATCTTTTAGATCTGAATCTGATAGGATCCCTTCATTTCTTGATTTTACATTTAAATATTTTGCTCATTACAATAGATGAGTATGGTCTAATGAGTATAAACTTATACCATGCTTGCTGATAATCCCAGTAGGTAAAAGTTTGAGGATCATATTTGATTGAAAATGCCTTCAGAGTGTGGAGTGCTTGGTTCCAATCCTTCGAGCTAAGTACCTTAAGTAGTATTACTTTAGAAAAATCAATATAATCTGGATTATCTAAGTTATAATAATGATCAAGCTCAATGGATTTAGTATCAACTAAAATTAACTCGTAAAATGTAACCCCTTTACTTAAATAATAATTCTAAACATATCCATAATAATATTATTAGTGAAATTACTCCATAAAAATTTATAGGCCGAAATTAAAATCAAACTTAAAAATATATAAAAGGAAATAAGTATCGATACACGATAAAACAAAGTTATAATACACATCTATAACTTTTCAAACTAAAATTTCACATCAGTCGTAATGTTTACTCAGAAGTACATATACATATATTTCTAATAATTATATCCTCCTCATTTCAAACAAGAGTTTATGCTTAGTCGACCTAAATAGTGACGACCATAATACATCATATGCTAGTCTGAAAACACTATGAATAGAGTGAGAATTGAAAATTCTCTGTAGGAAATAAATTGTTATAAAAATATTCAAAAATATATGATGAATTTTAGTTGTGTAATATACATAGAAAATCACATGACAACCAAAACATGACAAGAACAACATAATTTTAACATAGTACAATGAATGCTAAATAAATTATGCAATACAACCTTATGTATTAATATCATCAAGTTCCTACAATATCAGCAAACAAGTACCAATCAGCAAGCAAGTTTCTCATCACAGGGAATCCACCATTTACTTTACTCTTTCTTTTCATGTCTGCTTGTCTCACATTTTACTCGAAAACTTTCACTCCGATGGGGAATCTACCCTATCTCAGGTGTTACTTTAACATCGTGACAACAAAGTCAAACATACTCATACTAACCAAATAGGTAACAAGAATGAAAATCCATCCCTCTGCCTCTCAGCGTTTATGTACAAACTTTTCCATGAATCTCTTGTTTGCTATCATATACAAACATAAGCAATACAAACCACCAATGTATCGCAAATAAATTCATCATATGCAAGTCTATAAATAAATCATGGTAATAAAATAAAATTCACAAAACTTAGAATCATTAAATTTAAATGTCAATTCTTCAAGGGATCAGTTATGATTTAAAATTAATTTAATAATTCTCTTAATAGTTCACATCACAGTACATAGTTTGTCAGGTTCTCGTCATAGTTCATATTTTGTCATGTCCTCATCATGGTCCATAGTTTGTCCTGGTCCTGATAGTGCATTCATTGCACAAAAGTCCTTTTGTTGCAAAGATCAAAATAAATTTTATAAAATTACTTCCAAGCTAAGGTAAATATAAGTCAAAATAAAGGTCATAAGATTGCTCCTAAGCCAAGGTAAATAAAAAGTCCATGTAAATCAAGTCATATATTTATTACCTAATATAATTAAAATATTTATTTAACTTAAGTCTTTAGTGATATTTTAATTTATTATATTAATTCCATGAAAGAGTCAACATTTAAATTATAATAATTCTAATTTTTTTCAAATATCATAAATATTTCAAAGTTAAACAAATATCAAGTTTTCATAACATTATATGTGTATAATAAATTTAACAAGAATAATAATATACACAAAATATTAAAATAAATTAACTAATAAAATATATAAACATACTAAAAACTATGATTTTATTTTAAAAAAAAAGAGTTCAGATCTTACCTCGTGCAAAATTTCCTTTCTTTCTTTCTTACTTTTTCTCTTCCATGCTTTCTTTGTCTTTCTCTTTCTTTTTCTCTTTCTCTCCTCTTTCTTCCATTTTCTCATTCTCTTTCTTTTTCTCTTTCTCTTCTCTTTCTTTCTCTTCCTCTTTCTCTTCTCTCGATTTACGTTTATAGCAGCACTTCACTTTCTCATAATCACACTTTCACAATTTTACACTCTTTCTCTTATTTCTTGTTTCTAACATTCAGCCCCCCTCCCCAATTTATAGTCGTTTGTGTGGTGCACGTTGTATCATGTAGCACCTATTAAATTTTTTTAAAATAAAGTAATGATTACATATTTTAGATTTTTTTTATCTTTAATCATGATTAGTTTTTTATTTTATAATAAAATAATAATTAATTCATAAATATCTTCTTATAGTTATCTCTTCACAAATATATTTTAATGAATATCTTTTAAACATATTAAATAAAATACTTTTAATCTTTATTGTTAAAATTAAATGCTAAATTTTATTTCAATAAATTCTTATTTCTATTTTCATAAAGTATTACCAATTAAATTCTTACAAACTTTATCTAATCTCCTTTGATCAGTATCAATTATTGTAAAATAAAACCAAATATAATGTTCTAGTTAAAATTTTATTCTTCACAAAAATATTTTATGAAAAATAGGATATTATATTTCTTCCATCTTTTAGGAATTTTGTCCCCAAAATTCACTAACCTGATTGAAATAACTCTAAATAAGACTTCTACATATCATCTTCTAATTCTCATGTTGCCTCTTCTGGTGATAGTCTTTCCCAGATCACTTTAACTAAAGAAATTTTTTTTCCTCTCAAGTATTTAACATATCTATCTAATATTCGTATGAGTTTTGTTCCATAAGTCAAATCATTTCTTACTTGCATTGTTTCATGTTCTATGATGTGTGAAGGGTCAAAACAGTATTTTTTTGAGCTGAGATACATAAAAGACATCATGAAGATTTGAAAGATTTGAGGAAAATGAAATTTGATAGGCAACAAGTCTTACCTTTTTAAGGATTTAGAATAGACAAATGAATCTAGAATTCAACTTTTTGGTTTTAAGGGTTCTGTCAATCCCAGTAGTATAAGTGACTTTGAGGAAAACATGCTACCCTTATTCAAATTCAAGAGGTCTTTTTCTTTGATCAGCATAACTTTTCTGTCTACTCTGAGCAATAAGTAATTTTTCTTTGATAAATTTGATATTTTCTGTAGTTTGTTGTACTATATCAGGTCTTAATAAACTTTTTCCCCTACTTCTAACTAGCACAAAGGTGATCTACACTTTGTACCATACAGAGCTTCAAATGGTGTCATTCCTATGCTAGAATGGTAACTGTTGTTATATGCAAACTCTATTAATAGTAGATGAGTATTCCAACTTCCTTGAAATTCTAACACACAAGCTCTAAGCATATCTTCTAGGATCTGAATGGTTCTTTCAGTTTGACCATCTGTCTGGGGGTGGTAAGATATACTAAAGTAGAGCTTAGTACCTAAAGCTTCTTGTAAGGTTACCCATAATTTTGAGGTAAATCTTGGGTCTCTATCTAAAACTATGCTAGTTGGTACACCATGTAACCTTATAACTTCTCGAATGTAATCCTGAGCCAACTTGTACATTGGGCAACTGATCCTAATAGGAAAAAAGTGAGCTAACTTAGTTAACCTATCAACAATTACCCATGCTGCATCATAACCTGATGGAGTCATAGGTAATCCTAACACAAAATCCATTGAATTGTTATCTCATTTCCATTTAGGGATATTCAAAGGTTGCATTAATCCAACAGGCTTCTAGTATTCTATTTTAACCTTTTGGCAAACTAGACATTTAGCTACAAAACTAACTATATCTCTTTTGATCCCATTTCACTAAAATAATTTCCTGAGATCCTGATACATTTTGGTTGTACCAGGATGCATTACTTACTGCACTGTGCTTTAGATAAAATCTTCTTTCTTAATTCTTCATCATTGGGCACACATAATCTTCCTTCGTACATCATAGCCCATTTTTCATCAACATGAAAATGTTCAAGTTGTTCTACTATAATTCTTCTTTTAAGAGACTGTCAAAACTCATCATTTTCTTGGGCTTGTTTTACTTAGTCTCTTAAGTCACACTCTATTCTTAGTTCACTAGCATATAAGCAGTAAGGTTGCAAGGACACTAAAATCTTCATATCCCTAAAATCTTCTAACAACTTTTGCTCCCTTATCATCATTGAGGATATGTGCAAGGATTTCCTGCTCAAGGCATTGACCACTACATTGGCTTTACCAACATGATATTTTAATTCAAAATCATAATCCTTTAAGAATTCAATCCATCTATGTTGTCTCATATTTAACTCTTTTTGGTAAAAAAAAAAGATACTTTAAACTCTTATGCTCACTATATACCTCAAACTTGACTCCACATGGGTAATGCCTTTAAATTTTTAAAGCAAAAACTACAGCAGCTAACTCTATGTCATGGGTTGGGTAATTTTCTTCATACGGTCTAAGTTGTTTAGATACATAGGCTACACTCTACCATGTTGTATCAAAACATATCTTAAACCCTTCTTAGATGCATTACAATATGCTACAAAGCTTTGTTTAGGATCATAAATTATTAAGACTGGAGTAGAAGTAGATCTATTCTTTAACTCCTGAAAACTTGTTTCACAAGCTGAATCCCACTAAAAAAAGTGATTCTTTCTAGTTAATCTAGTCAGAGGTAAAACTAGCTGGGAGAATCCCTTAATGAATCTTCTATAATATCTGACTAATCCTAAAAAATTCTTAATCTCAGTAATTGTCTTTTGCCTTTCCCAGTGAACTACAACTTTAACTTTACTATGATCCACAGTTACGCCTCCCTAAATAATCACATGACCTAATAATTTTACTTCATTCAACCAGAATTCACATTTTTCTAACTTGGCATACAACTTCTTCTCCTTTAGGATTTGTAGCACTATTCTAAGGTACTGTTCATGCTCCTTCTTAGTCTTAGAATAGATGAGTATATCATCTATAATGACTACTACAAACTAGTCAAGATAAGGTCTAAAAATCCTATTAATGTAATCTATGAATATTGCAAGAGCATTAGTAGGTTCAAAGGGTATCACAAGGTATTCATAATGCCCATATCTGGTCCTAAAGGTTGTCTTTAGTACATCTTCTGATTTTACTCTTATCTGATGATATCCTAATCTCAAGTCTATTTTTTAGAAGACTATGGCTCCTAATAATTGATCTAACAAGTCATCTATCATAAGGAGTGGATACTTGTTTTTTATTGTGACTTTGTTCAGTTGCCTACAATCTACACACAACCTCATACTCCTATCGTTCTTCGTGACTAATAGAACAAGTGCACCCCACGATGATACACTGGGCCTAATAAATCCTTTGGCTAATAATTCCTCAATTTGTTTCTTGAGTTCACTTAGCTCTAACGGAGACATTCTATAAGGTGCAAAAGATAAATGTCTTGTTCCCGGAACTAGGTCAATGAAAATTCAACTTTCCTTTCAGGTGGTAAATTCACTATCTCTTTGGGAAATACTTTTAGAAATTCTTTTATTATAGATATGTTGTTTATTTCCTACCCAACCTCTGAATTTAAAGAAAGCAAAAGAAGAAACCCTTGAGCTCCTTCTAAGAGACACTTCTCTACCTGAGTGGCATTAAGAAATAAGGTATTAGTAGATTTTGGTTCATTGGGTGAATCATTGGGAAAGTAGGCAAGTTTTCTAAAGTAGTCTAAGATAATATCATTAGTAGACGACCAGCCCATTGTCATCTGTTGGACGACATCAAGGATATTTTGTTCACTAGCATCATCTATATTCCATTCTACAATTGCATTGCCTGAAAATGTAGCATAATCGAAGGTATATCTTTCTTCATATTGAACAGTGGGTCTAAAGTAATAATTCATAGTTTCAGGAAGTGGTTTTCTTTAATTTATTAACTTGAAGATCAGAAATTCATTTTCTAATTCTTCAATTTTTTCTATTGCTTGAACCTTAAGCTCAGATGTTGATCCTATTGTCATTCTTTCTAACCTTTGTTTTATTTCAACAACCTAATTATTCTAATCAAATGCTCCACCATACAATGTCTAAAGGCTTAGAAAAAATAGAGAATCAAATAAGTGAAAGGCAAGAGAAATCAACATCTCAAAACATTAATAAAACTTTAGATCCACAAAGACCAATATATAAGGTAATTAATGTTCCAGAATCTAATTTAAAGAAAATAAATTTTGGGTTAAAATCTAATAGGGTAAAGATCAATTGACAATTTGATACTAGTGTATGAAAAAATAATTCTTACACCATTAAATAACTTTTTATTAGATAATTTTCTTATAAAAAGGAGAGATCAAATGATACTGGTGTAAGACTTGTTATATTTATATTACTCTAATAATTATTATATAATATGATTTTTATCAATATAACTATTGAATTATAACTATCTAATACTTTGATTATTTATGTCAAATCTTAAAAAAATTAAATTTCAATAAAAATGTAATAAAATAGTTCACTGTTATATAACATCCTTTCTTTTTTGTACTCTTTATTATCGAAATGAAAATTAAAGTTGTAATTAATTAGTTTAAATAATTTGATTAACTTGATTAATTAAAATTAAAATTAATTAATTTAATTTAAATATATTAATTAGTTTAAATAAAATTCAAATTAAATTAAATATAATTAATTTAATTTTTAAAATTAAAATTCAAAAATCGAACTAAATTAGACTAGTATAGATATTTTATTTTTTTGTTAAACTATGTCGTTTTAACCATTTTTTCTACCCATTTCATTTTTTCCCATTTTGAACCCCAGCATAGCAGCTGCCTGCTCATCGCCCCTGCTCACACAAAGTTTGCATCTTTTTCATTTTTGGTTTCATTTTGCATTCATGGCTACACCGTTAATTTTTGCTCGTTCTCTTGTGATTATCTTGTTTTTCTTTTTTTAACCAGCAACGAAGAAAGATAAAACAGTCACAGATACAAGCAAGAGAGGGGAAGGGACGCTGGTGCGCAGCTCCGGCGACATGACGGTGGGAGAGGAGTCGGGCGACTTTCATGGTGGAGGCTCGCGCAATGGACCTGGTGGCTCGCGGAGGACGGCGGATCTGGACGGTGAGCGCAGATCTGGTGGCTGATCGGGCGGCGTTTGGGTTGCTGCGCGGTCTGTAGCGGACGACACCTATGGCTGTGGTGGTATGGGCTTGAGGTTGGTCCGCGGCGTATGGCAGTTGGGGCTGACTTGGGGAGGCAGTGGTGGTGGTTCGTGGGTGCAGTTGATGACACGGTGGAGGACGACAACTCTGGGCGGTGGTTCTGTGTCGGATTTGCAGGAATCGCAAAGCTTGGAGGCCATGGCTATGTTTTCCTCTCAACTTTAAATGTATGGGTGCTTTGCAATTCTTGTTGATGGCTGTTGTTTTGGATTTCAAAGCGTGGAGAATATTATTTTTAGGATGATTTTTGGGTTGAGAATATAGGGAGTGGTTGATACCTGCGGGATTTTGGTCACTGAGGTATGTGATTCTATGGTTGGGAAGCTGCTAAGCCTAGAAACCAATGATCAGAACCGAACTAATTTATAGATGTTCGGCTTGATTTGGTTCCGATTTGGTTATCAAAAACAAGAAAATTGAACCAAATCGATTGAATTGATTTTGATTGATTCGGCTTTATTTTTTTAAAAAAACCGAACCAAACCGACCGCAAATGAAAACAACGTTTTGATTTCAAGCTGGGGATCTGAATCTTGGTGCGGAAGCTTTGAGATCGCATCCGAAGCAGCTATTGCACCTGTACCATAACCAAGTGCTCTTCTCTTCACTTCTCTTCTCTTGATGTGTTTAGATGATGTTGTGAATGATATCAAAGAGATGCTGGACAAAGCAGAGCCAGCCATTAATGGTGACTGTTGCATCTACAGGGTACCTTTTAATATTCGGAAACTCAATGAAGATGCTTACACCCCAAAGGTTGTTTCTATTGGCCCCTTCCACCACTACCGCCATCCTAGGCTGCAAAGAATGAAAAGGCACAAGCTAATATATTGCAAGAAATTTCTTGAACGAGTTGTGCCAACTTTGGACAGTTTGATTAGCTATGTGGAAGAGCTTCACCTGAGTGTTCGTCGATGTTACTCAGACACCCTTGAGCTTACCAAGGAGGAACTTGTCAAGGTTATCTTAGTAGATTCTGGTTTCATTATTGAGCTGTTTTGGAGAATCTTTTATGATGAATGGTCAAATGATGATACTTTCCTTTTAAAACCTTGGTTGAGTGATAGTATAGTAATAGATTTGTTGTTGCTTGAGAACTAGTTTCCTTTCTTTGTTCTTGAGGGGCTGTTCAATCTATCCTTTAGATCTGAATCTGATAGGATCCCTTCATTTCTTGATCTTACATTTAAATATTTTGCTCATTACAATAGATCCAACTTAGCCATTGATAATATTAGCATAAGTCACTTTACAGATCTTCTTAGAACTTTTCACTTGCAACCTTTGGGAAGACTACCTCACTATAGGATAAATGATGAATCAGATATACATATTCAGAGTGCAACTGAGTTACTAGAAGCAGGAGTGAGGTTTGAAGTAAATACTAAAAGCAACTGCTTACTAGACTTGAGATTTTCAGTGCAGGTTCTTGAAATCCCACAGTTCAGAGTGGAGGATTGGACTGAGATTTTGTTTCGCAATTTGGTGGTTTTGGAGCAATGTCACTACCCTTACGAATCTTACATTACCGACTATGTTGCTGTTTTGGACTTCCTTATAAACACCAGCAGAGATGTGGATGTACTGGTTCAAAAAGGAATACTATTTAACTGGCTAAGTGATAGTGATTCTGTGGCTAAATTGTTCAATAGTCTAGTGAAAAATATTGTGCTTCCAAATTTCAGTTCCCATTACTTCGATCTCTGCCAAGACTTGAATGCTTTTTGTAGAGATCCTTGGCATAAATTGAGGGCGACTTTCAGACGTGATTATGGCAATACTCCTTGGCAAGCTGCTGCTTCCATTGCTGGAATGGTACTCCTTATTCTCACTTTACTTCAATCAATTTGTTCTGTCCTTCAAGTAGTACAACAATATAATGCTTCCTAAAAGAGTTAGTGGATTCAATTACTGTTGAATTCTGAATTACTCTTTCCAATTCCTACTGTATTCCTTTTCTTTGAGAATGTTTCAGTGGTTTCGTTATTTCTTTCTTGTATCAAACTTGATAGAAGGAACGTATGATTGATGCTGCATTCTTGCTGGCTGGAATAGAACTACCATGATAACTTTCATAGCAACTATAATTTTTTCTTACTCACATTTTTTGGAAATTTTGGCTGGTTTTGGTTACTTGTGTAAAGAATTTTGTGAGGAAAAAAATTAAAATTAATACCTTCAAATCTGCTATAATGAATCAACTGTGAGCTTGAATAGTGCTTCACAGTTCATTAGAAGGTGCCTATATGAATGCCTTTGGTTTTGGCTTATTTTGGTTATTCATGTCAAATTGATTGAGTAATGAGTATCAAAGAATTATGCGAGAAATTTTTTGAAAAAGCAATACCACTTAAGTCTGCTATGATGTATCAACTGTGAGATTGGTTGCAGCTGATTTCTAAAAGTGGTGGAGCCATAACTCGAGGGTTGAGAATATGCATTTGTCAGGAAAATTATAAGAATTCTAGTAATTGTTGTAGCTTAAAAACAAGGTATCCAACACCCTCCTTCTCTGTGGCCTTCATTCTTCGATCTAATTGGGGGTAGAAGAGACATCCCAGCTTGAGGCCCAACAACATAAATTTGACATTCTCTAAAACAAATTGAGAAGGGAAAGAAATTGTGAAAAATGAAATCTGTCACTAAATATAGACATAATACATGCACCGATACAAGCCATAGTGTTCTATGGTCCTATGAATTTCTCCTAGATGATTGTTTGAGTCAATTCAGGGAGGACTAAATGAATTTGCAGGGAAAACAAGTAGTTTATTGCTTGCAGGAGTCATCCATAATTTCTTAGTTAGGTAAAGGTCAGGTTCGTTGGAGTCACCCAACATTTCCATTCTCAAAGTCAAGAATGGGAAATGATTACCTTACCATTGTTATTATGTAACCAAAAAACAATAGACTTTAATAAGTCCTAAACAAAGCCTTTACCTCCCATTATATGAAAAAAACAGAAGACAGTTTTTCAACTCCTAATTAGGCAATAGGCATTGTCTCTTTTTTTTTGGTTAAGAAACGGGTTACAAGCCCAAAACAAAGCAAGGAAACACTATCCTCCCTAAGGACAGCAATCAATAATGCATGGAAGAGCATCAACAAACCACAGCAAGCCGAAGTTCTGAGACTAATATGGCCAAACAATCCGCCGCTCTGTCAGCTTCTCTCGTTGTCTCTGATTTCTACTTGTACATAGTATTCTTTGCTGACTTTTTGTTTAGCACAAAATATAAATGTAATTTATGTACTGTTGATGGCTAATAATAAGCAAATTAGACTGATCTCTTAAAAATCCCGACTTCTCATAGGTTAGCTTAGCATGGACGATCTTTTTTATTTTATTTTTTTGGGTACAGTTGGCATGGATGATCTACATGCAAGTTAGTGAAGGCCAATGCCCCGCAAAATTTAAAAAGATTCTTCTTATATTATATAATATCTTACTATTATTCTATTAGTAAACTAGTATTTTGAACTTGTACAATACACGAGATAATAATTTATTTTATTTTAAACATTTTATTATCAAATTAAAATTAAAAATATAATTAACTCTTAAATTATTTGTAATTTGATATAAAACTAATAATGTGAATAATAATTATAACAACAAATGTTAAGTATAAATAAAAGAAAACATAATAGATAATCGTATAATAAAGTTTGAGATCAACTTATACTACTTCATTAGTACTTTATTAACCAAAATAAGCAAGTATGATACTGAAAGTAATAAACATAAAGGATAAATAACAATAATTGAAGAAATCATATGTAATCTTCATAACAGTAATGAACAAAAACATCAACATGTAATCTTTATGTCTGACCCTGCATATAATTAAAAGACAATAATTGAGGAAAAAAAATACTAAAATCTTACCATTTTATATTTTTATTTTAAATTCTACATGCAAAATGAAACTATTATCAATTGAGTATGACCTAAAAAAATAATTAATTGAATATTTAAAATTATATAATTTAAATAAAAATAACTGAAATATGAACCAAAAACTAATGATTAAAAATAAAGAATTAACTCAGAGTTAAACCTTTTGAAACACTTTTTTAAAACAATATTTTTTTTGTTATATTACATAGATTGTCATTTTCATCCAAAATAGATATTTTCAAACTATTTCTTAATTTTATCTACTTAGATTTGTTATACTTGCCTTCCATTCAGTATTTGTGATACAACCCCCCCCCCCATTTCTTGAATTGACTATTTATGTGAAATTGAAGATCTTGATTTGTCCAATAATAGAGAAAATAGATGAGACACGAGTAAGTGAATATAAAAACAATACAAACTGCTTATCCTTATAATTATTTTCTACACAATAATTTGGTCTTGAAAATATTATTAACTCATTAACTCTCTAATAATATAAATTAACTCACTTGCGGGGAAAAAAAAAGACTTTGAATTGAGTCTCAAAAATCATAAAAGATCCACAATAAAAGATCTTTTTTTTAAAGTGATAATCTATAGAAATTTCGCTATCAGAAAAAAATATTAATCTTTTTATGAATATACAAATTTAATCAATGTTAACAATAGATAAGTAGAAAGTCAGTTGGACAACTAATTCCTCAAAGAATAAATAATAAAATAATATTCGTCAATTATAAAAATGCGAATAGAAAAGCGATCATCGTTGAGCGATCACTAAAGAGCTTTCTGTTCATTTGTGCACGTGATGATATAATGGAGAAGACGATCAAGGATCAAAGGTACCTAGTATGATCAACCAAATATTAAAATATGCTTAGCAACATACTATCAAAGACTTTGTAAATAATCAAATCTATGTTCCTTTACATTAGGAACTTTGTTAATCCAAATTCTGATATAACATTCTGAATGTAATTAACATTCCATCATAGAAAATTTGTAATAATTTACTTCTAGTAATAAGACTAACCAATATCAAGTGTACATTGTTAACTTAATATGGAGTAAAAAAATATGGTCAAAATCTTCATGTTGTTTAAAAATTTATTTACACTTCATGCACATCAGTTGTATTTAAAATACCAAAAATGACTTAAGAGCAAAAGATCTTCCAAAAAAATTGACATAAAAAAAATGACTAAGTTTTGTGTTTGTATTTTATTTGAAGAAATTTTCTTTGTCAAATTTTAAACAACCTCATCTTTACCTAAAGATATAAAAGAGATTTATTTTGGTGAAAAAATAATTTTATTTAAGCTACAAATTTTTGGTAGAGTGAATATGTAGAACTTAAAGAAAAAAAAATTAAAAACAACTGCGTTAGAGTTTCCAAACAGCAAGGTTTCTTCCTCCTTCAAACACAACTCACAAAATTATTTAATTGGAGGTAGATATCTATGCAGCTAGATTTAGACTACTTCGAAGGAATCATGAATTAAGACTCAATATCCATTAAAGAAATGAAACCATGATATCAAACGATCGACATCATTTTGTGTATCTGAATGATAGGTCATCAAAATCAGTATATACAAATTTTAATAGCTTAGTACAGTATAAAAAAGTATATAATGATAAGCTGAATTACATTTAACACTAAAGTAGATTAACATGCTTTAGTAGCCAAGGGACTCAGTACAACAACATATTTAATTTCCTTTTCTCAAAATGTATAGATGATCTAGCAGTTTTTCCTAACATTAAAAATGTCGAGTACAATTTATGTGCCAAAATATCAGTGGAAATATTCCATTAACTACAACCTAAATGGAAATCATAAACCTTTCAATATAAGAAATTAAAATTATACCAAACTTTGACTAACAAATTCTTCATTAAAAGTTCCTCATATTCAATTACCAACACTCTAGTTTGATAAGGTTTAAAATTTGAAAGAATATATGAAAGTTGGTGATGTAACAAAGAATCAATTGTTTCCCACATATGGCGCATTACCCTTTTTCCTATAGTTACCATTGCAGTTAAGAATCAATATGAGGTGGAATTAAAAGAAAAAAGCAAACAACATAACAATTTAATCACTCGACCTTTACAATTTTCTTGACAAAGCATATTCCCTTGTCCACCCCTATCAACAACAAAACTGCAAAAAACATCTTAAGTTCTACTCTTAATTGATCCTATAACAAATAAAAAGAGGAAAAAGCTCAACTAAAGAGTTCCATCAATGAGAGAAAGGTTACACACTTATGCCTTCAACAAAACTGCACAGACAAAAGAAGATCTTGAAGAGCAAGCAATAAATATGGGTTTGAGAATCCTCATCCTGTACAGAGAGTCTTGCCCGCCTCTTGTAAAAGACGATTACATCTATTGACCCAAGGATGAAAACTTGGAAAGAGTATAAAGGTTAGAGCACGTAAACATTAATTACCGAATATTACTTGAAAGAAAAAAAACAAGATACAAAGAACTTACCATATAGGATGGCATTTATTAAGGTCTGTGATCACATTGACAAAAAAGTAATTTCTTATCCAATTTTTGACCCTTTAGAACACACAATGGAATATGCTACATCAAAGGATTGACACTGATTATAATATCTAGTTCATAATCCATTTACCCATCACCATCTCCCTAAAAATGAGACAGTGCAATACCATTAAAAAAAACACCACTTAATTTCATTCATATAATAGAAGCCTTATCAAGTCAGAACATATATTTTTCCTGCAATTTTTTGAAATATATGAATACCAAGTAATAAATAGAAAAACATATGAAATGAAATGACTTCAGAATAGGATAGTCGTAATAACCAGAACAACTCAACCTTGAAATTTTCTTTCTTAAAACAGGCAACACCATTCATAATTTTCATGACATGCTTAAATCACATAAAAAAAATTACTAAATTAATTGAAATTACTAAATAAGAGTTAGAAACTGCAAGAACCAAAAAGAGGGAGAAGGGATCTTATGATAACCATGTTATCGCAAAATCTATATTGAGAAGGCCTGTGAAGAAATGTGTACAAAGAGAATAGAGAAACACAACTTTCTATAGCCAGTACCAATGCAGCATGTCCTTTGCTATTCTTTGAGAACCTATGTGAAAAAAAGAAGTTTCTATAGCCAGTACCAATGTGAAAAAAAAAAACGCAAGATATTTGAAAATATAACCTCCCTATCATTCAAAACTAAAAAACCAAAATAAAAAGCAATACACATGGAAGTAGAAAGGTAATATAATGCCAACAATTAATTGAGATAATTAAAACATTTAAATTCTTTAATAAAATTAGAACCTGAGTATGCTGGAAATGCACTCTTATTCGATGCTTAAGCAGCACCCTACAGAGATCCAAGCAACTGTTGTACAGTGCATGAAAACAATCATCATCAACAATAGAAATTTTTTGCTAAAAGAAACCCATATTACTGATTTATTCCCACATAAACAATCCTCTTAATCATCTCTTCTCTTTTCTCCATTTCTCTTTTATGAATCACTCTTCATTTCCCCTTTTTTTATAGTCATTATTCCTTTGCGATACGTTATTAAGCTTAATGAAACTGTAAGCAAAAAATAAAACCTTTATGCTAGTAACATAGTTTTAGAATGAAACAGAAATACACCATGAATCACAACTCTTTTTCAAAGGGATCGTGAATTAGACTCAATATCTACTAAAGAAATGAAACCATGATATTAAACGATCCACATCACTTTGTGTATCTGAATGGTAGGTCATCAAAATCAGTATATACAAATCTTAATAGCTTAGTACAATATAAAAAAGTATATAATGATAAACTGAATTAAATATAACACTATAGTAGTTTCACATGCTTTAGTAGCCAGGGGACTCAGTACAACAACATATTTAATTTCCTTTTCCCAAAGTGTATAGATGGTCTAGCAGTTAGTCCTAACATTACACAATATCCAGTACAATTTCTGTGCTAAAATATCAGTGGAAATATTTCATTAACTACAATCTAAATGAAAATAATAAACCTTTCAATATAAGAAATTAAAATTATACCAAACTTTGACTAACAAATTCTTCATAAAAAGTTCCTTTTCCCAAAGTGTATAGATGGTCTAGCAGTTAGTCCTAACATTACACAATATCCAGTACAATTTCTGTGCTAAAATATCAGTGGAAATATTTCATTAACTACAATCTAAATGAAAATAATAAACCTTTCAATATAAGAAATTAAAATTATACCAAACTTTGACTAACAAATTCTTCATAAAAAGTTCCTCATATTCAATTACCAACACTCGTAATTTGATAAGGTTTAAAATTTGAAAGAATATATGAAAGTTGGTGATGTAACAGAGAATCAATTGTTTCCCACATATGGCGCATTACCCTTTTTTCTTATAGTTACCATTGCAGTTAAGAATCAATATGAGGTGGAATTTAAAAAAACAAAACAAACAACATAACAATTTAATCACTCAACCTTTACAATTTTCTTGACAAAGCATATTCCCTTGTCACCCCTATCAACAACAAAACTGCAAAAAATTTGTGGTCCATCTTAAGTTCTACCCCTCATTGATCCTATAACAAATACAAAGAGGAAAAAGCTCAACTAAAGAATTCCATCAGTGAGAGAAAGGCTACACTTATACCTTCAGCAAAACTGCATAGACAAAAGAATATATTTAAGAGCAAGCAATAAATGTGGGTTTGAGACTCCTCATGTTGTACATAGAGTCTTGCCTGTCTCTTGTAAAAGCCAATTACATCTATTGACCCAAGGATGAAAAGTTAGAAATAACATAAAAGTTAGAGCACGTAAACATTAATTAACGAACATTACTTGAAAGAAAGAAAAACAAAATACAAAGAACTTACCATGTAGGATGGCATATATTAAGGTCTGTGATCACATTGACAAAAAAATAATTTCTTATCCAATTTTTGACCCTTTAGAACCCACAACGGAATATGCTACATCAAAGGATTGACACTAATTATAATATCTAGTTCATAATTCATTTACCCACCACCATCTCCCTAAAAATGAGACAGTGCAATACCATTAAAAAAACACCACTTAATTTCATTCATATAATAGAAGCCTTATCAAGTCAGAACATATATTTTTCCAGCAATTTTTTGAAATATATAAATACCAAGTAATAAATAGAAAAATATATGAAATGAAATGACTTCAGAATAGGATAGTCGTAATAACCAGAACAACTCAACCTTGAAATTTTCTTTCTTAAAACAGGCAACACCTTTCACAATTTTCATTACATGCTTAAATCACATAAAAAAATTACTAAATTAATTGAAATTACTGAAATAAGAGTTAGAAACTGCAAGAACCAAAAAGAGGGAGAAGGGATTTTATGGTAACCATGTTATTGCAAAATCTATATTGAGAAGGCCTGTGAAGAAATGTGTACAAAGAGAATAGAGAAACACAGCTTTCTATAGCCAGTACCAATGCAGCGTGTCCTTTGCTATTCTTCGAGAACCTAAGTGAAAAAGAGAAGTTGCTATAGCCAATACCAATGTGAAAAAAAAAACGCAGGATATTTGAAAATATAACCTCCCTATCATTCAAAACTAAAAAACCAAAATAAAAAGCAATACACATGGAAGTAGAAAGATAATATAATGCCAACAATTAATTGAGATAATTAAAACATTTAAATTCTTTAATAAAATTAGAACCTGAGTATGCTGGAAATGCACTCTTATTCGATGCTTAAGCAGCACCCTACAGAGATCCAAGCAACTGTTGTACAGTGCATGAAAACAATCATCATCAACAATAGAAATTTTTTGCTAAAAGAAACCCATATTACTGATTTATTCCCACATAAACAATCCTCTTAATCATCTCTTCTCTTTTCTCCATCTCTCTTTTATGAATCACTCTTCATTTCCCCTTTTTTTATAGTCATTATTCCTTTGCGATACGTTATTAAGCTTAATGAAACTGTACGTAAAAAATAAAACGTTTATGCTAGTAACATAGTTTTAGAATGAAACAAAAATACACCATGAATCACAACTCTTTTGCAAAGATTCAGAGAGCCTAATTATCCTTGATTTAAACTCAAGTAGATAAACAAAAATCTATCAAATGGAAACAAAGAATTAGAACTATCATTTTTTTTAACAATTAGTGATCAAATGAACTCTCTTTTTGTCCAAATATTAAACTAACTATTAATCTTACCTCTTTGTGACTTGAATATAATTCCAGCTGCTCAATCTTTCAGAACCTATATCAATATTGGAAAATGTAATTATTTGATTGAAAATGTCATAAAGAACACTCTCAATCACATGAATGAGAAGAACAATGAACAAAGCAATTAAATCATCCGCAAACGAATAACACATTTGGTTTCTTTACCAATATCCCTTGGTTGGCTCAGAACTGATTCATATAGTTTATCAAAGTTGGAGGGAAATTGAATGGAACCAACCAACCCACATTCAGAATATAATCTTTTTACAAAATCATCAACTTTCTCTTTTTGAAAGAAAAATGAATTTTAGAGATGGATGTTGAATACTTAAAGAAAATAAAAAATATATATAAAAAAACATATTCATTTATAAACACAATCATACTAACATTTTGTGCTCAAACCCTCCCCTGTTTAATGAGCTATTAAAGCAAAAATTCTATTAAAAGTTTGAATAAAAACTGCTTGAGAAAATGCCTAAAAGTAACATCAGAGAAGAAAAAGGTTAGAGATATGAGTATGTTTGAGGGGTTGGGAGAAAAGCGAAATAGAAAACAGTATGTAAGGATTTCTCACTCGAAACAGGGACTTTCACTGCAAATCAACCCAACGTCTCAATTCAAAAACAAAAAAGCCCCAATTTTGTCATAGTCGAACCATGCAAACCTTCACCATCAACAATCTTTCACCGGAGTGATTTTGTCCAAACCATTGATATGCAAAGTCATAAAACATAGAAAACAGTAACGAAACAGAGAAAAGAATATTATGAAATATACCACAAAAATTATGAAGGAAAGAACACACAACCTTAAGAAACCGCAAACCACTTACATTCAGAAATCCATTTATATGCAGAAAACTATAGCCATAAAGTTAGGGTTTCAAACCTATTGGTATGGATAGCCGTCGTCCCTAAACCCTAACTAACACAAACATGAAAATCATAACCAATGAACTAGAACACCATCAAATAGCTTGCAAATGACATAT
This sequence comes from Ormosia emarginata, assembly GCA_029884605.1. Taxonomy (NCBI): domain Eukaryota; kingdom Viridiplantae; phylum Streptophyta; class Magnoliopsida; order Fabales; family Fabaceae; genus Ormosia; species Ormosia emarginata. The sequence goes on from JAQQTP010000082.1 coordinate 67,365,792, forward strand.
GTATGTGATTAGTGATTACGCGAAGGAAAAACAGAGCCACCATGACAGGAAAAAGAAAGACATAATCGGGGAAAGGGGAAGAGAAAATAGAAGAAAGACTTGACCAATTGAAGTTGAGCATCTTCACGCATGCTATATCTATTTGAGAGAAGAAGGTGTAGAGACGTGCATGGAAGAGAGAATATAGAGAGAGAAATAGGGCGGTTTGGGTGAACAGAAAAGACGAAAGAAAATAAAAATAGTTGTATAATTTGTCTTTCCTTTGTCAGTTTACAATTTTTAAGTTTTCAAAACACAATAGTTTTCAATTTTTAAAGGAAATTAAAACACACATATTACTCATTAATTACGGGGTTAATATTTATTGATACAACTCCGTCATCATTGATATTTTGAAAAATGTTTGCAATTACTCATTCAAGAAAACATTTTTTACACACAATAAATACAAATTTCACGTTCCTATGAAATTTGTTTGTTGTACAAATGTATTCAATAAAGACAAAAATCAAAATTTAAGAATTAATTCAACTATGACTGATGGAGTACAATTGTATGACAAAAGTGATATTAAATTAACAATTTAAATTTAACAAATAATTTATGTTTTTATATAATAAAAAAAAGTTACTAAGAATAGAAATATGTAACTTTTAGCAGAAAAAAATTTATCAAAAGTTGACATCTAATAGAACTTTTCTTAAAACAACTTTTAAAATATATATAGTATAGATAAATCATTGTACCCACCAATTTTTTTGTGACTATTATTTTTAATTTAATGAAATGTTAAGAATAATATTATATACACAATATTTTGTGTGAAAACTCATATCTATCTATGTCATTAGATTATCGTTTATGCAAGAATATTTTGTGTAACATTTTTATAAAAGGAGGAGAATACTACAAGTTCAAAAGCTTACTCAGTCTCATAGGTTTTTTTTTTTTATGTGCAGTCTCACATAGTTTTACTCGTCATTTTTCAATTTTATTGGATGAAAAACTCAATAATAATGATATATTATTACAAGTATGACACATTAAATATTTATTTTATTTTATTTTTTTAATACTTAACAATAACTAGTCGCAATTGAAGTAAATTATAACTGCAACCTATACTAACAAATTTAGACGTAGCGCTTATATGGTGATAAGTTAAATAGTCAACTTACAAGTCATGCTATTTTTTATAAATATCGTATAAATAATAGAATTCATGAAGATTTTAAATTTAAAATAACACAATATCATATTTTAAAATTGATAATAAAAACTTAATAGTATATGCATTTTTTTTAATAAAAGTGATGAACATGGCAAGCCGAACAAGATCTACACTTAGCCCGCTTTGATCCGTTAGTTAAATGGGCCGAAACGTATAGACATCTATATTACCATAGAAACTCCAAAGCCCGCATAAATTTACAAGCTGGCAACTAGGCCTAGGGTATACAGAAGCTTAAAGCACATCCTTAATCAAATTACTAAAAGGTGGCTTTGTTTATAAAATTTGTTTTATCACTTACAATCTAAGAAATACGGTACGGATATAAAATATAGATACGATACAATATTGATATGTGGATATAGAAATTTTTTAAAATTATGAGATATAATACGGTTAAAATATAACATATGAAATTAATATAATATAGACATAAAAACACAAATCTTAGATTAGAATAAAGATAATAATGTTTATAAAGCTCTAATTATTGTAGACATAATAAAATACTATTATTTATCTAATTATTGTAGTATATCACTTGTATTGGTAAAAAATTCAAAAAAATTTAAAAAATATATGTTAAAAATATCTAAAAGTATCGATACAATAAATATCAAATACTGATACGATAATTATTTTGAAATATCGATGCTTCATAGCTTCCAAATGTTAAACGTTACAATTTTTCTTATGTTTTAATATAAATTATTGTGCTTTTTTTAAAAAAAAAAAACAATTTTGATACATTATCAATTTTAAATACATCCTTACATGTCCTACAGCTCTACCAATGAATTGTCTTAAAGGGACCTAGATAAGATAATTTAATGAAAGATAATAATTGATATTTTATAAAATAAATGAAAATGTGTTAAAAAAAAAAGAAATTAAATCTTATTCTATAAAGCATAAAATCGTCATTCCCACTCCTTTGGGAGGTAATATTCCTAATTCTATCAAATGAGGCATGGACATGAAATTACCATTTAATTCCTTATTTTTGCTAATAAGCATAAGATCCTGTTTATTCTGGAATCACATTCCAATACCAAACATAAGTCAAATATTTGAATGTTGCAGTCAACCGACGCTAACCTAATACTTTAATGTATAGACACTAAACATCAAAACAATTGAGTAAGACACAACACTAACCAAACCCTAATTAATAAAGACCGTATTAGAAATATAATAAAATAATTCATAAGTTTTTATTTAAATTTTTAAGTTTTTTTAAAAGTTGATTATTGATATAGTTTCAAAACCTTTATGGTCAAATTGTCAAGAGTTAATTCAATCTTTACCATTTTTATTATTCTGATGAAAGTTGAAATTTCAACACATGACAGTATGTGTCTTAGATGTTTCACAAAGAATATATATCTTCTCTTAATAATAGAATAGGGTCATGAGAAAGACATAAATATTATTATGGAAAGACCCATCATTACTTGTATTTTGGTTTAATAATTTTATGAAAATATTTTATGCATTTTCCCCCTCATAAGAGTACCCTCTTAGTCCTATTGATTAAAAGGAAGTAATCCAAATCCTTTCACAAATGGCTTTTATTGCCCAAATTGTCTCAATCTAAGAGTAGTGCAGAGTTGATTAAGCGGTTTTGAACTTGTTTTCTTTGACATCATGTTTTGCTTCTATTTATCTGCTATTTTACTTTTCATTTTCTTTTGGTTTGTGTGATTCCTTAAAAGAAAGCGTGCGTAGCGTAGAAGAGGAAAATTTGGTTTGAGTCTTGCTATTGGGTATTATAGAATTCTTACATCACCTTTCTTATTAAGCAACTGATCATATGCATTATTTTTGTTTTCTGTTTTTAATGAACTTTAGAGGATCACTTGAGAATGTATGTGAGTAGCTGAGAGTTGTGGTGTGAGTGGCTGAAATTGGTGATACTCAAGTTAGATTGTGTACAAAGTGTATGGTGTTTTTAAGTTCAAATATGTATTTTGGTAACTTAGTCTAACATCTATAAGAGTGTCATGCTTAAGAGGTAACAAAATAATTAGTAGAACCATGTTTAAATTGGATATTGATGAATAATAATTATCATTAATGATGATATATAAATGAAGAATTTGTGAGAGATTATCTTTCAGTTTGTCGAGAGTCATTGTGACTTCAGGTTGTGCGTGCCATGGGTTGAGATTTGTCTTGGATAAGCCAAGTTGCTCCTTGTTGAGTTATCTCAAATTCCGATCCAAAACATTTTCCTTCTTTAAATTTTTAATTTACACATTCATGATGAAACATAGTTTTTGGCGTTCTTCTTTGTCATTGACCAGTATTTAATGATAAAAAAATTTCAATGCTATTTACTCTGAAATATAAATTTTATTCGAAACTACAAAGCATTCAAACTATATATAGGTTATTGTTGAGTCAATTTCCACAATCTACATTTAAAATTATCAAATGATATTTTTTATTGCAAAAATGTTTTTAAGAACAAGTTTTTATAATTAAAATAATCTTATTTTCTTACTAAAAACTCATGTTTTACTTGAGACCCAGCCTTAAGCTTGTTTTCAAAATATCAAGAAAGGTTTATCGATACTGAAATAGAGTCTAATTAAACTTTTTTTCTTTTAATTTGTTGGTTTGGGTATAATAATGCAGTTCCCTAGTTTCCCAGGTGACATAGCAAATACACCTCAATGTATGTATAACTTTGGGAGAGATAGTGTGTTTGACCTGTAAACCAAAGCTCAAACCATTTATTTGAAAGGAAGAAAAAGGAAACGTTTAAAGATGCTTGCTTGGGTTGAAAAGAAAGGAAAAGGGAAACTAATGCTTTTGAAAGTGTATCTCATTTTTTTCGTGCATTGAATTGGATAGAAAGTTCTCTTGTTTTTGCTAACTACCACAGTATAAGGTTTTCAACCCGAGTTGGTTTAGTTTGATGGTGTTTGGTACCCAACTGACATTACAAATCCTCATGATGAAAGATGTTTTTGTTGTGCTTTCATGAGCAAGGGTCTTTCGTTGGTCTTGTCTTTGTTAGATTGGCATGCAACCAACAAACTCAAAAAAAAAAAAAAAAAAAAAAAAAGCAATCAACTATAAAGAGTATCTGCTTGCAAACCATTTGTGGTGAGGAATAATTAATCTTTTAAAATTTAAATAATAAGAAAATAAATTCTCAAATGTTTAACTCTTGAATTTTATTTATTTATTTAAAAAAACTAATTATTTTTCCTCCCATAGATTTCATCATTCAATCCTTAGCATAATGAGATTTTGATTTAAGCTTTCATGTGATAAGTGCGTACAACTCCCACGCCTAAATTATGATGGGAGTGTTACATTTATTAAATTAAATCTTAAATTTAATTATAAACTGAAGTAGTCTCATATTTCCTACCCACTTCTCTATTAAAGGATAGTGGGGTTATTTATTATTTGGATAGTGTGGTTGGTTTTTTTTTTTTATAGAGAAAAAATGACTTCTATAAATACAACCTAAGAATCCCTAGTCTCAGCAATTTTAAGAAAGCAATACTCATTTCATCTATGGTTAAACTTCTTTAGACTAGAGGCATTCTGGGATTTTGTGTGTGTGTTGTTGTACGTGTGTTACTGTGCAGCTTCTGAAATTGTGCAAACAAAGCTATGCGGGAGGTTAGTAATAGGAATCCTATCTATTTTATTCAATGAATATTATATGATGATTATGTGCATGCACAGACCTGATCTAGCAACATGTTAATCTAATTAAAGTTTTTACATTTGGTATCAGAGCCTGTTAACTTCTGCCTAGCCATGTAGAAGCATGTACAATTGTATGCTTATTTGTGTTTCACATTTCCTGCCATTACATGAATCAAGTTTGAACATGCTGATTTTCAGAGATGTTATATTCTGATCATAAAATGAAAATCCATATGTCATGTTTTTGTTATCACCATGCCTTTGTTTTTTGTCATTAACAAAATTATATTTCTCTACAAAAAATACATGATATGAAATTTTCAGATTTATTCTAGAAAATTTATTTGTAAGCCCATGGAACTTTCCTATCGCAACCATATTTCCAGAATAAAGGAATCTAGGATGAATCACCTGTCAACAACAATATTGGAGGAAAAATCCTCTTCTAGGTTGTTGTTGTTGAGAAAAATCGGTGGCTAATTGATACTGGTGTGGGATATCTCGATCATAGGGTTGGCGAAGATAGAGGTAGAACTTTGTCCCTGTGTGACTGTTGCTAGGCCATGGTTGTTGGTTACATGCCATGGATGCAAATGCATATGCAGTGGCATTATGGTTTGCAGGGATGAAGGAGACATGTTTGTTGGTTGTGCAGCGCCTGAAGAGTTTTAGGAATGAAGCCACAAATCGTGGCCTTGACTGTCTTCCTCATCGGATTTCTCACATAAAGTAAAGTTGAGAAAAAAAAAAGGAAGAAGAATGATTTGCAGAAACATGCAATGCGACTGCTCATGGGTTGCAAGGAAGAAGAAGATGCTTTAGGGTTCAATTTACCTTTATATGGTTTGTGGGCTTTAAGCCTGTATTGTATTGTAATTAAAAAATATATATATTGTGTTTTGTTTTTTCATTAACATTATAGGTACAAGCTACATCCAGAATTATTCTCTACACATGCAGGAATAAAAATTCCACGTTATGCAAGATGCAGGAATCGAACCCATGCCTGCGATCACTACACCGAATGTTGTCTTATGCAATTGCATGACGCGTTTTATATTTATATGTTGTTGTCCACGTTTTATATGCGATTTTTGTATGATCTTTTAATTTATTCCACTGCATATCATATTTGTGATAAGTTCATTATATATCAAGGAGTAGCCACAACATCCTTAGTTATAATTTTACTTAAAGAAAATCACATATGGTTAAATATGATATATTGTAATTAATTGTGATTAGTATAGTAAATTTGCCCACAAGGATTAATTGTAATTTTCATAATTAATTAGGATGAAATAATTAAATTAATTTTATCTCTTAAGTAGCCCATTTGTATTAGGAGATAATGGCAATTTATTAGTTTCATCATAAGGAATTTTTTAAATGAATCTATTTTGTGTTAAAATCTTAGCTTACAAGTAAATTTTGATGACATATTGATTCATGTGTGTATAACTTATATTAGTGAGTTTAATATTTGCCTTGAATTATTATATGATGTAAGCATGTTGTTTTTATTTATTTGCAGCAATTCATTCCTTAGTTATCTCTAATGACAAAAATGAAGTTTCCCTTTTGACTGGTGACAACTATAAGGATTGGAAGGAGAGAATTCTTTTTCATTTAGGGTGCATAAACCTTGACTATGCTCTCCGTAAGGATAAGCCTGCTGAACCCACTGATACTAGTACTTTGGAAGAAGTTACGTTGTACGAACGATAAGAAAGATTTAACCGTCTTTCAATTATGTTAATTAAGACACGTATTTCTACTAACATTCGTGGTTCAATTCCTAACTATCAAAATGTCAAGGATTTCATGAAAGCCATTGATGAGCAGTTTGAGTCATCTAATAAAACATTGGCTAGCACTCTAATGGCAAAGTTGTCTTCCATGAAACTCATTGGAGTCAAAGGTGTGAGAAAACACAACATCGAAATGAGGGACATAGCAGCTCAACTTAAGTCACTTGAAGTTGAGATTACTAATTCCTTTTTGGTGTACTTGATCCTGAACTCGCTCCCACCACAGTATGGTCCTTTCAAAATTTCCTACAACACACATAAGGATAAATGGTCAATTAATGAACTTCTGACTATGTGTGTTCAAAAGGAGGGGAAGCTTGCTCAAGAGATTGGTGAAGGTGCACTTACAGTGACTCAAGATCAGAGTCAAGGGAAAAAGAAGAAGGACAAGGGAAAGAAGGTCATACCTGCAATTGTCAAGATTAAGAAGGAGTCTAGGTGTTTCTTCTGTAAAAAGAATAGGCACATGAAGAAGGACTGCTACAAGTATAAGGCTTGGCTTGGAAAGAAAGGTAATGTTTTCTGTTATGTATGTTATGAATATAATATGGTTGACATTTGTCATAACATATAGTGGATTGACTCTGGTTCTACAATCCATGTTTCTAATACCATGCAGGGCTTCGTAAGCCAGAGAGTGCCGACGGAAAGTGAACGATTCATCTACTCTAGAAATAGGATGCGTTCGTATGTGGCAACTGTTGGCATATATAGACTTATTTTAGAAACTGATTTTATTTTAGAATTGAATAATGTCTTTTATATTCTTGGGTTTTCTAGGAATTTAATTTTAGTTTTAGGACTTATACCTTTGGGTTATTCAATAAATTTTAACGCATCCAGATTTGATTTATCATTTAAGTCTACTATTGTTAGAAATGGTGTGTTGAATGACGGTTTGTTCAAAATTAATTTATCCAACACGATTCCATATAAGCTATGCAACAAAATGCCGGTAATAAACGTTGTGTTATAAATGAAAAATCCTCGATGTTATGGCATAGGAGATTAGGACACATCTCCATAGAAAGAATTAAGAGGTTGGTGAATGATGGAGTAGTTGAGACTCTTGACTTTATTGATTTTGACACTTGTGTGGATTGCATAAAGGAAAAACAAACTAACATGATAAAGAAAAATGTTAAGATGAGTTCAGAAATATTAGAAATCATACATACAGACATTTGTTGTCCTGATATGGACTCACACAGTAAAAAATATTTCATCTCTTTCATAGATGATTACTCACGATTCATATATCTTTACTTACTTCATAATAAAAATGAAGCTTTAGATGCCTTTAAAGTTTTCAAGGTAGAAGTAGAGAAACAATGTGGAAAACAAATTAAGATTGTGAGATCAGATAGAGGTGGAGAATTTTATGGTAGATATACTGAGAGTGGACAAGCACCTGGTCCATTTGTAAGGTTTCTTAAGGAACATGGTATTGTGGCTCAATACACCATGCCTGGCTCACCAGATCAAAATGGTGTGGCTGAAAGGAGAAATCGTACTTTGATGGATATGGTGAGAAGTATGCTTAGCAACTTCAAACTTCCTCGTTCGCTATGGAGCAAAGCTCTTAAAGCAGCAGTGTACATATTAAACTAGATTCCAACGAAGGCACTTCTTAAAACTTCTTTTGAGTTATGGAAAGGTTGGAAGCCAAGTTTAAACATGTACAAGTCTGGGGTTGCCCAACTGAAGTTAGGATTTATAATCCAAATGAAAGGAAGTTGGACCCAAGGACTGTTAGTGCATATTTCATTGGTTATGCTAAATATTCTAAGTGTTATAGATTTTATTGTCCAACTCATAGCACTAGAATTGTGGAATCAAGAAATGCAAAATTTCTTGAGAATGAAGTGATTAGTGGGAGTGATACCTCAAAACTTAGATGTTGAGAAAGATCATTGTAAAGAAACTACTCCCACATCAAGTTATAAACTGGTAGTTTTTGGTGACCCTCACCAAAATCCAGTGAACTTGGAATCATAGTAACTGAAGTTCCACGCCAAGATAAACCTATTCTAGAAGATCTAGTTGAATAACATCAAACACAAAATGTTGAACAGCCTGTTGAACAACACCCTCCCCAAGAGGTTGTAGATGCAACATTAAGAAGATCAACTAGAATAAGGAAACCAACGATTTCTAGTGACTATCATGTGTATCTGCAAAAGTCTGAATATGACTTAGGAGTTAAGAATGATCTAGAGACATTTTCACAAGCAATTAATAGTAGTAACTCTGAGTTGTGGTATAATGCTATGAATGATGAATTGGATTCCATGGCAAATAATGAGATTTGAGATCTTGTTGAGTTGCCTAATAGGGTAAAGGTCGTCAGATACAAATGGGTCTTTAAAACTAAGAAGGACTCATTAGGCAACTGACGAGCGCCGAACTCAGTCAAAATTATAACCAAAGTTATTACCTAAGCTTGTAGCACAGTGACAACACCGGATCGTCTCCTCAAGGATCGTAAATGCAATTTAATCAAATCAAGTGAAAGTTAGCAAAAAGGGGGGTTTGACAGTTTAAGATCGCACTTAACAAAATTAAAGGAAGAAATAACAATTAAAGAGCAGTCAATTTAGAAACCTATCCAAGATTGGGTGGATTCAATCATAGACCCTTCATAGAACACTTGAAGCGCAATTGAATTGTTAATTTGGATCTAACCGAGATCTCTGCATCAAATCCAGAATTCATACTAGACGATCGTCTAGAATTCAATTAACAAGTGATAAACACAAATCCACAATCGCACCATTCATGAAGATATATGTTAATTTCAAGTACCGAATTCAATTAACTTAGGCACAAATCAGTAACCTAACCTTTTCAATTCTGTGATTAATTTAGATCAATCAGTTCTAAGTTTCATCACAAATCTCAATCTTCATTTATGTGATTAGTTTAGATCAATCAGTTCTAAGTTTCATCACAAATCTCAATCTTAAACCAAGATCAAATCAGATCAACATAAATAGAATCATCATTCATGCATTCAAGATCAAGAAGAAGAAGAAGAAGAAAGAAGAAGAAAAGAGGAATTCAATTACAAATCAAATACAATGCATAACCAAGGTCTCAAGAATCCAAACCACAATCTCTTCAAGAGTTCTAAATTGACCCAAAGTAGCTTAGCCCTCCATTACCATGAAGGGAGCATCAAAATATACAAAACTATGAGAAACTATGAAGAAGCAAGAAGAAACTTAGAGAGAAATGAAGGAGAATTACATGTTGTTCATGATAAATGGTGCCTTTTATAGAAGTCTAAGGTAACAAAATGACAAAGGGAAGTGGGTGGATGAGTGGATGAGTGAGTGGAGTGTTTGAGTGGATGGATTAGTGGGTTGGTTTAGTGGATTGGTTTAGTGGATGAGTGAGTGGAATGGTTGAGTGGTTGAATTAGTGAAAAATGCCAAAGGACTTTTGGTGAGTGGGAAATTATGGACATGAATGGGTGAGTGGATGGATTAGTGGATGAGTGGGTGGAGTGGTTAAGTGATTGGATTAGTGTATGAGTGGATGAGTGGGTGAGTTAGTGGATGAGTGGATGAGTGGATGAGTGGATTAGTGGATGGATGAGTGGGTGGTTGAGGACGAAAATTTCGTGTCTGACTTGGAAGCCAAAAACGACCCACTATACTTCAGAACCACGAAAAGTGTTCTTCATGAAAGTTGTAGATCCTTGTCTTGGCTATAAAATGGATAGCTGGTTTGTCCAATTTGGCTTCCTTAAGCCTAAGATATGTCCCAAATACCGTAGGTTACTCAAACCCAACTTCAGCTCCTCTGTTCCGACTTGCAAGCTCAAAATGACTTACTAGACTTCTTTTTCTCAAAATGTGTTCTTCATGAAAGTTGTTTATTTGGATCTTGACTATCCACTGTCCAAATTTCAGCCCATCTCCATTATTACATCTTGAGATATGATTTTATGAGTGCACACTGTTCGGATTCTACTGACAGAACCCGTATTCTAACTTCCATGTAAACTTAGGTCCCTTAGACATCTGAATCGGACTTCGAGCTCTTCATCAAGGTTGTAGAGCTTCCTCTTAGCTTTCCTACAAGATAAAATTCATGTTCATCAGATATTAGGAACTCAAGTTATAGCCAAAATACAGAAACAGTGTCAAATCTCAATAATGCTGAAAATATTCAATTAGGACCAATTTGAGCTCAAACTCACAAAATCATACCAAACTCAATCAATTAAGAATATGGAGAGTGTAAATGACTAAACATAAGGGTTTCTTAATGAATAAAATATGTGATTATCAAATTCTCCCACACTTAGCTTTTTGCACTACAAGGGCAAGACTCAAGACCAAAACAAGGACATAAGAGATTATCAAAAATTTAAATTCCAACGACATTCAAGAACCCAAAATTTTACAATCAAGAAGAACAACCAAAGGTTCAAGGGATCAAAACATTCATGAGTTAACAATTCTCCACATCTCAAACTAACAAGCAAGGTATCTTCAACATGAATCGAGAATGATAGATCTTCACAAGATTCCTTCTCAATCTCTCAAGTGTTTAAAGGGTAGGTATTTCACTCAATTCAACCCATGAAAATTGCACTACCATAAGCTTGCTTATATTCTATTTCACCACTACTCAAAATACATGCACACACAAATCATGAGGACTTTATTCAAGGTTGTAGTGAGGTCAAGGTAACAGAAGAGGATAAAATGGATATGAGAAGATAAATACCAAAGAGAATAAAAGCAAATGAGAGAGTGAGTTCAAATAACAAGCATAAAAGTTCATCCCAACTCTAGTGTATATCCCTTTACATATTCATTTCCCAATCCTTTTCTTTTTTTTAAACACTTGGTTTTTTTTTTTTTTTTTTTTTTTTTTTTTTTTTTTTTTTTTTTTTTTATATATGAACATAACTATATACATATTAGGAACTCATCTTTTTGGGCACTCTTTTCTTTTTCAACAACCATTTTGTACACACACCCCCACACTTATTCAAAAACTTATCCATTAACCAAGCTAATGTTCTTTTATTCCCTAAGGTAAAGTAAGAATACGATTTCTCATTTAAGGCACATAATGAGCTAGAAACAAGGAATGGTCAAATAAGCTCAAAGGGGTTAAGCAAAGGAAAATATACAAGGTTGGCAGGAATCGAGAGAATTTTCAAGAAGTCAAAAGAGTGCTTGATATCATATTGAAAACAAGATTGGCTATTTGGTTAAACTAGCTAATTAAGAAAGAGGGCCTCAATCATGTTCATGCATGCAAGTGAAATGTAACCTCAAAAAAAATCAAAGCAAGTTCTAGAGTGGTCATTAACATGAGTGAAAATCACACAAGAAAGAAGAGAATGACATAAATGTTGAATCCATCCATTAGGCTCAAAATCTCACAAGGTATGCATCCATCAAACTCAATCAATTCATCAATTCAATCATCCATCACCAAGCATATCAGTTCAAGAAGGAGAAAAGTTATTCAATCATGCAATGAACCTTTTTTTTTTTTTTTTAACAACCAAAAGAAACATGCTAAAATCAACCCCACACTTAATATAATATTGCCTCAATGTGAAAGAGAGATATAGAAAAGAGCAACACAACGATAAGAAGTGAATCAACGCAAAGCGTAAAAGAAGCACAACCTTGTCGCTACGATCGGACTCGAAAAGAAATCAAACAAGAAAACGTTAGTACTTCCACAATTTAATACTAATTAATTACTACCTAAAAAACTCCTTACTCGCCACCAATTAAGATGCGTCTCAAGAGTAAAATTACTCCTTACTCGCCATCACTAATTGGTTTCATAAGTCCATGACAATATATCATACTTTCCAAACAAAATAACAAAATTTTTTTTTTTTAATAAAATCAAACCCATTAAAGAGAAAGTGTCGATCTGCTTTTTTTTTCTTGTTACTTCCTTCACGCTTCTGTTGACCAATCTATCTGAACTAATACCTTATCAGGCACATACTCAAAAGCTTCTAATTTATCAATGAGCTCATCAATAGTGGAGGCAGAGATAAGAAGTTGTCTTGCCGAAGGAGTGATAAATTTCTGTTCCACAACTTTGTCAAGAAAAAAATAACAAAAGATCAAAGAAATTATTAACATTCAACAAACCAATGGGTTTATAGTGGATGTTCAAATTTCACCCAAGAGACAATTTGAAAAATCTCTTCCAAAGTACCAAAACCACCAGGTAAGACAAGAAATGCATCGAATTGTCAACCATTGTTTTCATTCTTCCATGCATAGATGTTACCGAATTTCTTCTCCAACTATCCTTCCAAAGGATGTTAAAAGCCTAAAGGTTTAGGAATAACACCTAAAACCCGATCGCTTCCTAAAAAGGCAAACAAGTGATACAGCCCCCATTAACCCACGACAACCTCCCCATATACAAGATGAATATTCCTCGCAGCAAGTGATCAACCAAGAGTGCTAGCTGCGTTTACAAACTCTAATCCCTTCCCATAACTCGACCCACAAAAAACACAGACATTTTTGAGGTTACGAATAGAAGCTCCCATTCTATACTCTTCCTCCCTTTGAGTGTCTCTGAGTTAAAGGAAAATGAAGTGTTTAAATAAGAAAAAGAATGGAAAGAGGAATAATTGCACCTATAAGGGTAGGTTGGCTGTTGTCAGAAAAGGTTGAAATTAAGAAACACAAAATCTTTTTTTTTCTTTTTCTTTTTCTTTTTTTTTTTATTTTTTATTTTTGTTTTTTTTTTTACTTCAAGAAAACCATCAAGGTAAAGAAGTCTAGAAACCCCTGAAGGACCCTGCTCAAAGAATCGTCTGTACAAAAATCAAAATACAACAAAATGATACAAAGATAAAAGAAATAGAAAATGATGACATACCGTTGTATGTACATTTCCATGGCGTATCTTTATACTTTGCGTGTCATGAGTGCAAGAGACATCACGTCCTTTTTTTTTTTTTTTGAAATTGTTAGAAAAACTTGATGAAAGATGAGTGCATACTTGCTTAAGATTGGGATGAAGGTAGTCTGCTTTTCGGCTTTGTGCCAAAGCATTGTTGACCAAGATTCGACCCATTCAAGACCAAGCAACATACTTCCCAAAAGGGACAAGTGGCCATAATACAACTTGGCTCGCCTCACATGTGGGATACAATCTACCTTCTTTGTTTTTCAATTAAGAAGGCTGGATCAGATGCATGCATTCACATTCACCTGTGTGTTACCAAAGCCAACCTTAAGACGTATACATAATTTTTTTTTTTTGTTTTTTGTTTTTTTGAAAGATGACATGAAGAAGAAGAAGAAGATGATGATATATACAGATTGTTTGTGGATATGGCTCACATCCGCCTCCTGGTTTAACGTCCAAGAACGGCTTAAATGTCTTCTATGAGTCGAGGATAAGCAATATTAAACTTTCCCATCCAATTTTCTTATAAATTAGCAAAAGCAGGGTTTTTTAGAGTCGATTCCCAAGATCGTAGCGTTTTTCTTCATCCTTGAAGAGATTCCACAAATTAAGAATTTCACCCCGCATCAATCCATAACAACGCGTCTCAAGAGTCAATAAGATATCATCTAATGACTCCTTACTCATCCATTCTTAATGAAGGATTTATTTGTGGAAATCATCCCCAAAGAACGACATTGTAGATTACAATTCCATCGTCCACATTTGTGCCAGACTTGTAACCTTTTTGCTCTTCTCCTTTTAGAATATGAACTTCTTCCAAGACCGGGCATGTATGAGTCAAATGAAATTGAGGACTCACTTGCTAATCGGACCTTCGCTTCAATTATCCAAAGTACATCTTCTCGGCATACCTTTGTGCATTAAAAATCGCCTCAATCTTTCACATCGAACTTTGTAGATTTTTCTCAGAGCATTTTGAGGAAGAGAAGGAAAATGTTTTCTCAGGTTTGAAAGAATGACATCCATTTTGAAGGAGAAGAAGGATTCAGTTATTTTGGGAAATTGAAAAATAAACCGACTTGAGAGTACGGAGTACCGTATCCGCCACTTAACCGGTAACACAAAGAACTCAAGAACTTGGTTTTCCAGGAATGGTCGAGTCTTTGTCCATTAACTTTAAGCGCATTACCATTCTTAGGATCCTCAATATCTACGGCTGCAGAGGATACACGTGTTTGGTCCAAAGCATTCCAAAATAATTTCAACATCATGTAGGCATATAATCCAGATAGATTGTGATCTAAAACATATGATCATGCGAAAATGCTACTTTTACCAAGAATTACACCCTTTTGATGGATTGGTGAAGTTTTTGAGCTTTTTGAGGGTTTTTGTCATGATGTAGTACCTGCAAAATAGCTAAAAGGGAACCTCCAACGCTCAAGTCAGTATTCGATTCACAATTGATTAAATCAAGGTGGTTGTGCAGTAAAAACACTTTATTAAGCAGCAAATTTCAGATTATGCAGCAGGAAAACATATTATTTAGAGGAATCATGCATTATGCAGAAAAATTGCATCAAAATTGTGCAGCAAGAGTTTAGATGCATGATTGATCTAATATGCCAAGTTCAAAGATGTTTTCATCAAATATGCTATTACAAACAAGAAGTGAGCTTATCCAGCAAATTATTACATATAAAGATATTTTCAAGATATAAAGCTTAGAAAAATACAATTTTAAAACAAGTTAAAACATAAAAACATATCTCCACTTATCAAAAGGTTGCAAGTCCAAGCTTCTTGGAGATAAGGAGGAGAACTTGGAGTATTTTCTGATCTTGTGCTTGCAGCAGCCACTTTTGATATTCCAAAGTCCGTTCTTGGCCTTCAAGCATACCTACAACACACTTCAATTTTTGACCTTTGGTACCCAGATTCTCTTGGGTCCTTGTGTGTTAGTGTTAGGCAAAGTACCCTTAGGGATCCAAACCATTTTAGTTCTAATCTTGTTATTGATATTCTTCCTCATATTACAAGTTGATGCACTATGTCCTTTCTTGCCACAATGAAAACACTTTATAAAAGGACTTGTTGATAAACTTGAGGGAACAAAGAAATTCTTGTAAAGTTTTTGTTGATTTTTGGGATTGTACCTTAAACCAGCCTTTTGAAACACACATTTTTGATTCCCAAGCAATATGTTCAAATTATCTCTTCCAAGGGTAAATTTTGAAAGAGTATTTTTCAAATCTTCAATTTCCTTTTCAAAAGTTTTACATGATGAGCAAGAAAAGGATGTAGATGCATTATCAAGTAAAGAACATGTTAAGCATGAGGAATTTGCATCAATGAGTCCAAGAGTTTCATTTTCAATTTTAAGTTCCTCAATTTTCTTGTTTAAAATAGAGATTTTGTTTTCAAAAGAGGAAATTGTTTTCTTGGATGATGAAACGAGTTTTGCAAGTCTCATAGATTCATTATGCAATTCTTCAAATGCATCTTGCAATTCATCATAGGAAGGAGAATAATTTGATTCAAAATTTGAGGATGTTACCTCTATGTCGTCTTCATCTTCCTCTTCTCCTCTAGCCATGAAACATAGATTGGCTTTCTCATGTTGGTGTATGCCCTAGTGGCCAATACATTTTGTTTGTATTTATATACATTATATTATGTTATTTTATATAAGGCATTTCATTTATTGTGTTCTTTTTGGTAGACATAATAAAGTCCTTAGAATAGTAAGTTTGATACCATAGGACATCAAGTGGATGACTTGATCGTGAGATCCTATTGGATAAAACACTATTCTTAAATGTCCCTAGTCAAGTATTATTGTTAATTAGGACAACAATAATGCATTGAGACTAGTATGTGCGTAGACTGATGACCATATCTCACGGGTCATGGATATGAGATATCAAGTCTACACATGGATACATATTAGAGTAATGATGTATTGGACAGACCCGTCATGAGAACACTATGTGGATCGTTACATGAGTGTCATAAGCGATTCTCATAGTGATAATGGTGTATGTGGTCCTTTGACCTGAAATCACTACGATTCCTACATGAGGAGTTGTGTATTTTAATGCCATCAAACGTCATCTGTAACAAGATGATTATAAAGTTGGTTATTAGACATACCACGATACATGTGGAGGGATGTGAGTGACCTAGATGGGATTTGTCCCTCCTACATAACAGGAGTGATATCTTCGGGCCCCCTGATTGAGTGAGACTACGAAATGCATGGTCATGCTTAAATGAGTCAATATGAGATATTGATCTCATTTGTTATTACTATGTCTACTCGGGAATCAAGAAACTGAAGATTGAACTAAACAAGGGTGACACATTCCATGCCTTGTGTTCAATCTGGATATCTGGACAAAGGGACTAAACTACACGGAAACATTGGTCACGGATAGGTTATGTCAAATCACTGACATTCTCATTACTTGGGTAGCAGTTGATGTGTTCTTTGATATCTTGCATCGTTTGTAATATTAAAATGAGATTTTAATATTACTACCAACGTCATGAGAACCCCGCAGGTCGCACACTTAGAACAGATTAAATTGAGTAATTAGAATCCAAGTTGGACTCGGATTCAATTGTGGGCCTAACTCATGACAGATGGGTTTAGGGTTGCACCACTTACCTTGCTACTGCTCACACTCACTTAAGGCAGCCTTTGTTATAAATAATACTGCTAAGGGGGCTGCTACTACGTTACATCACAACCCTAGCCGCACATACAGAAAGTGAGTGAGAGATAGTGAGGTCTTCTTCTCCTTTCTTCGCAGTTAGCACTACGAAACAGAGGCGTGACTCCTTTTTGCAAGTCTGTTCGTGTGGATACCGCAGAGACATCGTCACTATTACGGTGTTGGTGATTCACCTCGCTTGTGATTATCACGCTTCAAGAGGTAAAATTTTAAAAACTCGGATTATGGACTTTTTCGCATGGATCCTGTGAGGGAATTCTATTATTCCGCTGCGAGACTTTTGATCCGCAATTCCCAACACCTCATTGTCCGAACTATCGGTTGAATCCATGTCATTATCATCCCAAGCTATGTAGGCTCTTCTTTCTTTCTTTTCCTTTGAGTACCTCTTTTCATACTTCTCCACTTTCCTTTGATAGATTAGGCACTCCATCTTCATGTGTCCCAATTCTCCACATTCATAGCATTTAGGAGTGATTGAGGTTCCTTCCCCTTTGTGATAGGCATTCTTTGAGGGAAAGACAGGTCTTCTTTGAGCTCCATTCTTTTTGAAGAATCTTCCAAACTTCTTTACTAGAAGGCTAAGATTCTTTTCACTAATTTCCAAGCCATCTCCATCATCTTCATCATCATCATCATTAATCATGGAGGAGGTGGTCTTGAGAGCAATTCCCTTCTTTTCCTTCTTGTCATGCTTCTCATTTTGATTGAGTCTATTCAGCTCCAACTCATGCTCTTGAAGCTTTCCAAAAATAGTGGCTAAGGTCATAGTTGCTAGTTTTCTTGATTCTGAAATAGCCGTCACTTTAGGTTGCCAATCCCTGCTTAAACATCTCAAAACTTTGTTAATAAGATCTTCATTAGGAAAAGTCTTTCCCAATGAAGCAAGATGATTTATGATATGTGTGAAACGTTTTTGCATTTCTTGAATGCTTTTACCTTGGTTCATTCTAAAAAGTTCACACTCATGAGTGAGAGTATTTATCCTTGATCTTTTCACTTTACTAGTACCCTCATGAGTTACTTGTAAGGTGTCCCACATTTCTTGGGCAGATTTACAATTTGAGACTCTAAAAAACTCATCATACCCCAAAGCAGTGGTAATGATATTTTTGGCTCTCAAATTATATTGGACCTTCTTTTTATCATCATCCGTCCATTCACTTCTTGGTGTATTAATTCTTACACCATTTACAACTTGTGTGGGTAGAAAGGGACCATTTTCAACAACATTCCACACATCCAAGTCAATAGCTTCAATAAAAATTTTCATTTTTTCTTTCCAATAAGCATACCCATCCCCATTGAAAAAGGGAGGTCTATAAAGAGAAGAACTTTCATAAAAATCATTTGAAGATGCCATCACTTTCTCTTGAAGCTGCTAAGCCCTTTACACAAAAACCTAGCTCTGATACCACTTGTTACCAAGTGGCCTCAATACTCAAGAGGGGGGTGAATTGAGTATGTAAAATATTTTTGTAAATCTTTCGCAAAACTTTTGATTAATAATTTTCGTTGAAGTTATTGGATGATTGAAGTAAATAGATAAACGAGATTGAATACTTCACTCACAAATAAACAACTCAAGATAGAAAGAATTCAAGCAAAGTAAAATATAGAACTCAACTCAAGCAAATATAATTAAAGTACAAAGTAAAGAGATAAAGTTGAGAAGAACAAACACAAGGATTTATCCTGGTTCAACCACCCCTTGTGACCTACGTCCAGTCCTCAAGCAAACCACTCGAGATTTTTCACTAAACTTCAAGCTTGAACGGGTGCTTGAAAACCTTTACACAAAAGAGTACTCAACTCCTTGGGATGCCTCACCCTTGAGCTTGAGCCTCAAAGTAGGGATACATCACCCTTTCCACTAGAGGGATACCTCATCCCCTTTACAACCTTTGAAGGATGCATCACCTTCAACAAGGGATACTTCACCCTTTACAATCTTTGAGAGATACCTCACTCTCTTTTTCTCTAGAGGGATACCTCACCCCCTTTACAAAGAATCAAGTGTCTACAATATGAAACTCTCACAAGAGTAGATTACACAAATTGAAGCCCTATGATGCTCTTCAAGAATATCTCACAATATATACAAAAACAGAGCAAAAGTGATTTAAGGATGAATCTCGGATTATAGTGATTGAAAGATGTTTCTCAATTGTTGGTTAGTCACAAATGATGCCCCAAGAAGAGTATTTATAAGTTTGTGGATCAATAGAGCCGTTGGAGGCTTTAATGGGCAACATTAAAAGCCAAATAATATAGTTGTTGGGCTTGTCGAATCTTTTGGTAATCGAATAGGCCGGTAATCGACATGTGGTTCTGGTAATCGATTACATGACAGTTAGAACGTGTTCTTCGCTTTCTGGGTTTGTGGTAATTGATTACATGACTTGTGTAATCGATTACACGCCCTCTGACTTCATGGTAATCGATTACAATATTGATGTAATCGATTACATGGCCCTTTGAACGTGTTCTTGGATTTCTGGAAACATGGTAATCGATTACATGGATGCTGTAATTGATTACAAGTCCTCTGACTTGCTGGTAATCGATTACCAAGAGTGTGTAATCGATTACTTTCCACTTTTTCAATCCCAATTAAATCTCTAGGCTACTTTTATCATTTGGGTACTTGGACAAAACAAGATTTACAAATATTTACCATAATCCAAGATTGAAATCAACATTTCTTTAAAAAATGAACTTTGAAAACAAGTTGATTTATGAGATCTTTGAAAAACCATTTGAATATAATTGAGATACCTTGAGAGCATTTCACAATGATATTCTAAGACTTATATCTAATATACCTCTTTTGATCTTAGTCTTCTTCTCTTGGTCTTGATCTTTTGTTTTGATCTTGAACTTTTCTTTTGATCTTGGTCTTTTCTTTTGATCTTGGTCTTCTTCTCTTGGCTTTGTTATCATCAAAAACTTATTTGATATGCTTCATGACATAAGCATTCACACCTTCAAGGAACCAAGGAATACATGCTTATGTACCGAAAATCTGACAGTTTGGAAGTTGTTGGTTACACGACTCAGATTTTGCTAGTTGCACTGACTCTTGTAAGTCAACATCTGGATATATCTTCATGTTAGCTAGCAGAGCGATATCTTGGAAAAGTATGAAGCAGTCATTAGTTGTTACTTTTATTATGGAAGTTGAGTTCGTTTTTTATTTCAAGGCAACATAATAGGATATCTGGTTAAAGAATTTCATTACGGGTCTGCGAATGGTTGATTCTATCTCTAGGCCATTGAGGATATATTGTGATAATTTAGCTACTGTCTTTATGGCTAAAAACAAAAAAAAGTGAATGTCGAAGCAAACACTTCGACATAAAGTATTTAGCCATGAGGGAATATGTTAAAGCAAATAGATTTCAGTTAAACACATTAGCACTGAATTGATGATTGTAGATCCTTTAATGAAAGGCATGCCACCAAAGTTATTCAAGGATCATGTAGTGCATATTGGACTTGACATAGTTATGTAGAGTTCCCTTTGATTATATTGAAACTCTAGTTTATTTGTTTGTCTTCTCGTTTTGATGTATATATTTGGTTTGAGAAAGACATGTATTTGGACTCAAAATAAGTATTAAACATGTTCATTCAATTAAATCGTGACTTTTGCTAGGAGGAGATTGCATTGTAATACGTAGAAGGTAATATTCATTTTTAATAGAGAACTTACCGCCATGATTCATGTAATTAACATCTTAGATGTAAGCATAAAGATGTTAATGTTGTGGATATCATAAAGTATAAGAAAATGTTGGACCAAGTGAGAGAATGTTAGATTTATTAAATTAAATCTTAAATTTAATTCTAAACTGAAGTGGTCCCACATTTTTTACCCACTTCTCAAGGGATAGTGTGATGATCCACTATTTGGATAGTGGGGTTATCCATTATTTGGATAGTGGGGTTGGTTTTTTCTGATGGAGAAAAACTAACATCTATAAATACAACCTAAGAGTCCCTAGTCTAAGTAGTTTTGAGAAATCAATACCTATTCCATCTATGGTTAAACTCCTTTAAACTAGAAGCATTATGTGATTTTGTGTGCGTATGTTGTTGTACATGTGTTACTGTGCAACTTCTGAAATTGTGCAAACAAGGCTATGGCTGGAGGTTAGTAAAAGGAATCCTATCTATTTTGTTCAATGAATATTATATGATGATTATGTGTATGCATAGACCTGATCTAGCAACATGTTAATCTAATTAAAGTTTTTACAAGGAGAATATACATTGTACTGAAAATGGCTTAAACCTCAATTGCCTACTCGGAACCCAAAGCACATGATTGAGCAAGCGAGCGGGAGGTACTTCACTAAAGCACATGATTGAACAAAGCATATGAGGTAACATAAAGCTTAGACTAAAGTGAATTTAAAGAATCTTGTTAAAAGCTATATAATGGAGTGCAGTATGAGACACTAATGAAGTTGTGGCTACTTCTGACCAATGAACGTTGTTGTTAAACGTAACCCGAGAGGTCAATGAGGAAACCCATGAAATGTATCATAAGCTTGTAAAGTTTTGGAATCCTATGTCAATTAATACTTTAAAAATTCTAGTCATTCTTGATATGCTTGATTGGAACCAAGAAGCTTGGTTGATTAAGCAAAGTGATTGAACCCCTTCCGTTGATAAATATGGAAAAATTGATATTATTTATAATTAAGAGAAGATAAGCATTCCTTGAGGTGGTAACGGAGTTCTGGTTCAACCAATCAAAATTTTTAAATGACTTATTAAGAATTTTACTCCAAATCCTTTTGTGTAGGGTAAAAGGAACTTTAAGTATTTCTTATGGATTTGTTAGAGAAATGATAATATTATAACTAGGGCTGCACACGAGTCAGGTTGGGTAGGGTTTATAGGAAAAAAATCCAAACTAATTAGGTGTAGTCGGGTTGGTTGGATCGGGTTTAGAAAAAATTTTCTTAGAACCCGAACCGAACTAACCCGATTACAATCGAGTTGGTTCGGGTCGGGTAGTCGAGTTGTTTAATTACAGAATTAGTGAAATTCAATTTACAAAGTTTCATTTTTTTTCTATTTCTTCTTTGCAAAATTTTAGACACCCTTCTCAGGATGGCCAGAATAATCAACACCCAAAAACATATCAAACAAAAACACGATTTCAAATCTTAATCCATACAATCAATTACACAGAAAAACCCTAAAAATCACATTTTTATCATGATGTGTCTATGAACAAAGGAAACAGAGGGGATAGGTTCTGCCTTCTGCAGATCTAGCGGTGTGGTGCAGAGGTTGCGGCTGGATGGGTGGTCGCACAGTGCCATAGAGCGGTGGCTGTGCAGGGGAAGATGACGATGGTGACATGTGGCAGCTCAAGTGACTGAGGGGTTTGATTGCAGATCCGGTCACGGTGCTCTGGTACAGCAGCACAGCAATTGGGTTGGTTGACTCATGGATCTGGGTGAGAGAAGTGGCAGATCTAGGCGATGACACAACTTAAGTTGAAGCTCGAGGTGGCTGGGTCACATCCATGGTTGGTGGTTCGTGTGCAGAGGTGTCAGCGTGGATATGGCTTGTGGCAGAAGAGGGTTGGTCCAACGGTGGTCGAGGTCTGATGGGTTGGTGGGTTGCGATGGTGGCAGAGGAAGGTGTGACGTGGTGGCCGAAGTTGTTGGTGGCGTGGTGGCGCAAACGAAGATGGCAAGGCAAGGAGGGGGGCTAGGGTTCAGCCATTTAGGAACGTGGAAGACAGGAAAAGGAAGGGAAATCAGAAATGAAAGTGAAGGAAGAGAAGAGGAATAGGGAGAAATGAAAGTAAACTGAAGTCTTAAGTTTCTATATGAGTATATGTAAAGCGACAGTGTTTAATTTCGGGTCATCGGGTAGTCGAGTCGGGTTCACAGGTTGCATTTGTGAACCCGTCACCCAAACCTACCATTGATTAGGTTAATTACATTTGACTTGATCTGACCCGATGACCCGAACCAACATGGAAATACAAAGTTGGGTTAGATCGAGTTGGTCGGGTTAGGTTGGGTTATGTGCAGCCCTAATTGTAACTTGGATATATAAGACTTGACCATCAAATAACTCTTCAAAGAAAATGATTTTGATCAATACAGTTGAGGTGTAAGTACGTATTATGTTAAATACTAAATTAAACTTAGTATTAACTATTAAGTAGTTGTAATTTTTATTATGAAATTTTTTGAACATGATATTTAACCCCAAGAAGTTGTCATAACGATAGATGAATGTAGTGTGTATAAGTGCAAGATCATATGTTTGAATCTCAACTATCCTAATTTCTTGAGGTTAAGCCTTTGACCGGACCAGATCGAGGATAGTTTGCCTTTGACTAGACCAAGAAGATAAATTAATCAAGATGTATGCAAGTTGACCAATACTGAATTATCTTTTATTATAATTTTAAAATAATTAAACATAGTATTAACTATTAAGTAGGTGTAATTTTTATTATGAAATTTTCCAAACATAATATTGTGGCAGCAATACAAACTTTCAATTCAACTATAAATTTTATAAAAATTACATCAAATAAAATGTTAAGTTTAATTTTGATGCAATGTCAGTATAATAAAACTTTTTTACACTTGCATCTAATGACTTTATTTAATGAGTTTGGTTATGTTAACAACTATATGAGGTACCAAACTCATTAAATGATGTGTCTCCATATTATTGGATGCAAATGTAAGTTTGTTTTTGTGACAGTGTATCAAAAATAAATTCCAAAAAGTTATTCAACCTAATAAAACATGAAAAAAAGTAAGAAGATATTTGGTTTGTTTTCATTTTCACTTAATATGTTTTTATTAATAATTAAAAAAATACATTTCATTTTCTTTCTATTGCATGTTTTCAAAACTTATGTTGTTTTCACCATTTTTAAAAACGTATCAACTTAATTTTAAAACAAGAATAGAATAAAAATAATGTATCATTTTTGTAATTATTAATGAAAATATATCAACTAAAATTAAAGAAGAAAAACAAACCAAAAAACACAGAAAATTTCAACATGTAGTCTGCAGGTTTGCAAAATGCCCTTCCTACTTGAGTTTAGGTGTAAGTTTGGGCAAGCATAAAATAAATTTATACAAGAGATACTAGATTTGAGCCTAAATCTTGTTCGTTCTATCAAAGGTTTCTATAATTGAAGTAAAAGTGTTTGTTTGCAGAAACAGCTTGTGAATCGTTTTGCTTTGGACACACACTTTTTGATTCCAATACTTGAGAATCTTCATATATTCCTGTCTTGCTGCTTAATATGTGGTATTATCTATGCAGGCACAATACAAGTACATGTCATTGCTTGACTCATATATGGATGGCCCTCTCTTGCGGACATTCATGCAAACATAACAGAACAGAGAACTTGTCCATCGCCCATGAGCATTAATTAATTAACCCAATTAGTTGACGTTGGATTATTTTTTATTTTATAAAAAAGTAAAAACTCATTTCTTAATAAATAAAAATAAAAAAGATTGTTTACCAAAATAGCCAATATAACTTTGAAGGCGAAGTTATATTGAAGGCTAATAAATAGCAGAATGGCCATGTAACTGATGCAAGTAAAGGCCAAATATGGCCGACGGCTAAAAGGCATCTAAAGTCACAAACGGTCAAGAAATTAGATGACTATTATATGGCTTTTATGGCTTACATGCATGTTATAGTGTTGCAAGCACGTAACTAAAAAAATGATATCTATACTATATATTGTGCATAATATTACAAGAGTTTCGTTATTTGAACCCTTGAAATATAACACCTTTACAACACCTCCCACTCACACAGAGATACAATACAGATTTTGGAGCCTTATATATGATATACGAGAAAAGTCCACGAGATGTCATACGTATTCTGGGTTTAAAAAACATTATATAAAAAATATACTACATAAAAAAGTACTTTATATAAAAAATTACCAAATCTTGTTGATTACTATTAGATGGAAAATATAAAAGAATATAGAGAACATAAACTCGTTGATTACTTCAATAATCTCCAAATCTTGTTGACAATTTCTTTGAACAGTCCCCCAATACTGGCAAACCCTTTGCTTTCAGTCTACATTACCATGAGCAATAGCTATGTACCCAGCAACTACTATAATGGTTTCCATTAGGCCATTTCCTATTATAAAGTTAGTTCATGTAGTGAATCATATCCTCAAGCAAAAAAAAAAAAAAAAAAAAAAAAAGGCAGATCACATCGATGAGTTTCTTAAGTGGTCATGATAACCTACTATTTCGAGGCTCTGTTGACAAAAGATTGGCAACGTGTGTGCTGCAGAAGCATCTAAACCCTCCAAATCATCTGCAGCATCTTCTGAAATCTCCCCAGCATTAAACCCTGGTAGAGATACCTCAATCAAATTAGACTATTCTTGACAGTTAAAATGGAGCTGGCATTGTAATTCTACACAGAATATACAGTAAGTTAGCAAAGAAATCTATATGCATCACTGCAGTGTAGAAGCAAATTTAGCAGTCAAAGCAAAATGGAAAAAGAACAATGGTGTTTTCAAGGTAAAACTGTAGAATTTTCAAGCATTGAATCTTACAAGCAGTGCTAGGAAATCCACCAAATATGGCTACAGGCCGCGTAGGAGCAGTTGGGCAAATCCATTTTATCTGCAGTATAAATGTCAAAAAAATAAATGGCATCTGCTTATCAAGTACACATGCTTTCCAAATATTACATTATTAGCATACGATGATGCACTTTCAACCCGACATGTGCAGTAGCTATTGGAAAAATGTCAAATATACGCTTATATTCTTACATTTGGAAGAGGAAGAGTTTCTATGATTTGGGACCAGCTGCAAAACAAAAGAAAAGTCCATTTTATTCACTATAGGCTAATCTTGAACTCTTCAACTAGGTATACAAACAAGCTAAAGTAGAAAAATATTAGAACTATTAATGGGCTAAGAGTTACGCCTGCAAAGATGATATATATTTGAAACTGTTATAAAGTTTCTTCAAGGAAATACACATTACAATTATATCACGCCCTGCCTAATTTTGGGACCACATATTAATAAATGGAATGAATTGTATTATATGAAAATAATTCATATGCACTAATCAACCTGATTTCAAAAGTATGAAAATGAAGAGTTTATTACTTATGCATTGGGACTATATGTGTCCTTGTTAGGTGATTAGTATCTATATGCCTACCAAGTTTTGGGAACAACATAGCTAGTGAAGAAGTGGTCCCCTTTTCTATTATTTGGCATATACAAATCTCAGGGTCAAGGTTTCCTTTACTGCAAACTTACAATGAAGAAGATGAAATAAAATGATAGTAATTATACTTTTATGGTTGACAGTACCTTTGTGTTATCCCACCAAATCAATTGGTAAGAATCTTCTAAAAGAGGATATAGAGTTTAAGAACTTATTTAATAAACAAACTTCTCCACCATAGATGAAGATCACATGTCGTCTCCTTTTCTTGCCCCCTTCCATGTCCCCCTACTTAAATTTTACAAAGTGAAAAATAAATTAAAATGTAAAGGGAAGGGAAGGGGACATGTAATTAAGTTTAGGATATTTGACAAAATTTAAGTGGGGAGAGACAAGGAAGGAGACAGGAAAAAAAGACAGGTGATCTTCTAAGAATAGAGATAATAGAAGAGAGAATTTTGAGAATGAAAGAAAACATGATGTTTGTTATCATTGATTTCTGAATACTGATTACACTTGTTATATATGGATTGTAACTAACTCTAACAAACTCATAACTATCTAACTACTATTAACAGAAATAACTAGCTTAACTAACTTACTGACTTATTATTCTTTACATTCCCCCTGCAAACTTAGAGAGTTGAAGTGTTCAACTCTGAGTTTATGTCTTATAAATGGAAAATGAGTGCTGGAGGGTGGTTTGGTGAGGACACCAGCTAATTGAGCAGCTGAAGGGAATGTGAACAACTTGTATGAGTTGCTGAGATACTTTCTCTCTAACAAAATACAAGTTCAATTCAAAATGCTTTGTTTTGGAATGCAGCACAGGATTAGCAGCCAACATAATTGTGCTGAGATTATCACAGTGAATTACTGGTGTTTGATTGACTGGAACATGTAATTCACTAAGTAGAGATTTTAACCAACTGATTTCTGCTACTATAGAGGCCAAGCTTCGATATTCAGCTTCTGTTGTTGACCTTGACACCACTCCTTGCTTCTTAGAAGACCAATAAATTAGATTTGATCCCAAGAATACACACATATCTGAGGTGCTTCGCCTGTCATTTATATCTGAACCTCAATCAGAATTTGAGTAAGCAGTGATGTCCAGATTAGGAGATTTATTGAGATGCAAACCATAACCAATGGTTCCTGCCAAGTATCTCATAATTCTCTTCACTGCCTTCCAATGAGTTTCAAGAGGATTGTGCATGAATTGGCATACCTTATTCACACTAAATGTTATTTCAGGTTTAGTAATTGTAGCATATTGTAACCCTCTAACAATTGATCTGTATAGAGATGTATCAGGTACAACTTCTGTTCCACCAACAGTAAGTTTTAATCTAGTTTCCATAAGGGTCCTCATTGGCTTAGCATTTAGCATATGAGCTTTTGTCAATAGATCTGTACTATATTTGTCTTGGCACAGTAGAATACCACCTCTAGGAGTTGATTTTGCTTATATTCCTAGGAAATAATGCAGTTTGCCTAAATCTTTTAAGGCAAAGATTGATTTTAACTGAGATATAAGAGTGGACATAGCTTGATGAGAACTACTAGTGATGATGATATCATCTATATATACTAGTACAAAGGTAGTAGCATGTGTTGTGAACTGAACAAACAGAGAATTATCACATTTTGTGGCTTGAAATCCCAGTTGGCATAATGTCTGGCCTAACTTCTCAAACCAGGCTCTCAGGGGCCTGCTTGAGTCTATAGAGTACTTATTAAGCTTGCACACGAGAGCACCATTGTCCTATGCATACCCTTCTGGTTGTTGCATAAACATTTCTTCATTGAGCTCCTCATTAAGAAAAACATTATTTACATCAATTTGGTGAATTAACCAACCTCTAGATAGTGCAATTGTTAGCACCACTCTTACAGTGACAGGTTTAACTACTGGACTAAATGTTTTAGTGAAATCAAAGCCTTCTCTTTGATGAAATCCCTTAGCTACTAATCGTGCTTTTTACTTCTGCACAGTACCATCAGGGTTCTTTTTTATTTTAAATATCCACTTGCAGCCTATAGGACTTCCTGAGGTGGTAAGGACACTAATGTCCAAGTTTGATTCTTTATTAGAGCTTGGTATTCTTGATTCATTGCTGCCTTCCACTCAAGTATGGACAATGCTTCAACAACTGTGGTTGGTTCTGTGATAGCAAGATAGGCCTTTGGTTTGAAGATGCCTACCTTGCTTCTAGTAACCATATGATGGGCATTTTTAGTTATAGTAGCATTTGGGACATGTTCAAGAGTAGAAATAATATTTAATGGTGTTGGCACTAAAACAGCTCCACTGTTAGAAGGAGAAACTGAAATTGCTGCAGTGGATGAACAGAATCAAGAGAATCTCCACTAAAAGCTCCTACAGGAGACAGATTATTAATATGCTCAAGATCGGTACTAATTGGAAAATTGCAGTGTTGGTTACTTTTACTCAGAACATGTTGAAAATTGCTAGCAGTGACATTAGAAATTAGAGGAGGATAAGGAATTGAAGGAGGTGACTGACTTAGAGTAGAAATTGATTGAGATAAGAAATGAGGAGTGAGTTGAAAGAAAAGGTATTTTCATCAAATATAGCATGTCTAGAAATGAAAATCTTACCAGAGGAGGCTAAACATTTATAACCTTTATGAGATGGTGAATAGCCTAGGAAGACACATTGTTGAGACTGAAAATTCATCTTGTGTTTATTGTATGGTGTAAGATGAGGAAAACAGGAGCAACCAAAAACTCTAAGGAATGTATAATCAAGTTTATGACCTGAAAGACACTCAAATGGGAATTTGAGACCAAGAATTGGTGTTGGCAGCCTATTAATGACATAGACTAGTGTGGAGAATGCTTCAACCTAATATTTATGTGGAACACCATATTCAGCTAGAAGGGTGAGGCCAAGTTCTGAGATATGTCTATGTTTTCTCCCTGCTGCCATATTCTGCTCATGAATGTGGGGACAGCCAAACCTATGACCAATACCTCAATTGGTAAGTTGTTTAGTGAAGACACAGTATTCCTTAGCATTATCAGTTTGTAGTACTTTCAATTTAGCATTGAGTTGCAACTCATCAAGTGCCTTAAATTTAAGAAAAGCAAAAAATGCCTCAGATTTATGAGTCAAGAAATAAATCCAACTAAACTTTGAAAAAACATAAATAAACACAATGTAATATTGATGTCCAGAGGCTGAAAGCAGTGGGGAGGGTTCCCATATATCATAATAGACAGGTTGTAGAGGCGCTGTATAAACAGAATCAGATACAGGAAAAGGTAATTTGTGCGATTTGCCAATATAACAAGCTGGACAAAACATAGGACCTGTTTTATTTTCTATAAATGGCATTTTACATGAAGATAGCATATGTTGAACTTGTCCTGAAGTGGAGGAAGATTGTGATTGTGAGTTTACTAAGTTGGGGCTGAGTAGATTTTGATCAAACATATGCCAACAAGACCAGGCATCATGCCTAAATTTTCCACAAAGTTGGCACTTAGGACGATCAGTATTGAATTGTGTATAGCCAGCACCACCAGTACCATAACTAGTATATGGTTGTCTACCACCACGACCATGTCCACAAAAGAAACCTCTTCCTCTTCCTCTGTTGAAATGAGAAAGAGCTTGTGTAACATGAGCTTGCAGAATACTTGAACAACCACTAGAGAAATTTGTGTTTCTTTTGTGCCTTTCTAAGCGTTCCTCTTGAGCCATCAATAGTGCTTCAATTTCTACAGCAGTATTAGTTCTTGACATAACTGATGTGACAAAACCATCATATTCCTTAGAGAGACCATCAAAGATGGTATCAATGTGATCAGCAACATCCACCTGGGCTCCAACAATTGCTATAATATCAACAATTTTCTTGATTTGTAAGAGATAATCAGAAATTGAGGAATCTCCCTTTTTCACATTTCCCAGTTGAACTTTCAAATGTTTCACCTTTGCTCTAGTTTGAGCAGCAAAGAACGTTTCCAGTTGCTGCCAAATCTGGTAGGAGTGTTCACATCCCACCATGCGTATGGTGAGGGATTCTGACATTAACGCAAGAAGCCATGACATTAACGCAAGAAGCCGTGACATAAGAACTTGATCTTATTGTTCCCAATTGAGGAACTCTTCACTCTGTATACCTCTACGTGCATGATTCTCTTATTCAAATTCTTGTGGAATGGCTTTGGCACCTTGAATAAACTTTTGAAGTTTGAACCCTTTTATTGTTGCAAGAATCTATTGCTGCCATGGAAGGAAATTGTTCTCATCTAGTTTGGAAGAAACTGTGTTTAAAAAAGTATGTAATACAAATCTTGATGATGAAGCGTGAAAAAGATCAAAGTTATGGATTGAATTGAAATACATGAAAGAACCTTGAGCTCTGATACCATAAAGGTATCAACACTCATATATGGAAGAGAGAATAGAAGAGAGAATTCAGAGAATGAAAGAAAACGTGATGTCTATTATAATTGATTTCTAGATACTGATTACACTTGTTATATATGGATTGTAACCAACTCTATCAAACTCATAACTACATAACTATTATTAATAGAAATAATTAGCTTAACTAACTAACTGACTTATTATTTTTTACAAACATTACCTAAACCTGAAGTTTACCAAAAAAATAATTACCTAAACCAAGAAGGTTCGTTTTGATGGTCCCAGAAAAAAAAAAAGGTTCGTTTTGCACTAATGGGTTACAAGTAAATTCCAGCTGGCATGGAATGATTTTACACAATTCTTTTAGCTGAACGATATTTCATATCACTGGACATTGGTAATTTTAAAATATAATGTTATCAATACTATTTAGTTCAATTAAATGTATTCAATTCAGATTAAAAAAACTAAATGTATTCAATTAATTTTACATTTTAGTTTAATATATTACAGTTAAATTATTTAATTGAGTTACCTATTTTATTTCATTTCTTATGTCTATATTAATATTAATTAAAAGAAAAGTACAAATTATATGTTAAAGTACACTAAACTTGATTTACTTTTGTCTGTTTCGGAAACGAAAACCTCCGATAGTCTTTTTTTTCAACTTTGATCAAAAAAGTAAAAAGCAGGCTTCATTCTACAAAAGGAGAGAGAAAAAATATAAAAGATTTATACCTGCGTATCGAGGCTTTTCGGTTTGCTTTTCCAAAATGGGTCTGGGTTTTGCTTTCTTGCTTATTAATTACCATCTTTTTTCCACCGTAATAGAAGTGTAAGTAGATGGATTGGTTCAAATTTAAAAAAAAAATAAATTAAAATGAATTAAAATTAATTAGTTTAGTTTGGTTTAATTTTTTTATTTTTTAATAGTTAAATTTGAATTAAATATCTATAATTTAGTTTAGTTCAGGTGATCGAATTAATCATTATTTTTTTAACACAAAAATTAACTAAACAATCATACATGTAATATAAAAAAGTACACATAATATATTTAAAATTACAAATAATATTATAGCATAAACTAACATTTATTTTTTTATCAGGTAATGAATATTCAATTTCAAGTTGAATCACATAATCATTGGTTTTTTAGATTTTCTGTTTATATCAAACATAAAATGCCAAAATAGTGAAAAAAAATTCCTAAGTATCAAAATTGTACATAATATCCCTTGTGCTGCTATATATCTTAAAAAAAATTGAGTTGACTCAACGTTGATTTGAACTTGATCTGGTTTATATTTAAAATCTATAAGTGAACCTACCTGCAGCTGTGGCACATGCACAACACCATGGTCTAATGTTGTCCCTCATTTGCCAATAAATATACCTTGACTAAAGAAAAATAGAATATATAATAAGCACTTGTTTATATAATCACACAATTTTTTATTTATTGACATCTATAGACATTTTCAAAACTAATATAACACCCAAAACAAAATGCCTAATAAAATTAATGTAATTTAATTTCTATAAATATATCATACTAACAAAATAATAGTTAATAGAAAATCTTGATCATGAAAATGAAAACCATGGCAAACTATATATAATCATATAACTCAATAGACTCCATTATATCAGAGCATGTGCATAAGCAACAAGGCATTTACAAAGAGAAAAGAATCATATCAGAGCATATGCATAAGCATAAGCAAACCATATACAATCATATAACTAATAATTGGAAGAGAAAAGAACCAACAAAAAAGAATCGTTCAGTATAAAACAAGTCATTTACATAGACCAAAGGCTACTTCAACAAAAACAACAACCTTGTGGATGAAACTAAGGGTCAGTTTGTCATAAAGGGGAATAAGAAATTCACTCAGCAAAATGTCTCAAGCTCAAGGCTTTCTAGAAAATCACTTTTCTCTCAAACAATAGCATACAGTTTCACCTTTTTCCAAAAATTTTACGTATTGAGAGTCACATATTAGCATTTCATAAGCCAAGCAAATTGGACTTGAATAAAGACAAAAATAAAATACTAACATGCTAATAGTCCAAAAGCACATACACTGAAAATAGGAGTAGTGCATGTTTCTTGAGTACCTGGACAAACGATATTTGGTATCAATAACTTAATTATGTTAAAATAATTCTTAAATTTAACTACTGATCTTTGTGCAAACATTCTATCAATTTATTTATTAGTTGCATTTTTCAAACACAATACAAAATATCCAAAATGAAATGAAATCTCTATTTCATCGACAATAGTGAAATGATGTCTTCATTATTTTCCTCCTTTCAACGGACCACCAAAAAGCTAAAAAAAATTTCCAAGATCGTGCAACAGAGACTAGGTGAGAATGACAAACAATGAAAAAGAAAAACACAACAAAATGGACGAAAATATAATCAATCAAGCCTCTGTTGTATCAAGTGAACTAATCATAAAAGATATAGTGGGGCAAAGCAGCATGAATAATCCCATTGTACCAATACGATATATTTTAAAAAATTACTAAAAAAAGGCAATTAATTAATTGATTGATTCCTAGATTGATAAGCCAGAGTGCTGAGCATCAAATGAGCCATTTTATTATTTAGATAGTGTTGAGAGAGACAAGTTAGAGAAGGAGAAAATGATTCTTGCAAGAAACAAAACATCAAGGTGTAAAACATTGTTAGCAAGTTGAAAGACAAGGAGATGATCATGAAACCCTCACCACCAAAGGCCAAGATAAGTAATCAATGTCACAAAATATGCTGCCACACCAAGTGCAAAAGCTAAAAATGGTTGAGATGAGATGAGAGCAGGGCAGGGATACCAGGATTAAAACACCGAGCAGGGACAGTGAGTTGTGGCAGTCCTGGCGGAGCAGATCTGGCGCGACTTGAGTTGTGGTAGAGCAGATCTGGAGCGGCTCGAGCTGTGACAATAGTGGGTGAGCTGTGACGGAGTAAATCTGGCCCTGAGCTATGGTGGAGTCGACGGCGAGCTTCGATGAACAAGCAGAAACGAACGTTTGAGCAAGCAAAATGAGTTTCGGTGAGCTGTGGGGTTTTCGTTTCTGGCTTCTCTGGTTGTTTTCGTTTCTGGCTTCTCTGGTTGTGCATTGAAGTATATCAAATCCAAAAAAGTTAAAGTCAAGTTACCATAAATTAAAAAAAAAAAAAAGATATTGGTTCGGTTCGATTCGGGTTCGGGTTGAGAATTTAAAATCTGAAAACCAAACCAATCAAGTCTTCATTAGTTCGGATTTTATCCGAACCAATCAAAATATTTAAACCAAACTAAACCAACCTAATTGGTTCGGTTCGGATTAGTCAGGTTATCCGAACCAATTTACACTCTTACTTTGTAGTGCAAGTAATTTTTTTCGCACAATTAATTTTATAATTATTGTGAAGGAATTGGTTTATTTTACTGTACAAGAGACATACAGTTTGAGTTCTATAATTTTATATTTGAGAATATATTTTTAATGTAAATAGCACTGTTTAGAAAATTCTTTAGAATGCCCTGTCTTTAAAATAAGACAATTTTTTCTCTCCAAAACTTTTTTTCTTGTCAATCTTATTCTACCTACTGCTACTGGCAAGATATAACCTTTAAATGTCGTGTGTCCAGTTCTCATTCAATTTTAGATTTAATGCAGAACTATTATGCGCTGCAACTAGAAGTCTAGAACCATTGCTGGCCATTACTAAACTATACTGAGTAAAACATTTAAGTTACATAATCATTTTTCTCATCAAATATAAGGTATCCGCAATGCATTTCCTCTGAAAAAACAAAGGAGAGTCTTAATTTATACAACTTTTGTAATTGTATGTCCTTTTTAAGTAGTCAACTCTTGCCAAGCCCCACAATCAGTAAAAGGAGAATCGAGGTTGGTAGTAATACCAAGGAAATCCAAGTTTTATGTGAGTGATTCGTATAGCATACAGCAAAGAAAGATATTCTTGCCTTCTTCTATGAAAATAACCTAAACCTAATGTTTAGAGTGTAAATGTGTAATATATATATATATATATATAAAATATGATCACTGGCTCAGAGCAGTTTGAAATAGACACTAGCTAGTATTTTAAAATGGTGTATGTCGGGTATCTTTTGAGATTTGAAACTATTATCAAGTTGCTGATATTCTCTATGCTAAATGGCACAAGTTCAGACACTATTTTAAGGTTCCGAAATGCTGTGTTGGTGTGATAATGAGTATTTAAAACAAAATTGAGAATGCTTTTCAGTGTGCTAGGGTTGAAAAACCTGTGTGATAGGCTTCAAAAAGTTTTTACGGGATGTTGCTGCTTTGCTGTAGAATATTGGACATTTGGCAACTTAAAAAAAAAAAAAGTAATCACTCATCTAATAAATGCATGCTCACTGTAATATTCCTCCTTGTATCCAACAGATAATGCATTATGCTTCTTACATTATTTTATCTACTCATCAACGGTGGTATGAAATTTGATAAACTTGTAATTTTGGGAAAACATTTCAAAAAAGTACGTAAAATTATAGCAATGTAACACTGTTGTAGGGTGGCAAAAACCTCTTCAATCAATAATTCATGTGGGGACAGTCTCATTCGAGACTCGAATTCAAAGATTTTTTTCCTATAGGAATAGAGACTCTGACTGGATGAAAATTCACCCAAGACCAATTCGGGGATGAAAATCATATCCCCCTGCCTGTGACCTATTAGTTTATAACCTAACTTAATTCTAATATCTCATTTTATTCCTATTTTATTGATTTTTTCTGATTTGTTTTCGGAAATTCCCACAAGGAGGTAGGGAACGGAGACAAGAAAAAAAAAATGTCATGTGACAAAAATAATGAACAAGGACAGGAAAAGAATGAAATGGCGAGGATGAGGAGTAGTTGCGCGGGTGCCATCCCTACACCCTCGTTAATTTCAATCAAGGAATGGCTCTCTCATGACATGACTAAGGACTTATTTCTTTTTTTTCCCCATAAATAAAATATTCCAGAATATATTATGGCAATCTTAATTAGCTGCCACCATTTTCTTTCTTTTGGAACACAGGACAGCTGGACTATTTGGACTAGGAGAACAAAACAATAGAACAAACAAAAGGTGCAACTGAATTATTAATCCTTCATTGTTCTTCTCGTCACAATATGTCATTCTGATTGTTACAACAAACAATTAAACATACTCAGAGTAGAACAACAGCTACGATTATGGAGATGTGTCACATACAAAGTCAGGGAGGCAGGCAGTGCCGGCCAATCGGCCAGGGCGACTTGGAAGCATACTTGACCATTACAGTTTTTTCGGGGACTTCAGTTTAGTACTTGGCAGACTTTGGGCTGGGACTAAAAACAGATTAAAACTGTCTTCAGGTTTGAACGCAAAAGTATGATTCGATAATCATAACTTGTAAGCTTGACTCTCAGTTTAATCTATATTCTTCTAGAAATTCAATCTAACCTTCTGCTATCTGCTAATTACCATCTTCTGCCACTCCTGAACTGTTCTTATTATTTTTTTATAATACTTTGTTTTTACTTTTTTTCTTTTCAGAATTTTGTAGCTACTTCAGTGACTTGATATTTTTAAACACCATGGGAAACAGTAACCATAGTCAGATTTTACACCATGTATTAGCCTTCCATATTATATGAAGCCAAGATGTAACAACAAATTTCGATCATGTAACTACGTGAGATTGAAAAGACAAATTTATTCTCCATAGAACGGGTGAAAAGCATTCACAGCCACAGGACATCATTCAACTTGTCAACTTGATTGCAATTAAATGTATAGGGAGGTTGCTTCCACATTAGCAGCTAAGCTCATCTCTGCCATCCTCCTCATTAGCAAATCAGCCTTTTCTCGAACTCTTACAGAGCCCCTCACAGAAAGATCGGCTAACACGGTTGAGAATTCTGGTAACAACAAAGCCTCTTTGACACAGCCTTCGCTGTCATCAAAAAGGCGAAGAAGGATATCAGCTACACCCTCCTTACTCAACAAGGACCTTCCTTTCAACACACTTAACAATGAACTCATTATCTGATCAATTTTCTTCAAACCATTTAACCCTTCATCAAACCTAGCAAGGAGATCAAGAACAGTAAGAGACGTCGCAGCCAAGTCCTCATAATCAGTGCTCTGTACAACTCGAAGTAGCACTGGAACTGCTCCAGCTCGCACAGCCAAAGTGCAGTTCCCATGGAACTGAACAAGCTCAGCCAAAGAACTCAAAAGGTGATAGGCATCAGGATCATGAGAGCCTTCAATAGTCTTCACCAGCAACTGAACCGTACCTGCTACACCAAATTTGGCCTTATTTTTATCAAGCATGGCCAAACTGCAAATCAAAGAGGAGGCCAGTTTGCAGATATCCTGAGAACATGGTGAGGTAATAAGGGAATTAAGGCAATAAATGATTTCCATATCTGCAAGAGACTGCTTTAGATCAGGATTCAGGGAAAGGTTGAAGAGGATCAACAAGGAAAGCGTTTGGATAATGGGGGAGGGAGCATTTGTCAATGTAGCTAATGTTGAGATTGCTCCATCTGTTTGAGCAAGCAAGGTTCTGTTTTGCGGACTGACCTTGGTGATGGAAGCCAGCGATTGAAGAGCTCTCTCCTGAGCTTCATGGGAGTCTGATTGAACCTGGGACAGACATGTATTAATGGTGTCAAAAAGCCGAGATGCTGACATCTTTTCAAGGCTTTTGATCTAAGTGGCCGTATGAGTTTCAACCAGAAAAGTTATGGTCTTGTGAAGTATTTCAAAATGCTTTAAACATAAACCGATCATCTTGGCTTATATAAATTAGGCAAACTGCAAACAGGATACAAGAACGCAAATATGTGTAGATAGTTTCAATGTTTCATTAGCATTGGAAAATGCTTCACTCCTTTCTTAAGATCTTTGTCCGATTCGTTAGGTGTCTTGGCACATTTAATCCATCTCTTTGTCGCTTCCCCTTGGCAGGAAACGGGATTAGGGAAGTAAAGAGATCAGTTCAGTTCAGCAGCATAATAGAAACCGATGCAAGTACTAAGAAGAAAGGGGGAAAGGGGGGTTCTGTAGGTCCAGCTAACCCTCTATTTTTGGACCATCCCAAATTCAATAATTACATATAACTCGAGAGGATCAAAACCTCCACAAAGAAGAAATTGTCCACTGCATTGACGATTATAATATGCTACTTTATGGGCTTAATGAGACCTACCTAGCCAGTTTAAGCTATCAGTAATAGCATTAACAAATCAAAATCATACGCGTGATTTACTTTCAAACCTCATTTTTTCGGTATAAGGCTAAAGGGGGAAAAGGGGGATGTAACAAATTTAGTAACGCAGACCAAAATTTTATAAATTCAAAGTGCTTTACTGACGAAGACACAACTAGGGCACCAACATCCGAGCTATCTCCAACTCCAACAAATAACGCAATAACTCCACACCTAAGGCTGCATCCTAATGTCACAAGTATCGTCTAACTTATTCTAGTAGTAGAATCTTTCAACATACAATCGCGGTCTATAAAGGAAAAATATGTGACATTACGAATTCCAGCAAGCAAGCAATACAGAAGGTGAAGTTCAAAAATTGAAGGTTCCAGCTCATTAAAGGTGACAGTATCCCAAGACCCTCGGCACCACATATTTCACCTTTCGCCCGAGTAGGGAGAACCATCTCCATATGAGACCAGGCCTTTCTTTCCATCTGGGCTTCTGGACGATGACCCTGACTTCTTGTCCCTGCTTGCTTTTCGTGGAGATTGTGATTCCACAGAAGACCTGGATTTTGATGGACTCCTGCTCCGAGAAGATGACAAACGCCTCTCCACACGAGGAGAGGGGCGAGATCGATATGGCTCAACTGGAGAACGACTGCGAACTGGGCTATGGCTTCGGCTATATCGTCGAGCACGGTAACGTGGGCTGTGTGAAACAGACGGTGTCCTGCTCCTCCTGCTTCGGTACCTACACATTGGTTTTCAAATAAACATATGTACTCTAACGCTAGCATTATTAAACACAATGGCATAGGGAACCAACACTGGGCATCAAATAAAAGATACACAAATAGAACTTAAACAATGCAAATGTTATAGGGAGTGAGAAAAAAACCTTGGAGGAGTTCTTCCGCGTAGTGGTGGGCTCCTGTAACGCCTAGGTGAATATCTTCTGTAACTAGAATATCTGAGGACAGAAAATGTGGAATGCTTATTCTGCCACTCAAATCTCAATACCACCTTAGTATGATGACTAATTGAAAACCACATAGAACTTTACCTGTCACGGTCACTTCTTCCATTGTAGCGGTATGACCTCACAGGAGACCGAGAGGGGGTTCTATACCTTCTTGCATAAGAGTATCGTTCACTGAAACCTCTTCCCCTTCTGATACGCTTTGGCGAAGCATCAGGTGAATCACTCCTCGACACACTCCTCCCACGAGGTGTCCTTGTCCTACGAACAGGGCTAGGACTCCTAGAATAACTGTGGCGATTGCTTCTGCTTGGTGCTCTGACAGGACTTCGGCTAATGCTTCTCCTTGAAGGGACCCTGCCAGAGCTTCTGCTTAAGCTTCTTGCAGATGATCTAACCGGACTCCTGCTTACACTCTTTCTTGACACTCTAACAGGGCTTCTGCTGATTGTTTT
Organism: Ormosia emarginata; assembly: GCA_029884605.1. NCBI lineage: Eukaryota > Viridiplantae > Streptophyta > Magnoliopsida > Fabales > Fabaceae > Ormosia > Ormosia emarginata. The sequence goes on from JAQQTP010000082.1 coordinate 67,405,496, forward strand.
TCGTAATGATGCTCTGGGAGAACTCCTGCTCCTGCGGCTTTGAGAAAGGGATCTTACCGGGCTCTCACTGACACTTCTAAGAGAGCGAATTCTCACAGGGCTTCTACTGACACTTCTACCCTTCCTGCTCCTCACTGGGCTTCTACTGACACTTCTCCCCTTCCCACCTCTCACTGGGCTTCTACTGATGCTTCTGCTTGGACTCCTGCTGATGCTCCTAACAGGACTTCTGCTCAAACTCCTCCTTGATGGAGGAGGGCTTCTACTACCACTTGGACCTCTGCTCAATCTCCTTTTTGGAGTAACGCTTGGGCTCTTGCTCTCACTCCTCCTGGGACTAATACTCATACTCTTACTCATGGTTCGCTTAGGACTCATGCTTCGACTCCTGCTCATCAACTTTTAATAAAATACCAGATCTGGAAGAAATGGTAAGCATAAGAAATAATTGAGGTGTGACAAGAGATGAAAGTGGACCTAGATTTGCCCGAATGATCATCTAGCACGTCAGGCTGCCTCTCTTCACTTCTGTCAGATCTATAGTCAGCTCCAATGCCATTGCTACGCCGCTCTCCGTTTTCCTTTGGAAATTCTTCCTCATTCTCTAGCATACCCACTTCCTCCTCCATTTTATGATGCATGGGAGGTAGTTCTTTATCCACAACTAAGGGAGACTGAACTTCAGTAGCTACAAAATATGGAAGAAAAAAGACGGTAAAACACAAGACATTATACACATTACCCAGAGAATTAAACAGAAAACAAAAACAAAGGAACTCCTAAAAATTCTAGCTGATACTTCAAGATTTTGCTTCATTGAAGACAACAAAAGGTCACAAAGAGATTTATTTGGATTAAATGATTTAAAAATTACCATTTTTCTGAGAATGATTTGTACGCTTCTGCACTTTCCCTTGAGCATCAAGACTTTCACCATCAGAGCTACTGTCTCTGTTACTCTCACTATCTGAATCACTGCCCGATTCCCTAACAATATTTGACAGATTCTCAGTGGCAACCATGAAAAATGTGGAAACCAAGTATGAATTGTTACACATGCGAAGACATGCATGTTCACAAGAATGATATACATATTTCTAACTAACAACAATGCAAGGAAAAATCATTCACATGAAAAAATGAAGAGCCAGTGAAGAAAGTTTATCTCCTGATTCTTCAATGATTACAAAGTGACAAGTCAAGAGGGAATGAGTACAGCTAAATACCAGCAACTGCAATATTCATATAAATAAACGTGTGAGAAATAACCTACCTCTTCGATAACATATTTGCATACAACAACAATAATACAATAAACCCGACCCAGCCAATATGAGACACAAGATCAAATAGCTATTGTAAGTTCATCACAACAAACTAGCAAGTAACAAGGAGAGATGACTGGAATCTGAAATTCATAAATCATAAATAAAGGCTTAATTAATATTAAGCACTCAATACCTTCTTGATCTACGCTTTGATCTCTTATCCCGTCTCCTTCGCCTCTTGTCACGGCGTTTATCTTTTCTTTTTCCACGTCTATGTTTACCTTTCCTAGATCTCTTTCTCTTCCTTCGCCTGTCATCACTGGAGGAACTCATATAAGATGACGAGGACACATCTGACTCAGAATCACTATCAGTTTCCGAAGACTCCATGTCTGAATCTAAAGAAGTCTCTGATTCAGATGAGTAGTATTTTCTTCTCCTTTTCCTTCTGTCTCTTGAAGATTTTTTGTGCTTTCCCTTCTGCCGTGCTTCATGGCTATTGGCTTCAGAAGATCCATCCCTTCCAATTTTCGATTTATTTACCTTCTTTCCATCTATAAATATAAAGATTCAAATCAAGAGATCAAATATATTTTATAATGATATACCAGGCCAGAACAGAGCACATTCAATTGAAGAGGAAAAACAACATAAAAATACATTATGCTTTGGCATTTAAAGAGTTGGAGATGGAATTTTCTATAGATTATTTAGGGTTTAATCATCATCTTTTCTATTAAGAGAAGAACTTAGTATTATCCAAAATGGGCTAAGTGATTCTCACCCTCAGTATATTCACCACAATTAATGATTTTAACAGTTACAGTAGGATGCCCTTCTTCATCACCCACATCTTCAATTTTCTTCAATATATTATTCCCTTGCACAAGCTTCCCAAAGACCACATGCTTCCTGCAAAATGGCCCACAACTGAACAAGATAAGCAAATTACACATTCAATGACACTCCAGCAGAATCAATGACTGAATAATCGGCCAATTTACCCTCCCCCACCCCACAAAAGAAATAGAACATAAAGAAAGTAATAAAATGCCACCAAGAATTAACCAGATACACGAACCTATCAAGATGATGATCAGCTTTCAAAGTGATAATAAAATGAGAACCAAGAGTGTCACGGTTAGCAATTGCCATGGATAGAAGGCCTGGAGCATCGTGCTTTAGCCTAGCTGACTCATCTAAAATAACAAGTACAAACTACATAAATTTTGAGATATAGCTATAACACAAACAATTCAAGCTGTAGAATATGAGCTGAGGAGCATGACTTAGCATTCTCACCTGGGAACTTTGAACCATATATGCTTTCTCCACCAGTCCCTGCAAAACACAGAAAAATGTGATGTCTGGATTACAGAAGAATCAATAATGGACCCAGAGGGGAAAAAATGAACACATCAACAAAATTTATGAAAAATGTATTTGAACCTAGACTAAACTTCTACTAGCAATCAGGGTTATATTTAGGGAGCGCCAATAGAGGTACAGTATTTTACCAGCTACAATACAGTAAGGTGTATGCATCCAATGATTAAGGTGAATTAAAATTTGACATATACACATACATATTAATTAATATCAATATTAACAATATCACAAAACTAATCCAAAATTCCAAATTAAAAACCAAACAGGTTCAATAGCCCACTCAATGACAGGCCAATCTGTGTTCATGTAAGGGAACTTTGTTAATTATGCTCCTAATTGACTTAGAAAAGAAATTACCATTGTCATAGGAAACATGCAAATGGAACAAGGCTTGCAACTCGGACAACTGAATGATCAAATAATAAAAACATAAAGAAAGTGACTACATATATTGTATCAAATTGCAACCTTCAAAAAAGGGCTAGGTAACTCATAATAGGAGGCAATGTATCAATAAAATACATACCATTTCGATTGACAAAATCACCAGCCTGCAAAAGAAAAACCAGCCATTACTATTCATAACCACACTACAATAAAGCATACAAAATCGGCTTGGACATCGTGAATCTTATTAGAATTATGAGGATGAACAACTTAGTAAGTACAACCTTAAAACTATATCACAAGAAAAGCAGTCGTGACCATCATCCCTGTATCCTACAGCATAAACAAGGGTAACGGGGACCACTACTAAGCCATGTTCAACCACAATGAGAAGACATATATAGAACCACCGAAGAACAATCTAGATATAAGAATAAATAAAGCAACATACCTGCACAAAGAAGCCTTTTATAATGCGATGGAAGAAAGAACCCTTGTAGTGCAGTGATTTCCCAGTATTTGGACTGACTCCTTTTTCTCCTGAACATAGAATGAAAATTCACACAAAAAAGGAGGGAATTAGTGGCTCGATGATTAGGTAGACAACCTTTAAGTAAATGATCCACTTTCACCCAAAAGCATGAAAAATATTTTCATGCACAATTTGATGGAAGCAAAGTACATAAACATGTATTACCCAAAAAAACAAAGAGTCAATAAACATGTCCAAAAACATGTTCTGTTGGTGGATAAGTAACTGTGATGGTAGAAAATGCAAGTTTTGCACGGGAAAGGAAAAGGTCCAATAAACAAAAGTTAATATTGAAGAAATTTCTCATTCAATTATGAAAATCAAATTTATCATACCTGTACATAACGCTCGAAAGTTTTCTGCAGTCTTGGGAGCAACATCATAGAAAAGCTGAGGGCAAGATGATCGCTCATTAGGTTGAATATTGCAAAAGTTCCAGCATAGATATAAAAATAAATATAGAATTAAAAGTACCTCAAAAACCATCCTTTCAACAGGATCCCCATCGATGGACACATCCATAAACACCAGGGGATTCTTTTTCTTTGCCATTGTCCTAGCCTTATTTATCAAAATTTAAAACATTATAAACATTGATCTGACGCAACAAAGCATCATTAAACAAACACCAATTACTCATTGATCTGAAGTAACAATGCATCCATAAGCGAACAAATGCTAATTCCAGTTACAAATCAAAAATACCGTATTCTAGTTACATATTAAAAGTACCCAACTGCAGTTTCAAGCTAGACAAAGTAATCTTTCCAAAATCTACATGAGTTCATCTTTAAGTTCAAAAGACAGATACGTGGGCCCTAATGAAAAACAATAACAGGCAAATTATTGGTATCCACACCCAAGTTAGTGCGGTAACAAGTTACGAATTGAAAACCAAAAATGAAGCATAAATAAACAAGAACATGTTCGGTTCATGTCAATCTCAGACATCAAATCCAACCAAAGCTCATCACAACAATCACTAACATCTGATGATAACTTAGCGAAGAGAAACCGCAACAAATTCCACTAAAACCACGGAAGGGTATAGAAATCCAGATCGGTAAGAGAACATTATGCTCCAAATCAAACCAATTAGCAAAGCATGCGTTTATTATAAACCAACGAAGACAGAACAAACAGCATGGATAGAGTAGAAGTATAAAATTACGCAGGTAAGCTTAAACCCTAGCTAGATTCCCGTAAAAACCTCAGAGAAGCAAAGTTTTAGATAGATCAGTGCTAAGCTTGGATTAAATGGAGAAATTAAAGCATAGATAGAAGCGTTTGTGCACGAATTGCAAGCATTGATGAGAAGAGAGGAAGAACCCTAAGGCTCACCCGAGCTGCAGAACCACAGAAAAGTTTCGAGAAGATGAGAGGGAGAAAGGAACAAAGTGAAAACCTAGGGTTATATAAAGCCAAGGTATAAAGGAGCCGAGCAAGCCTAGCTGCTTCCATTAGAGGGTGAAGTTACTGGATTATCCCTGCTCTCCTGAACACGTTGCTCATATGTGATCATGATTTATTAAGGAGCCAGATGTTATATTAAATTTAACAAAGTATGTTAATAGACGAGATCAGTGTAAATTTTTTTTATATTTATTTTTAATTTTTAGTTTTATTTTAATGTAATAATTGAGATTATTTTATTAAAAATAATTATTAAATAAAAATAAATTTAATATTTAAAAATAAGTGTAAAAAAAAAATTATATTAATATTAGTTGATTATCTCTTATATTAATATAATATATTATAATTTTATTAATTATTTAGTATAAATATTATATTATATAAATTTTTTATTAAATTTTTTATATATTAAAATAATAGATAATTTAATCAAGTTTTGAGATAAGATTAAACTTGATTATATTTTAATATATAAGTTGTTATAAAAAAAATTATATTATAATTTTAAATACTTTGATATATCTAATTATTACATATTAGATCTTATAATATCAAATCTTATACTTATTAGATTTAATGCTATCTAATTTTATTCTATCTTTCATATTCGGAATGGGTCCTAAAAATAATTTTTTATATCATTTTGATAAAAATATTATTTTTCACGTTATTTTAGATAATTGTGATTAAATAAGAAAAAATTATAAAAAAATGATATGATTAATGATATAAAAAATAATATAAAAAATTATATGAGAGAAAAATATGATAAAAAATTAAATTATAATTATAATTAAAAAACAAATGCATTGTATAGACTAATATGTCCCTTCTAGCTTTCTGACGGTGGTGCCGTGTCAGTAACAGATTTTATTTTTCGGTTAAAATGACATTGTCATCATGTCATGCTTTAAACAGGAAAGAGATAGTCGGTTTTAATAGGAAAATGTTAGTGTTACAATTCTTTTTAGAAGTGTATTACTATTTACATTTATTTTAAGAAATATGATTGAGTGAGAGAAAATGATAAAAGAAAATATATAATAAATAGTATTAAATAGAGTGTAAAAAAAATATATGTACTGTTTGATGTAAGAATATAAGAGTTAGTTTTAATATGACCACCAATTTTCTCGAGAAAAAAAAGTTAAGGATTTTAATTTGGTTATTATATTGTTGATCTAGATATTAATGATAATTTTTTACGTGTCTTAACGTATGTTGAATTTTTTATTTTAAATTTACTTGTTAATTTATTTTGCTTTGAATATAATATTTCGTTTGGTCACATTTTCTCCTAACATATTATTTATTTATTTATATTTTATAAAAAATACCAAAAAAATTTAGGTTAAGTTATAGTAAACACTCAACTTCTCAATGATAATTGAGATTTAAAAAAAAAACATGTAGTTATAATGAAATATGGATTATTATTTATCTTTTTAATCTTAACTAAATATATATGTTATAAAGAGGATTCTTTACTTTTTAATTTCAATTTTTATTATTCTAAAACTATCATTATTAATTATTTATTATTAATTTTGAACCACACCTAGCTTGACTTTTACTTATTTTCAGGCCTATTTACACTCGATCCATAATATGTATGTATCTATGTCCATGCTTCTCACTCCAAGTTTGTTGTTTATATAAACCATGTTTTTTAGGGAGGGTAACTTTTGTATTGACTTGCCCAAGCATGGACATTGTCATGACGCTTCCCTTGGGTTTATTTGAAGTAGTTTAATATGAACCACATGCAAAGTGGTTCATGAATTATCTTAAAAATTTCTTAGGTCAACCAATATTTTAATTTTTTATATTAAAAGTTTATTTTATTGCAGTGTAGTCCTTCGAAGTATCTAATTTCAAGAACTTTAATTTGTAACAGTCATAGGGAGACTTAGGTGTGCATAGGAGGTGGAGTGGTGGAGGTCAGCGACGGTGACCTCTATGCCGAAGCGACGGTGGAGTGAGATCGATAGAAAAAAGGCATTTTTCTTTTTCTTTTCCTTCACCCTTCAATCCAACCTGCAACAGAAAATCAAACAGCCTCATCAAACCCATTCTCACACCACCTAGACTCCGCCCAGCCACCGTTAACCACACTGCACCACCACCTAAACCACTGAACTCCATAAATCCAACACAACCTCTAGATCTGTCAGCTTGTAACCATCGCAACATCATTATCCAACCCCAAACCTCCACCATCCAAACTGTCATCACCTGAGCTCCAACCAACCATGCCACCACACCTCCATTGTTGCCCGAACCGTCTGACCACTGCTAAACTCCTCACTCCACTGTTTCAAGTAATTCCCTACCATCCTACCTAATGAACCATGCTTGATCCTAAATGGTATTTCATGGTTTTTAGATAATGAGCGATACACAAATGAAAATTTGAACGTTTATGCCCTAACATCCTCTGAAGGTTTTTGCAAATAATTTCCAAAGGAATAAATGTTTTTCCTCTAGAGACTTACATTACAATTTTTTTGCAAATACTACCTTTGTAATTTTCCAAACCTTGCATGACTTGTTTACTCTGTTGAAGGTGTTAAATCAAAACCCTTCATTTTATTAACTATTAAATCAATGGTTACAAATTTAGGTCCGTCAATGGACCACTTTGTATGTGGTCCATATTAGACTTCTCCAATTTATTTATGTTAATTTTTTTCATTCTTTTTTATTTGTTGCTTTTATAGCAACTCTAGTGGTATTTTTTTGGAGCATCTGGTAGCTTCATAATCTATTGAGCATTTGCCCCGTTTATTTTTCAATTATGCACTTTATTCTATCAAGTGTTCCCTAACTTTAGAGAATATGGATCCATTAAAATTAAGGTTGTGTTTGGTTTCTGAAAATGTTTTCAGTTTTCATTATCAATTTTCATTTTGTTTTCATGTATTTAAAACTTGTCTGTTATGGTTATTTTAATCTTTATTTTTTTCCCTCATCTTCATCCCCAATCCCTCTATTATTGGCTCATTTTCATTTTTTTTCTCTTCTTCCACCACCACCTAGTGTATGTAACAGCCACTAACCACCTATGAATCCATCTCCTGTAAATGCACCATCAAAAAAGTCCAACTGAACCACGTGACTCATGAACCACCACCTACATCACTAGCAGCTAGACCCATCGAATCACTGCCTAGCCGCCACTCATTACCATAACTCTCTAAATTTTGATCTCTAGGATTTTGAGGTGAGTTTGTAATTGGCTATCAACCCATGAAGACTTTGTTTTGATGATAACAAACATAAAAATGTTGCAAGATCAAGTCCAAGACCTTCAAGACTAGCTTTAGGATTTTGATCTTTTTGTAAAGGTATATTGTGGTTAAAACTAAAGCTCTCAAACTTGTTTTTCAAAGAACTTATATAGCACATGGTTTTAAAGGCCTCAAAATGGTTTTTGGTTTTCAAATAAACAAATTTTAAGTGTCCAAAAACTTACAAGACTATATGGAATCAATTGGCATGGTTTAGAAACTAAAAAAATATTTTTCATGTTGTTTATTTGAATAAGGATTCCTTTATTCAAATAACAAAAGTCAGAGAAGCCAAGAACTTCATCTGATCAAGCCTTATTCGAATAGCACATTGTGTTATTCGAATAAACAACTTCAAACCAAGTGGCACACTGTGTTTTTAAAAGATCTAATCAAATAGACTGATTTCTATTCAAATAGAAATGTTTCTGAATAGGCATTTTAAAAGGTCTTATTCGAATAACCAAAATGGTTATTCGAATAACCAGTTCTAGAGACTATTTTGCAAAATGTGCTATGAAGATCTATTCGAGTAGGGTTTCATTCTATTCGAATAGACCAACTTCCAAAATCAGAAACTAACGGCTATATTGAAGCAATTAGTGCTCCAACCACCCATCCAACGGTTCTAAATCTAAATAGGTTATAAATACAAGTATTTGGGCACCAAAGCAATGTTGGAAAAACATTATGAGAATATGGGTTGAGCATTAATACGAGTTTTTTAGTCATTCCATTAGTTTCTTAGTTTATGAGTTAAAAGTGTGAAAATCATTATACCCATAGAGCTTCAACTTATGTAATCTACTCTTTTGAGAGTTTATCCTTCCTAAACACTTTGTTTATTATGAAAAGAGGGTGAGGTATCCCTCTTGTAAAAAGGGTGAGGTATCCCTTATTGTAAAGAAGGTGAGGCATCCTTCAAAGGTTGTAAAGGGTGAGGTATCCTTGTTTTTTAGGCTCAAGCATAAGAGGTAAGGTATCTCAAGGTGTGTTGAGTATTCTCAATTGTAAAAGTTTTCAAGCACCCAATCAAGCTTGAAGTTCTAGTGGAAAATCTCGAGTGGTTTGCTTGAGGACTGGACGTAGGTAGGGATGGCAATGGGGCGGCAGGCGGGGACGGATACCGCCCCGCCCCCCATGCAGATAATATCGCCCCGCCCGCTCATATCCACCTTTGGTACCCGTTTACTATTCCTCCGTGGGTAAATGGGTACCCACGGATATCCTATCTGCGGGTACCTAATAATTTTAAAAAAATAAAATAAAATTCAAAAAATTAAAAAAATAATATTTTGGTAATATTTGAATAATAATAAGGTTTTTTTAGTAATTTTATGTAGAGATATTTTGATAATTTTATTTGTAGATACCAACGGGTACGAAGGGAACCACCCCCGCCCATTTGTTAAATGAGGGATAACATAAACGGGTATTTATATTCGCAGGAAAAATTAGACGGGTACCCGTCCCCGTCACGAGTATTACCCGTGGGTACCCGTCTCGTGGTAAAATTGCTATCCCTAGACGTAGGTCACAAGGGGTGACTGAATCAGGATAAATCATTGTGTTTGATTCTCTCAACTCTATCTATTTACTTTATGCTTTAATTACATATACTTGAGTTGACTTTGATATCTAGCTTTGCTTAAATACTTTTTATCTAGGCTAATTTATTTGTGAGTGATTTATTCAATCTCATTTATCTATTTACTTCAATAAAACAATAGTTTCAACGAAAATTGGTTTACAAGTATTTTGCGAAAGATTTACGAAAATATTTTATAAACTCAATTCACTCCCCTCTTGAGTTTGAGGCCACTTAGTAATAAGTGGTATCAGAGCTAGACTCTTGTGTAAAGAGCTTAACAGTTTCAAGAAAAGGTGATGGCCTTTCCAAATGATTTTTCATAAAGTTTTTCTCTCTATAGACCTCAATTTTTCAATTGGGATGAGTATGCTTATTGGAAAGAACAAATAAAATTTTTTATTAAAGTTATTAACTTAGATGTGTGGGATACTATTAAAAATAGTTCTTTTGTTCCCATACGTATGATTGATGGTGTAAGAACCAATACACCAAGAAGTGAATGAACGAATGAAGATAAAAAGAAAGTTCAATATAATTTGAGAGACAAAAACATCATTACCACACTTTGGGGTATGATGAGTTCTTTAGAGTCTCAAATTGTAAATCTGTCCAAGAAATATGGAACACTTTACAAGTTACCCATGACGGTACTAGTGAAGTGAAAAGATCAAGGATAAATACTCTCACTCATGAGTATGTGCTTTTTAGAATGAATCAAGGTAAAAGTATTCAAGAAATGCAAAAACGATCCACACATATTACAAATCATCTTACTTTATTGGGAAAGACTTTTTCTAATGAAGATCTTATTAATAAAGTGTTGAGATATTTGAGCAGGCATAGGAAACCTAAAGTGACGGCTATTGCGGAGTCAAGCAATCTTTTAACTATGACCCTAGCCACACTCTTTGGCAAGTTCCAAGAACATGAATTAGAATTGAATAGACTCAACCAAATGAGGAGCTTGACAAGAAAAAGAAGGGAATTGCTCTCAAGGCCACCTCCTCTATGATCAATGATGATAATGAAGATGATGGAGATGACTTGGAAATAAGTGAGGAGAATTTTGGCCTACTAGTACAAAAATTTGGAAGATTCTTCAAGAAGAATGAAGCTCAAAGAAGACCTCTATTTCCCCAAAAGAATATCTATCACAAAGGGGAAGGAACCTCATCCACTTCTAAATGCTATGAATGTGGAGAATTGGGACACATGAAGATAGAGTGTCCAATTTATCAAAGGAAAGTAGAAAAGTATGAGAAGAGGTCCTCAACGGAAAAGAAAGAAAGAATAGCCTATATAGCTTGGGATGATAATGACATGGATTCAACCGATGGCTCGGATAATGAGAAAACCAATCTATGTTTCATGGCTAGAGGATAAGAGGAAGATGAAGATGACATGGAGGTAACATCTTCAAATTTTGAATCAAATTCTTCCCCTTCCTATGATGAATTGCAAGATGCATTTGAAGAATTGCATAATGAATCTATGAGACTTGCAAAACTTATTTCATCATCCAAGAAAACAATTTCATCTTTTGAAAACAAAATCTCTATTTTACACAAGGAAATTAAGGAACTTAAAATTGAAAATGAAACTCTTGGACTTATTGATGCAAATTCCTCATGCATAACATGTTCATCACTTGATAATGCATCTACATCATTTTATTGCTCATCATGTAAAGCATTTGAAAATGAAATTGATGATTTGAAAAATACACTTGCAAAATTTACATTGGAAAGTGACAATTTGAATATGTTACTAGGGAAACAAAGATATGCTTTTCAAAAGGCCGATTTAGGGTACAACTCCAATAACCAACAAAAATCTTATAAGAATCTCTTTACTTTCTCAAGTACATCAACTAGCTCATTTATCAAATGCTTTTATTGTGATAGGAAAGAACATTGTGCATCTTCATGTAATGCTAGAAAGAACAAAAACACTAAGATTGGATATAAAATGATTTGGATTCCCAAAGGCACATTGCCTAACTCTAACACACAAGGACCTAAGATAATTTGGAGACCAATAGTCAAAATTTGAAGTGTATTGTAGGTGTGCTTGAAAGCCAAGAACTCACCATGATATCTTGAAAATGGATACTATAAGCACAAGTTCAGAAAACACTTCAAGCTATCCTCCTTGCCTCCAAGAAGCTTGAACTTACATCATTTGGTTAAGTGAAGACTTGTTCTATGCTTTACTAGTTTAACATCTTGAAAAATATCTCTACATGTCTTGAATATGCTAAATGAATATGCTTCTTGTGTGAAATGATGTGTGTAATATTAATATCCTTGAATTTGAGCTTTTGATCAATAATGTCTTAAAAACAAATGAGTTTCTTAAAAACAAAGAATCAAGTAAAAATGGCTAGGGTTTTTATCTATCTCGGATCCCTTCTTTATAATAAAATAATTTACTTAAAAATTAAGAATCCTAATTTGCCCCTAAGTTAAAGTTAATTTTCGGCCTCTTAGCTTTCCTTGGCCACGAAATCATTTGATTTGGGCTTTAGATGAGATAGTTATGTCCAATACACTCTTTATAGGTCTCTGATCTCATCAGTCGACTTCACAGGAGTGAAATGCCATCAAAACATTATAGTTTCAATTTGTGGTCTTTTCATAAGAATTGAAGATTTATGTCTTAGCTTTTGAATGTCATTAGTTTCGGGTCTATATCACACCTACAGCCTAAATTGTGGACCAATTAGTGCACATTGCTCGGGTTACGTGACAGAACCCAAGTTCTGACTTCCAAGCCCAATTTGGTCTACTAGATATCTGATTCAACTCTATAACTTTTCATAAAAGTTGTAGAGCTCTCTCTTATCTTTCCTACAAGGTAATATATAAAATTTTTAGATATTTAAAACTCAAGATATCGTTACCCAAGTGGCTTCAGTACTCTAGAGGGGGGTGAATTGAGTAATTAAAAACTTTTCCGTAAACCCTTTTTAATACAAATTTCTTGAAGCAATATAATGAATATATATAAAGATGATAAAATGCCTTAAGAACAGTAAATAAACAATTAAGCAATAATAAATAAATTGCTGAAAATAAAAAGATAAAGGAGAGAAGAGCAGACACAATATTTATCCCGGATTCGACCACCAACCACTTGTGGCCTACGTCCAGTCCCTGAAATACAGTTCGAGATTTTTCACTATTCAATATAAGCTTAAAACAGATGCTTGCAACATTTACACAACAGAGATACCTCACCTTATTTACTAGAGGGATACCTCACCCCCTTTGAAGGATACCTCACATTCTTTACAACAAGGGATACTTCACCTTTTGCGAGGATACTTCACCCTCACAAATTCACTTTCACTCCTTTTATTGAGGATACCTCACCCTCACAAATTCACTAAGGGATACTTCATCCTTTTACAAAGAACTAGAATATAGACGAAGAGAAACTCTCACTCAGAGTAAATTATACAAATTGAAGCACTAAGGGGCTGTCTCACAGATATCTCAAGGATTTAATATTAAGAGCACAGAAAAAGAGAGAAAATAATGTAAAACTCATTTTCAGCCAAGCAAGAATTGATCAGAATGTTCGGGGGCTGATCAGAGGTGACCCAGACTTCTATTTATAGAGCTTCGTATCAAGAAGGTTGTTGGGTGCATTTATTTTGATAAAAAATGCTGAGACTTCTCGTAGGAATTCAAAAAAACAAAGCAGAGCCTCGTGGGTTATTCGAATACCATCAGGGGGTATTCGAATACCTCTGTCAAAACTTAATTAAAAACTGATCAAAGCAGGGTTATTCGAATACCAGTCAAGAGTATTCGAATACCTCAGTTAAAAAGGTATATTCTGAAATCAAGTTATTCGAATACCACAAGAGGTATTCGAATACCTCTGTTTTGAAAAAAAACAGAAACGTATGAATTGGAATCAGGTTATTCGAATACCATAGAGGGGTATTCGAATACCTCAGTTAAAAACAGTTTGAAAAACCATTCTAAATTGCTTTTGAAAAACTATTTCCAATTTCTAAAATCTTTGATCTTTCAAAAATTATTTTGAAACCTCATTTTAATTTAAGGAGCAGATTATTTTAGATTTTTTAAGTTTAACCAATGAGATATCTATTTATCAGTTCCGTACATGATAGATCCTAAGTCTTAAAGCTAATCTTAAAAAACTTGGACTTAGTCTTCTCATCATCTTCATGTTTGTTATCATCAAAACTATAATTAATGGCAGCTAGCCAATTACATTCTCCCCCTTTTTTATGATGGCAAACTAACATTTGAGAAAAGAATTAGTTTATATAAATTGGAATTCACAAGATTGTTTAGAGATACTTACTCCTCCTCTTTTTCATAAGAGGTGATTTATATCAGAGATGTGCACAGCAGCTCCCCCTTACTTTTGGAATCCAATTTCTATTTTTGTCTTACCGGACTTTTACTTTTTCTCCCCCTGACTTTTCTCAAATAAAGAATTAAAGTTTTTTTCTCTCTTTTGTCATGATAAAAAAGATGGGGCAAGATAAAGCATAAAGCTAAACAGAGTATATTCCAGTCCAGCAAGATATATTCATTCATAGTATATAAGAATAGCAACGGAGTATAATTTTATAAATTTAGCAAGATAAGCACAATATTTACCACATGCGCAAAGATATATTCAGTCATAGATTAACCAATTGCATTGTATAGTCATCAAAATTGTCATTGCATTTACCAAGAGAATTACTTATATTTGATATCATTTGTTATCAAAATATAAAATATTTACCACTTGTTACCAATTTCTTATAAATCTGCCATATATCAAGAGAATCATAGATATTAAACATTTTACTTTGATGAAATATGCAATAGGGATCAGAGCATTGTATAGAACTAACATTATTTACCCTATATGCAATGACAACATTAGCAAGATAATATCTAATTTGGCACATTATCGATGCTAAGCATCCTACTTATGTAAGGAAAAAAATTTAATCATTTAAGATCAATTAATCAACGAATATCATACAATCCATATAGAATATCACAATCGCTTAGGGATAGAGATACTTATTGAATTAGATAAAGAGAGATGCTTCTTTGTAATGTTCTTCGTTTATTGGTCCTTTAAGTTTGAGCTTTCTTCCATTGAGTATTCCATTCCATTGTTCTTGAAGAAAGTCTCATCATGTCTCTCTTAATTCATTTTCCTCAAGTTGAATAATCTTTTTCATTTAAATGTGTGCTTGAGGTAGTTATGACCTCAAAAAAAAATTAAAAGGTACTTTCTTTGGTATTCATTAATTTTGGATCCATAGAGGTTAGTCATTATGCCAAACTCATAAAATAAACATTCAAAATAATAAGTCAAAAACAACAAAGGAGTTCATAAGAGCAAAAGATATTTTGTTGATTAATTTGACCAAGTGACCACTTGTTTAATACCACTTGTTACAATTGTTATCACGTTCATATATTTATCAAAACAATAGCCAATTACATTAAGCATTTGCATTACAAAGAATTTAAATATGCAGCATATTCTTGAGAAAAAGAAAGGGCAACAACAAGCTAAGAAATATGCATTTAAGAATATCATGTAATTTTCATTTAAGGCATAAATTTAGGCTAAAAAAAATAAGGTATATTTCATCAAAAGCATGTTATTCATAGAGTCAAATATATTTATATTTGCATTTGCAAAAAAAAATTGAAACAGAACAGATATCGGGCTGTAAATTTGGCTTTAAGCCATATGGTATTCGAATACCTCTTACTGTATTCGAATACCCACCACAGAAAAGAAGACAAGGCAGGTGCAAGTATTCGAATGCCTTGAAAGGTATTCGAATACTCCAGAGGCATGTGAAATACACTGATATGATAAGTCTCTGGTTATTCAAATAGCTATATTAGTTATTTGAATACTCTAGCTTTATAGAGATATAATATTATTGTACTGATGTATGGTATTCGAATACCTTATGATGGTATTCGAATAGACCTATCAGAAAAACATAGATTTTCACGTACAGATGCAAAATTGAGAGGAAAACTTACCCGATGATGGAAATACTTATTCAAGAAAAAAAAATTGCAAGTCCAAGCCTCATAGAGAATGATGAAGAGAGCTTGGAATTATTTTTGGTTTTGTGCTTGCAGTAGCTACTTTCAAAATGCTAAAGTCAACTCTTGGCCTTCAAGTACACCTACAACACATTTCAATTTTTGGCTTTTGGTACCCAAATTTTCTTGGGTCCTTGAATGTCAGTTTTGGGTATAGTACCCTTGGGAACCCATACCATTTTAGTTTCAATTTTTGTGTTAATATTTTTCTTTGCATTGCATGTTGATGCACTATGACCCTTTTTTCCACAATAGAAACATTTAATAAATGGGTTACTAGAAGTACTTGAATAAACAAATAAATTTTTGTTGATTTTTCGGGTTATATCATATCCTGGCTTTTTGAAAAATAGCTCTTTGTTTTCCTAATAAGATATTTAAATTATCTCGTCCAAAAGTGAATTTAAAAAAAGTGTTCTTTAAATTTTCAATTTCTTTTTCAAGAATATGACAAGATGAACAAGACGAAGATGTAGAAGCATGTGAAGTACAGGTTGAGCATGCATCAATTAATCCTAATGTCTTATTTTTAATTTTTAATTCTTCAATTTCTTTATTCAAAATTAGAATTTGATTTTCCAAAGAAGAAATAGTTTTCTTAGATGAAGAAATTATTTTAGTGAGCTTAAGAGATTCCTCATACAACTCTTCAAAAGTATCTTGTAATTCATCGTAAAAAGGTAATGAATTATGATTAGAACTTACATCATATTCGCTTTCTTGATCTTCTTTGCCTATGGCCATAAGACATAGATAGGCTTCTTCGCTATCTGAACTATCGGTTGAGTCCATGTCGTTGTCGTCCCATGCTATGTAAGCTCTTCTTTCCTTTGAAGGCTTCTTTTCAAATTTCTTTGGGGAAAAAGACGGTCTTCTTTGAGTTCCTTTCTTTTTTAGAAACCTTCCGAATTTCTTTACTAGAAGACTGAGGTTCTCTTTATTTAGCTCAATATTGTCCATGTCATCTCCATCGTCTTCTTCTTCATTGTTGATAGTGGGGGTAGAGGCTTTAAGTGCTATCCCTTTATTTTTCTTATCATTTTCTTCACTTAGGTCAAGCTTGTTGAGTTCTAATTCGTGCTTTTGAAGTTTTCCAAAAAGTATAGCTAATGTCATTGTTGATAAGTTTCTTGATTCAGATATTTGTCACCTTAGTCACAAATTTGCAAATTCAAACATCAAACAACACTTTGTTAATTAAATCTTCGTTAGAAAAATTATTTCCTAATGATGCAAGATGATTTACAATGTGGGTGAACCTTTTGCATTTCCTAAATGCTTTCAGCATGGTTCATTCTAAATAATTCATATTCTCGAGTAAGAGAATGTATTCTCGATCTCTTTACTTCACTAGTACCCTCATGGGTAACTTGTAAAGTGTCCCACATTTCTTTAACAGTTTTACAATTTGAAATTCTGAAAAATTCATCATGCCCCAAAGCAGTGGTAATGATGTTTTTGGATATCAAGTTATATTGAACTTTTCTTTTATCATCTTTAGACCAATCATTTCTAGGTGTCTCAGTTTTTACACCATCAACAACTCATGTAGGTATAAATGCGCCATTTTCGACAGCATCCCACACATCTATATCAATAGCCTCGATAAAGATTTTCATTCTTTCCTTCTAATATGCATAACCATCCTCATTGAAAAAGGGTGGTCGATTTATGGAAGTTGCTTCTGAAAAACCATTTGATGAAGTCATGTACTCTTGAAGCGGCTAAGCTCTTTATACAATAGTCTAGCTCTGATACCACTTGTTACCCAAGTGGCTTCAGTACTCAAGAGGGGGGTGAATTGAGTAATTAAATACTTTTTCGCAAACGTTTTTTAATACAAATTTCTTGAAGCAATATAATGAATATATATAAAGATGATAAAATGCCTTAAGAACAGTAAATAAACAATTAAGCAATAATAAATAAATTGCTGAAAATAAAGAGATAAAGGAGAGAAGAGCAGGCACAATATTTATCCTGATTCGACCACCAACCACTTATGGCCTACGTCCAGTTCCCGAAACACAGTTCGAGAATTTTTACTATTCAATACAAGCTTAAAACAGGTGCTTGCAACTTTTATACAACAGGGATACCTCACCTTCTTTATAACAAGGGATACCTCACCCTTTTACTGAGGGATACCTGATGATCACATATTTTATACATTAATAAACCATCATTTTTAGTCATTTACACTCTCCATGTACCTAATTGATTAAGCCTAGTTATGTTTTGTAAGTTTGGACTCAAATTGGACTTAACTGATTTTTTTCAGCACTATTTTAGTCTTACGTTATTTCGTATTTCGGCCATATCTTGAGTTCTAAATGTTTGATAATTATGAATTTTACCTTGTAGGAAAGATAAGAGAGAGCTCTACAACTTTGATGAAGAGCTCAAAGTCTCAATAAGACATCTAGTAGAGCTAATTGGGCTTGGAAGACAGAACACGAGTTTTGTGTCTGAAACCTGAATAGTGTACAGTAATCAGAGCATAACTCGGGCTGCAAGAATTATCTTGGGCTGAAATTTGGACATTTGAAAGTTAAGACCTAGATCTAAAACTTTCATGTTGAACACAAAACTTGATTCGGACTCCTTAAGGGTGATATTGGGTCTGAAAGTCAAAACAGAGGTGCTGAAACTGGGCCTGAATAGTCTGTAGTAATTGGGTCATATCTTGGGTTGTATGACGAATTTTTAGGTGATTCCAGAGCCATTGGAAAGCTTAGATAATTTTCTAGAACTTTGATGAAAACCACTTGGCTCGAAAATGACGGAATCAATGACTTAAGCAATGAATTATTTTAGAGACAAAGAATCTCAATAATCTAACTACTCATCCAATCACCCAACCACTCAACCACTCATCCAACCACTTCACCCACTCATCCACCTACTCTTAATCATTCTTCTTATCATTTTGTATCCCTACTCCTCTATAAAAGGCATCATGAGCTGGATGTTGAGAGCTTAGTGTTAGACACTTGGTGTTAGGCTTAGTTTTTACAAGTTATGGTTATGCTTGTTTATCGTTTTCCTTTGTTGTAATTTTCTCTTGTTCTAAATTGAAGCTATGTTCATCTTTCTCTTCTTCTCTCTTTCTTTCTTCTTATCCATGAGTAACTAAATCTTCATCTTGCTTGGGTGAAAGAGTGAAGCTCTTGGTAATGAAATAAGGTTAGATTATTCTATTTCTTGTGCTTAAATGATATATTATCAATTGGATATTATATATGTTGTATTTTGTTTCTAATCAATTTAAAAACCTTCTTTGTATAATGGAGATCTTGATTTATTGTAGACAATAGGATTAGCACAGTGAATGCTTGAACTCATTTACAAATGTTAGTAGATAATTTAAGGAATCATAATATGATTACATATAGAATTGAACGTTGAATGTTATATTTTCCGATTAGAACCTCCGTTGTGTGTGGATTTCAATTGAGTTAAAAAAAGAAATAATCTTACTTTTAATTTATTACCAAGAGTGGATCTCCTAACCCAAGCAAGCCCTTAAATCCATTTGTGAACTTATTTTATTACTTTTGGTGTTGTGACAAATCCTCTTCTTACCTCAATTAATTTTTCTTCATCAATTCCCTGTGGATCGACCTCGGACTCCCGAGAAATTTACTACTTGAGACAACTTGTACTTGGGTTTGTATCCTTTAATCCCGCAGTCAAGTTTTTGGCGCCGTTGTCGGGGACTTGATTTAAAGTTTTAATTTATTGAGGTTCGTTTTCTTTAATAAAATCTATTCTCTCTTCTCCATCACCAGAGAAAAAGATCGGCTTGCTGATCCTTCGATTTCTTTACTAACTCTCTAACTTTCTAACTATCTAACTCTAATTTACTAACTTGCTAACATACTAACTTTCTAACTTTTATATTTATGTTATTTATTTTTGCTTTTTATTTTTTTATTTTATTTTTGTCATTTTTTTTCGTTAATGGGGGTAACTCTCCCTTTTATTTTACGCATTAATTTAGTGGGAGAAACTCTCCCTTTACTTTTTTGTTATTTATTTTCCACAATCTAACTTAATAAAATAATATTTCTTCTTCTCTTCTCTTTCGCCGGCTCTGTGGGGCTCTGTCACTCTCCGGTTTTCATATTTAAATTTACTTTCTGCACTTTATTTTCTGTATTTTAATTTTCTGCACTTTATTTTATTTTTATTTTCGGGTGGTTAGTTTATACCACATCCTTGTTAATATTTAATGGTGGGTTATACCGCCAGCTTGTACATTATTTTTGTTTATTTATTTTAAGTTATTTATATATGTATGCTTAATTGGTATTGTGATTGAAATTATAATCGTTTAGTCAAAATTAATCCCAGTACTTTATATATTGACTTGTTTGAATCACAATCACACACAATTGACACAATGGCTAATAATGAAAGTGTACATGATGAACCTGAAAATCAACCGTTGTGAACTATGCGTGAATATTTGCAATCACCTCGAAGTTTTAGTCCATCATGTTTTATCTTTCCACTCAATGCCAACAATTTTAGATTTAAACCAGGTATGATTTCTTTACTTCCTAATTTTCATGGTTTAGAATCTGAAAGTCCATATTTACATCTGAAAGAATTTGAGGAAGTATGTATTGCCTTTAATGATCAAAATTACACTGAAGAGATTGTTAAGCTTAAATTGTTTCCTTTTTCTTTAAAAGATAAAGCAAAATCTTAGCTTAACACTTTGAATCCAAGATCAATTGGCACATGGCAAGAAATGCAAGGTGAGTTCTTGAAGAAATTTTTTCCAACACATAAAACCAATGCTATGAAAAAGACAAATCCACAATTTTTCCCAAAATTCAAATGAAGCATATTTTCAATGTTGGGAATGGTTTAAAGATTTGTTAAATTCTTGCCCACATCATGGTTTTGAAAAATGGCGCACTATAAGCTTCTTTTATGAAGGTTTAACACCTGAAACTAAACAATTTGTGGAAACAATGTGCAATGGTGAGTTTCTTGATAAAGAACTTGATGAAGCTTTAGACTATTTGAACTAGTTGGCTGAAAATTCTCAATCTTGGCATAGTACTAACACTTCTGAAAATTCAATTAGATCTAACCTTGCAAGTGCTAATAAAGAAAAATATCACCTTAGTCAAGAGGAAGATCTAAATGCTAGATTTGTCAGTTTGGCTAGAAAGGTTGAAGCCATGAAATTAAGAAAAGCAAAAGAAATCAAATCTGTACAAAATGATGAAATTTGTGGCATTTGTGATGACTTAGGACACTCAACACACGAATGTCCTAAAATTTCTGTTTTTAAAGAAGTTGTACATGAGTAGGTAAATGCAATGAATAATTTTAATAAGCTATTTACTTCTTCTTTTTCAGATACATACAATCTGGAATGGAGAAATCACCCGAATTTCAACTGGAGGAATAATAATCAGTCACAATTTGTGCAACCACCACCTCCTTAGGCACAACAGGACTCTCAAAATTCTCAAGGATATGCACCTTATGTCCCACCATATAGGAAAAACCTTGAAGAAACACTGCATGCATTCATGGAAAAGCAAGAGACCATTAATAAACAAAACAATCAAACCATGAATGACATAAAAGACACTCTTGCTAAACTTTCTTCTGCACTCACCATTCACGAGAAAGGAAAATTTCCTTCTCAACCTCAGCCAAATCCCAAAGGTCAGTACAATCTAAATGAGAGGAGTTCAGAAAACCAACAAATGGACCAAGTCCAGTTAGTGATAACTCTTAGGAGTGGAAATGTTGTTGAAAAACAAATCCCCGAATCTTTTGAGAAAGAAGATGAACCAATTCCCCAAAAAAATAAAAAAGTTGACCAAAAGGAGACCAAATTCTCGCCTTCACCCCCATTTCCTCAAGCATTGAAAAATCCAAAGAAATTGGACCATAACACTGGAATTTTTGAAATTTTGAAACAAGTGAAAATCAATATTCTTCTGTTAGATGCTATCAAATAGATTCCTTCTTATGCCAAATATTTGAAGGACTTGTGCACTGTTAAAAGGAAATTAAATGTGAAAAAGAAAACATTTTTGACTGAACAGGTAAGCTTCATTCTTCAAAATAATAATGCGTTGAAATATAAAGATCCTGGTTGTCCTACAGTTTCATGCATTATTAGAGAACATAAAATTGAAAAAGCTTTACTTGATCTTGGTGCTAGTGTAATTTGCTTCCATATTCGGTTTATCAAGAACTCAACTTAGGTGAGTTAAAACCAACTTCTGTAACTCTTCTACTTGCCGATAGATCAATTAAAATTCCAAGAGAAATAGTGGAAGATGTGTTAGTTCAAGTTGATAAATTCATATATCCTGTGGATTTTATTATCTTGGATACTGAACCTATGGTTGATAGTTGCAAGTCAATTCCTGTTATCTTAGGCCGCCTATTTTTAGCAACATCAAATGCTTTGATAAATTGCAGAAATGGAGTGGTGAAGCTAATATTTGGAAACATGATACTGGATCTCAATGTTTTTAACATGTGCAAGCAACCACAGGAAGTCCTTGATGAAAATGAGGAAGTTGAAGGAATTGAAGCCATTATAGATGATTATCTTCAAAAAGGGAGTTCTTCTGACTCATTAGAAGTTTGTTTAATTAATTCATTTGATTTGCTTGATTGTACAGAGGAAATAGAATACAAAAGAAGAAAGCCAAAATTCGAAGAGCTAAAACCCATGAATGATAATGTCCATGAAGAAGTACCCACACCGGAACTAAAGTCATTACCTGCTGGGTTGAAGTACACATTTTTAGGAGAAAAGCAAAGTTTTCCTGTGGTAATTTCCTCGTCTCTTACTGAAGAACAAGAAGGAAAGATGTTGCCTCAATGGACGCACCAAGATAGAAGGAAATTTTTTACAGAGGTGAAAAATTTTTTTTGGGATGACTCATACTTGTTCAGATATTATGCGGACTAAATCTTTCGAAGATGTGTGCCCGATAGTGAGGTAGGTAGATTCATTAAATTTTGTCACTCAGAAACATGTAGAGGTCACTTTTCTTCAAAGAAAATAGCTGCAAAAATCTTGCAGTGTGGATTTTATTGGCCCACTTTATTTAAGGACTGCTATACTTTTTGCAAAAGTTGTGAAAATTGTCAAAAGACAAATCCAATAAAATCCACAGTCAAGACAATTTTGAGAAAATCTTTTGAAATTGGTCAAAAAGTTCTGCTTTATGATTCTCGCTTGCACCTATTCCCTGGAAAATTGAGATCTAGGTGGAGTGGTCTTTTTGTTGTCAAACAAGTGTATCCTCATAGGGCCGTAAATATTGCGAATCCTAGGAATGATAATGTGTTTAAAGTCAATGGACAAAGGCTCAAACCATTTTTGAAGAAACCAAGTTGATGAGTTCTTTGTGTTGCCGGTTAAGTGGCGGATACGGTACTCCGTGACTCTCAAGTCGGTTTGTTTTTCAGTTTCCTAACATAACTGAATCCTTATTTTCCTTTAAAATGAATGTCATTCTTTCAAACCTGAGAAAACATTTTCCTTCTCTCCCTCAAAATGCTCTGAAAAAAATCTACAAAGTTCGATGTGAAAGATTGAGACTGTTAATGCACAAAGGTATGCCAGAAGATGTATGCTGGATAATTGAACGAAAGGTCCGATAAGCAGGTGAGTCTTCAATTTCATTTGACTTTTACATGCCAGGTCTTGGAAGAAGTTCGTATTCTAAAAGGAGAAGAGCAAAAAGGTTACAAGTCTGTTACAAATATGAATGATGGAATTGTAACAAGCGATGTCGTACTTTGGGGATGGTTTCCGTAAACAGAGAAGATAAAATTTTCTTCATTAAGAATGGACTGAGTAAAGAGTCATTAGATGATATCTTATTGACTCTTGAGACGCATTCTTGTGGATTGGTGCATCGTGAACTTCTTAATTTGTGGAATATCTTCAAGAATGAAGAAAAACGCTACAATCTTGGGAATCTGACTCTAAAAGACCCTGTTTGCTAATTTATAAGAAAATTAGATAGGAAGCTTATCCTCGACTCATAGAAGGCGTTTAAGTCGTTATTGGACGTTAAACCAGAGACAGATGTGAGTCATATCCACAACAATCTGTACATATCATCTTCTTCTTCTTCATGTCATCTTTCAAAAAAAAATTCAAAAAAAAATTCAAAAAAAAAGAGAAAAAAAGGAAAAAAAAAAAAAAAAAAAAAAATGTTTGAACAAGGGCGATCTGAAAGGAGTACCATGACTTTAATTAGTTGTGGAGCCCCAGCCTTTGGCTGACCCGTCATTGACTCGGGTGGACCTTTGCACGCTGGTCCTTAAAAAAATTCGTGAGTGTCTACTGCACTGGTGACACGCAGTATAAAGATATGCCACTACTGCACTCATGACGCGCAGTATAAAGATACACCATGAAAGTTGTATATACAGGTATGTCATCATTTGTTATTATATTTCTTTTATTTTTGTATGATTTTGTTGTATTTTGGTTTTGGACAGACGATCCTTTGAGCAGGGTCCTTCAGGGATTTCTAGACTTCTTTACCCTGATGGTTTTATTGAAGTCACAAAAAAAAAATTCTTTTACCTTTGATCTTTGATCCTGATCCAACAATAGCTCAGATAGATTGGTCAGCAGGAGGCAGAGATGGAAACAAGATGAAAAAGAAGCCAGATTTGACACTTCGTTTATAGCTTTTCTTTACTTTTGATTTTATTTATCGTACTTTATTTTTGTTTAAATTTGTGTCAGATTTCTCCAACAGGTAATATCTTCTATCATTTACTCATCTATATTTTAACATTAAGGACAATGTTGTGATCTAGTTGGGGTGGAAGGATAGTTGACCTAAATTTTTTTTTTGTTTTGTTTAGGAAGTATGATATGATTGTCATGGACGTACTAAACCAATTAGTGATGGCAGAGTAAGGAATAATTTTACTTCTGAGATGCATCTTAATTGGTGGCAGAGTAAGGAGTTTTTTAGGTAGTAATTAATTAGTATTGATTTGTGGAAGTAACAAAATTTTTATCTTTTGATTTCCTTTGAAAGATTCAAGCGAATGCACTCTCACATCCTTGGAAGCAATTGAAATTTAGGAATCATAGCATGATTGAATAAATTATCTTCTTTCTTAAATTTTACATGTTTGGTTATGGATGTTGAATTGGTGGATAGAGAATGATAGAAATATGCCTTGTGAGATTTTGAGCCTATTGATGAATGGATTGAATATCTGTACCATTCTCTTATTTCTTGTGTGATTTTCACTCATGGAATTGTTACTCTAGAACTTGCTTTGTTTTTTTGTGAGGCTATATTTTCACATGCACATATTAATATGATTGAGAAATTTTTGAAATAGCTACTTTGACCAAATAGTCATCCTTGTATATTTTCTATTGTGTAACCCCTTTGAACTTGTTTGACCTTTCCTTGTGTTAAGCTCATTTCATCCTACAAAAAAAATAAGAATAAAAAAAAGAGGAAAAAAAACATATTTTTACTCAACCTTAGGGAATAAGAGAGCATTGACCTTGTTCTTGAACAAGTACGGGAGTATGTGTGTAAAATGATCATAAAAAAAAAAATTGACCACTGTTGCAATCAAAGGATTATCAGAGTCAGAATAAAGGTGGATGCTTGAAAATAACAAAAAAAAAAAAGAGAATGTTCAAGTCTAACAATGAATTCAATTCACCAATTTGGGATTGATCTTCAACAAAACATTTGTCAAATATTGGTGATTGTCCTTTATGATGAATGATCTTAAACATTTTCTCCACTCTAACTATACCATAATGCTCTTTTATTCTCTTTGGTATTTATCTTTTCATATCCATATTATCTCCTCTCCTTTACCATGACCCTATTACAACTTTGAATAAAGTCCTTTTGATTTTTGTATGTATGTGTTTTGAGTAGCAGAAGTAGAAGATAAGCAAGCTTATGGTAGTGCAATTGTTCATAGGTTGAATACAGTGAAATATTTACATTTTACACACTTGAGAGATTGAGAGTGAATTCTGTGAGGATCTATCATTCTTGATTCATTCTTTTCAACTGAAGTTTCCTTGCTTGTTGGTTTGAGATATGAAGAAATGTTACCTCATTAATGCTTTGATGTCTTGAATTTCTTGTTGCTCTTCTTGCTTCATCTAGTCTTTTAGAGTTTTTAGCTTTTGAGTTTGTGTCATTTTTCTTTGTCTCCTAACTTTGGTCTTATGTATTTTGTCCAGGAGTGCAAAAAGCTAAGTGTGGGAGAATTTGATGATCACATATTTTATACATTAATAAACCCTCATTTTTAGTCATTTACACTCTTCATGTACTTAATTGATTAAGCCTAGTTATGTTTTGTAAGTTTGGATTCAAATTGGACTTAATTAATTTTTTTCAACACTATTTTGGTCTTACGCTGTTTCTGTATTTCGGCCATATCTTGAGTTCTAAATGTCTGATAATTATGAATTTTTTCTTGTAGGAAAGATAAGAGAGAGCTCTACAACTTTGATGAAGAGCTCAAAGTCTCAATCAAACATCTAGTAGAGCTAATTGGGCTTGGAAGACAGAACACGAGTTTTGTGTCTGAAACCTGAATAGTGTACAGTAATCAGAGCATAACTCGGGTTGCAAGAATTATCTTGGGCTGAAATTTGGATATTTGAAAGTTAAGACCCAGATCTAAAACTTTCATGTTGAACACAAAACTTGATTCGGGCTCCTTGATGGTAATATTGGGTCTGAAAGTCAAAACAGAGGTGCTGAAACTGGGCCTGAATAGTCTGTAGTAATTGGGTCATATCTTGGGTTGTATGACGAATTTTTGGGTGATTCTAGAGCCATTGGAAAGCTTAGACAATTTCCTAGAACTTTCATGAAGACCACTTGGCTCGAAAATGACGGAATCAATGACTTAAGCAATGAATTGTTTTAGAGACAAAGAATCTCAATAATCCAACTACTCATCCAACCACTCCACCCACTCATCCACCTACTCTTAATCATTCTTCTTGTCATTTTGTATCCCTGCTCCTCTATAAAAGGCACCATGAGCTGGATGTTGAGAGCTTAGTGTTAGACACTTGGTGTTAGGCTTAGTTTTTACAAGTTATGGTTATGTTTGTTTATCGTTTTCTTTTGTTGTAATTTTCTCTTGTTCTAAATTGAAGCTATGTTCATCTTTCTCTTCTTCTCTCTTTCTTTCTTTCTTCTTATCTATGAGTAACTAAATCTTCATCTTGCTTGGGTGAAAGAGTGAAGCTCTTGGTAATAAAATAAGGTTAGATTATTCTATTTCTTGTGCTTAAATGATATATTATCAATTGGACATTATATGTGTTGTATTTTGTTTCTAATCAATTTAGAAACCTTCTTTGTATAATGGAGGTGACCCAGACTTCTATTTATAGAGTTTCGTATCAAGAAGGTCGTTGGGTGCATTTATTTTGATAATAAATATTGAGACTTCTCGTAAGAATTCAAAACAACAAAGCAGAGCCCCATGGGTTATTCAAATACCATCAGGGGGCATTCGAATACCTCTGTCAAAACTTATTTAAAAACTGATCAAAGCAGGGTTATTCGAATACCAGTCAAGAGTATTCGAATACCTCAGTTAAAAAGGTATATTCTGAAATCAGGTTATTCGAATACCACAAGAGGTATTCGAATACCTCTGTTTTGAAAAAAAACAGAAACGTATGAATTGGAATCAGGTTATTCGAATACCATAGAGGGGTATTCGAATACCTCAGTTAAAAACAATTTGAAAAATCATTCTAAATTGCTTTTGAAAAACTATTTCCAGTTTCTAAAATCTTTGATCTTTCAAAAACTATTTTGAAACCTCAGTTTAATTTAAGGAGCAGATTATTTTAGATCTTTTAAGTTTAACTAATGAGATATCTATTTATCAGCTCCGTACATGATAGATCCTAAGTCCTAAAGCTAATCTTGAAAAACTTGAACTTGGTCTTCTCATCATCTTCATATTTGTTATCATCAAAACTATAATTAATGGCAGCTAGCCAATTACAGATATGACTGAAATACGTAAATAGTGTAAAATCTTAATAATGCTAAAAAAAATCAAAAAAGCCCAATTTGAGTCCAAACTTATAAAATATAGCTAAAACTAATCAATTAAGCATATGAGAGGTCCAAGAGACTAAATATGAGGATTAACTAATGTATAAAAAATGTGTTTATCAAATTCTCTCACACTTAGCTTTTGTACGTCCCAGACAAACTAAGGGACAAGAAACACAAATACTCAAAAACCAAAACTCAAAGAGATTCACTTTCCAATGACCTTCAAGAATGTAAAAGTTTATAAGTAAGAATAGCAACTAAGAAGTTTAAGGGATCAAAACATTCTTGAAGTGATATTTCTTTATATCTCAAATCAATAAGCAAGATAATTTCAGTTGAAAAGCATAAACCAAGAATAATAGATTCTCACAAGATATACTTTCACTCCCTCAAGCGCTTAGTGTTAGAAATGTCTAGAAGGTAAGTGTTTCACTCAGCTCAACTCATGAAAATTTATACTACCATAAGCTTGCTTATATTATTCTTCTCCATTATTCTATATACATGCATACACAAATCAAGAAGGCTTCATTCAATATTGTAATATGGTTAAGGTAAGGAAAATAAATAATATAGATATGACAAGTTAAATACCCAAGAGAATAAAAGAGCATTAGGGAGGAATTCAAATAACAAGTATGAAATTTTTTCCCCAATTCCATATAATGCGCATTCTCTTTACATATTCTTTTTTTTTTCTCATTTCTTTCACAACCTTCTTGCATTTATTTATTTGTTTTTTTTTTTTTTTGCATAACAATTTAGCACAATATTTTCACCCACCCCACACTAAAACCATGCTTGTCCTCAAGCAAGACCAAACAATAATAACAATATAAGATTCCCCCACACTTGTTCATGAGCTCATCCAAGGATAAGTCTAATGCTCTCTTATTCCCTAACACTATGTTTGGATGATAGGTAATGAGGGGAAGGGAAAGGAATGAGGGGAAGACAAATAACTTCCATTATTTGGGAGTTTTAAAATACATAGAAAGGGAATAGAACACATAGGGAACCATTTCCCATCTTTTCTCCTCAAATACCTAACTTTTGTTCCCCTTAAAATTGAGGGGAATGAGGGGGAACACATGGGTAATGAAGTTTCGTTTCGTTCCATTAATGAAACTTCTAAATAAAGACAATGGTAACTATGTTTCATTTCATTTCTTTCCTTTCCGATTCATCCCCATCTATTTTGTTTTGTTTCATTAATGAAAAAAATATCAAAACACAAGATAAGGTAAATGGAAAACATGGTTTTTCACTTAGGGTATATAATAATCTAAGAACAACAAATAATAGGAAAATAAGCTCATTGGGGTTAATCAATAAGAAATATGTAAGGTTGGCTATTTGGCTAAAGTAATTAATGTAAGGAAATAATGTCTTAATCATATTCATGAATGCATGTAAAAATATAGCCTAAAAAAGAATCAAAGTAAGTTCTAGAGTGATCAAAATCTATGAATGAAAATCACACAAGAATGAAGAGAATAACATAAGTACTTATTCATTCATCAATAAGCTCAAATTCTCATAATATATAAGTCTATCAAACTTAATTTACCAATTTAATTTTTATTACCAAACAAGTCAAGTGCAAGATGAAAAACAATTCATTCACTTATGTCATGAATCTCTTATCTTCAATTTATCCAAACTCACAACTTCCATACATCTTAATAGCTATAGGAAAGAAGCACATAATTTTTTTTTTCTAAAACATCAAAAGAAAATTTAAAAATAAAGCAAAAATAGAATTGAAAAATAGAAAAACAAAAAATAGAATTGATAGAAAAATAAATAGACAAAAAAAATGAAAAACTTAATTAAAAATAGAAAAATTGAAATAGAAAATAAATAAGTAAAATAGAAACAAAAAATTAAAAAACGAAAATGAAATCAAACACTAAAAATAGAAATAAAAACATAAAACAAAAATAAAAATAGAAAACAGAATATAAATTCCTCCCCATACTTAAATTCTACTTTGTCCTTAATATAAAACTCAAAAGAAAACAACATCCCTTAATTATCATCAATTAATCTAGGATAAGTAAAATAAAAAAGAGAAAGAAGAAACATCCTTATCAAGTGAGGTAGATGGAGAGACTTCCACTAAGATTCCATTGGCGAAAGCATAATGACTGAGTTATGCTTGAAGCATGAGAGCTTCCACTTGGGTCTCATTGGCCCTCCTTAATTCCATTAGGATTCACCCAAGTGCTATCACTAGGATCCCAAACTTTCTTATGCTTTCTCGAAATTTGTAGCAATCTCTCATCTTGTCCAACAAGGAGGTTCTTAGCTACGATTACAAGAAGTTGTTCATTATCCGCCAAGTATGCATACTTCAGGTGCTCGAGTAACGACTTTAGCTCCAATTTCGGTAGCTGCATTACAGAAGGTAATAATTACGTTGCCTAAACCTTTGCATATATATCACCTGTTGAACAATCTGCTAACATATGAACAGATTCATCATATCCCAAAAATGCAAAATTTTCATAACACAACTTATCACCATCACAACTATCACACAAATTACCACACATAGACTCACCAAAATCAGTAATCTCAAGAAACTCCTCACACAAATTAACATACGAATTATCAACCAAATCATCAATTAAATAAATATGAAAGACAAAATGTTCTTTCATAGGATGTTTCATAGCATTAAGAATATTAAACCTTACTAAAATGACCTAAAACTGACTCAAAATACAAAGCAATGATAAAAATCACACAAAAATTCAAAAGAAACTATATTTATAGATTTTTAAAAAATTATGGGACCACCACAGGGTGAAAACTAGTCAAAAATACTACCAAATCGTAAAATAAAAAATCTTAAAAAATTAAAAAAGTAGTCTAAACGATGAAATTTGAGGAAACCGGGGGTGACATCACAGTAAGATTGTGAAGTTTGTGGAGAAGATCATTTTCCTTCAACCCACCAATTTTCAGCTTATTTTGAGCATGTTTGTCAGTACAAAATTAAAAAAAAAGAGACCCAAAATCACTCATTTTCGCTTAAAAACCACAAAAATACAACAACAAAGGGGTTAGCGAGTTAATGAAAATCTTGATGTGATTAATTAGTACCTAGTGATCCCCGGCAACGTCGTCAAATTTGATTTGAGTATCAAGTTCAACCAAATAATAAAATTTCAGTTTTACCGATAACTTGTAGCACAAGTAAGCGAACTGAGTCGTCCTTTGAGGATCAAGATACCAATCAAACCAAATCAAGATCACAAAGGGGGGCATTGTGTATGCAGAATGTAAACGTAATAATTAAATATAAGAAAGAAAATCAAATCACAAAGTAATCAATCCAAAAAACCGTCAGAAATCTAGTTAGCTTGTCATCGATCACTAAATATGCATCTTAATTGAATTAATTAGTTAATTTATGATTGACTGAAATCTCTGCATTAAATACATAGAATTCAATACTAGATAATCATCTAGAATTTAACTAACAAGTAATTCATAAATCCACAATCGCTAGAATCATACAACCTATGTTAGTTTAACAACAAGATTTCAATTAACCCAGATTAACAAATCTGTCAACCTAACCTTCTTCAATTCATGTGACTAAATCACAATTAAGCAATCATATTTTAAATATGAATCTTAATTAGGATTAAGGATTCAATCAAATCACATCACACAACAGAAATTTCTAATCACGTAATTCAAAATCTAAATCAAGAGAAGAAGAAGATAATTAATTCAATTCAAAATTGAAATTAGGAACAGAATCTCAAAGTCAAACCAAAATTTCCTCAAGATCTTTATATTGATCTTAGATAATTAGCTCTCCATGGCTGCCACACGCAATTTGCAAAAAGAAAAGAGAAAACTCTAGGTATAAGAATTAAGTAAAAATAATTAGGATTTTTATCTATCTTGGATTCCCTCTTTATAACAAAATAACTAACTTAAAAATTAAGAATCCTAATTTGTCCCTAGATTAAGTTAATTTTCGGCCTCTTAGCTTTCCTTGGCCACTAAAATCACTTGATTTGAGCTTTAGATGAGAAAGTTATGCCTAATTTACTCTTAACAGGTCTCTGATCCCGTTAGCTGAATTCACAAGGGTGAAACGACATCAAAATGTTGTAGTTTCAATTTGTGGTCTTCATAAGAGTTGAAGATCTATATCTTAGTTTTCGAATGCCACTAGTTTCAGGTCCATATCACACCTACAGCCTGAAGTATGGACCAATTAGTGCACACTGCTCGGGTTACGTGATAGAACTCGAGTTCTGACTTCCAAGCCCAATTCGGTCCACTAGATATTAGATTCAGTTTTGAGACTCTTCATGAAAGTTGTAGAGCTATCTCTTATCTTTCTTACAAGGTAAAATATATAATTTTTAGATATCTAGAACTCAAGATATGACTGAAATACAGAAATAATGTAAAATCCAAATAATGCTAAAAAAATCAATAAAGCTTAAATTGAGCTCAAACTTATAAAATGTAGACAAAACTAATCAATTAAGCATATAAGAGGTCTAAGAGACTAAATATGAGGATTGACTAATGTATAAAAATCTTGTTTATTAATTACCCCCTCCAACTTTAGGTGCATTTTAAAAAACCCTCCTATACTATAAAACTTTCCAACCCGACTACCCAAATTTTTAGAACTATGTAAAAGAACCCCTCTGTTATATTTTCCATCCAAATCTGATGGAAGAGTCCCTCACCACACATTTCAAGCCTAAATAGTGAACAGAGGAGTGCGTGGACCCGGTCTTCCATTGAATGGGAGTTAAACAGTGGAGGCTCCATTGGAGCTCCAAACAGTGGTCATCAACAGAATTGGAGGTAAACTCTGCTTATTTGGTTTTTGTATTTATAGGTTTTTCTAGTTGTATATGACATTAAAGGAAAGGGACACTGTATATGACCACAGTGTGGGTCCTATTGTTGTTGGGGAGAAGGTGATATTAAATATGGTTTTATTTTTTCGTTATAGACCACTGGGTGTGTTTTTTATGATCTTGTGTTTTGTGTGTGTTTTTTTTATTGTAGTGTGGTCTTACTTTTGCAGTGTGGTCCCTCAATGTTCTAAATATATGCACATGTTTTTTTTTTGCTTTATTTTATTTGTTAATGTAGTGAAAAATATATTTTATTACATATAGGTGTGTGAAATGGATGAAGTCATGATAAACGTTGAGTTCTTTATTAGGCTACCTTTATGTAATTTTTAGTCATTAAATTCAACGTGTATTTATTTTGATTTTGTGTTTTTAACAAGGGTTGACTGAAACATTAAGAAATCTGGGAGTTAAGAACAAATTTTGTGTAAGGCATTTATATGTCAATTTCAAGTTAAAGTTTAAAGGAAAGTCTTTGAAGGATGAGTTATGGAATATAGCAAGAGCAAGCACCTATAATGAATTCAAGCATCATATGCAACAACTGGAAAGGCTAGACACATTGGCAGCTGCATGGTTGAGTAAATTCCAACCATCTCAGTAGAGCAGACATGCTTTCAACCCAGAGCACAAGTGTGACATTCTACAGAATAATATAACTGAGACATTCAACTCATTTATCCTATAGGCCAGAGATAAACCAATCTTGACTATGTGTGAGATCATAAGGAGGTTGTTAATAAAGAGATATATTGCAAAAAGAAAAGGAATAACCAAGTATAATGGACCAATATGTCCAATGATCCAGATCAAGCTTATGAAATCTAAACAACAATGTATAGGCCTAATTTGTTATATAACAATAGATGAGATGTTCGAGGTTTAAGGTACACATGGACCTACAAGGGTGGTCAATTTACTTAATCAGACATGTGGATGTAGGAAGTAGAAGTTGACTGGGATACCTTGTGAGCATGCAATGACTTGTATCTAAAGGGTGAGAGAGGTTCCTGAAAACTATGTGAGCAAATATTATTGGAAGACCACTTTTATAAAGGTCTATAATCCAATAGTGGCCCAGTACCAGGAGAAGAGGATTAACCAGAAACATAGCATGATCCCATTGATCGAGGCCAAAAAAAGGCTAGAAAAAGAGCCTCAAATGAGCCATTAATGCCATACAAGATTAGTAGGAAAGGGCAAACAATGAGATGTGGTTATTGTGGTAGTACTAGCCACAATTCCAGGAGGTAGAAGTGCATCTACTCAGCAAAAAAAAAAAAAAAGGTCTACAAGCATCTGCAGGAGAATAGACAAGTAACATTACACCTAAGACTACTGCACCATATTTGGATTAGACATTATATTTGGTTGTTGATTAATTTGGATTTTTTTGGGATATGTAAGCACTATTTTGTTGGATTTATTATATGACTTGGTTGAAATTATGTTAGTAGAGCATATTTTGGGTTTATGACTATGTTAGATTGTAATAACTATGTTGGAATGTAATGAAATGACTATATGTTTGACTGTCGTCTTACCTCATTATTTATAGAGCAAACAAGTATTTAATTTTAATTGCATACCCCTCTTTTGCTTGTCAAGTGCATTCTTACTATCCATCTCACGAATCAGGATTTGTTCATCAGGATTTGACAAAATCTTACAATAATGAATTTAAAATCTTTCAATTTTTTTAAAATATCAAAATTTGTACTATTACTCCACATGCTCTGGCTTAATTTCCAAAAGCAGATACTACTATGGCTTCTTTAGTGCTGCAATTAAATTACTAGCTAGTTTGTCATCTGGAGTTGTAGTTGCCTTTTAGGTAAGCTATCTGCTTATTTGCTTATAGATTTTTCAAAAGCATGATTTGGTAGCACTCGACACAAACACTTTCTTTATTGACAAGATACTTTAATATTTTCTAATGTTTATGTTATTGATTATTGTTACTTTTGCATAGAAATTATTTGCATTAAACTATCTTTGAGGTTATGACACTTTAAGAAATTAACCAAAGGAAAATTTTGGTGTCGCGACTCACACACAATTATGTGCTGCCACTCACACAATTTGGTGTCGCAACTCACACACAAACATTTATTTGTGTCGCGGCTTCTCTTAAAGATTTAGTGTCACGACTCACACACAATTATGTATAGCAGCTCAATGATTTATGTGCAGTAATTCCTATTTCTTGAGACTTAGGTGTTGTAGCTCCTCATTATTTTGTGTCGTGGCTTCCCCTAAGCATGTGAAAGAGTGTGTATTTTAACTTCCCTAATGTAATTAGATGGCACTTTTGATATTCTACACAATTTTGGAGGGTTTTACATAGAGAGGTTCTGAATTTTGTATGGTTTTTCTTAGAAAGAAAGACTATGGGTTTTGAAAGGTTTTAAATTCCATGATATATATATGGGGTAGTTACAGTTTGAAGTTACCTAGCTTGTGAAGAATATAATTAATGTGGCCAACTTTTCATGTTTATAGCAGAATATTTTGTAGTAAGATATGGTGGAATGATGTATTTATATATGTGTGTAAGATAGTGTTTTGATGCTATTCTTGACTGCATGAGGTGGGCATCCTAAGTAGCAACTGCCAACTAGATTAGGCAATATTTGCATAAAACAACCAGTTATGTTTTGAACTTTCAGGTGTCAAACAAAAGTTAAGTTGTAAATTAAGAATACAAGAAAATGTTATTAATGCTAGTTCTCTTGGACACATGGCATGAAAATTGTTATAGGCATTGCATGTGAACTCAAGTATTTGTACACATAAATTTACCCTCCATTCACTATCTCAGAGTTGAATTCTAGTGTTTTATATCTTATAGAAGAATTTTCCCTTACGGTGTGCACTCTAACTAGTTCAAATCTTATAACTTAATAATTATGATTGTGCTTAATATCTTACTGCAGTTAAGAATGAGCAAAAATAGTATAGGCTGTATTTTTTGTTAGAAACTCAAAAGCTTGTTTAAGATTCTCATTGTCATGAACCTTCACTAGTGGGCAGAAAAAGATTTTCACCTGCTGAGAATAGAAACAATAATCATGTGTATGTTGCACAGAGAAGTATTAGCATCAAATGGAATCCAACATCAAACTGAAAAGTAAAACAAATGGAATCCAACATTATACTTTATTCATCCATTCATTAACCATGAAAGTTATATAATTTCATCAACCCAAAAATATTAACAACAATACGCATAAATATTTTGCATAACCCTTTGCCTATTAGTGCCTTGGTTTTGCATAGCACTCTGCCCAGTATATTTTGCACAACATTGCCTATGATATTTTGCACAACATTTTGCTTACTAGTGCCTTGGTTTTGCAGCAACTAAATATAAGCATCACACAAACCACCCAACTTAGTAGTAGCAACCCCGTAAGTATTTTCTTTCTTCTTCTTAGATTCTTCGGTTCTTTCGCCATGCTTTGTTTGTTCCTCAATAACCCAATGATGACTACATTTTGGTACTTGTTCACAGGTAGTTCAAGCCAATGAAAGTATCTACATGCACCATCTTCTCCATAGTTTGGACAACCAAAAAACCTCCTTCATGGGTTATTCGAAGTCCACGAAGTCGTCACTTTTGTCGTCTGGCCACAGTAGCAAAAACGAACAACCTCACCACCAATGATGCTCTCTGTGTTCAACCCATGATATCATACAGAAGAAGATGAATATGGGGAGGCCATGGATTTGGGATACGGTAAGGAGATCAAAGCCTCTGCTGTTCGGACTTAACAGTGGGATGAATGGGGGAAGAGGATGAAGTCTCCACTATTTGGACTGAAGACCACAATCTGAAATGTGTGGTGAGGGAACAAAAGAGGGGCTCATTTGTAACATCCCGAAAACATGTTAGGCTTGTATATGGTCTCATAGGTACTATTATACTTGTATAACATGTCAGTTAAGTTTTGTGATAAATTAAATTCGTTTAGGCACTTAGTTGTAATCCAGAAGTTGAAAAGTAGCTTAAAATGACTCAGATGGTAGCATAAATTGCCAAGTTGAGGGAAATAAACCTAGAGAGTTTGTTTCTAAGTCACAAATAGGGTAAATGAGGTGTAGTTAAAATTTGAGAACAATCAGAGTTAGTTTGGTATTTTTAGGCATACTGGTTGTGCGTTGTAATGCCAGATTGACTAGCAACAGATATGAAAAATTAAGATATTAGTGAAACAATAATTTTAATGAATCTTAGTATTTATTTCAAAGTTGTTGGAAGTTAAAAAACTTGATTTAGCTAAATTCAAGTGTCCTTGGCAGATAAAAAGTTTCAGTTTTAGGCTTAAGTGCGAAAGTTGGACTTTGGCTCCTTATTTTCTTCTATTTCCACGGTTCTAGAACAAAGAAACATAAGCAAAAAAAGAGAGAAGAGAAAAGAAAAGAAGGGAACCGTGAAGGGGAAGATAGAAAATGGAGGAAGAAGCAAGATGATCAAGATCAAGTCATAGAGCTTATAGATGGATCATCTCAGCTGCCAAAGGTAGGGGTGTACGTTTAGTTTATCTCCTTCCCTATCTACTTCTTCATGCTTAGTACATGACTATGTTAGTGGAAATGGGTTTGAAAAGGATTCAATAGTTTTTATGTGTTGAATCTAGTCTTCAATGGTTGAAATGGTTGTTTATAACTTAATTTAAGTATGTTTATGAGTTGTGAACTTAGAGTTGTCCATATGAACCTTTGAGGATGATATTGAGAAATGAGTTTATGAGGTTAAGTCTTTATCCATAAACTCATGTTATTTAAAGTTAGAAAAAATGTGTTTGGATGATTGATCTTTGGTCATAAATCTAAGTTAAATGAATTAAGATAGTGTTTGATGATTCTAATATGTTTAGATATCATGTTTAGAATGGTAAATCACTTAGAATCCATGAGTTAATAGAAGGAATAGATGGAGGCATGAATATGCCCTGTTTTCTGGTGCATTTTCGCACCAGATAACAGATTAGTGAATAGTGATAGCAGGTTATTCGTTTTAGACAGCAAGCTAAGTTTTCTGAATAATTGGTTAGGTTAATAGTGATGAATAGTAATAACATATTATTAGCTTAAGTCAGAGGCTCACGTTTAATGCCAAATAGTCCAAAACCAATTACCAGGACTCCATAACCAATTATGGGCAAATTAAAAGTTAGATTTTAGCTTGTCATAGCTAACTTTTCAAGAGGGATAAGGGCTAGGAACTTATGGAAACATAGTTTATCATTCTTGGGCTTCATGTAAAGCTTGTTTAAGCTAGGAAATGAATAACCATGATTGAATAGAGCCTATTATGCATACTTTTAGTATGTAAAGAAAAAACATAGGCCTTTGAGCAACCTAAAGTGAAGAATTGCCCTAGGTAAGGATGTAGCACCTTGGGTCATTTAATGTTGCATTATATATCACTCAAGATGTGATGAGAGGGTGCATTAGAGACAAGTATACTAGGATGAATTGTGGTATTCACTCTAGTAAGGATGAGGAAGGTATGAAACTTAGGATATCCAAGAATAGTGAATTATCTTAGAAGGGTACCTTGAATATTAAGCAACAAATTGTTGCAAGTACTAACTACGCTTGTGTTAGTTTTACTCGAGTAGAGTCAAGTTTGTGTGGTTAGTTCCTAATCTGAGATGATTGTGTACTAATTTCTCTTATTAAGTGAGATCTCATGCATTATTAAATATACAATAGAATGAATGGTGACTTGAAAGCTTGTCATATTCATTGAGTTTAGTAGAAACATATTTAACTCTTCTAGTAATATAGTTAAGTCAGAGATGTATATAGAAAGAGAGTTACTTCATTGAATATTAAGTTAAGTATGAAAGATCAAGTTGTAAGGTATTCCAAGAATTATGAGTTATCTAAAACAAGTATTTGGAACCTTGAGCACTTTAGTGTGACACAGGTCACTACAGGTAGTGTAATAGTAAGGAGAGTCAGATACAAATGAGAGAGGTATAGTTTACTTATCTAGATACACGAATTACGCACTTGTAGTAGAGTTGAGTTAAGTGTGCAAAGATCAGAGAGGTGCTCATTTGACTCTATAAGTTGAGTCAAAATGACACATTAGTTAAGATAGACTCTTTCACAAGGATGAGTTGAGTCTATAAGCAAGTTTACAGTTAGTGAGAACGACAATCTTCCTCTGTCTCAGGTAGGACCAAGATGTGATAAGTTCACTCCCTACCTTAGCAAGTGTTCGTGGAGTCAGAGTTTCCTATAATGAACAAGTAGATGTAGGGTTAAATCGTCAGCTTTGCAGTTACAGTCAGTTGTATAGGCAATTATTTGTTACTGTTGACGTATGCGATTGTATGAGCGATTGCTTATGTTAACGGTATGTAGGCTATCAGTTTGGCTATACTACTAGGTATGGTGCAATTATCAGTTATAGTGGAGGGAACTCCTATGATAGTTAATATAGATAATATTATACGATTGTATGAATGATTCTATAATGTTGAGTTTAGTTTAATTATATATGTAGTTTACATTATTTGATGCCATGAAATGAATGAATATTACTAATAATTTTGCTATTTTCACCCCTTTTCTATGTTTCTATGGTAAAAGCAGGTCAAAGCCTTTCAAAGTGTAAGATAATAAAGAAATAGAAGAACTAGTGTATTTT
Source organism: Ormosia emarginata (assembly GCA_029884605.1). Classification (NCBI taxonomy): domain Eukaryota; kingdom Viridiplantae; phylum Streptophyta; class Magnoliopsida; order Fabales; family Fabaceae; genus Ormosia; species Ormosia emarginata. Next base: position 67,445,163 of record JAQQTP010000082.1, read on the forward strand.
AGTTTTTTTTTATTTCTTTCATAAACAAAGTTGATGTATTTATTTATATTAGCTTTGAGAATGCTTAAAGGTTGTATGTATAATTCCTTGCCATTGTGGCAATTGGCGTACACGTGTATAACTTTTCAATTATGACTCTCCATAATTGTTCATAAATGTTATAGATTAGTTGATGAGTAAGTTAGAAGTAACATAACTAATATTCTTTATCCAAGTATTTGTTAGTAAGACTAAGATATTAGTATTAGGATGTTACATCATTTCCATTATTTAGGCTTGAAATCCGTCAGATTTAGATGGAAAAGATAATAAAACGGCTCTTTTACATAATTCTAAAAATTTAAGTAGTCGAGTTGGGGAGTTTTATAATAAAATGGGGTTTTTTAAAATGCACCTAAAGTTGGAAAGGGTAATTTACATTTTGGCAAATAAAAAAAGAAGGATTCTGGGATGCTTCTAAGTATATGCTTCTAATCACATTCTTTCTTTTTTGAAATGTTGTATTATATGAGCTTTTGCTCATCAAAATGCACTTGAATCTCAAGTACACTCATCAGCACGCACTTCACAACACACACCAATTTTAACAAAACCCAAATACTCAAATCAATCCCAACCTCACGTTGGCAAAACCAATCACAACAACCAATTTTCTTAAAAAATCAAAAAAGAAAAAAAAACAATACAACAAAACTCAGCCTCCTTACAAATCTAAAACAATCTCCATTTCCATCCCAAACCAAAATCATATACCACTCAAAACACCAAAAATTAGAGAAACAAAATATCCAAACACCATGAACTCTATTACCTTCAATCTAAGCATAACACCAACCCTTACCATAACACATGAACCCATCACCACCAAGGCCAAGATCTCTGCTTTATAGACCCACCCGTTGACCACTATTTTGTTGTCGTCTAACCATACCTAAACCACTATCGGAGTCGCCTAATCACAACCCTAGCCACTGGCGAACCAACCTTGCCACAACCAAACCTGGAACGACGCCAGCCAAGAAATAGCCAAACCACCCACTTGCGACCCTAACCAGCTACAAACTAGCCTCGCCACAACCAAACCCCGAACCACCACCCAAATCTCTCCACTCACAACTGTCATCCATGAACCCAGGATCGCTATAGCTGCCACGCACCACTGCCTTGCACGTCCACCACACATAAATTGAACCCATAACCACCCAAAATGGACCACCACCGTCGGCGAACTCTTTCCCGACATCATCCAAGCCACCACGCCGTCACCCCAAGCTTCTTTGTTCCTGCGTTCAAAACAAAGTTGTCCTTTTCTTTTTTATGTTGTTGCGTTTCTGATAAGTTCAGGATGATTTAGGGATTAGGTTCTTTTTTTTAAAAAAAAAAAGAGTAGAGTTTATTACTTTGGGCTTAAGTTAGGGCTTTAGTTATTGGGCTGAGAAGAGAGTGCTTTGTTGGTAACCTAATGTTAGTGTTTTATATTTTGGAATTGGGTTGGATTTTCCATTAAAGGTTAATCTAATTTCTTTAGCAAACTTTAATGCAGAAAAATAACAAAAAAAAAGAATAATAATAAAAAATCAAGTAAGTTATTAGAAACAAAATGAATGTTTGACAGAAAAGAAGAGAATAAAAAAATAAAAAATGATAGAAAATATTCTTAGTGTTCGTATTCGGGTTATTTAAAGTTAGCTTGCTTTTAGTTTAATTATATTTACTTTATTCAACAGTATGATTTTATGTTGATTTTAGAATGTTGTTGTTTGATTATCATAATGCATTTTTTTGTGTGGTTAAAAATGTTAATTTCATAATTGTTAAATTTTTTTTAAAATTTTTTTTGATCCACGAAACAATATGCAACGTTGATTGTATGATCTATTATCCTTAAGTGTTATGAATTATAAAAGGTTTATCATATAATTTTACTATTTTAAACTATGTGCAATAGTGAATTTGTCTTCAAGTTAAATCTCTCTTCAAATTCAAAATTAACTAACCCACTATCCTTTTTTGAAAACTACATTGTCTTTGAGTTTTTCATTACACTCGAGAAATACGTAGATTGAAAGTTAAGTTAAAAATTAAATTATTATAATTTACTTATCTTTTTTCTCTTTTTGAATAATTATAATATCTAAATTTATCTTTTAAAAATAAGTAAAATAAATATTTTAAGGTTATAAATGATTTACATAATTAATTAAAGATAAGTATCAGGATACGTATATCAAGAGTCTTGTGAGATTCAATTTCTACTATTTCTTTTACATAATCGACTTTCGAACTCAATTATATTTAGAAAATCAATTTATATATATATTTTTTAATTTTTTTTAATTGAAATAAAATTAATAATAATTCTATTTTTTTAAATTTTTTTTTGTCACCAATCCCAACATGATATCAATCGCGACAAACATAAATATTTTTTTTTTAGTACTAGGTCCTACATAAATGTAAGGAATGCCCCTACCACTGAAGTGGGTATCAGGGCAATAGTTAAGCCTCACGAGCAAAAATAAAAAAATTTATGAAACTTATATGCAACGTATCATAATTTATATATCAATGTTTTTAAATTGATAAAAGAAAAAAAACTTTTGAAGTTTAGATTTTACAAACTAAAGCTTCAATGGAGGAGATATTAAAATTATAAATTTCAATGTCAGAATTCCAAATTATAGAATACATAAATCATTATGAAAAATATATAAATCTGAATGATATCTTATCTTATACTAAAATTTATTATAATTTTTTGAACTTGTAATTTTTTTATTATAATTTATATATTTAATTAATTTAGTCCAAAATATAATTTTTGAATTACTAGCATAAATAATATATATATATATATATTATCAAATTTAAACTCAAGAGATTTTATTTAATTTTATGATGATGATGATGATGATTATTATTATGCTTACTCTTTTTTTTGGCTTTTACAAAATTCATTATAATACCAGGCCTGCAAAAGGGCCCATAAGGTGTCCATTCAGACCTGTGTGTGCGGGTCATTTTTACCAGTTCCCCACCGCCACACTTCTCCAACTTATTATTTATTTTCCCTGCAATGCGAACATTACGTTTATTTGATTATCTGAAACCCTAATTTCTACGTTGGTTCAAAATTTATTCACTTGGAAAGAGTCTCGCAGCGATTAATTCAAAGATTGTAAGCGACTTGACATCGTGAATCGTTGAGCAGGGTCAGTAGCATTCATCTTCTTCATTTGATTACACTTGTTTTGGTTCATTTTAATTTTATTTATATCTCTGTTTTCCCCCCTGATCAATGGGGTATTTTGTATTGTTTGCCTTTGTAATTGTATGTTTCACACATGCTTTATTTTTCCCTTTTTTTCTATTTTTTTGTATCATAACTGATTTTGTGTTAACATAGTGTAGCTAAGTTGTTCTATTCGATTTGTTCTATTCGATTTTGTGTTAGCACAGCGTAGTTAATTTCATTGTGGTTGTCTCATTCCAAAATTTACTAAAGGAAAATTTATTGTTTTTGGCTACCAATATATATATTGGTTTTAAATTCATTTCATTAACGCATATTGTCTGTCGAGTGATGATTGCGTTTTCCTCGCTGGCAAATGTTCCTGAAGATTTTCCCGGAGTTGATCAAACAAAAAATCTCTAATCCTTTTAATGTATCAAATATCGATGGGAAAATAGCATCCAATCACCTAAACTTTCACTCAGTTGCAAACAACCACCCTAAACTTTCAAATCTTTCAATTTAGTCCTTAAACTACTCTAATTATTGATATTAGTCTTTCGTCTAATCTCAATTAACTGACTAATGAAGCACTACATTAGGTATAAGCACGTGAGTTATTAATTATTGTGGCAAATAGATCATTAATGACTCACATGCTTGCACGTGACACACGAGAAGTTCTTATGACACTACGTCACTCAAATTGTAACATGTGGTACTTATACCGTACATGGCGTTGGATCATAAAATAAAAATTATTAAAGTTACAAACCTCCCAAGTGGGAAAATATGAACAGTTACAAACCTGCACAAAGTATATAATCTGCGAGTATTTTAAAATTTTTCTCGACACAGTTCTCCGTTAGTCAACTAAATTAGATTGGATGAACTACAAAGGACTAATTGCAGGAATTAGTGTAATTTAAGGATTAAATTGAAATATTTAAAAGTTTAAGGTGGCTATTTGCAGCTGAGTAAAAGTTTAGGGTAGCTGGATGCTAATTTCCCCAATATCAATTGTTGTAAGATTTTTCTTTTGTGCTAATAACATATATTCTTTGAATGTCACAGGTTTGAGTTTGAATTGCAGTAGTCACCATGAGATTCAGAAAGGGAAGTAAAGTGGAGGTCCTTGCTAATACTAAGGCACTTTGTGTGGAATGGCGTTCTGCTCACATTATCTCTGGTAATGGGCACACTTACAGTGTCCAGTATGACTGTTCTAGCACGACAAGTGAGGCTAGTATGGAGAGAGTTCCAAGGAAAGCCATCAGACCATGTCCCCCTCTCATTAAAGGTGTTGAGATTTGGGCAGCTAATGATGTTCTGGAGGTTTATGATGTTGGTTCTTGGACAGCAGCTATTGTTTTGAAGTTTATAGGTGGAAATTTCTACTTGGTAAGGTTGTTTGTATCTTGCAAGGAGTTAAAGGTCCACAAAGTAAACATGAGGGTACGGCAATCTTGGCAAAATGGCCAATGGGTCGTCAAGCCAATGGTAAATTTCTATTTGGTTTATATAAGTAGTTCAACTTTGCTTATCATCTTATTTTTATTTTATTCCTAACTAGTAAGTATTCTCAAAGTTTTGGCAGTTTGCTTAGTGTTAGAATATATCTGATACATTTAAATAGTTTTACTCCTTAAGTTAGTATTGATATTACTTGAGAATTGAGAGAATTCTTATTTTCCATGATTAGTCTGAAAGTTTTTGGCATACCTTGTCCTTAGATTTGCTTGTGTGCTTCTCTCAGGTACCACGTGATTCTGGAGTTGGGATGTCTCACTGGAGCGTGATTTCAAACAGTTATAAGGTGATGCCTGAAGTTCAGCAAGCCGGTACTGAAATAAGTCAGCAAGGCAGAAATGATTGTTTACCAGGATTGGATGCCAGTGGTCTCCGGGAGCCTCATCTAGCCTCATCTACAACATTGAAGAGAGTGTCTCCTTATGGCTCCTCTCCTATTGAGGCTTATCCCAGAAAAATAAGGGCTGTCATGAATAAGGGTGAGTGTGAAAGATTCAAAGCAGTGTCCACAGCCCCCTTGCTGGAAAAGGTAGATGCTGTTGCTTACCCACAAAATAATAAGGGTGAAAAATGCATGCATGCTTCCTTTACTAATGATACCAACCAATATTATGTATTGGGGAAGGAAAATTGTTCTAATGTTACAACACACTTTCTTGAAAGAATTGAAGAACCAGATTATTCTTGTAGTGATCTGAGTTCAGTCGGCAGTTGTAGTGTGATAAGTAGTAGTACAAGTAAATTTTTCAGTGATATGTTAGCAGGTCCTTGCCAATATAGAGATACCCTTTGTAGTGATGCAGAGTCTCTAGATGTTGTTGTGGATGAAGGATGCCCCATTTCTCCAAAAGAGGTTGTAGCAGAAAGAATTCATAGGTTAGAGTTGCATGCTTATCGCAGTACCCTAGAAGCAATGTATGCTTCTGGTCCTTTAAGTTGGGAAAAAGAAGAATTATTGACTAATCTTCGTATTTCACTTCATATTTCAAATGATGAACATTTGATGGAGATAAAGAACTTAGTTTCAGCTGGTCAGCATCTTTAAATGTTTACACAAGGGATGTCACCATACAATTTTTCATTTTTTTCTTTTGATCTATGTACAGCATTATTAGGTTCTGAACGAGATAAGGTATTTTTTCAATAATCTTTTTTATTGTTCACTCTGTATTATGGAAATTATGTTGCCACACTCATTATGAACATATCAAGTTATGATGCTCTGTATTTATTTGCCCTCTTTTGTGATTTTGGGAGGTTATTTAATGACCTAATTGTCCTTTTCAATATTATTATAAGTTGTGAGCTTCCGCACCTGCTATGATTTGCAGCTATGAGAGATTCTTCTTATTGTTTCTTTAATTACTTTCTGATGCTCATGTATATCATTTAATTGCCAAGCAATGATTAACAACTTGATTGTTATGACTTGGACAACTTCTTGATTACATTTCATTGTAGTACAACTCAAAATCTAAAATCTTACTTAATTTGGATAAACTTTATTAGCTGCCTATTTTATAGCATCTACTTTTCCACCATTTGAGTGTTATTGATGAATCAACTACATTTTCCAGGGCCAGTGTAGGAGGCTTACATGCCTTGCTTCCAATGGCTAAACATGATACTAGGTTTGCCTCTTTTCTCTTTGCAAATTATTTGGTGACATCTACCAATAATTTTCTTACAGGGATAAGAAATTTCTGACCACTGTTTGCCATGATTGTTTCTCTGCCTTTCAATAATACAATATATTTCAGGTCTTCTTAGAATTGACAGAACATGAACTTTGTTAAAGCTGCTGACATAACCCTCATATTGAAGATCTTCTAATAGTACATTTGTTCAGATAATGACAGTTTATTTCATTTATTTGCATGCTATGTGAATTATCTTCATGTGACTTTATCCTGTCAATTGAAAAGCAAGTGATTCTAGGATGTTGCAGTATGTCTTATATTAGGTAGCTTGGATGTGTTTGGATTCTTATGCCTATGCCTAGTTATGATCTATTTTTTTATTTTGTAAGGTTAGGATCTTCTTTAGAATTCTCATCAGTTCTTAAAAAATATAACTTTGCTTACTTGTTGTTGGAACATTGTTTAAGGGCCTGCTTGCTTTTGAAACCAGCCCCATTGACATGTTTGAAATTGGCATATAGAACATGACATAACAATGATTTTGGCTGGTCCTTGGTGAAGATTGCTTCATGAGAAAGACGGTGATTGTTTTAAGCTCTTGACATGCGGCAAAGATCTCTTTGCAATTTTGTGCTGGAACTTTGTAAATATCTATAAATTTGTAAAGAAACATACAAATAAGCATACCCTTGTATGTCTCGACCATAGCTCCTTTTCTTTTCTCTTGCTTGAGCTGTTTCTGTGTATGTGTCTTGTCATAAGTTCAAAATGTCTGACATCTTCTTCTTTGCTATTCTATAACCAAACATTCTCATTGTTCGCCATTATTCTCTTGTTTTGAATTCTCACATGGCATTATATTGTGTTTTCAATTTTTTTCATGAAGAAAAGTGCTGAACTTCCATTGACTGCTTTGACATAGAGAAAAGTTTTAATCTCTGTTCTCATTGAGGTTAGATTCATTTGAATGTTTTTGTCTCCAATTAATTACGTTCTTTGTGGGTTTTCCGGGAATGTTTACTGATTTTTAATTAGGTGTGTTGATGATATTGTGCTAACCATGTAACCTTGGTAGATGTTTATGATTTTTAACTGTCTATTCTTTAAAATGTTAGCATATGCCTTGTTATTGACGAAGAAGCTCACCTTGGCTAATCGAAAACCTAGTCCCCTCTACATTTTAATAAGATGCAGAGTTTCTTTGTTTTGGATATTCTAAAATTCAATTAGGTCATTCTGGTTGGGTATATAGTTTCGGTTGTTGATACTCTCTCTTATTATATTGCAATTATTGCTGAGCTAATCAAGCTCTTGCATATTAAAGGCTTGTGGAATTTTAATTATGATATTACAATTATTGCTGAGCTAATTAAGCTTTGACTTGCATATCAAAAGCTTGTGGAAAGGAAGTATATGAGAAGATGATACGAAGAAGTAATTCTGATGCATATTGATTTTCTTTGCTTGCAAATATATATAATAACTTGTTTTACTTATTTGAATTCAAACTGACCATGTTACAGTTCAAAAATCAGTGTCAGCCCCTCAGTTACATTATATTTCATTTATTTAAATTTATGTTTATGTTAGCAGGCAATGCTGTGTATTCAAGTTCATTGTCATCTTAGTCAAATATTAATTTAAAGTTTCTTTGCAGTTTTGTGTTTAATCCACATTTTAGAGTCATTACTAATCTATTAATTTGCTATTAGCTCAATAACCATATGCTTTACTCACAATTTTGGGGTTATGATATGTATTTATCCTTGGTTGATCCTCGGGCCTTTGCCAATTGACAAAGAAATCGCAAGACTGTCAGCTCCTAATTTAATGCAGACCTGCAGGGAGTTTGTTCGATCTCAGTTGGCTGTCGAAGTGTGACGCGAGTTACTGGTTTTGATTAATTAGTCCCCCCACCCCCCCAAAATTCAATTTTTGGCGTGTAAGTTGAGTTTATGTAATGTTCTGTGTTTCATAGTTTTCTTTATTAGCTATGCAGTTGGATAATGAACTCTTCATCCAGCAAAAGTTATATTTATTAATCATAATTAATCATAATTTCACTGTTGCCAAGGATGAAAGAGCTGAAATTTACTAGTAAAGTTGAACATAATAGTGATAAAAGCAAAAAATAGAACGTACAACTGTGCAAGTAATAATACTGGTGATTGGAATTTCATAAGTTGAGAAAAAAAAAAGAGCAATGGAAACGAAATTTATTTACCAAACAAATTTGCACGAAGTCGTCATTTTTTATTCAACGTACAATCATTGATTCGATGTTTCAATGGTGGTGTTCACTTGGAGACTGAGCACAGTCTAATCTTTTTATTCAGCAAATTGATAATTTTATGAGCAATTATATATCGGATATAACGCACTGTCACTCTGTTATGGGGTAAAAAGTAATTTTGATTTTGATTTTGATAATAATCTCATTTAAACTTTCAAAATTTGATGAAAAGCAATGACATCAAGTCAATTAATTTACTTAAATTTTCGATGTGACATAATTTATAGGAATTCAAAAATCTATGGTGGCTAAATTAGAACTACATACGATGTAATTTGTCACATATTAGAAGTTTAAATGGGTTAAGAGTTAAATCTATCATGAAAGGGTATAATTGTTTTTAATTTGAGTGGCTTAAATTGCCAAAATTCAGACCGTTTAATAGTACTTTTCAAAATGTCGAAGTTAAAATAAAATAAAATTATATGTTAACATTTCATTAAAAAAAAATTATAAATCAAGTACAGATTACTCGAATTCTTGGAGCACCAAATCACGCCTCAATTGGTCTTCTTTAGCATATATCGTGTTTTTTTTCCTTTATTTTTATTTTTGTCGGTATTATATTTATCACTAGTTGAAATGAAAAATCTACTCCCCCTAAAATACAAAATATATAGAAAGAAATAAAGAGATCGTACGATGTTTCTGATCGTTATAATTAACTTTGGTGAGTATTATGATGTTTAATAATCAAGATTTTTGACGAATATCACAACTCCTTTTTGAAGACAAATTATTGTGTAATCTCATAGTAATATTCTTATTTAATAAAAAAATGATACATAAAAATTGAATAATCATATAATTATTAGATTAAAAATAAAATATTATTAAATTTAATTTATATGGTTATAAAATTATTAAAAGTATATTCTATATTCTCAAAGTGCATAAAAATTTACCCTTTCGAATATTTGTATAATATTTAAAATTAAGTTAAAGCATCACAAACAAATCACTCATAATTTAACATAATTCAACTTAACATAAATACATCTAAATATAGTAGTATATTATCTTACATGATAGTACTTCATCACTATTTCTTAATTTCTACTGGCCTTTTAATCTCACACCTTTTCTTATGCCTCAAACAATTTTTTATTACAAATATATATTGTCGAAAACAATTTACACGAAATCAACCATTTTAATTCTACCTTTTTCAAGATATGAACCTTTTAGTTTCTTATTTAAAAATAAATCTATAAGGTATCTCTCTATTATCTTATATTTTCCGTCTAAATCTCTAACTTCACTTGTGCCATACTTCTTATCGGCTATCACTGGTAGAAAGGGTAAAATAATTTTTTAACTGTAGTTTGTGTATTTACCAATAACTCCCTTCTGCTTATTGTTCTGTTTGTGTAAGCCTCACTCACGGGAGTGAAGTTTGCAGAGATCAATAATTTCCTGAATCAACATGTTGGGATGCCATGACTGCAAACTCAAACTTTCAACTTGCTTCATAATTATAGCATCAAACCATTGTATTTTTTGTTTTTTGCTTCCAAAATGGGATTAATTCCTTGGTGGTGTCTTGGTCAGAGACGATGAGATATTTGTTGGCCTGGGGAGAGAGGTTAGTGACGTCGTTGCTGTTGGTGGTGAAGTCATCTTGCTTCAGCAAAAGCCATCCCTTGAAGTAACCTATTGCCACCGCCACACTTACGGATGGCAATGGGACGGGGCGGGGCAGGGGTTGGTATTGCTTCTCCCATTTTCGTCTTGTTTTCATCATGAATATTTATTTATGATTTTCGTACGTAAATTTGATATTCTGCGAGTATATATGAATAATTAATAATTTAAAATAAAATTTTAAAATTATAAAAATAAATAAATAAAATAAATTTTAATATAATATATTATAATTTTATTTAATAATTTAAAATTTTTATAAAATTAAAAGAATATTATAAATAATAAATTAAATTCAATTATATTTTATAATAATCAATTTACATAAATAATTATTATATAAATAGTATATATTTTTTTAATAAATTTTATTATTATAGGCTTATTCAATAAAAAAATTATTTTAAAATAATAAAAATATATATATTTTCATCTCATATCAAAGTTAAAAAGAAAAAAAAAATCATAATATATGATATATATTAAATAAGAAAAAATATACTTAACTGATTTGCGGGTATATCTGCAGAAAGCGGGTACTATAATCTCTGCCTCCGCCCTCATTTATTAAACGGATACTTATCTTCCACTCCATCGGGAATAATCCCTACAAATTTTCGCTAATACGAATAATTTTATCATCCCTAATCACACTCCTTCATCTTCAAAGATATTTCGATTTTAGTCAAAGACGATTAAAAAGTATTTGAAAGTGATGTGAGATACATGACGATTCTAACCCTGTGTTTGGATGCTTTTTCATTAACGGAACGGAATTGGTGGGGATGAATCGGAAAGGAAAGGAAAGGAATGGAACATAGTTCCTCCCCTCTTTGTTTGGAAGATTCATTAACGAAACGGAACATGTGTTCCCTCCCATTCCACCTCAATTTTGAGGGTAACAAAAATTAGACATTTGGGGGGAAGAGTGGGGAAATGATTCCTCCTGTATTCCGTTCCGTTCCTATGTATTTTAAAACTCTCAAACACAAAAAATTATTTTCATTCTCTCCATTTCCTTTTCGTTCCCTTCTTTACCTGTCATCCAAACATAGCGTAAAAGATTTTCTGATTGCATAATCAGTGGTGGAGTGTGTTTTTTGTTTCTAGTGGCAGAGACATGGATAGGGTAAAACGGGGAGGCACGTGACTTTTTAATTGAAACAGGATAATTATTAATAGTGATTATATAGTTTTATGAAAATAATCATTTTATATTTTTTTAAGAGTATAAATATTATTCACATTATTTTTAATAGATGTGACTAAGTAAAAAATAATAATAATAAAAAATATAATAAATAATATTAAATAAGATATAAAAAATATATAATATTTGATATAAAAATATAAAAGTTGATAGTTTTATTACCTGTGATGCATGAGTTTGTTAAATTAGATATAAATATATATTTTTTAATAATAATTTGTTAAAATATAAATTTGAATAGATATTTGAAATTCATATGATTATAAGAAAAATGATTATATCACATCATATTTCTCTTCATATTACTATTCATACTATTTTTTAATAATTGTAATTAAATGAAAAAAGTGATAAAAAAATAATATAATCAATAGTATGAAAGAGTAGTCTAAAAAATAATGTAAAAAAATAAAAAAATATCATTGTTGTGATTATAATTATGTATCATCAACGTGTCAATAGTCTCTTAAAATTAACTTCAATAAAATTAAAACAATTGTTTACAATTAAAAATATAGAACTTAAATTAGTCAAAAAAAAAATATAGAACTTAAAGTCTTTGATTATTAAATATTTCAATACAAGAAGGTTAAGGAAAACCATTAAATTTCATACTAAATACATTTTCAACTATTTATAATCATTAACTTAAGTGTGTATATATATATATATATATATATATATATATATATATATATATATATATATATATAACTATACTTCTAGTGCATTTACATCTGCAATGCAGGAGTTTGTTAGAAGTTTAAAGTGCAAGTTTTCTTTATTAAAGTTAAAAAAAATGGTTTCTTTTACAGAAGAAAAATACATATAAATACAATATATTAATTCAAATACAACATAAATTAATATTGATCATGAAATTTGTTAAAAAGGTTATTATTAATTATTAGTAATATCACATCAGAAGAAGCAATTCAAAATGACTTATTAATTACCACTTGTGCAATGCTTGCACATATTTGTTATCATTTATGCGATGCATGGAAAACACTTAAAATGGGAAATAATGCAAAATTATAAAACAATTGAATAAAATTATACATAAAACTATATAATTTGATTTTTTTTATTAAAGTATTTCTATTATTGGATACACATGATTGAATAAAATTTGAGTTATACCTTAATGTCTCTCATGAAAATATGAGTAGTATTTTAATAACTTTATTTACATCTTGATTAAATACATGTAAAATAAGTTTAATTTTTTAATGAAGTTCATAATATAAATAATATGATATTAATATGATTTCATGTAAAAAATTCCTCCCAGTAGATACAAATATTAAAGTGTTTAATTTAAAATCCTCAACCACTGTATTATAAATGAAAAGTTTAAATACTAGTAGAAGACCATGCGATGGTCAGGTGCTACTCATTTTCGTGTTTGTTATTTTAATAATTAGCATTATTTTAATTATAATTACTATAAATTAACTTTAATTATAAAAATTAGACTATTCAAATTAATAGATATAGAATATTTAAAATGATAGATAAAATTTTATTTCTTTTTTTAATATAACATATTTGAAAAATAAACACAAAAATTCGCACATTACATAAACATAAGAATTAATTTTAATTTTATCACATCAACTACAAAAACTTATCGTTATAAAAAAATAGGGATGATACTAAGCAACACAACACAAATGTGATTTTCATTACACAGAAATAGGGATGGTGCCAATTGCAATTTATTTGTCATTTACATTTTTTTTAAAAATACTGGGCAGCTTTTAGCCTTATAATGACAGAAACAATGTATCACACGTTTGTCAATTTTGGATTGCTGACATAATTTTTAACCGGCTAAGTTTTTTTTTATTTTTCATTTGCAAGTTACCAATTTTTCGCTATAACTTTATATAAAGTCTCTACTTGTTTTTTTTTTTTGTTTAATTAGGTCTGCCAGGAAATAGGGAAGGGAAGATTTTAGTTTGAGAATTGCAGTCAAGTCCCCCTATTCTTATTGCAAGGTTTGTTTCATTTTAGTTGATCAAGGTAGTTTCAATGCATTCTTGTTTTATCAAATTTTCATGTTCAGTCACCTTGTTCAGGTTGTCCAATGCTCAATTAAAGTCATCAATCAGACAGACTGCTACGTCCTATGGTGGAGTGAAATGTTCTGCTATTTTAGTATCTACTTGATTCTAAAATTTTAGTTGGTTGAAATCAAGTTCCTTTTTATAATGACAAAGTTGTTGAATGTGTGTCATAATAATGATATAAAATATGTGGCATTTCTTCCTTAGGGTGCATAATTTATAAGCATTTTGACTACTGCTTTCATATGGTAACAGGCTTGTGCCATCAGTGCATGTGGCAAATTCCTCCCCTCACAAATCACAATCTACTTATTTTCCATCTGCATTTTGCAAAGATCTTTTTTTCTAAAATTTCCTCACCATCTAGCCAAAATCAAACCAAAATTCAAGTTTATGATCTTGGTCCTTATTCACTACTCAAACAGTCATACAAAATTAAGTAACAATGTTCTGTGTTCTATTAAAAACATATACATAACAATAAATATAATTTTAAGGCAAATGCGACAACACACAAACCAATTAATAAGTACAACAATCAGTAAAAAAAACTAAAGAACCATACGCATAAAAATACAACAGTGAATAAACAAATACATAGAAGATTATAGGATTGTTGATATCAACCTTCAGGTATTTTCATGCCAATATAAACCTTCAGGTATTGTCATACCAATATCAATATTATATTGCAATGTTGCAGGCATTCAGTTCAAGAACATGGATATATTTTTAAGTCTAAATTAAGAAACTTGCACACAAAGACCTTTTCCAGCAATGAACTATTTCTTAAACCATTCAGATTGTAGATGCCATAATAAAATAATAACTTAATAATAATAATAATAATAATATGAAATCTACAGCCCTATGTGTGCAGCTTGCTGAATCAAATGAAAAACTCTAAAAATTAAAAACTAATTTAAGTATTTAACTTGCTCACAAATACATGTGCTTGCAATGGATTGCTCCTTAAACCATTCAGATGCCATGAGAAAAAAAAAATAATATGCAATCTACAATCATGTGTGTCAACCTTTCTGAATCAAATGAGAAATTATAAAAATTAAATACTAATTTAATTTAATTTGTAGTAATTTTGCCATGAGAAATAATGTTTATTGGAATCACAAAAATTCATTAAGGATATAGGTTTCAGTGTAATCATCACTTAAAGAATCCATAATCACTTCATTGATTAGTGCATTTATCATGGTAACTTTCAATGTGTCAAAAAACAATAAACTCAAACAAATCGAATTTGGATAACAAAAGCAATAATGTAATTAAGACTTGGCATCTTGACTAAAACTCAAACTCTATGGTTTCTGGAATAATATAGCTGAAAAATCATTTTATCAAAAAAAAAAGTTCACAAATAGGAAAAGAAAAAAAAAGGTGGACATAAAATTCATCACATACACACAAATGCACACACAATCAATTATATTGCAAGTTACATTCCATATAATAATTTAAAAAAAAAAAACATTCCATATAATAATTTTTTTAAAAAAATCACTAAATGTTCATAAACTGGAGCTACTGACTGACACCCTCAAGCTAATTTGAACAAATATTTATGTAAAATTATTATGCAAATTAAACTATCCAGCAGAGACTACCTCAGTTTTGAGCAAAGGTGCAGTGACGCAACTGAATGTAAAGGACGGTTTTCTACCATTTTCCGTTAGTAATGTTTTGGAAATGAGATCAAGTATATAATTGGTTTAAAGCTATAAAAATAATGTGTACAAACAACATGTGATACAGCAAACAAAGCACATCTTCTAACCTTCATTTGAACCCAAGATGAATGTTCCATCACAGAAAATCAGTCAAATTTTGTATCACGGAAATATATTTGGTGTTATGTGCATAGGCGGAGCTCATGGTTATAATATTATCATCAAATTAAATTTAAGGGTAAAAAAGGAAAATAGAAAGAAATAAATAAAAACAATATTATTTAAAACCATGAACATATGAATTTTTTGTAGACAATAATACCCTAATCTTATGCTTATGATATCATTATCAGATTAAAGTTAAGGTTGATAAAGAGAAATAGGAAAAAAAATAAGAATGAAATTATTCAAAAAGAAGAACTGCAATGAATGACAACTTTGAATAACTATTTGACACGCTAAATGAATAGTAAAAACATCAGTGGTGAAAACAGTAGTTGAACTTCGGGAAGGGAAAGAGAAGGAGAGAGAAAACTCTCCAAAAGGGAAAACATCAGAATTGTAATAAGATACGAACTAACATTTCAATTCAGTGGAAAAATCAAGATCAATGGCAATTTTGAAAAAACAAAATTAGACACCAAAAGGGGAGAAGGAGAGGAAACACATACATGAAATGACATACCCACACTATCAAGACACAAATTGAGTAGCTACTAATTCTAGGAATCCAGATCCATGAATTTCCCACAGCCAACCCAAGAACAATAATATGAAACAACAATTCTAACACAGGTCCATGAATATATTAAATAAGCATTTCAAACTCAGTGGAATTAGTATGGAAAAAGCTAATATGCCTTAAATGAATTCAACAGATGGAGTGGATTATTAAAACAAAGAACTGAAAGAAGTAAGAATTATGTAGTAGGGTTAGAAATAATAAGGTTGCATTACTATGCTGTAAGGTTAAATAAAGCAAGTTTTAATAAAAATAAAAAATGCAGGAGAGAGAAAGATAAGTCCACATTCATTCACTTAGAGGAAACAGAGCAACAAATGACAAATTATGTTATGAATGCCTTAAGCTTGCATAAAACAACATATGCATATAAATCAACACTCCACTTCAAAAGAAAAGCCCCCAAAATCAGTCCTTCCTTGGTTCACCGAAGTCCAAACCATCATAACCCAAAGCAAAAAAAGGGGATATAGAATGCCAAAAAAAAGGAATACAGTGAAAGCAACATAAAAAATGTAAACAAAGGCTAACAATCAAAAACACCAAGGACACAAAATTAAATCATTGATTCAATAACTGATTTATAAAAATTCACAGAACAATTTGGAGAACCTTTTGCCAGGCATTTGCTTCTCACCTTTAACATAAAATTCCAGAATATCGACCATAATCCTGCCTTGCTAGTTCCTCATAGACACCCTCCTGTTCTTCAAAATCTACCAAAAAAATTAAAATAAATATAAAATGAGCATATTTTACAAAAGGAAAAACTATAGTAGAAAATGATTTAGAAAGGGACCTCGTAGATGAAGATGAAATCAGAGTCATCAGAGTGGAGTGAGGATTTGCACATTAGGTAGAGTGAGGATTGCCACCCCCTTTCTTGTTCCCAGTATGCTCTTCCACAGTCATTGTGTGGGTTTTTCCAAGTTTACATGAAAGTTTTAGGGAGAAGGAGAGGAAAAATCAGAATTGTAATAAGATACGAACTAACATTTCAATTAAGTGAAAAAATCAAAATCAATGGCACATGACTCAATCATTATTTAAGGAACTCTTTTACCTTAAATTAAGATTTTATTCACCACTTGTATATTTGATGAATATCATGTGACCACCTAGAAATGCACATTGTAATGAAGATTTCCTCACCTATATTCTCTAATATCCAACATAGTAGTACTTTGAAGCTCCTATGCCACCATTAGGTCTCTACACTCAAAATAAGAGTTTGTTTGCATATATATTGAAAAAGGTAAGCTCTTCCATACTCATAAACAAATATTTTAAATAAGTCTTTGTAACCTGAGTCCTTTGTAGTCCAAAGTCAAAAAAAGGTTTGGATTCTCCAGCAAAATAACGATGCCTTGCAGCATCAGTAGAAACTAATGATGCACAAAGTGTTTCCATTGAATCATGGCAAACACACAAAATTTATTTCGAAAGGATAATCCAAAAAAAAAAATAGCAGTAGTATTAAACTTTCCATAGAATCATGGCAAACACAATCATCAGCCATATTATTTCAGACTTACCATTGGTCCAATGCTATTTATAAAGAAACATGAAAGAAAATTATAAAAGGAAAGCAAATACCCCTTGAACAATCAAGTGTCTTCATGATATTCATTCATTCACATGCAAAACCAAAAAAAGAATAATTTTTTTTAAAAAAAATAGATTCGTTAACCATAAAACCAAAAAACAGACTCACGCAGTCAAATGCAATTCCAATTAACTGGAAAAAACAATAACGTCAAAGAAGATAAAAGAACCCCAGAAAAAAAGATTAATAAGATCATAGTCACATGCAGCAAAATTGATCACCTTGCAAAACCTTTGGGCTTCGGCAATGAAAGAAAAAGAGAAGATGGCATAGAGAATGGCAAGGTACAAATGAGAAAAATAACAATACTCAAGCATCTTTGAGCAATGATGACATAAAAGAAAGGACTACTTTGCTCAACAGAGTGAGTATAATGATTTCCATTAACAGAATATGTAGGTTTTACCTGCCATTGAATAAACAAATCTTTAGCCTTACTCAAAAATGACAAACATGTTTTACTTGCAAGAACCAATTTAGAGATTTAATCTCGGATTAAATAAAGGTTGGGTCAATAGTTATGCTACTTCAATGAAGAATAACATTTTTACAATATCAGTATGTGGACACTTAATTATGCTACTTAAATCCACCAATCCCAAATGTGCTAAGTATGATAAGGATAAGCACCAATTATTAGTAAATTACACAATTAGAAGAAAGGAATTAATGCAATTTAAATAACTTTAAAATCATATATAAAAAAACTAATCAATTATCCTATTTTTCTAATTTTTTCATTTCCTTTTACATTTGCCAACTATCTCTCCTCTTATATTTGTGCAACCCTGCCTTTTGTTTTCACGTGCACTACTTCTCTATCACAAGAACCATGACAGTAAATAAAAGCAACAAATAAATCATCAAATCAGCATAACTTGCAGCCAATTGAGTTGCCATTGTCCTCCGCCACCTCTAATAAAGGCAAAAAGAATAATAGAAATGTAATAGAAGAAGCAAATGCAAGAAATAAGTCAAAACTCACAGTTAAGGCTTAAAGATATGCATTTAAGTATAAGAAAGCTAAGGTTTTGTTTTTAGGGCCCTTGAGGCTATTATTTTGATAAGGTCTTGTTTTATTAGCTACATTTCATTTATAGCATGTTCATCGCTAAGAAGCATTACATGCAAATCCATGTTAGATTCTTTTTTCAAAACTACAGCTTTCATATGAACATGCCGCATATCTTAAGAAGACTGAGAATTTAAGAAACTTAATAAAAAAGTATATTATTTACTATCAATATCATGAAGATAAAAAAAAATGTCTTATAAAAGGTATACTAAATAACTATTTGACCACGGAGAACTGAGAGACCATTACCAAGCACCATGTAAACTGAGAATTTTCTAAATCCTAAATTGACCAAATGTTCAAAGTTTGTGAAAACGCATCAATAGATACACCTCGAAGAATTGATAAATTGCAAGCAACAACAGTAAGCATATTATACAAAATATATTACCACAACAGAGATCATAACAACAATCATACTATATCACAATGACCAAGTGGGATCATAATAGCATAATGCTATCATTCAAAGGAAAACAAATACCTCACTTTGACATTTACTCAAATAGTTTGTAGGCATGTAAGAGAACTCTTACGTGGAAATTAAAAAACCAACAAAAGTTGTTCCACCTCAGGAAGAAAGCTAGCGTTAATATCTGCTTATGTAAGGATGTTTTTTTCTTGAGCCTAACTAAGAAAGCATAATGCTGTCATTCAAAGATCAATTTCAACTAATAAAATTATATTTGTTATTGTTAAAGGCATATAAATGTGTAGTACAAATGGGCATTTTGATGAAACATTAAAAATGATACCTATGCATGTAAATCAGTAAATGATAATTTTACTAACTCATTCACCTGAAACCAAAAAAATATTCGTTAGATAAGAATCCTAATAAAAAAAGAGAGTGTGGTTCTTCTTCCTCCTCTTACCAAACGCCTTGTCCCCTTCCCCTGCATTCAAAATTAGCATATGAAAAATATTACCACCACCTCAAAGCATGGATTAGGTTCATTCGGATCCAGAAAGCAAGTACCATTGAAGTAAAACCGTAGATGCAGATGCAGCAGAGGAAGTGTGTATGGCTGAATAACACGTGGTGGCTTACCGCTTGCTTCAAACCACTCCGATGAGATGCTCTTCGACCTCTCCGATGAGATGCTCTTCTGGCTTGGGCTTTGAGTCCATTTTGCTGGTGGCATCAGTAGAAATCTCAACAACCACAGCCATGGAAAAATCAAAGCCACCCCCACCAAAACCTCTCAAAAATTTGGAATACTTAAGCTAAAAAAAGAAGACATTTTGAGACCATAAATGGAAAAGGAAATGCAGGGAATTGAAGATTTTCTCTTGTTGTGTAGCAACCCAGATAAAAAATTCAGAGGAAACACGAAAGGGTGTGCGTACCTGATAATGTGAGGACAGAGGAGGCTGAGGAGGTTGCTGGAGCATGAGAACTTGAAGCCCGGGAGAAGCTCCTCCATGACAAATGGATAGTAGAGGAGAGGAAGAGAAACAAGGATTTGGAATTTGAAAATGGAAGATGAATATTGAATAGTCTGGCAGAGGAGAGAAAGAGAAAGAGAAAGACTGAAAAAGAATGAAAAGTGACTTTGAAAATTTGATGTTGACAAAACAACGTGAAACGTGCAAACGAGACAAAATAAATGAGAGAAGGAGAGAGAAAATGATGTGTGAGTAAAATGACCAAATCACCCCCAATCTTAAGGACAGCATATGATCAGCAAACAAAAAGTAAGGACAAAAGTGTAAATAATAAAATAAATAAATACAAAATAAATAAATAATAATGAAAAGACAAATCTATCATCCATCTAACTGATCACATTTCATCAAAATTAAAATTTTTGGACAAGATGGTATTTTGACATGTAAAATTGTTGAGAGCTCAACATGTGTAAATGTGCTGCAGGAAAATATTAGCTTCACGCAAAAAAGAAAGCAGAACGTGCTGTTTGGGTGTTACTGTTTCAGCAATAGTAACGTGAACACGAAATGTTAGCTTAGTAGTTGTATATTGTATAGATAGATTATTATAAAACAACATATATATTCTGGTTATAATAAAATTTAAATTAAATATTAAGTGTTACCAGTGTGATGCTTAGGAGCATAGGAGATAGAAAGGGTTGCATTTGGAATGATTGCAACTGAGTGATTTCCAGGAAAAAAAAAATAGAGTATCGAAATAAGAGGTATATTAATAAGTACATAAAAAATTTAAAATTAGAATAATTTTTAATTGTAAAAAGAAAAAAGATGTAAAAGAAAGAGGAATCAAAACAAACATTGGTTATTAAGTGATGATAAAATTTTGGAAGGAAATTAAATTAAAGGAAAAAAAGTATACAATTATCTTAAATTTTGATCTTTTTGTAAATTAATATTATAAAATTTAAAATCTTTTTAATTAGTCCTTGAACTTCGACTTTTTTATAAATTATCACTATGAACTTTAAATTTTTTCAATTAGTCGCCTTAAACTTTAATTAATATCTCAATAAATTATTTTATTTAATTTAGATATGTTAATTCACTAATGATGATATTGTGTAATAATATTTTATCTATTTTAATATTAATTATGGACTATTTATTAATTTATTTATTAAAATTTGATTATAAATACATTTTATTATTACAAAATAAATAAAAACAAATTTTGTTTTAAAATAAATTTATTTTTTATGTACTTTGTAATGAATAAAATATATTTAAAATTAAATTTTAATGAATAAATTAATAAATAGTTTAGAATTAATGTTAAAGAATTAATGTTAAAACGGATAAAATGTTGTTACACAATATCATCGTTAGTGAATTAACATATCCAACTTAAACAGAATGATCTATTGAGACATTAATTAAAGTTTAGGGACTAATTGAGAAAGTTTTAAAGTTTGTGGTGACTATTTGTAAAAAAGTCAAAGTTCAGGGACTAATTAGGAAGATTTTAAAGTTCGTGGTGGTAATTTGTAAAAAGATCAAAGTTCAAGGACTCATTGAGAAGATTTTAAAGTTCATAGTGCTAATTTGTAAAAAGATCAAAGTCTAGGGTGATTGTTGTAACGCCTCCTTTTTTTGGGAGAAGAAGGAACGTCACACCATAATAAAGCGAAATAAAAATGTGAAAAAATAAGTAAATGAAATCGTAAATTAAGACTCGGTTCATTTAGGTTATATGAATGAATATCTTCAATCGAAATTAGGTAGTAGTCAAGTATTGAAATATATGTATTTTTTTTTTTTTGAAGAGATAATAATAAATATAAATATAATAAACAAAATCGACAAGAAATAAAACCATACATTCATATATATATATATATATATATATATATATATATATATATATATATATATATATATAAGGAGATATCTAGTGAGAGGAGTTTTTATTGTGAAAAGGTGAGAGAAGTAAATCTTGACTATACAACCATACATGGATAGTCAAGATTAATAGTTGCTTGAAGGTCATGTGACCACTTGAAAAAGTCACATGCATTTATGTTTTAATCTTGATCATTCATGTAAGATCCAATAGTCAATATTTACTCTTCTCACATCTTACAATAAACACTCCTCTCACCAGAGTAAAATCTTAAATATATATATATATATATATATATATGTATGTATGTATCAAGCCTGTTTAATTAGATCATTAAATTTACAAAAAGTAAAAGGCTTTACCTACCCCCAAGATGTTTACAAAATTACATCTCATAAAAAATAACAAAACATCAAACTTTCCAAAAAGATATACAGATAGCCATCAATAGCCACCGACAATATCAGCCCCTAAGACTGACGAGAAGAAATCGAAGCAAGATCTTCTTCAGGGTCTTCCTTGTCAGATGAGATCATCATCAAAGCTACCGAATTTCAAACAGAAGCTCGAGCAGTAGAAAGAAATAAGTCATCCTGTGAAGTGTAATAAAGATCCCAATTCAACTTCATCCCATTATATAACTCAAAAAAAAAAACCATTTAGCCACTAATATTTGAGTAATATTAGTATTTTCAGTGGGATCAATATTATAATTAACCATTATAGTTTATGGTTTTGAATTAAACATTATAGTTTGATAATTAATAATAGTAGTGTAAATATTGCATATTTAATTTTTAGGGAGAAATATACACACACTCCTCAAACTTTACCTTACTTTGAAATAGACACTATGAACTTTCAATTTAAGATGAAAGGCCTTTAAACTTTTCAAAATTTTTTCTCGCATAATTCTTTGATACTCATTACGCAATCAATTTGACTTGAATAACCAAAATAAGCCAAAACCAAAGGTATTCATATAGGCGCCTTGTAATGAACTGTAAAGCACTATCCAAGCTCACAGTTGATTCATTATAGCAGATTTGAAGGTGTTAATTTTAATTTTTTCCTCACAAAATTCTTTACACAAATAACCAAAACCAGCCAAAATCAAACTTGTGCCAATTCAACACCAATGAAAGATGCTGACCATTAGTAAATTGTAATTTATCACCCTAGTGTTTGAATTTGAACGAGAAACATGATAACTTTCATTTGAGGATGCAAAGAAAAATTTCCAAAAAATGTGAGTAAGAAAAAATTATAGTTGCTATGAAAGTTATCATGGTAGTTCTATTCCAGCCAGCAAGAATGCAGCATCAATCATACGTTCCTTCTATCAAGTTTGATGCATGAAAGAAATAATGAAACCACTGAAACATTCTCAAAGAAAAGGAATACAGTAGAAATTGGAAAGAATAATTCAGAATACAACAATAATTGAATCCACTAACTCTTTTAGGAAGCATTATATTGCTCTACTACTTGAAGGACAGAACAAATTGATTGAAGTAAAGTGAGAATAAGGAGTACAATTCCAGCAATGGAAGCAGCAGCTTGCCAAGGAGTATTGCCATAATCACGTCTCAAAGTCGCCCTCAATTTATGCCAAGGATCTCTACAAAAAGCATTCAAGTCTTGGCAGAGATGGAAGTAATGGGAACTGAAATTTAAACACGTAACATTTTTCCATAGACTATTGAACAATTTAGCCACAGAATCACTATCGCCTAGCCAGTTAACTAGTATTCCCTTTTGAACCAGTACATCCACATCTCTGCTGGTGTTTATAAGGAAGTCCAAAACAGCAACATAGTCGGTAATGTAAGATTCGTAAGGGTAGTGACATTGCTCCAAAGCCACCAAATTGCGAAACAAAATCTCAGTCCAATCCTCCACTCTGATCTGCGGGATTTCAAGAACCTGCCCTGAAAATCTCAAGTCTAGTAAGCAGTTGCTTTTAGTATTTACTTTAAACCTCACTCCTGCTTCTAGTAACTCAGTTGCACTCTGAATATGTATCACTGATTCATCATTTATCCTATGAGTTAGTCTTCCCAAAGGTTGCAAGTGAAAAGTTCTAAGAAGATCTGTGAAGTGCCTTATGCTAATATTATCAATAGCTAAGTTGGATCTATTGTAATAAGCAAAATAGTCAAATGTAAGCATAAGAAATGAAGGGATCCTACCAGATATAAAGGATAGATTGAACAGGCCCTCAAGAACAAAGAAAGGAAGCTGGTTCTCAAGCAACAACAAATCTAATCTTATATTAGTGCTCAACCAAGGTTTTAAAAGGAAAGTATCATCCTCTGACCATTCATCATAATAGAATCTCCAAAACAGCTCAATAATGAAACCAGAATCTAGTAAGATAACCTTGACAAGTTCCTCCTTGGTAAGCTCAAGGGTGTCTGAGTAACATCGACGAATACTCGGTTCAGCCTCTTCCACATAGCTAATCAAACTGTCCAAAGTTGGCTCAGCTCGTTCGAGAAATTTCTTGAAATATATTAGCTTGTGTCTTTCCATGCTTTGCAGCCTAGGATGGCGGTGGTGGTGGAAGGGGCCAATAGAAACAACCTTTGGGGTGTAAGCATCTTCGTTGAGTCTCCGAATATCAAAGGGTACCCTGTAGATGCAACAGTCACCAGTAATGGGTGGCTCTGCTCTGTCCAGCATCTCCTTAATATCATTCACAACATCGTTGTGGTTCATGCTTGTCATCTAAACACAGCAAGAAGCTGAAGAAACGTGTGAATGTAAGCTCATGTATACATAGGAGAACTATGATAGATAGTACCTGACTCCTTCCTTCTTCTGTGCCTCCAAATATATTGCAAGTCTTAAATTTCAAGTCTTTTGCTGCGAAACTTCAAAAGCATTGCCAAGTAACTCTTCTTTCTCTTGCGTGTTGGTCTTTCCTTTTTCTTGTTCTTCTCTGCACAGTACGTAGTAAATAATTATCAAATTACTTTCTCGAGTGGAATCATGAGAGTGGCCCCCACAATCCACCAGATATTTGATATTTCATCTCTGCTATGCAATGATGATTGACGATGAGAAGAGCACTTGGTTGTGGTACAGGTACAATACCTGCTTCGGATGGGATCCCATAGCTTCCGCACCCAGATTCAGCTTTTTGTTGACGTTTGAGAAGAGGAAGAAAGTGGCGGTGCCTAAACAACGACGTCGTTTCCATTTCGGTAATAAAGAGGAAAAGAAAGAAGGGAAAGCTGTGTAGCAGTGTTAGCCGGATTGAATTACATCGGTTTTTTTTAAAAAATCATTTAAATTAATTTAATTTATTTTTTTATTTTATTATCTGATGTGTTTAATTTAAAATATAAATTTGATTTAATCTAATATAAATCAGTTTAAATCAGATTGATATTTTAATTTTTTATTTATTTTTTATATACAAATTTATCAAATTCATCAAAATATAAAAATTTAAATTTATTAAAATATATATAAATTAAAATTAATTAATTAAAATATAATAAATTAAAATTAAAATTAAAATTAATTTATAAAAAAATTAAATTATAAATACAAGTTAAAATTAATTATTCATTTTTTAATAAATATCTAAATTCAAGAAAAATAATTAAGTTTAATTTAAAAAATAAAAATATTTAAATAAATATAAATTATATAATTTTTATATAGTGCAATTATTGCCGTGCAATAATTTTGTCGGCCCCATCAACTTGTCGTGCAATCATTGATGTTTCATTTTATATGTCTTTATTCTTTTTTCATTCTCTCAAAATTATGTAATTACCATTATCTTGATATATACACAGATAGATTAATTTATATATTAATTAAATTGAAAATTATTAATAATTTTTTTACTTGTTTAATTAAAATTTTCTATTTTATAAATTATATTTTTAAAAATTTATATTAATATAAAATTATTTAATACGTCAAGATTAATATAAAATATATTTTTAAAATATAAGAAATTAAGAATTATTTTATTACATTTTTATTAATGTTCAATTTTTTTAAGATTTGACACAAATGATCAAAATATTAAATAGTTATAATTTAATAATTAGATGGATAAAAATCACATTATATAAAAAGTTATTAGATAGTGTAAATATTAGGGGTGTCAATAATGAGTCAGGAATCGATGGTAGGTCGACAATTGATAAAATGGATAGGGTGAATGAAGAAAATAAGATTTCGAACCTTACATACACGAATGGGTTGGTCGAAATAATCGGCAGTACCATTTTTTTTACACTATATAAAGTTTAAATAGGCGTTGGGTTGACAAATCCAACTCAAAATGTATTTACCGAATGGTAGGTTGAAAAAATGGCCCGAATGGTGGCCCGTACTGCTGTTGACACCCCTAGTAAATATGTCAAATCTTACATTGGTGTCATTTGATCTCTCCCCTATATTAATGATGAATTTTATAAGAAAATTATCTAATAAAAAGTTATTCAATGGTGTAAGAGTTATTTTTACTTACATTAGTGTCAAATAGTTAATTGATCTTTACTCATATATATATATATATATATATATATATATATATATATATATATAATATCTATGATATAAGTTTTTATTGTGAGATGGTGAAAGAAATAAATTTTGACCATACAATCATATATGGATAATCAAAATTAAAAATTACTTAAAAGTTACGTGATCACTTAAAAAATATATATATTTATGTTCTAATCTTAATTATTCATATAAAATTTAATGATTAAAATTTACTTATATCACTCTTAATGTATATATATTAACCACTTATTCCATAGTAATAATAATAGTAGTCGTTACACATTAAATGCGTCATGCTTCTTGTTGTTACTTTAGTTATGTTATTAGTTTATTTGGTTAATCAGCTCAATTATCTTGGACTTGGATAGCCAAAATAACTAGTTAGACAGCGAATTTGTATAATTGGAAAAACTTCGTTTATTTGAGACACTGAACAATACATAAATAGGCACGAAATTCAAGCGCACCTGTTGGAGTTTATAGAAAAGATTGTCTGTATGAAAGCGAGAAGAAGAAGAAGAACAGCTGCAATGACTGAAATAATAACCCATGGAGTTCCAAAATAGTCTCTTTTCAAGGTTGCCTTCCACTTGTACCATGGGATTCTGCAGTATGCATTTAGATACTCAGCAAGATCAGCATAATAGAAATCTTCACCAAGCATGATAGCTCCTGGGGCAAGGTTGTTAACGAGAGTTGCCACCGTTTGGTTATCTGTTAAATTAGTATCCAAAATTTGATTCTTAGTAAGTATTCCACGTCCTTGGGGGTATCTATTAGGCGATCAATGAGAAAAGCACAATTAGTCGTGTAAGCATCATTCAGGTGGCATTGCTCATAGGCAAGGAGATTTCTTATAACCACTGCTGTCGACTCACAAATACATAAACGTGGAATCTCTAGAATCCCCTGTTCAAATCGGAAACGAAAACAATTTCCATTAAGTCCAACCTTAAACTTCACTCCAGCCTGGTAAAGCTGTGTTACATTGGGTATGGATAGAATTTTAAGTAATTTCCTTTTGGCTGGCAACTCAGGTGGCAAAAGAGAGCTCCTGACAAAGTCAAGAAAATGTTCTATTCTTGAAAGAGTATAGTTTCTCTGCATAGCATTCTACGTCCCATACTAAGAAACTTTTGAACAGATTGACAAAGTTTAATCAGGGTGATCCTCCCATCATTCTCTGGAGGAAAGATTACTTTGGCTAGGCTTAGAAGATCCTCCATGATGAAGAATGGAAGCTGATTTTCAAGCAGAAGCATATCCTGTGCAATGTATATTGGCATTCTTGGTCTACCAAGAATACAGTCATTGCCAGTTCGCAATTCTGGGAAAGTTGTTCTTAGTAGGAGTTCAGTGATGAAGGTGGCATCCACTAGAATCATTTCCACACAACTATCACTATTAAGTTTAGTGATTTCTGCATAACAATTTCTCAGCCGGGCTTCAGATTTCTTTATAAGTTTGATGCAGTCTTGTAGGCTACGTTAGTCCGTTGTAGAAAGTCCTTAAGATACCGCAATTTGTGCTCTTCTATGTCTAGTAAATCTTCTCTGTTGTGGTGAAGCGGCCCAATTGATATAACCTTAGGTATAAATGATTTTTCAGCTGCTTGACGTAGTTGCTTGGGAGCTCTATATATGCAACATTCGGAAGACAAAGGGGACAGCCTCCCCAACTTCTCTCTCACAGAATTTACCAACTCAATTGGGTTTTCACCATCAATTGAGACATGGTTGCATCTGCCCCTTTGAGCACTAGCTATTTCTATCATGTCCATCATTGTTAAGGCTATATTGATGAATTGCTGGCAACAGAAATAAAAAATTGTTAAGTTTTGTCTATCTTCCTATTTAATTAATATTCATATTCACTTAAACCAGGAAAGTACTGAAAGTATGATATCCGGAATTGATAAAAACTGCAATCCTTGTTCTATCTCTATTGCAATTTACAGTTGTCTCCTTTACAGTTGAAAGACACAAGTAACTAGAAGAAACATCAGAGAAAGAAACGATGCTTACAAAGAAAAGTAGCGTTTGGTTGGGAGAAAAATCAAGTACACATTAGAAATGAATCAGTATAACGGGTCTATGCTCTCTCTCTTCCTAACTTCCACCCTTGTTGAGATCAACAATTACTCACTGGCAACAAACTAGAAATACTAAGTTTACTCTACCATAGTTTCTATTATCTAGCATAACTTGTTATGTTCTGTCGACGATATCTTACCTGAACACTACAACGAATAGCAATTCAAGCTTAACCATATAATTAATTTTCACAATTTCTCAAGTCAGCAAAGCATTCAACATATGATATTATATCATATAAATCATAAGCACAATCTTGAATGCCGATACCACTGTTTTGCAAATTATATAGTGATTATTTACTGATAAAAGGAGTGAAAGAGCATTAGAAGAGACCCTGAGAGTTTGACTGGTGGAAGAATCAACATCATACCCCAGATGAATCAATACAAAGATCTACGCCCTCTTCTAAAATATATAAGGCTCTCTTTGTAACCGTTTCCTTTATGTGTATTTATGTTTAATTATTGTAAATTATTATGAGTATCATTAGTTGCTATAGGTCAGATTGTATATTCTAGGAAAATAGTTATTACTATTGATTGTCCTGAAGTCTATATATTATGAGAAATTATGTACAAAAGTTATCAAGAAATAATATGCAGTTTTTATCCTTTCCAGTTGGCATTAGAGCTCCTGATCTGGGAGACTTTGCTTCTGCATTCAACCTTAGGAAGTTTGCCTTCATCATAGCTGCCTCCGCCTTCATTGCGGCTGATTTCCTTGGTCTTTTTTTTGCTCCTTAATCGCACCCAACGCCACCACCAACACCGCCCGCCGCTAGTCACCGCCACCATTCACTCTGGCGACCCTATCGGACGGATCGTCGTCCCTAGTCCGGCCGACCATCGAAAGCCTACCGCCGGAAGCCCTCCCACGCGCTCTCACGCGTGGCCTCCCTTCTTTGAGCGTGAACCCACACGCCGCCAGTCTAGCCGCGCGTGGCGGCCCGTTCGGCATCCATTCCCGACGTGGTTTATCTTCTCTGACTCGTCTCATCTTTCCCTACTAGAATCTGCCACCATCTTGCCCAAACAACAACCCGTTACTCTTATTATAAGCCAAACAACAACCTCTTCCTCATTCTATCAGCCAAATAGTGACCCTAGACCACCATGTTAGACATCGAGACCACCATCACCACCCAGAAAACCACTCCCTGCATCACCACGCCTCTTAATCCCAATGACCTACCTGTTTTCCATCCTACCTATCGTCTTACAGGCAAGAACTATTTATAGTGGGCTCAAGTTGTTCGTACCACCCTCAAATGTCATCGAAAATTAAGTCACATCGAAGGTACAGCCCCTAGTAAGACTGACCCGACATTTGAAGAATAGGATAATGAGGACTCTCTCATTATGACATGGTTATGGAATTCTATGACACCAGAAGTTAGTAGAAATTGTATGTTCTTGCCTACTGCCCGAGACATTTGGGACAACCTTCGTCAAACATATTCCATGAAACAGGACATAGCTACATGCTATGAGTTGAAAACCAAGATTTTTTCCACTAAGCAGGGGGCTTTATCGGTCACAGACTACTATAGGATCCTTAATGAGTTATGGATTGAACTGGATCAGTATCAAAATCTGACAATGGAGTACAGTAAGGATGCTTCCACTTTGGCCAGTTTCGTTGAATGGGACCGTATCTTTGAGTTCCTCTCTGGTTTGAACTCAGAATATGACCCTATCAGAGTTCATATTTTAGGTAAGGAGAAGCTTCCCTCTCTTTCTGAAGTCTTCTACACTGTTTGTGGAGAGGAGAGTAGACGGACTGTTATGCTTGATGACAAACCCTCTAATGGGTTAGCCTTGATCATAGGCAAGCCTCCTAAACCCGGCTCTTCCTCTTCCTCTTCTTCTAGACCTAACAAAGACAATCGCTGGTGCACCCACTATAAGAAATCTGGTCACATCAAGAAAAACTGTTTTATTCTCCATGGGAATGACCAAGTTCTTCGGGGTACAAGTGGATTCAAGGGTATTTAGCGTGGGCAGGCCAATCTGATGGCCTCAAATGAAGTCTCACATGTGACAGATGAAGTTCCTGTTCTCAGTCAGGATAAATTAGAGCGCTTACGGTCTCTTATTAACTCTCTCAGTAAGCCTTCGGATACTTGTTCTCTAGCCATGACTGGTAAGAATTTATGTTTTCAGTCTTTTAATGCTTCTAGTATTGCTTCTAAAGAATCATGGGTTATTGACTCTGGTGCTACTGATCATATGGTTTTTTATTCTTCACATTTGTTGTCTTATAAACCACCTTTTGGTATCCCTACCATCGCTGTGGCTGATGGCTCACACACTTTAGTCGTTGGCTGTGGTAATATTAACCTCAGCTCCTCCATTCACTTAACCAATGTTTTTCATGTTCCTAAATTGTCCACTAATCTTATCTCTGTTCATAAACTTACCAAGGATTTAAATTGTGCAGTAACCTTTTTTCCATTGTCATTGTGTCTTTCAGGATCTTGTCATGGGGAGTACGATTGGAGTTGCTAAGGAATGAGAAGGGTTGTATCATCTCCTCAATGGTCCAGCTAGCTCCAGTCAGAGGTTGCTACTTTCATGTCATCAGTCTAGCCCTGAGATTTGGCTTCAACACAGGCGTATTGGACATCCTCCTTTCTCTTTACTTAAGTCTATGTTTCTGTCTTTATTTTTAAAAGAGTCAGTGGAGTCTTTTCATTGTGATGTCTGTGAGTTTGCTAAACATCATCGTGTATCTTTTCCTCCTAGCATTAATAAAAGTGTTGAACATTTTGCTCTTATTCATTCTGATGTTTGGGGACCTGCAAATGTTTCTAATATTTCTGGGATCAAATGGTTTGTTTCATTTATTGATGATTGCACTCGTATAACTTGGCTTTTCTTCATGAAAGACAAATCTGAAGTGCAAAAATTATTCGTTCAGTTTTATCGTATGGTTCAAACCTAATTTGGAAAACCCATTAAACGACTGCGCTCTGATAATGGTAGGGAGTATGTCAACCAAAAACTTTCTAACTTTCTTAAAGAGCATGGTATTGTTCATGAGCTGACATGTATTGATACTCCTCAGCAAAATGGGATTGCCAAGAGAAAAAATCGTCATTTACTTGAAATAACTAGGGCCCTGCTTTTCCAAATGTCTGTTCCACATTCATATTGGGAAGAAGCTGTTTTAACTGCTACTTATCTGATAAATCGATTACCATCTCGTGTCCTTGGTAATAAAAGTCATGTTCAACTCATGACATCTTTTTTTCCTTCTGTTCCTATTATGTAGAGTCTCTAACCTCGTGTTTTTGGTTGTGTGGCCTTTGTACATATCCATCGGCAGCATCGTAATAAACTTGATCCTTATGCTATCAAGTGTGTCTTCCTAGATTATGCTCCTGACAAAAAAAAGGTATAAATGTTATCATCCTTCGAGTCATCGATTCTTTGTCTCCATGGATGTCACTTTTCATGAAGCCGAGTCTTATTTTTCTCGTTCTCAGCTTCAGGGGGAGAGCTTTTTGGAAGCTGAGCCCTTTGAGTCCTTTTTTCCAGAGCCTTTCGTTCCTTTGCTGCCTGGGTCCAAACCTGTCCTAGACTCTATCTCTCCTAGTCCACGGGAGTTAGCATCCTCTTCTAGTACCCCACCTGAACCAGCTAAGGTCAAGACCAAGGCTGGCACACCGAAACTGGTGTATAAGAGGAGACATGAATCCGATCGAGCTCAACAGCAACTCCAATTGTCCGAACCTGTGGTAAGTACTGAACGTATAGTTTCTTATATGTCTAACCCTAATACTTTCAATATTCCTTTGGATAATTGTGATCTTAACCTAGATGACTTACTAATTGCCTTTGGAGTAGGAAACTTCAATCCCAAGGAAATACTTTAGTCTCCCAAGATCCTTCATCTCAAACTCAATTGCTAATTTTTCCTTTAGCAACTGTCGTTCAACCAAGTTGTCCCCAGAGATAATAATGTCATCCACTTACACAAGTAGAACAATGAGTTTACCTTCTTGTGAATGTTTAAAGAAGAGGGTATGATCACCTTTACTTTGCTTGTATCCCAAGGACACCATTACCTTTGTAAACCTTCCAAACCATGCTCGGGGAGACTGATTTAACCCATACAAAGCCTTTTTTAATTTGCATACCTTATTTCTTCCATTGGTGGAGTCATAACCGGGTGGAATCTCCATATAAACTTCTTCCTCCAAGTCACCATGAAGGAATGCATTTTTAACATCAAACTGATACAATTCCCAACCAAGGAGTGCAGCAAGAGAGAGTAGGATTCTTACAATATTCATCTTTGTTACTGGAGTAAATGTCTCATGATAGTTAATTCCATAAGTCTGAGTGAATCTTTTTGTGACTAACCCTGCCTTATATCGATCTAGTGTACCATCAGACCGATATTTCAAGGTATAGATCCAGCGACACCCCAATAGTCTTTTGTTACTAGGTCTTTCAACAATATTCTATGTTCCATTATTCTCCAGAGCACTCATCTCCTCATTCATGGCTTGAACTCAGTTCTTATCCTTCAATGCTTCTTGTACTGATGTTGAAATTTGAACATAATCAAGGGATGAAATAAAACTCTTGTGCTGCATAGAAATATTTTTTGAGGAAACAAATTGAGAAATAGGGTATCGAGTACAAGACCTTTTCCCTTTTCT
The DNA here is from genome assembly GCA_029884605.1 of Ormosia emarginata. Classification (NCBI taxonomy): domain Eukaryota; kingdom Viridiplantae; phylum Streptophyta; class Magnoliopsida; order Fabales; family Fabaceae; genus Ormosia; species Ormosia emarginata. The sequence continues at coordinate 67,478,494 of JAQQTP010000082.1, forward strand.
CAAGGCAATGGGTAAGTCATTTAGGTCAAGATTACAATTATCCAAAGGAATATTGAAAGTATTAGGGTCTGAAATATGAGAAACTATACCTCCAGTACTTACCACAAGTTCGGACAACGGGAGTTGCTGTTGAGCTCGATCGGGTTCATGTCTCCTCTTATACACCAGTTTCGGTGTGCTAGCCTTGGTCTTCTTGACCTTAGCTGGTTCAAGTGGGGTACCAGAAGAGGATGCTAACTCCTGTGGACTAGGAGAGATAGGGTCTAGGACAGGTTTGGACCCAGGCAACAAAGGAACAAAAGGCTCTGGAAAACTCACTGTTCTACCTATGTATGTGGATGACATTATTATCTCTAGGGACGACTTGGTTGAGCGACAGTTGCTAAAGGAAAAATTAGCAACTGAGTTTGAGATGAAGGATCTTGGGAGACTAAAGTATTTCCTTAGGATTGAAGTTGCCTACTCCAAACAAGGCATCTTTATTTCCCAAAGAAAATATGTTCTTAATCTTATCAAAGAAACTAAAGAGTGGGTTGCAAGTCTCTAAAATGGTGTATTCACCAAAAAGATTGAGCGAGAATCACGAGAATAGGGAATGATGAAGAGAGTCCCAAGGTGGATAAAGCTCGATATCGAAGTTAGTAGAGAAGTTGATATACTTAGCACACACTAGACCCAGATTTGACATATCTTTGTCGAGTGTTGTTAGTGCCTTTTGGTTTATGCATGACCCAAGGGTAAGACACTTACAGACCGTGGACAGAATTCTACAATATCTTAAAACTACACCTGGAAGAGGGTTACTATTCAAGAAAGGTGGTAGTTTATCTATGGAAGTATATACATATGTTGATTATGGAGGATCAATCATTGATAGAAGGTCAACCTCTAGTTATTGTACGTTTTTAGGGAGAAAGTTAGTAACTTGAAGAAGTAAGAAGTAAAATGTGGTAGCTCGATCAAGTGCAAAAGCTGAATTTCAGGCTATGACACAGGGAATCTGTGAAGAGCTATAGATGAAGATTATATTGGATGATTTGAAGATAAAGTATGAGACCCCTATGAAATTGCTCTCGACAATAAATCTGCCATTAGCATTGCTCACAACCCGATTCAGCATAACAGAACAAAGCATATTGAGATAGATCAACACTTTATCAAGGAGAAGTTAGATAGTGGGTTGATAACCACAACATATGTTCCCTCTGAATTGAAGATTGCTGACGTGTTGACTAAAGGATTATCCACAGAGCGGTTCCAAGATCTTACTAGTAAGCTAGAAATAATAGATATTCATTCACCAACTTGAGGAAGAGTGTTGTAACCGTCTCCTTTATGTATATTTATGTTTAATTATTGTAAATTATTATGAGTATCATTAGTTGCTATAGGTCAAGTTAAATATTTTAGAAAAATAATTATTGTTATTGATTGTCTTAAAGTCTATATATTGTAAAAAATTACGTACATAAATTATCAAGAAATAATATACAATTTTTACCCTTTCCAATCTCTCCTAAGTTCTTAGATTATTTCTGTACTCTACTTGTTCCATAAAGGTTGTTGGTGTTTTGTCATATCCGCTTCTACTACTACTAACGTCTAGAAGAACTTTATTTTTCGTCGTGATTTTAAGAATATCAGCATTCCAAATCTACTCACGCCATTGTGAATTATTGAAGAAAGTGGAACCCACGAAAGCCAATCACCACTGTTGCAGTCTCATACGTCTTCACTCCTTCACGAACTTTCTTCTATATGTTCTCTAATCCAATCTTGCCTTGAAAGTATCTTTCCAGTGAGCAACGGGGCAAACAGATGGATATAGGCGTGGAGGACGAAAGGTCATGAACAACATTCAACGGATGGAGGGGACAGCCCCTTCAGTTTCTCCCACATATAAGTCAACTGATTTTTGCCTGAGCGCTCGAAGTCTATTTTAGTATGAAAGAACTTCTCAGGTAGAAATTTGCTTATTGTTAACACCAAAACTTTTAGGTCAGTTAAATAGCCGAACTTAGTTAGTTAATAGGAGAAATTCATACTTAAATATGATATATTACAGTTAAGTATATTAAGTTAATTAAGATTTAATATTTTTATAATTTTTATATTTCATAATTAATTTTACGATATTTTATAAAAATATTAAATATTAATTAACTTAATCCACTTAACTAGATGCACTATATTTAAATAAGAATTTCTCAACTAATAACCAAGGTAACACTAAAGGAACTGCCACTTGTTTCAGTTTATCGTGCAACCTTAATGATGGGCCTAGGCCTAGTGAGAAAGTGGGTTGCACATGTGAGTGAGAATTTAGAAAAAAATTAGTGATAAAAGGAGTAGATAAAGCATTGATAAGTTCAAAATTACTTCCCTAAATTATAGTAACTACTGGAGAATCAATTTTGTAAATTATAGTAACTACGGGAGAATCAATTTTGTGAGTGCTGTAAGTTCAAATGAAGTTTGAAGATTACGTCAGCCAACTTGAATAGAACGGTACCCATCTTCTTTGAAGATAAGGATAATGTTAAAGTAATTAGCTAGTAGAACAATTATTAAACTAATTTATGTAATGTATTTAGTCTTTAAATTAAGATTGTGTTTAGTGCACTTAATAGTATAAAGTATGATAATATAAGATAATAAAATAAGATATGATAATATAAATAAATTTGATAAATTTTTATCTTATCAAATATTTGATATATATAATATAAACAACTTAATATAGTATATATAACTATCTATTATAACTATATTACCCTTCATCTTCCTAACTATATCCTTCATCTTCTCACCTCCATGTAACGAGTGTGTCACATCCAGAGTCCTAATTCTTACTTTTTCATTTTTCTTTTTTTTTTCATTTTAACACTTTTTTAATTATCACTCTCCTTAACACCAAAACTATCATCTTCCTGAGTTCTGATTCACCACTTCGATTCCTCTGCCATCACAGGAACCCAGTCCGGCCAATGTATGAATGATAACAAGTGAAGTACCTTAACAACTGTGTTGAGAGCGTGAGTGGCAGCGAGCCATTGATCCGTTTGCTTCATGAACCTCGTAATAGTGGTAGCCAAAGCTCGAATTCAGACTCAATTCGTTTCTGGTTGATGAAGGAATCTTGGACCCCACCATTCACCGCTTCCACCAACAGATCCGAAACCCGCTCCGCTTTCCTTATTGGCTCCTTCTTCACTTTCTCTGCTTCCGTCGTATATCATACCCAAAATGAATACAAGAAACAGAAAACCAAAAAACTTCACCACAAGATTTGCAAAAGTTCAAATCGGTGGTTGCAGACCATGGTGGTTGCAGATCCGACAATAACCATGGCCACCGCCGTCTTCTTCCTCTTTAGAACGGTGTGGTGAGATCTGCAGATCAGTGATGAGGACCATGGGTTGCAGGTTCGTAGTGGAAAAGTGTGGTGAGATCTGCAAGTGGCTTTGGGCTTGGTGAGTTAGGGGTGAAGAACGGCGGCTCTGGGTAGAGTGAGGCAGAGTGGTGGTGAGGAACGACGGCTGTGGTGGTGAGGCAGAGGGGTGGTGGGGGATGATTTCTGATCTTCATGGGTTTTGGTTGTTGGATTGTTTGATTTTTTGGTATGAAAGTAGAAGGTAATAATGAAAAGAAAATATTATCCGGTTATATCAGAGGATCATAGGGAGGATAGTGTTATATTATTAGAATGAGATAAAAAATTTTAATCGGATTTGATTATCCTATCAGATGGAGATACCAAATACCTGATAAAATCTAATAGTATTAATTTATATTATCAAGTCTTCCTTATACGACGCATCAAACATAATCTAAAGAAACTTAGTTGACGAGATATTAACCACCACTCTAATTATTAATCATGATTACATAACATTGTAAAATGAATAGAAAACTTAAAAAATATGACAGATAATTTTAATGGGACTAACAATTAATTTTAGACTTTATAAATAATTATTGTAAATTTAATTGTAACAGCAACCAACAACAACTCAATCAATCAAACACATTTACATTTCATTTATCTTTTATATTTCATTTATCTTTTATATTTCAACCATTACTTTATTTTACCACTTTATTTATAATTTTTTTTACAGCTTTTATACTTTCACTTTCATTTTTAACTGTTTCCAATCTTAACCTTCAGCCAATTTTTGAAGTATGTGTTTTTTTTAATAGCTTAAAGAGACCTATAACTAAGCAACAGGGTCCCTTCCTTAGCGCTTTTCGCCTGATCACTGGGAATCAATTGACGCGAGTTAACTCATCTGTTTGGCTACCGTATTTTTTTTTTCAAAGATTGGTGCATTCCTTATATTGGTTCCACTACCTTAAACATGTTTAATATTAAATGGAGTGCTTATGGTAGGCAATGTCAAACTAAGAATTACTTTGCAACACGGTCGCATTTTTCTATTTGATTATTGATCTAGTGGGTTGATTAAAAATGTTACTATGTAAAAGAGTAAATGAGCAACTTAGTCCCTGTAATTATTTTCTACTTGCAGTTTAGTCTCTTAATTTCATTATATGTACTAGTCCTTGAATTTGCAAAATTCGTATCAACTCAGTCTTTTTTTGTTTCTCTCCTTAATTACTGAGATGGACTAACTTGATACGAGTATATAAATTTAGAAACTAAATTATATACATAATTAAATTTAAAGACTAAATTACAAGTAGAAAATAATTTTAAGGACTAAATTGCTAATTTACTCTTTTGTAAAATTTGGGCTTGTATCTATGCAATTGCAACCTCAATATTATTTATAACATTGGATTATAGCATCATCTCCAAACCTAGCATCATGCCTAATAGTTGAAAAGAGATGAAAACTTCATAAAGCCAAATATGTTGGGAATTGGGATCTTCATAATGCCAATCATCTGACAATCGACCCTACTAATAAGTTGCTAAACTGTCTTTTTAACCCTTCTACAGATCAACAAGCTCAAGTAATAGGAATATTGTAAAACGAAAAAAGTAAATAATTTTTGAAAAACTGAACTCTATGTTCCAAAATGAATTTGGGAGGAATGCGTACAATTTGAACTTGTCAACATGAGAATCACTTATTTCAGCTTAGACTTAGATGAGCTCTGAAGAGGTCTAGCAGTGGACCGGACAGGGGCTGATCTAACAACCTTCTTCACATCATACTTTACAGATGAGAAGGCACATATCAAGGCGATCACCATTGTTGGGTAGACATACACAGCTTTTGAAGGATCAGAATTTACTGGTTTTCCTAAAATCCCTTCTTTGACCAGTCCCCAAATTACAAGAAGTGTCCCAAACATGCTCATTCTCCCGGGTTTTAGAAGACCCACAAGTGCTCCTGCCACTGAGAAGTAACTTCCCGCAAGAACCTGATAAACAATTGATGTATGTTGAGATAAAATGTATGAATAGAAACATAGAAACAGAAACCTAATGAAAAATGGAATCATGTTCTACAATGAAATTAATTGAAAAATCCACAGGGACTTGCAATTGGGCAGATGTAGGTATATCAAATTGCAAATAGGCAAAGAATAACAAGTACAATTATGGAGGTCATTTTATGTGACTTTTAGGAATTAATGCCTCTTCAATTTATCAATAGTGCGTTCTCATTTGCCCTTTTTTCCCCCTTCCATAAAAATTGCCTTACTAGTAAAACTTGAAATCCAACAATCACTTTTTATTTAGTTATTCAACTTAGAAGAGACCTCAACCATTTAAAAAGTAAATATTCCACTGAAAATCCTTGACAAGAACAAGCCAAGGCTCGATATAGAAAAGATCTGTGCAATGGAACGAGAAGGCTTAACTTAGAAAAGAGCTGAACACTCAAGAAAGTAGGAAAAAGCCCACTTCAAAACAGGGAAATAAAGGGGTTTAAAGGCAATAAAAGAGATCTCAATTATCAAAAGACAATAGGGTATGTGATCAGTTAAATGGCGTAACCTCCAATCGTTGAAGATCAGTTACTGCAGAAGCTTCCTTTACACTGGTCAAATTATACAAGTCCAACAAATTATCCCAACTTGGAACAGTCAAGTTGTGGATGAGGCCATTTACAGCTGCACCGGGGTAGAGAAGCGCCTTGACAACAGGAACAGGGAAGATCTCACTTGCAATTAATTGTGATGACGTGACATGCAAAGGGGTTGTACACATACCAGATCTGCAAGTCACCCTGTAAAAGTAACCAAAAAAAGGGGGATAAATCTCAAATGTGCTCACTGGTCAATGCTACAACCTATAGTATACTTTAAAGTTTTAACTTGTACAATATAAACATATAAATAATAGGGATATATCGCAGAAGAAAGGCAATACAGTGAATACACATGTAATATAGTAGGAAGTAGGAACTAAGCAAAATTGGTAGCATGTATGACCTATGTTCATGGGTTCATGCCAAGCACAGGACTTGGTGATCTCCAAATCAACCTTGCTGAAACATTCTCCGCCAGGTGAATGTGTATAATGATGTGATAGTGATAGTAAGCTCTTACATTATTTAAGTCCAAAGGTAGTTAACATAATTATGATTCAAAGTTCAAAGTTCAAACTATGGAGCCCATCAAATATTGATCTCTGTCAAACACAACTGTTTTTCCTTCTTGTTATTTTTCCCCAATCCTAGCCACAATTCAACTACTGAACAACCATCGAGGAACAAATCTCAGATTGTTGCAAAAATTGGTATGGCGAGTGCTTCACTTTGGCATAAATTCCCATTAGGTTTTTGCAGATTCATCAAGAAGGAGTCGACGAGTTCAACAAAAAAGAGGTTTATAATAAAAACAATAATAATAATAAAGAAGGAAGGGAATTGGGAGTACCTGAAAAGAGGGATCTGAAAGATGATGAGTACAAAGAAGATGCGAGCTGCTATTGACGATATATTCTTTGTCCATCCCTTCGATGATGAAGACGAAGACGAACCAGATGATGATTTCGACGTCACCGTGGAAGTTGCCATGGAATTACAGTGACAGGGAGAGGGAGGATCTGATGCTCCTCGATGTAGTGGAACCTACTAACGGTGGTATATATATATGGTGACGTGTGTTTTTACTCTTAACTTTTATGTAATTTTCAATACTTTATTTTATTTTGTATTTCAATTTCAATCTATTTTTTATTAGTTTATTGCATTTGCAAATATAAAACCCTCACTCCCCGTGGTTCTTAAAAAGATAAACCCAAAGAATCATGGCTGTGGCTCCATCTATTGTGGTTCAATGCTTGTCATCTGCTCAGAGTGAACACTTCCTCGCAGGCCAATCTATTCCCGTCATTCACTCTCTTCCTTTGCAACGCAAACCTCTTTTCTGCTCCCCCCTTCTTTCCTCTCGCGGGAGGAACCTTTGCTCTTCAATTGCTGCCGCATCTTCTTCCTCTTCCAAAAAGAAAAACAAGGTGATTTTAATATTAATAAATTCTTTCTGCTTCTTCGAATGCAAATTTCAGGAAAATTACTTGTTTGTATCAGATTTCGAGTATAGGATACGGTGAAACCAAATTGCTTGCCGTTACTTCCGGACTTTATTCTCAAATTACATGTTCAGCTGCTTTCTCTATGTTTTCCACCTTTATGATGTGTTTGGTAGGTTTCGAAATACGAAAATAAAATGGAGGAATGAAAGCGATGGAGGTTACTAGATTCTCTAGAGTCTAGACTACTATATTGTGTTAGAGTATCTCGTCAATTTTCACTATTCCGTTTTCCACTACCAAGCACGCCCACGCCCTTTGTATCATTCGGTTCTCAACTATTTATTTTTAGTTCTTTCAAATAAATAAAATTGGAATTATTGTACAGTGTTTTCAATTTTTTCTCTTTTTCTTAATTACGCTTCCAAGTCCTAATCAGTCCATCTTTGAGCTCCAAATTTGAAGGCTGCTATTATTAAGTAGTAAAGTAATCCGGTGTTTCTTTCTCGTGAATTTCTTCCTTTGTTGTTTTTTTTTTTTTCTATTTTGTATTTTAAACTTTTTGTATGAGGAATGCTTTTCCATTTGCTTCTTTTACTGTAATTGAATATTTCTGCCTATCTCGCTAGCTTTTAGCATTATATTAATGATTGTTGTCTAATTTATACTGTAACTAAATATATCATTTGGATTTGGACAAAGTTAAGCTGCAAAGGAAAAGAAATATGTGCTGATTTTATTGCTTGGTCTTTTACAGAAAAAGTTGTCTCATAATCATGTTACCGAGGGGGATGAGGAGGAGGAGGACGCTTTTGAGCTGCTCTTCAAGCAACTTGAAGATGATCTCAAAAATGATGATTTGTCAAAAGATGATAGCAATGATGAGATAACTGAAGAAGACCTTGCCATACTTGAACGTGAGTTAGAAGATGCATTGGGGGAGTATGATACTGAAATGTTAAACTTAGATATAAATGATCCAGAAGATGATAATGATGATGGAGATGAAAGGCCACTGAATCTTAGAAATTGGCAACTGAAGAAATTGGCTAAAGCTTTAAAAGCTGGCCGTCGTAAAACAAGCGTAACTGTCTTACTCGTTTATTTTATGAATTTTCTGCCGAACTTGTTTGTGCACTTGTTGCAATCACCTTTTCCTTATCTTTCTCTTTGTTCCAATTTCATATTTTACATAATTATTTATATTCTGAATGGAAAACTAATAAAAATTATCTTTGTCTTTTGGACCATACTAGTTATTCCAGAGGATCTCTGGTTAATTTGCAAACACCTTACTAGGATTTTTTTTTTAATTTCAAAAGTTGAGATTAGGTTGGGATGGATTTTTCTTGAAAGGGATGCATAATTGAAGGTAGGCATTATGTGTTCAAATGATGAAGGAAGAGGGGGGGGGGGGATGAAGTAAAACCTTTGTATTGTCAATGTCATGTATACTTAACATGAAAGACCTTTGCCAGGTCAGTCCCTAATATTAACTTCTTGACTCTGTTCCGCAAATTCATCTTTTTTTTTTTTATGTTTTCTTTTATTGTTGCAGATAAAAAACCTTGCTGCCGATCTTTGTCTTGATAGGGCTCTTGTTCTTGAATTGCTTCGTGACCCTCCTCCAAATCTTCTAATGATGAGTCTATCATTACCTGATGAACCCACAGCAACAGTAACATTACTTGAAACTAAACCCAGAGAGATCGTTCATGAAGAAACAAGTATGGATCGTGCGGAATCTGGACCCAAGGCTAAAGTGCCTGTTCATGCCATGCAACATAGATGGTCTGCTCAAAAGAGATTGAAAAAGGCCCAAGTTGACACTCTGGAAAGAGTTTATAGGAGAACAAAGCGGCCTACTGTAAGTAAAGTTTGTCATCCTTCGGTATAACAAGTTTTATGATAGAAGGTCATCCATAACTAACTAATAAAATGTTCATTGGCTTATTATACTTGATCTTCTGATTTATTTTACTCCATTTTTCTCTTCTAATAGCAATTCCCTATTGAATCAGAAGTTTTGTGGCAGAAACTTCAAATAATTGCATGCTTGTACTGGTATTCCGGTTTTAAGCAAGACAATTAAGCTGTATACCATTGTCTGTTTCATGATTGTGTTGGAAAATTCCATGACATATACTGCAATTGCCAAAATGAAGGTCAAGCAATGGTTCTCATTCTCAGTGCTCAAGCTAAATGTTCCATGTTAGTCTGAAAGAGATAGTTAGAGACCTCAAGAGAATGAGGAAGATGTAATATTGTTTTTTTATTTAAGTTATTAAACACTGCACATGCACTAGTTCTTATCTTTATTTACCTCCAAAGAAAAGTAAAAAAGAACAGGAAAAAAGAAAAAAAAGAGAGAACCCCACCCAAACCAAACTGCTGTGCTTTCCGATACTAAATAATATGATATCTTGCATTTGGTAGAAGCAAACATGAGTCTTGCTAGTTATTACTTTTATTAATTATTTCACCGTTTTCCTTAAAACAGAATTAATTAACTTCAATATCTGTCTGCGTTGAATCACAATGCAGAATGCAATGATCAGTAGTATCGTGCATGTAACCAACATTCCTCGAAAAAGAGTTGTTAAGTGGTTTGAAGACAAGCGTGCTGAGGAGGGAGTTCCAGATCATCGTATTCCTTACCAGCGCTCTGTTCCTGAAACTGCATGAAGATTTTATCATCTTTGATTAGTTTCTTAATGATGTAAACTATGTGAGATTCTTACAATTGTATTATTGTATGGAAAACTATGTTTCACCAACCTTGGTCATATTTTGGGGGTGAGTTATGTGAGGCAGTTGAAGTATTTACAGAGGTGATTATTGGTTACGGCACCGGCTATTGAAAGTGAAGCTGCGATAACCTGATACAGGGTGCAATTTTGGTGCTTTGGATCCAATCTCTAATGCTCAATAAGTCGTCAGACAAGGGGTTCTCTAGTTTTTTTTGGTACAATTGAGTCTTTTTGTCGAAATTGTCAATAATCAATATAATTTATTCTTAAGCTTTACGCAATGTTGCAAAAGAGCAGATGACACATCCACCCAAGTGTCAAATATTAACCCTTAAGCTTGCAAAAGTTGTGTTGGCGAAGCCCCATCTTCTCGTCTCAGATAAAAGTTGTGTTGGTATTCATTTTTAATGAAAATATCACGTGTATTAATTTTTAGTCACTTCGTCTTTCTTTTAAAAGTTGTTATAATAAGATGTAAAAAATAATACGTATATCATATTTTTATTTTTTTTATTAAAATATATCATATTTTTATTAAAAAATAGTAGCACAATTAGTTAAATAACTTTACTAAAATTCTATTCTTATTGTAATCAATATACCTTATCGTCCATTTTAGCTCAATACCGTGGGAGATGTTACGGGCAGAAGATAAAAGAGAGGAGAAAACTGACATACAGACTTGTTACTATAAAACTTGTTAAAGGATTAAATAATCACTCAAAATAATTATTTAGTTTAAATTTTCAATTAAATAACCATTGTGAGAGATTATTTGGTCTTCTAGCAAAGTATTTTTTTGTTTTTTTTACTGGATTCTGGCAAAGTATCTTTAACTCTAAATGTAATTATCACAAATATCAAATTCACCTTGAGTCTTAAGCTAATCAGATAAATTAAATGGATATATAAAATTTACTAATCCAAAGTCCATAAATCAAAACAAAATTTTTTTGAGTATATATTTTTCTTGTTTTTATATTGCCATTGTAGAAAAACAATGACATGTCTCATGTGAGAAGGAGTATTCAAGGCTTAACATGGTGCAAAGCTAATTAGGCTATCTTTGAGTTCTGAAAATCAAACCCGATATATCTTTGTATCGGGCTTTGATCATATTTTAGGTTGATTCAATTTTGGGCTGATGTTTTATACTATTTTAATATTTAATATTTTTTCCAAATTAGAGATATGTTTTAAAATTTATTGACTTAAACTAATATCTTGTACATAACATGAAAATATTTTTATTTTGATATAATTTATTTTAGAAATATATATTATTATAAAAAATTTCTTGAGTTATGTATGATATAAAAATTTATACATTTTATTTAAATCTCAAGTTAATTTTTTCTTAATTTGATCATTACTTAAGTCATGAATAACTAACAATAAATCTAACAAATTGAGCTGAATAAATTATTGAGTTGAAATTAGACATAATTAAACTTGGATAACCCGATTCATGAGTATTTATATGTGAGACACACATGATTAATTATTATTAAAAATAAATTTTTGAAAGCTTAAAAAAAGATTATTTATTTTAAGGAATTATTAATATAGTAATATAAATTATTATTATAATCATATCTATGTTTAAAATGACATTTTTTTTTTAAATATGTTAGCTCCAATTTGAATTTAATGTAGGGTGGAGTTCTTTATAGAAAACTGAAAATAGTGGTTTACCCAAAGTTTTGCAGAAATTCTTCCTAGCAGCACTTCATTCAACAACCTTAATACTTTATTATGCTTCTTTTTGTACAAGCAAACATTCTATAGTAAATTAAAGCTAGTTTTTTTTTTCAAATTAAAATTAGTTTTTAAATGGGAACGTTCACATAATAGGTTTTCTCTTATGTGAACGAATATTCAATTATTCATAAGAGCTTTGATTCAAAAGACATTTTCCTGACATCAACTTTAATAAACTCTATCACACAAAAAAATCTCCACCCGAATTATTGAATGAAAATATGAAATTGACAGAACGGCGTTGGTTGCAACGGTCCTCTATTGATTAATATAAGAGCGTGAAACAGGGCAGATTTGTAATTTGATAAATGAATCGCGTGGCACCGACAGCCGGTGGAAAGCAAACCGGGAACACCGGCAGCAGCCGGTACATCGTCGGACAGCCTGGCATCATTTCAGGAAAATATTCGGCAAGCGAATCCACGTATGGCTTCTTGTCTCTTTCTCAACCGAAACCCGCTGCTTGATACGTGTCCACGCGAGATTGGGTCTTATCAGAAAAAGTCAAAAAGTTCAAAAGCCCCAGCCAAAAATCTAGGCTGAGCTGAGCCGCAGAAGCTATAACTTAACGGCTTAGGAATGGCCCTGGGTCACTGAGAACCAGTCCATCCGGTAAAATAATAAACAAAAAGGTTCATAAAATACAGACAGAGAAGCAGCTAGTGTGCTAGCTAGCTGGAGTCTGAAAGTGAAGAGAGATAGAAAGAGAGAGAGAGAGAGAGAGAGAGAGAGAGAGAAAGAAATGGCGTATTGAATGGGCGAAGATTTTCAGGCTTTGCTTCCAGTTATTGTCTCTCCAAATCTCACGATCGTGAACTCCATTGATCTGCAGCTCTTTCTGTTACAAACTAGTGAAGATGGAAGCAACTGCTGGTATGGTCGCTGGGTCGCATAAAAGGAACGAGCTTGTTCGGATCCGCCACGATTCTTCTGACAGTGGGGTTAGTGTTTTTCTCGTACCCCTTTTAAGAATATACGACTCTCCATAACAATGTTGTTCTTGTTGTTCTTTGCCAGCTGTCTAACTCCCCTTAGGACTTTGATGTACGGCGTGAATTTTAGTTCTTTTTTTTTTCTTTTCTTTTCCTCTTTTTAATTGAGAATGGGTAGTGAGCAGTGATCAGATTGAATTTTCTGCATCAGATTCCGTTTTGGGTATATGGATTTCTTCTTAGACTGCCTTTTGGAGTTCAGATCGGATCTGTTGAGTTTTTGTGGGAGTGAGCTTGATCTTCAATTTTGATTTTTTATTTGCCCTGCATAACACAAATATTCCTAGGGATGGGGCATCTTTTATATATATATATATAAGAAATTGAATTGAATTGATGTGGATAGGCTTAAGTTTTATGTACGTAATTTCTAACTTGGTGTAATGTCTATACTCTGCAGCCGAAACCCTTGAAGAATTTGAATGGCCAAATCTGTCAAATATGTGGTGATACTGTTGGATTAACGGCCACTGGTGATGTCTTTGTTGCTTGCAATGAGTGTGCCTTCCCGGTTTGCCGTCCTTGTTATGAATATGAGAGAAAGGATGGGAACCAGTCTTGCCCCCAGTGCAAGACTAGATACAAAAGGCACAGAGGTTAGCTTGTGCATTAATGTTGCTTTTTGTCTTTGGTCTGGTCCTGAATCTTAATTTTGAAATGACCAAGACTAATCTGGATTTCAGGGAGTCCTCGAGTGGAGGGAGATGATGATGAAGATGATGTCGATGATTTAGAGAATGAGTTCAATTATGCCCAAGGAAATGCCAAGGCAAGGCGGCAGTGGGAAGAAGATGCTGACCTCTCTTCATCTTCTAGACGTGAACCTCAACAACCAATTCCCCTTCTCACCAATGGCCAGCCGGTAATGTATTAAACTGTATTAAACTGTTTTTAAGCTTCTCACTCTAGTTGCTGTCAATGGATCTTACTCTAGATTTCGTCTGCAAATTTTTACCTTTCCATGTTTTGGTGTGTGATTGTGTGTAAGAGCGAGAGGGAGACAGAAAAGGTGGTGTGGGGGGGCGTTGAACAAAGCAAGGATTTAGCACTACATTTTGTTTCTAATTTTAAATTATTGCCTGAAAAATTGATCTCTCTATCACTTACTCTTGTTACTTATCAAATGTGTTCAGTTGTCTTTAGTCTTTATATTTGTTCCTATGTGGGAGTATATTACATGAAATAATGCATACATTTTACTTGTGTCTTTCATTGACTGCCAGTTGCTCAATAATCCTCTGCTCATATTCGATACTTCGTTTTGCAATACTGTTCACTAATTGTCTCTTTACATGGTCAGATGTCTGGTGAGATTCCATGTGCTACACCCGATACTCAGATATTACTTTAGATTTTGTCTGCATATTTTTACCTCCCCCTGTATTTGGGCGTGTGGGTGTGTGGGTAAGAGAGAGAGGGAGACAGAACGGGGAAGGGGGGGGGGGGGAGGATGAATAGAACGAGGATTTAGTACTACATTTTGTTTCTAATTTTAAATTTTAAATTATTGCCACTATTGATCTCTCTATCACTTAGTCTTGAGCTGTGATTTAGAAGTGAAGAACAACCATCAAAAGATGTTATGATGAACTTTTTTATATTCACTGTAATTAAACATTATATATGTTCCTATGTGGGGGTATATTACATGAAATAATGCATATATTTTGCTTTTGTCTTTCATCGACTGCCAGTTATTCAATAAATCAATAATCCTCTGCTATATGTGGTACTTCATTTTGCAATACTGTTCACTAATTGTCTCTTTATATGGTCAGATGTCTGGTGAGATTCCATCATGTGCTACACCCGATACTCAATCTGTGCGAACTACATCAGGTCCTTTGGGCCCATCTGAAAAGGTTCACTCACTTCCCTATATTGATCCAAGGCAACCAGGTATAGAGTTAACTTGAAGTGATACTACGATACAATATTTCATGGTTATTATGAATTTTCAATTGACCATATCTTTGTTATTACAGTTCCAGTAAGAATTGTGGACCCATCAAAAGACTTGAATTCTTATGGTCTGGGAAATGTTGACTGGAAAGAAAGGGTTGAAGGCTGGAAACTCAAGCAGGAGAAAAATATGGTGCAAATGACTGGTAGATACAATGAAGGGAAAGGAGGAGACATTGAAGGGACCGGTTCTAATGGAGAAGAACTTCAAATGTAAGCTGCTTATGCCATTTCGATTAATGTTTAATGATTAAATGATCATAATTGGGAAGTGTTGCAGCAATCTTTGCTTATTTAAGTTAGATGATTATATAATTTTTCTTTGAACTGCATTTAATGTCATTAGAGGTGACTTGCATTCTCTTTTCTTACAACAATTGCATGTTAAATTGCATTTTCTTTCCCTTTTATTATAGATTTAGTTACTCATAGTTGTATTACATCATTTTGCCCTTTTTTTTGGCTAGAAGTCCAGAACTATTTTATTTTAAATTAAATTTATAACTTACAGACAGAATATAGAAGCTTTCAATACTTACACAGTTTGAATTTCATTTCTTTTACCTTAAGTTAAATGGTCAATTGATTTTAAATTAAATTTTGTCTTGACAGGGTTGATGATGCTCGACAGCCTTTGAGTCGTGTGGTGCCTATTCCTTCATCTCAGCTGACCCCTTATCGTGTTGTTAT
Source organism: Ormosia emarginata (assembly GCA_029884605.1). NCBI lineage: Eukaryota > Viridiplantae > Streptophyta > Magnoliopsida > Fabales > Fabaceae > Ormosia > Ormosia emarginata. The sequence continues at coordinate 67,494,102 of JAQQTP010000082.1, forward strand.
CATACTCCGGTTGATTATTCTTGGCTTCTTCTTACAATACCGTGTAACTCACCCTGTGAAAGATGCTTACCCACTGTGGTTGACATCAATTATTTGTGAGATTTGGTTTGCCTTATCCTGGCTCTTGGATCAGTTTCCAAAATGGTCTCCCATTAATCGTGAGACTTATCTTGACAGGCTTGCTTTAAGGTCGGATTGCTCATTTTATCCATGTTTTGTTGGGCTTGGCATCTTGGTTTAACTATGATGTGGCATTTCTATTTCACTAATCCTATTTGTCTTGTTTAGATATGATCGTGAAGGAGAACCATCGCAATTGGCTCCTGTTGATGTTTTTGTTAGTACAGTGGATCCCCTCAAAGAGCCTCCTCTTGTAACTGCAAACACTGTTTTGTCTATACTTTCTGTTGATTACCCTGTCGACAAGGTTTCCTGCTATGTATCAGATGATGGTTCAGCTATGTTGACTTTTGAAGCCCTTTCAGAAACAGCTGAGTTTGCAAAGAAGTGGGTGCCCTTTTGCAAAAAGCACAATATTGAGCCAAGAGCCCCTGAATTTTACTTTGCCCAGAAGATTGATTACTTGAAGGACAAGATTCAACCTTCTTTTGTAAAGGAGCGACGAGCAATGAAGGTTGTTCTTGAGGCATTTAATTTCCATTTCCAATTTAATATTTTTATCTAGGCAGCATGTTTAACGTGCCAAGTGAAAACTTTGTTGACAACTAAGCATGCTGTTCTAGTACTTAAGCATACAAAATATTCTATGCCTCTCCCCACCCCTGGCCTGTCTTTGGGTACATGACTGTAGAAAATTAAATATAGATAATTTTGCCTAACAGAGAGAATATGAAGAATTCAAAGTACGGATCAATGCCCTTGTAGCCAAAGCTCAAAAGATGCCAGAAGAAGGTTGGACAATGCAGGATGGAACTCCTTGGCCTGGAAATAATCCTAGGGATCATCCTGGAATGATTCAGGTGTTACCATTTTCTCCAAATTGCACATATAATATATGCCCTTTGTCTGTTATATTTTCAAGTTAATTGTAATATTTTGTTGTATGCAGGTGTTTTTAGGTCATAGTGGAGGGCTTGATACAGATGGAAATGAGCTGCCTAGACTTGTTTATGTTTCTCGTGAGAAGCGACCTGGCTTCCAACATCACAAGAAGGCTGGAGCTATGAATGCTTTGGTTTGTCATGCTGAAGCTTCTTATTTTATTTGTTTTATGGTTTTATTTGGTGTATACCTTTTTTTTTTTTTTAATGGCTGTATCTTGTTTTGCTCTTATTGAGTTTATGGCCTTTATGTAGTGGTAGGTTTTGTTCATCAGCTTATGTCAAAAAACTGAATATATAAGAAAAATAACCTACAAAATGATATTGATTCAGCATTGCATGACTATGAGTAACATTTTCTAAAGCTGCTTTAGGATGTGAATGATGTTACTAGGTGATCATGTGGATTTCGTGTGAGTCAGTGGGGGAAATTATTGTTCTTCCTTTCTGCAAACCAATTAGGCATTTCCTTACTGTGCCATGGTTGGGATGATGGCTGTGCATTTTTTTTTAAACCAGAAAGATATGTTCTGAGCATATCTAACTACAGTTTATCTTGTGTGATGTAGATTCGAGTTTCTGCTGTCTTGACCAATGGTGCATATCTTTTGAATGTTGATTGTGACCACTATTTCAATAATAGCAAAGCTCTTAAAGAAGCCATGTGTTTCATGATGGATCCTGTTCTTGGAAAGAAGACATGCTATGTACAATTCCCTCAGAGGTTCGATGGCATTGACTTGCACGATCGATATGCCAATCGCAATATTGTGTTCTTCGATGTAGGTCTCACTTTATTTTTTGTTTAGTTGCAACAACGAAAATATTTTCTTTCCTTGCATTAATCTCCACTGCCATGGCTAAATTTCGTTTCTTTTTTTTTTTGGTACCTGTCAGATCAACTTGAAAGGTCAGGATGGTATTCAGGGCCCAGTCTATGTGGGAACTGGTTGCTGTTTCAATAGGCAGGCTTTGTATGGTTATGATCCTGTTTTGACTGAGGAAGATTTGGAGCCTAACATTATTGTGAAGAGTTGTTGGGGTTCTAGAAAGAAGGGAAGAGGCGGCAAGAAGTACAGTGACAAGAAGAGGGCAGTTAAAAGAACCGAATCCACCATTCCCATCTTTAATATGGAAGACATAGAGGAGGGTGTTGAAGGTATGCTATAATGAAAATCTCTTTCTCTTAACTTTTTTATTTATGGTTGTCTATGCATGTAGAATTTTGTATGTTAAATTTCATGTAATTTCATTTTACCCCCTATCCCACTAATCAACTTCACAGGTAATTTACACTAATTTGCTATAGTTTGTTAATTGTCTGAAAGATGAGATGACAATGTCTTATCCTAGGTGATATTTGAGAAATGCTGGCAACACTCTTTTGGACACTCCTTTCAGCACTCGTTTTATTATTAGTCCAAAAGCAAGTGTTGCTAGCATACCTCCCCTAATAATCCTTTTAAGTGTATGATGTGGACTGATAGAAAAGCAAGTGTTCGTTCAAAAGAGTATGTTGCTAGCATTCTTCGGTGATATTTATTGCATCCTTTTGCAGGGTATGATGATGAAAGGTCACTTCTTATGTCTCAAAAGAGCTTAGAGAAGCGTTTTGGTCAGTCTCCAGTTTTTATTGCTGCCACCTTCATGGAACAGGGTGGCATTCCACCTTCCACCAACCCTGCAACTCTTCTTAAGGAAGCAATCCATGTTATCAGCTGTGGTTATGAAGACAAGACAGAATGGGGCAAAGAGGTGAGCATGTCTGTTTTTCATTGTGCTTTTGATTCCTGTCCTCTGCTATAAAGAAATCTGAGATGTGAGATTAATGAGTAGCTTGTTTTAGTTTATTAATTAAACATTTTCTGACTACACCAGATTGGATGGATCTATGGTTCTGTGACTGAAGATATCTTGACTGGGTTTAAGATGCATGCTCGTGGTTGGATTTCCATCTACTGCATGCCACCTCGCCCAGCATTTAAGGGTTCTGCTCCCATCAATCTCTCTGATCGTCTCAATCAGGTGCTTCGGTGGGCCTTGGGTTCAATTGAGATCTTTCTAAGCAGGCATTGTCCCTTGTGGTATGGCTACAGTGGGAGGTTGAAGCCACTGCAGAGGCTTGCTTATATTAACACCATTGTCTACCCTCTTACCTCAATCCCATTGATTGCTTACTGTGTGCTTCCTGCATTTTGTCTTCTCACAAATAAATTTATTATTCCTGAGGTAAGTAATTTCTTCCATCTCATTTTTGCTGATAAATTTATAATTCTTGATGTGGTCTGATTGTCGATCTTTCTAAATCTTAGAAATCTGATAATATTTGGTTAATTATATGCAGATAAGTAACTTTGCCAGCATGTGGTTCATTCTCCTCTTCGTCTCCATTTTTACTACTTCAATTCTTGAGCTTAGGTGGAGTGGAGTGAGTATAGAAGACTGGTGGAGGAATGAACAGTTCTGGGTTATTGGTGGGACATCCGCTCATCTTTTTGCTGTGTTCCAAGGGCTGCTAAAAGTTCTTGCTGGGATCGATACAAATTTTACTGTTACATCAAAGGCATCAGATGATGATGGGGATTTTGCTGAGCTTTATGTGTTCAAGTGGACATCACTTCTTATCCCTCCTACAACAGTGCTTATTGTGAATTTGGTAGGGATTGTGGCTGGTGTGTCCTATGCCATAAACAGTGGTTACCAGTCTTGGGGTCCACTACTTGGCAAGCTGTTCTTTGCTCTCTGGGTCATTGCCCATCTATACCCATTCTTGAAGGGTCTGTTGGGTAGGCAAAATCGTACCCCAACCATTGTTATTGTTTGGTCAATTCTCCTTGCTTCTATATTCTCCTTGCTGTGGGTGAGGATCGACCCCTTCACCAAAAGCTCCAACAATGCTGCCAATAGTCAATGTGGCATCGACTGTTAGTTTATCCCCTTCTGTTTTTAGACACTCAAGGTTGCAATCGTGTATATAGCAAGAATTCAGTCTATGTCAAAGTTGTCTGGAGGATTGACCCCGCCCTTTATGCATGAAAAAGATGGAGGGAAAAAAAAAACCTTTTATAGCATTCGTGTTGTGTATTGTTTATTTTCCTTTTACGTGTTTCTTCTTTGGTCCTAAGTTACAAGAATACTTATGTTGAGATGTACGTCGGTGTTACATTTTTTGTCCACGTAATATAAATTGTTTCATGCGAATAATTTAATGAAAGCAAACAAGGTGCCGTGTGCAGTTTGATTCCTATGCGTGTCTTCTTTGTTATCTATCCTCTTTTTGCGGTTCGAGGACGGGGCAAGAACCCAAAATTAACATTTTACACATTTATGATAATTATTAACTAGATGCAATTGGCTTTTGAGCTTCTAAACTCTAAAAGAATTGGGGATTAGCAGCACTAGATTAGGGTTTCATTCTCTCTAAATGGGGCCATAACATAGGCAATGAACACCGCGGGTTCTTCATCCAACAAGAACCGCATCCGCGTTTCGACTACTAAGAAATCCCTTTTCTTTTACGTCAATCACAAAAAGCTACTTGGGCTTCCCCCATTATTCTCTATTTATTTATATTTTTTTATGTGACATTATCCTTTATTTATTGTATTTAGAATCATTAAAAATTGAAAATAATTTAATTTAATTCAAAAGCCAAATCTCAAATTTGAAACTCTTCATAAAAAATAAAATTTAAATTGATTTGCAAATCAAATTTCTTATTTTGAAACACATAAAAAACTTAATTGAATTAATTTTATATTAATAATTTACTTTATTTTTACTTAAAATAGGCTAAACGACTTAATAAGGACAAAAACATAAAATTAAATGATTAAAACCAAAATAAAATCCACTCAAATCTAACTTAGTTTGTGTAAATTTCTATTTTTATATAACTAAAATTAAAAAAGATTTCCAAATAAAATCAATTCTATTTTTTTAACTATCTAAATAAAGAATTTCATTTATAAATCAAATCAATTCTTAATTATTTGATTCCAAACATTCTCTACAAAATCAAGATTACAAGAACAGTTGATTTCGACCTTGAAGATGAGAAGTTAAGACACGAGAAAGACAAGACAGACTATAAAATGCTCAGTGGTAACATATATAAACGAAAAACCAAAACCATTATTCCATTCTCAATTGCTTATAAATATGATTTGTGGGGAAAAAAAAGTTAACCAAATATGCATAAATGGAGTATGCAGTTCCGCCTCTTAGCTTGAGTGGAAACACAGCACTTGACTCATCCTATTCCTCGTCATCATCATCTACCAGTATCCTCTTGCATGCTTCGTAGCACATGAAAGAGATTCCTGCAGCTGGCACCAATTTCATGCAACTAGGTCCCAGCCCTCTATATAAACCCTGCATCCCTTCTTGTTCAAGTATGCTTGAAAGTGCATGAATCACATTTTTGTAAACTTGCCTTCCACTGAGAGCTCCCACTTGCATATGCTTGCGAGCCACCTCAAGTGGAAAAGTTGCAGTACTTGAAATGGCACCAGCTGCTGATCCAATCAAAAGGGTTTCGATGTTGCCAATCTTATTTTGTTTAAAAATTTTCCGGTATGCTTTCCGTAAAGTGTCATAGGCAAAGTAATTGGTGGCAGAATATGGAATGACTCCAATAAGACTGGGAGCGAGGCCTCTGTAAAGTTCTGCAGGACCCTCTTCTTGAATTATTTTCAAGAATGCATCAAGTAGGCCATCATAAACACCTCTCTGCAAAATCCCTAACCAAGCTTAAGTTTTCCCTTTTATTTTCAGGTAGGATGCTAAAACATAAATGTGGGAAAGCAAACTTCTGTATATTTTTTATGTACATACCTGAATAGTTAGTCGAGTCTTGAGTAACTCAAGAGGATATGTGCATATAGTTGAACTCACTCCAGCACAGGCACCTGCAATCAATGATGCAGGGATAGGGAGTTTGGCCTGCTCCCCAGGCTCTGGTGATAGGTTCTTATTAACTGTATCGTAAGCAAATAACTGCAGAAACAGTTGAAAATATATTGAGATACATAAAAAATAACATGTAAAACTTGATCACTGTCTAATAGATAAAATAATTCTTTTCACAATTAGAAGCAAGAATCTCAAACAACACATTAGCAAGTACAAGAACAAAGTGATTGTTTTTCTTTCTATATGCAAAATCAGATTGTATCCTTACTGTTTCCTGTGCGCTCAAAAATGGATCTGAGAGGGAAATGTGAGGCAAACAAGTGTAAAATTTCTATAGCTTGGAAGTTTGGAAATTATGAGATTCTATGCTTCTCTTCCCTAAAAACAACATGCAGAAATACTCTCTTCAACACAAAAAGAGCTCGTATCATGTATGTGGCTCTATCACAAAATCAAATTAAGGAAATTCATCATGCTAAGTTAACTTGGAGGAAAGTGACTTCCCTTAAAGAAAATATTTCCTGAAGAGACTAAATAACTAGTACTTAAGACCACGGCCATCAAAAGTAGTAACTGACATCTATAGAACTGCTAAACATCTAGACTAATGCCATAAATGAAGAGGTGGAGACCTCATAAAAATCACCCTCAGGAATGAAGTTCATTCAAGTGCAGGGGTAAGACTGACTTATTAGAAGTTGAATTCACATTTTAACAGGCAGAAAATTGTGCAACTTAGGTTGAAGGGCCATTATATATATTAGCAAGTTGAAGGGCATAACCTAGGGGAAAATTGCTCATGGAGCTAAATTGAAGGGCCTTTATATATTTTTAGCAACCCCACCAAAAAAACCACAAAAAATGAAGGCATTATCATATATATGAAAGTTCTTTAACAACATAAAATCAAAGCATTTTAAGTACTAAAACTGTTACAGGATTAAAAAGGAGTCAGGGAGATGTAAAGCATCCAATTAAAACTTAGAATGAATTCTGAGAGCAACACACCCAACTATATGTCATTAAGATCATTCCAGAGGAAGGAACATCACCAAATGCTAGCTAAAAATAATACCTTTTTCAGTAGTAAGGACAAAATGAATAAATTGTTGGGAAAGACAAGCAAATATATTGTAGAAGGAAACAGTTGAAGGTAGGTAATATCATGAAAAGCAATGGTTCTGTTAAGCACAAATTTTCAATGTGTGGAAATCTTGATGAATCTGAAAACATTGAAAAGGGTGGCCCAGTGCATGAGCTCCCACCATAAGCAAAGAGGCTGTTTCTGCAACCAGGTCACATGAATCACAAAACATTATAACACCAAAAAGGTTTGGGGACAAAATTAGCATAAATTACATATTTAAATATATTGTACTTCTGTTAAAATGATAACTTTTGTGATCACATATCATAGCACACTCAATTTCCTTCTCTTCATATAAAAATAGATGTATTAAATTTTTTTTTTTTGGTCATAGACCCAGCAAAATGAGCAAACTAAACAGAAACTAATCTAGAAAAAGTTACTCCCACCAAATCATTTAGCAAAATCTGAGACAGAGACAATCCCTTACTCCCTTTGGAGGAGTTTGATGGAGTTGATACAGAAGTACCCCTGAGTGAGAGAACTGAACTAACCAATCTGCGGCTCTATTTGCTTCCTGAAAAGTATGACAAAGCTTCACACACCATTGCTACCTTAGAATGTTGTGAACGGCTCTAACAAGAGGATTACAAGGGTGATTGTCATTACACCGATGTTCAATCATCCCCAGAGCAACCAGAGAATTAGCTTCCAGCAAAACCTACTTAAATCCACAATTCCATCCTAGCTCCAACCCAGAAAGTATACCCCAAACCCTTGATGCATTGAATTGATATTAGCACTTATAAAAGCTCATTTTAACTCCTTTTATCATCTGTAAACAAGAAAAAGTATTTAATTCACTAATTTCAAGGAAATGTCTAAAACCATCAGAAGATTTGGGAATTGGGACATAAATCTTTTTTATGGCCCTTCAAAAAAACCTTTGAAACTATGGTGTCATGGCCTCCTTACCCAATAAATCACCCATCAAACTTACAGTTACCAGAATTCAAAATTCATAGGTTAATTCATCAGCAGTTGTAATTAAATGTAAACTCAGGAATCTGTTAAACATTCTTCTTTCACATTGAAAATATGAATGGCCGTCCGAGTAAAGTAAAGCATCAACTATCAAATGCGGATAAATGAAACAAAAGGCCTGAAAAGCATCTATATATTACCTCAATGGCCTTGCTAGGTGCAACCCGAATGACATTAACGAGATTACCCCTAAACAAACCCTTCCAGCCATCAGTGTTTATAATATTGTGGAACACCTCAGTGGTAGAATGGCCACTAGTTCCAACCATCAAATGAGTCCTTATAGTCTCCAAGGGTGCCACAGCAGTGCGGGACACAGCCCCAGCAATAGCGCCACTAAACAACCTCCTGAGCGAAGGGTTCCTGATCTTAATCTTGAGTTTAAGGCCAGTGCCAGTGCCAGCCTTTTCGTTCTTGGTCTTAACCACTTCCTCCTCTTCTGGAACCCCAACAATCTGAACTTTTCCCTGAGATTTCACATACTTGAAGTACAACTCGTTGAAGGGAAGTTTCAGATTCAGGTCATCATTACCATTGCCGCGGGAATCAGAAGGGTTATTGGGTTGAACACCAAACCCCATTCCCATTTGACCAACGCTGGCAAACAAGCCTCCGGGATGGTAGTACCCATCAGTATCACGCTCATTCCATTGAGACCCCAAATTGCAGACAGAGAAAAGCCCATCTCTTTTGTCATCGAATACTTGAATTCCCCTCCTACCCATCAACCACACACACAACCTTGTGAATTCTGATGTGATAAAGCTTGTTTTTTCGTATGTTTCTTCGTTCTAGGGTTTAATGAGTAATACAGAAATCTATCTCACAGTCATGGTTTCAGGGAGATTGTGAAATAGTCATTCTGAGGCAAAGCGTATCAGGAAAAGATTCGAAAGAAAAAGAATAAGGTGGTGGTGGTTGTTGTAGAGAGAGGTGGGTGAATGAATATGTTACATGTGTGTCCCTCAGGGGTATTTGGATGTCGGTCTTACGTTAAATATGGCAATCGAAATCCAAGGTTTTGTGCATTTGTTTGCTTAGCTGCCACAGCTGCAGCTTGGTGAATTGAGAGGTTAGGTATTCTTCGCTCAGCTTGTGCTGCGTTGCTGTGCCACCCACCAAATTCTCTATTTCATAATATATATTTTTACTTTACCCCCAAAAAAATCAAATAAAAAACCTCAATTTCATGAAAGAGATCGCATTTTGACGTTGTTTGACTTCCTTTCTTCTGCTTTTCTCATATTCATGGCGTTTGCATTCATTATTTATATTTTAATCTAGAATTTTCTTATTTGATCTTTTTTCAAAATATTATTATTCATACTATTATAAAAGGAATTATTTCATTTTGTCACAATTTTTTCCAATATATATATCCTTGTTTTTGGTATATATCTAATCTAATTATCTATATTATACTATTTCGTCTGGTTACAATTTGATTTTTCTCATAATACTATTATTATACTATTATAAAATATATTTTCTCATTAGTTTAGGTTAAGTGTCACACCAGTGTGAAAAGATTGCCAAAACATTGGAGGCAAACTTTGTCACTGATTAATTTACCAACCCGACTGTTTGTATTTGATTGATTTCTTGATCTTTTTTAGTTTTCCTTTTTCTCTCAGGCTAACAACCAACAATCAAAGTCTTGCTTTCTACTGCTGAATTCAAATGCTGTGGAAAACTCTTGGGTACACCCTACACGCTGTGTTCTGCCATTAGTCCATTATTACCGTGTGTAGATATATAAGCTACGGCACGTGATTCTTGTTAGTTTCTTGGGTTGCCATTTTTGACGTACTCAGTTCTTTTTTTTTTTTCTTTGTTTTTGGTCTTTTGACGTACTCAGTTCCACTGCACATTTCCTATGAGCTGGTTTCTTGGTAAGCCTTTCAATTTCGAGGACAATCGAAGTCAGGCCTCCTTGGCCCAGAAACAATAAACTCTCATGAAACAGGGCCAGTATCAACTGCTGATGAGTGATGAACCCAAAGGAACAGAGAAGATAACAAGGTAATTATTAATGATTAGTCTCTGTTAAGTACCCAAAAAAAATGATTAGTCTCTTTTGTTGTCCTTTTTTTTTTCAATTAGAAAGGAGGTCCAAGATTGACAGGGGGAGGCGGAAGATAAGTTAAAAGTAGAGGTGAAGCGGGCCAAATGGTCTCATTATGATTTGACCCCAGTTTTTTTTTTTTTTTACACGTAGATTTGACCCCGTTTCAATTAGTCTCCAAATAGATTTGATATCATTTGAGTTAAGGTTCTTGAAAAACTAATGAAATAAAAGGTAAAATAATAAAAAATTCTAGAATAAGAGAAAAGGTATACTAAAGAGCTATTTAATTGCCTTGGTTCATAGAATCATAATCAATAATAGTTTACCCTATTTACTGCTTACCAAAAAAAAAACAAAAAACAAAAAAGTCATGTCTTAGTTATAAGAAAGAACATATCTAGTCCAATGAAGCATCAATATTTTAAAATAATTGTCATATTAATATACAATATGTCTCCGATATTTTTAGATACTTTTAACTTATATTTTTAAATTATTTTTTGAACTAATTTATGTATTAATATAAGTGAAATAATATGATGATTTGATAAATAATAATATTTTATTTTATATACAATGATTAAAGTTTGTTTATGAAACATCAATGCTTTTATTTAAATTCAAGATTTATATTTTTATGTAAATATTTATTAATTTTATATGTTATATATTAATTGTACCGTGTATTATAATTTTTAAAATTTATGTATTTAATATGTTAATCTTGTCTCATATCTATATCTCATATATGTATCTTTAATTCTTACATCTAGTCTACTCTAGTAATAAAGGCTGAGTTGAATATGCAGAAGTTGTTCCTTATTTATCAAAAATATTGCTATAGTACTCTCTTTCAATGTTAATTTTGGGTCTTGGTTGATTACAAACTTATCTGATAGGAGGTCCCTTCATTTTCTTGATTTTCCTTCTTGGTGTACAATTTTTGCGGTTGCTGCTTATCTATTATGGCAAGTTCGAAATGAGTACATCTTCACACAAACTGTCATGATTAACCAAAATTTATCTTATAGAGTTTGGGGGAGAGTGCAAAGCTACTCGACCTTAGATCCCCAGATTTCTACCGTGATGGATCCTAATAGTAAATATCCGTCTTTAATTGCTTGGTATTTTCCTCCTCAGGGTTTGGTCATGGCCAACAGTGATGGATCGGTTATTCATTGCCATGTTGCGTCGTATGGTGGGTTGGTGCTTGCTTGGAAGTTGTTTACTGTGGAGTTGTGGGGAGCTTTTTACTCTCTTGAGCTTGCTTGGAAACTGAATTGCAGAAGGGTGATAATGGAAATGGATTCCTCTAGTGCTTTTGAGTCTTGGTGCATAGACCCTCACCATCCTTCTGCTCCTCTTCTTCATAGCATTTAGGAACTGCTATCTAGACCTTGGCGGGTTGTGCTTGTTCATGTGTAGTGTGAGGCAAATAAAGTTGCAGATACATTGGCGAGACATGGCCATATCTGTGATTTTGGTGTCCACTCTTTTGATCGCCCTCGTTTATTGTTGATCTCCTCAATTTGGGGTAGCCTTTGATAGACGGCGGGTGCTATGGTACACCCTGCTAAATTTGGATGTATTATATACCCTTTTTTTTCAGGTTTTAATTTACCATACACCACCATTGACCGAATCTGAAAGTTCGTGAGGAGTACGTTTGTGGGTCGCAGTGTGTGGCGTTGTGCTCGACAGCAACAGATTTGGTCCTAGGGAGCGACGACGGTGTTTGGATCGGGATGCACGACGGGATCTGGGTTTTGATCAGGACGCATGGCGGCGAAGCGGCACGATGGGCTACTGGTCAAAGGTCGTGGAGCGACGACTTCAGACTGGTCATGCGGGGTCAGATCTGCTTGATCCGCGCGGTCCGACAAGGGTAGAGCTCGGGGGCGCGGTGTCGTTTCTTGGGTGGTCGGATCTATGTTGGCTGCACGGTTGCCGGAGTGGTGGCCTGTCCAAATGGTGGTTGGTTTTTGATGGTTTGTTGTGTTGGTGAAGTTGGTTATGGGTGAAGGTTAATGGTGGTTTGTGGTGGTTGTGGGTGGTGGGTTTGGGTGAAAAGTTGAAGATGGTGGTTGCAAGGTGGTTGTTTGGTGATGGCTATGGAGGTTGAACGTTGAAGATGGTGAATATGATTGTTGGGTGGTTTCTTTGCAAGGTGGTGGCTATGGGTTAATAATGAAGGTTGATAGTGGTGGGTTAAAGATGAAAGTGGTGAGTTAACAATTGGTGGCAGCAAAGGTTTATGGTATGGGAGGCTATGGTTGTGGGTGAAGATGGAGGTGATAGAGTTATGACAGAGATGAAGGAAAGTAGGCGGTGGTAGGTGACGACTGGCAACAGACGTGATGGTGGCCGCCGACAGTTATGGTGGTGGTAGTTTAAAAAAACTTAAAACAAAAAAAAAATCAACAAGTTATAGATTATTGATCTTAGTCGTTGATGTATTTTTTAATACAATCAATGATTAAGATTGTCAAGGTGTATCATACACCTTTCAAAGAAAGTTGTATATTAGCCTCCACCTTTGATAGGCTTGTGCTTTAGTTTCTCTTGGTTGTTTTGGGCCTGCTGGCCTCGTTGTAGATCTAGAGATAAAAAAATGTTATTTTTGGGTTTTGACCATGTATCCCATTTGAGAGTTGTCGCGACGATAAAGCTTTTATTTTTTCATGTTTTAAAATTGAGTTTTGTTAATAATGTGTCTTAACAACACATGTTAAAAAATTAAAATATTATTTATTATTTATTTAAATTATTTAAAAGAGAAAACTATTAATTACTTTTTAAAATTTTAAAATATTAAATATTTATATTTTTTATTTAAAATTTTTATTCCTTAACCTGTACTTTTAAGGAACACACATTATTAAAACACTTTAAATTTTAATTTTTTTTTTTTAAAGCACGATTCATTTAGTAGGACACTTAGAGAAATTCTTGCATAAATATAAAATATCTAGTTAAGTGTATCAGATTAATCAATATTTAATATTTTTATTAATTTTATATCACATAATTAAAAATATAAAAATTTATAAAAATATTAAATATTAATTAATATAATATATTCAATTTAAATATTTTAAATTTTAACAAGAATTTTTCATGTAGTCATTGCTATACTCTTTCAATACTATGCTAATACAATGGTACTAGAAATATTTTTGACGCTACAGACATGGGAAAACTAGGCCCAAAATGTCACCAATGACGCATAAGTTGCTGCAAGAAATTATGATTTAACTTTAGTTAGTTAAACCGAATATGTTTGATGTATATAGCCACTCCACCTAGTGAAACAAAAAAAAAAAAAAAAGCCTTTCTTATTGTTGAGCATTTAGCTAAACCAAAAAAGCTATACATCTCCAATTAACATTGGGCGCTACAGTCCATAGAATTGAATGTAAACTACCGAAATATTCTTAGATAGACACAAATATAACACATTATATTTAGGTACATTCACAAAAAATTAAAGAAAGATAATAGTTTGATATGATAAGTGAGTTTAATGGAATCAAACCATCATCTTTCTCTAACTTTTTATGAGTATGTCTAAATGTGATATGTTACATTTGTGCTCATCTAAGAATATCTCGTAAACTACCACCTATGACCTGTAGACAGTGGAGTTCATGCACGAAAAGGGCTTTGCTTTCTCATCTTCCATTAAGGCCTTGGTCGCCGTTCTTTTACATATGGCATGGATTTGAAACTCCCTTTCAATCTGTTAGAGCGTCAGGCTCTAATTTCTCATTAAAAAATAAGCGTGGACATAGTCAATTGACATAGTCACAAGAGTCCACATAATCACAACATGATGAGTGATAACACAACAGATTTTGGATGTATCAATTGTGAATTATCGCGTTCACACAGACGCTCATTCTTTAATGTTTGATCTTTAGAGAAAAGCTACTTTGCCAGCTCGGGAGAGGCCTGGATCAGTATATAGATAGGGATGATAAAAGCTCCTTATATTTAAAAATATTTGTAGGAACATCTCATTCAGAAACTCGAATTTAGATTATTATTTTTGCAAAGAAGGGGATGGAGATAAAAAATACTGTCGAAGTATATGTAGTGACGGAAACGGTGATCGTATCTCCCATTTCATCACATTCTTTTTTCAAAAAAATTATTAAATTATCTTTAATACTTATATTATATATATGTATTAAAATTTTATTTTTTAATAATTTTTATCTATATTATTTTTATATTTATTTAATATTTAAAAAAAGTGAAAAATATGTCAATAGGTACTAGGTAGTGAATTGTAATTTTAATTTGTTGATAGTTTAGACTTAAATTGAAATTGTATATAACTTTTTATATATTTTTTTATTTTTAAATATAATTTTGGTGCCTCACGAGAAATTGATGAAGAGGAAATTTTCTTCCTGAAGCAAGAATTGAGGGCAACGATAGGGGAAAACTAGGAAAGTGAGGACGAGGAACAGAGAAGTACTTTCTGTCCCATCCCATGCGAGTGTCATCTCTAAATATATATATATATATACAATGAGCGTCGTGGATCCCAAAAATAAATTTACTCATGAATATTTAATTTTGCCTTGTACAAATTGCACTCGGGCAAGCTCCCAAGGCTCCTTATCATTATCTTATAGATATTTTAATACTTGCACACCTTTCTATTATACTAAAATTCTACACATAAAGTATGTGTTGAAACTTGAAATATATATATTTTTATTTTTTTATTTAAAAATAAAAGTAGGGTAAGAATAATATAATAAAAATAATGTGCAAATAATAATATTGTTAATTCTAAGAGTGAACATGATCACATGAATTGTATTCCTAAAAGTAATGATTAATTTAAATTTTAATGTTAAAACATTGTGATAAATATGTAGAGCTTGACACAGTAAGATAGCAGCTTGATGGTTATAAATTGAGAACGCACGGGATGTACCATGAAGCAAAATCCTAGGGTATTCTTGGCGCTGCAATAATCATGAGGCTCTTTCCCCTTGCAATCTTGTCAAGCCTATTGCTCAAACAAGTGAGCCTAGTTCTTGGAGACGTTGGTACTGCTTCTTCTTATGGACCCCCATACATACGTGAGTGGATAATTCACTTCTTTTGCTCCAATCTAGATATACTATAAACGAGTAATATATATTAATCTAATCCAACTACATGCCTCACAAACAATAGTGCAAAGATCTCGTCAAAAAAAAAAAAATAGTGCAAAGATGCTATACTAGCTTTCTTGTATTTGTTGCACACGAAGACAAAAAGACCACTTCTTATTTCGTTTGCTTAATTTCTTGTCCTAATTGTTTGGTTATCATCTTTGTGCAGCTACTGCTTGTGATGGAAATAGGCGAGAGCAGTTTCCTCCAGGAAATTTCTTTGTGGCTGTGAATGAAGGGTTGTGGGATAACGGGGCAGCCTGTGGAAGACGATACAGAATAAGGTGCGTGAGTGGAAACAATAGGCCATGCAAAGGTGGTAGTATCGATGTTAAAGTGGTCGATTTCTGTCCAAGGTCGCCATGTCCTAACACCCTGCTCATGTCAGATGATTCTTTTGCAGCCATCTCACGCTTCCCTAATGCAAAAATCAATATTGAATATACCCAGTAAGTGTGTGTGTGTGTATATATATATATATAGATACATACATATTGATATCTTTTATCTTCTCCATTCTCTAATGTCATCATCCAAATAATCAACTTAATTCCATTGCTGTTCATACAGGATATGACATTCAGACGCCACGCTTTATGTACAACTAATTAATAATTAAACGGCATCATCAAGGAAGCTGCTGTTTTGTTACAGAAAACTGCAGAGCAAAATGTGGGAGTGCTGTCTGCTGTGTAACCAAGTATATGGTGCTTGAATGAATATTCAATATCGTGACATCATTAGACTCTTGTTGTTTAGTAGTAAGCAAGACTTTGGCAGTTTGCTTCTTGGAGCCAAAGCATTGATCTATAATAAAATATTTTTGACCTGTGTTTCAATGATAAATTCTAGTGCATCAATGCCCTTGTCACTAACGCTGTTGAAAAGCAAATTAAAATAGCATAACGAATAAATAATTTGGGAAAAAAGATAGAGCATTGCTGTTTCTCACTAAACCATTTTCGTGAGCCAGTCCACCAATATGTTAATTAATGACATCTAAACCATTCACGTGACATTGGCTTGTGTAAAAGACATTGCAATACAAACTTGCATTCTTATGACGTTTCACGAATTAAAATTGGTGTGAAACAGCATTAGTCAAAAAGGTATGCCTGTATGGCAAGACTCGCTGCAATACAAGCAACAAGAATCTAACACTAGAGAACCAAGCGTCGTCAGTTCGTCACTAACCTCAAGCTGATTAAATTACCAAGATTAATGAACATGAAGTTGCATGATGTTATTGTCTCTGGCACTACCAATTTTCCACTAGGCTTTATGTACTTAATTAGCGAACTGAGCAGCGTAGAAAGAATACAAGGGCAATGAATAAAACACAAGATTGTCATTGTGGGAATGACATTTGAAGGTTGCTTCCAGTAGCACAAGAGGATATATCTAGTGCTTTTTAATGGATTTTGCTTCAATATTGTGCAAAATGGCACCTCTATTTTCGCATACTGTTTGATCATAGTGTGGAAATCTAGGGATGCAAGCAAGGTTTGTATACACCTAGCGTTCATAAGTTGCGTGCAATAATTCAAGTAACATCAAATATTTGCATAAATATTTGTGCAATACAAATATTTTATAGAAAATATTTTACATAAATTTAGTATACTTAAATTGGATGCACAATAATTTAAATTAATAATGCGTTAATTGTTAATTAATTGAATTAGTATATCCAAATTTGTACATTAGTTGTACATAAGAATCTCTTAGTGTGTAGTTCGTAATCTATTCATGTACATAATCAAAGCCACCAAATGGCAGCAGTTCATACTCCATAAAAGTGTGCTACTTGGTCGTTATAGATGGGAAATTAATGCTTTCCCATATGTCACAGGCACGACAAGCATTGCAGTATTTCAAATCATATATATATATATATATATATATATATATATATATATATATATGGGGGGGTATTGGTTAAGGTAGCATGTTTTACAGAAAAAAATTGTTTCATGGCCACAGTTTCGATCAACTAGACAACTACCATTTGAAAAGGGGATTGGTATCGGGAACATGTTGGCAATGTCGAATATGAATGTTTTCTCTGCTTAGCTTCTTTTATTCATGAACATGCTGGAAACAATTGATGTTCTAATATTATCTCCACATTTGAATGTTCAGATTTGATCCAGAGCTTTACCAGGAAACAGATAATTATTCATCTTGGATTTTGACCATGAATCTAGCTATGAGCAGTCACACAAGAGGAGACTTAAGCCTCCACTGAGTCAAAAGGTCTTGACCAGTTATATTCAGTATGAGTGGGTGATCCATATTGATAATGGGTCGTCGCAAGCTTCAGTTCAACATCCAGTATGTGTACATCCACCACTAATTCTACATCTTGCAGCCATAAATTGAGTATATCAAGCACGCCAGTTAGCATACTAGGAGAAAGTGGTTGGGAACTCATCAACAAAAAAGGGCAGTCATACAAGTAAGCAGCTAAGTGCTGGATAGATACTTATAATAACCAAATTCTGTAGTGGATAATGATTGTTGCACATTAGTGTGCACATCTCTTACATTTAAGAGTATGTGGTAAAATCAAAATATGAATATGTAAAAATAAGAGAAAATAAGATAAAATTAGTTGTAATCGTGTAAAATTTATATAAATGCGATGTAATATAGATGTGTAATATTATTCATCTCTAATTGATGGCAAAGCGTTAATTTTCAAGTGGTGCACAAGCAAGCACTATGGAATAGCCTCATTGCGATATAAAAATTCAGACCCAATCATTACCCATTGTCTGCTAATATTATTGAATAATGCTCAACTCCAAAAAAATAATATTGAATAATGCTTCTTGCACTTTATTTAAAAATCACCTCTTTACATTAGTGATAAATGATAAAATTAGAATGTAAATATATAAAAAAAAAATTAAATTAATTATAATTAAAGAATAAAAATTATATATATATAATAATGTATATATAAATATGTATAACATTATTCAATATTTTATGTACAATAATACAAGATTCTATTTGTCTTATCAAATCAATCCTCACGTTTAACATAATCTTAACAAAAATAGTAAATGCGATACTACAGCCTTAATTTAGAGAGTCGTCCATAATCATTAAAACGAGAGAGAGAGAGAGAGAAAGAGTCGTCCCTAACCTGCCAATCTCTTATTTTTGGCTCTCAGACCTAGGAAAAGTAATATATAATACATATTAATATTTTATATTATTTATACTCAAATTTACACATACTTTGCATTTATACATTCCTTACATCCTTTATAGTAAACAATAAGATAATATTTTAAATCATTATTAATTTTTCAAATGATTTAAATTGTAAAAAATTAGAAATATCTTATATAATATGTAAAACTATATATACTGTTTTAGTAATTACAGTGTATGTACATTCTCATCTCTCCAACTTTTTGAGGAAATCAAATTGATTTTGTGAATCTTGGCAGTCTCATCCTGACTCGAGCTGGGCACTTAATTTGTCTCACTTTGCATAAGGTGAGTTTAAAACTTGTCCTACTTTGAGACAGGATACGTGTCAATTCATCACCTCAGTATCTCTTAGGGATGGTAATTTTATCTACTGAAATGGATATCCCACAGATAATATCTGTAATAAGAATGAGTAATATTTATTTAATTTTTTTGTGGATATAAATATCCATTTAAGTTATTCTGTTTAATAAATGGGAATGGGAGTAGTTTCTCCCGTACCCGTGGGTATCTGCAAAAAAAAATATTTATATAAAATTATTAAAAATTTTATTATATAAATTAAAATATTATTATATTATACTTTTTTTTAATTTATTTTATTTTATTTATTAATTTATTAATTTTATTTATAATTTCTTTAAGTACTGCGGATATCTGCAGTACCCGTTTATCCTCGGAGAATAATAAACGGGTGCAGAAATGACAGATATGGGGGGTGGGGACGAGGGCATATATTATCCGCGGGGCGGGGATGAGAGGCTACTATCCGCCCCCCCGTCTCGCCCGTTGCCATCCCTAGTATCTCTCATTTAAATAAATCATGATTTTATTAGTTATTAATAAAGTTGATTATATTAATATTTTTATTAATTCAATATTTATTTTGAACATATTTTTAGTTTATACAAATTGATGAATTAATTTTAAAATTATAATTATTATATAAATTTAATTTAAAGTATTTAAAAGTGCAAGACAAGTTAAATAAGATGCGAGTTTTAATATTTTTTCATAGAACAAGTTCAGAATTTTAACCCTTTATAATACATGATAGAGTTAGGTTAAGCAAAGATCCGCTTCTAAGCACCCATTGCCAAGCCTAAAGAGAGACATAGGCTTATGCACAATCACAAAGCCAGACACCCCATCGAAAATAAAAAGATGCAGAAAGAAAGATAAGGACAAGAGGCACTGTCAGGGTTTTAAATTGCGGTCAGCATTACCTAATATGATCGCAATATTGCCGTTGTGGCACATCAGACTACAATTATAGTGTGAACGAAAATCACGTGATGCAACCGCAACAGAACGGTATTGCGACCGCAACAGAATGGTGTTGTGGCCTCAATGGAACGGTGTTGCAGCCACAATGGTGCTCCGTTATGTTTTTTCTTTCAAATCGACAATGTCAGAGCACGAGAAAGAAAAAGAAGAAGAATCTTCAGTCCAATAATTTCATCAACAGAAAAAATGAGAAAACAACCAAACAAAGGCATCAGATCTCATTCACGGGCTCACCTTTCAAGCTTGGAGTTAAAAACTTGAATCTCTATCTCTCATTCTCTCTGAAAACCATCTCCACTCCAATCTCCATCTTGTAGATCTCAGATCACGGACTCACCATCTTGTTCCGGCGCTCCACAAGTGAGCTCTTCTCTCCCATCCCAGTCTCTTTTATGTTTAGTTTCTATGTATGTTCTGTATGGTATGCATGCATCTTGTGAAATTTGGGTGGTTGGGGTTGGATTTGTGTGAGATTTGGGAGGTAGAGAGGGTGGCGATGGGTGAGAGAAAGTGAGACCCGTGAGAGGTTGAGAGGGGCTGAGAGTTTGAGAGTGAGATTGACGAAGAGGGAGGAGAGAGGGGCCGTGGAGGTGGACGACATAGGCGATTGGGCCGAGAGGGGGAGGTGACTGTGGACGTGGGCGGTGGTCGGCGAACTAGAGAGGAAGGGGAAGCACGCAGAGCGAGAGAGGAAGAAGGGGTCACGGGTGGGTCGTGGGTGGATCGGGAAGCGAGAGAGGAAGAAAGGAAAGAGAAAGGATGAGAGATGGGGGAGGAGAGAGAGCTGCGAGACCGAGAAAGAAAGGATGGGGATGAGGATGGGGGAGGATTTTGGGAAAATGGGAATTTGGGGTTGGAACCTTCGAGACCAGAGAGAGAGAAAGGGTGGGCGGGGAAAGTAGGTGGGTTTGCGAGAGATTTGGGGCGAGAGGAAGGGGGAAAATTAGGGAAATTTTTTTGAGGAAAAGAGTGGGAAAAATTGGAAAAGTGGGAAATTGGAAAAAATTTGGGAAGTGGGAAATTGGAAAAAATTATGAGAAAATTGAAATATTTGATAATAGTGTATGAAAATTAAGTTAAGAATAGTTATAATTAATTTGTAGCTTATATTAAGGATTTAAAAATAAAGTTAATTATTTATGAAGTATTAGGAATGGTGATAATTAATTTAATTACTTAATTATTTGTTTAAAAGAAGATAATTAGTAGTCTATATTATGGCTTTTAACTTTAAAGCTAAAGTTAATTATTGATTGTTAATTGAAGGATATTAGTAATAGTGATAATTAAGTTAATTATTGATAATTGTTATAATTTATTTTTGTAAACAGGTATTATAAAATTTAAACAATGCTGCCAAGAGAAGAATTTCCTACGGGAAGATTGGAGGGTATTTCAAGTGATGATATTAGATTGTATTTCGGAACAGTTGTACTTGAAAATCAAAACAACATCACATGCAAACTTTGTGGAAAAGTAATAAAGTGTGGCATTACAAGATTGAAACAACACATAACACATTATAAAGGGCAAGTAGCAGATTGTCCTAAAGTCAACACATTTGTCAGGGAGAATATAATGAAATTCCTCATGAATGGGAAAGCAAAAAAAATTGACTCTAAAAAAGAAAAGAAGAATTCAAAGAAGGCTTAAAGGGAAATGTTGAAGAGGAAGACATGGAAAACCAAATCATGCTAGCTACACAGGAAAGCCTTAGATCACACCATGAATGGGAATACTGTTAGACCATTTGTGTACCGCAAGTGCACGAGTCGTTCAAGTAATACAGATACGAAGTAAAAGTTCGTTCCTACGAGGACAAGGTTTCCATTACTAAGTAGCAACCAATAGCTCAGCTAGATTCTAGTCAAGGACATATAGAATAAAGAAAAGTAATTAATCTAAATCTAAATCACCAAAGCAATAACATAGAGGTTTGAAAATCTAGGGAATCCTTCTTCACTTCTTACTTCATACTAATGATATGCAATCCTTACAAGTAATATAAATGCTTAGTTAGTTTAGCTTGAGAATCTGATTTAGTCAAAAGCCTATGTCTAGGTCGATCAACCCTAGTGTCATTTACCTAATCCACTATGGTTCTTATGGTTGCATGAGGACTAGTGTAAACTCCACTAATGAACGATCTATTCTCAAACACACGTTGATACATGGCTAAAAGGTATATTTCTATCCAGTTAGCGAATCAACTCATCCAAGCCAATTGAACTCGTCGAACATGCATCAACCATACAATGTCCATCTCAACAAATTCCTATGTCTAGTTCATTTGCATCAATTAAGATAATGCAATTGTTGATCAAACAGAAGCAAGCATTAAGCATAGGCATGGAAGAACAAAGCTAAACATCAATAGAAACTCAAATTCATACATAAACATCAATAATCATATAAAGATTCAAAGTATTTCCTAAATACAGCTTCTAATCAATTGAACACGAATTTACAGAGCAAAACAGTGCTCAAAAGATAAGGGAGAAGAAGAAAACTCAGGGAGAAGAGGAAGGATGCCATTGATGAGATCCTTGAAGCTTGAATCCTCTTCCTTAAGGAAGAGGACCTCCAACCTAGCCTCCCTAGGCCTCCAATCAGCCCAAAAATGAAGAACAAAGCCGTAGCTCCTCTAAAATCTAAAACTATCTACGGAGCTCTCCAAACTCTCTTTACAAAATATGACAAAATCTAGTTATAGACTCAATAAAACAGAGGCACGTCGCGGCATTAACATGCCTACGCCGCGGCGCGTGTCAAATTAGGTCACTCACGCCGCGGCATTAAATCCTTGCGCCGCGGCGTTCAAATCTTCGAAGCCTCTGACTTTGGATGCAGGGGATGTCACGCCGCGACATTAACATGCCACGCCGTGGCGTTGATATCTGAAGTGCATATTTGGCTTCCTCTTCCCATTTCAGCTCAAACGCTCCACATGTCATCTTGTTTGGAGCCCTTCCTATGATAGAGAAAATACCAAATCAATAACAAATATAAATTCACTTAATCACATATCAAATATGCTTAGTTTGCTCAATATCATATAAGAAAGGTATCAGAATTGGATATAACAAATATAAGCATAAAACCTTCTAAATATACATAAATACAAGGACTTTAACATTCTTTATAGCTCAGATATAGGGCACAAATAACTTCACTTTGTGTAGTTATCAAATACAGATAACGATTCAGACAACAAATAGGAGGATCAAAAAATATATATGAAGAGGTTGGAAGCTCTCGTGCAAGTGTTGGTAAAGTCAAAAGGTCACAAGATATTTCTGCTGCTTTGAAGTCTTCAGATGTTAACCTTGTGAGAAGTAAAAGCATAAAGCAACCTAAAGTTACTGGTGGTTAGATGAAAACACTAAGAAAAATGCTTGAAGCAACAATAAGCATGTTTCTAATTTATGAGTGTTTGCCTATGAATTTAGTTGATTCTCCTTAGTTGCATATTTTAATTGTTGAAACGGCTGAGGTAGGCAAAGGAGTTAAGTGTCCAACTCCTTATGAAGTTTCAAATGTGTATTTGGAAGTTGAATATAAAAAATGCAAGAATGGATAAATACACTAAAGGGTATCTGGAAAGAAAGAGAAGTCACAATAATGTGTGATGGTTGGACTGATAGTATAAACCATACACATATTATGAATTTTCTTGTTTACTGCAGCAATGAAACAATTTCCCTAAAATTTGTTGATGTTTCTGGTGTTGATACTAGAAATACAGATTATTACTTCCACTTGCTTGACAAAGTTGTAAATGAAGTTGGAGAAGAATATATAGTTCAAGTGGTTACAGACAATGAAAAAACACTAAAAGTAGTTGGGAAAAAATTGATGGAAAAAAGGTCACATCTGTATTGGTCTGCATACGCTGCTCACTATTTGGATCTTTGCTTGGAAGATATAGGGAAAAAGCAAAATGTGAATAAACTATTGATTGATGCAAAGATAACTTTCATTTATAACCACATATGGACAGTAAATTTAATGAAGAAATACACATGAGGTAGAGAAATTGTCCATCCTGGCATAACTCGATTTGCAACACAGTTCTTGCAGCTTCAAGCTATTATGAAGCAAAAGCAAGGCTTAAGAAACATGTTCAACTCAAAAGAATTTAGAAGATCTAAGTTTAGGAAAGAGAAAAAAAAAGGACCAGCATTTGAAGCAAGAAAAATTATTTTGAGTAATGAATTATGGAGTAAGGTTGCTGATCTACTGAAAGTATTTAAACCTATTGTAAAAGTCTTGAGGCTGGTTGACGGCGACGTGAAGCCAACAATGGGTTTTCTTTATGAGGCCATAGATCGAGTCAAACAATTTATCCAGCAAAATTCTCAATATCATACAAGATATAATGAAATAATAGACCAGCGCTGAAGATTCATGCATTCTGATCTTCATTCTGTAGGTACGTCAATAATCAATATAATTTCTAATTTTTTGTTTTGTTATAAAATTTTACTCTCATGCCTTTATGCATAATAATTGATTAAATTTTTTTTTTAGGTTATTTTCTTAACCCACAATTTCAATATAGAGTTGAACATGGATCTGATGTTTATAAAGAAACTTTTGATGGAATCAGTAGCGTCATCATCAAATTAGAAAGAAACATGGATGATCAAATTAAAGCTTTGAATCAAGTTAGTAAATAATGTTTATATTTAAATCTTATAAATTTATAATTAAATATTATATATTTACTTATTGACATATTATATTGTGTTATACAATTGAAGATTTTTAGGAAAACACGTGAATAATTTGGCACACCACAAGCTCAAAGAGCTTGGGTTAGAATGAATCTAGGTAAAATATTTTTTTCTCTTTTTTGTACAAGTAAATCTATTTAAAATTTGTTTATAGTTTTATACTTTATATGACAAATAATTATTCATTATGCTTGGTCATTTAAATAGTTGAATAGTGGTTGATATTTGGATCGTGTGCTCTTGAACTTCAACGTATGACAATAAAAGTTCTTAGTCAAACAACTTCAGCTACAAATTGTGAGAGAAATTGGAGCACATTCAGCTACATTCATACAAAGACAAGAAATAGACTCAAGTACAAAAAGTTACAAAAATATGTCTTCACATATTACAATATGAAGCTGAAAATGAGACATAAAGAAAGGAGAAGTCAAGAAGAAATTGAAGCTAAATTCAATGCAATTAATCTTGACTACATATTTTAAGAAGAAGATCCATTATCTCCTTGGATTGAAGAAAGAGAAGGCCCTGTATTAGATAGAGTACAAAATTCAGAGTGGTTGCTTATAATTGATACTGATGATGAAGATATGGAAGCTAGTGATGATGATGATACAAGTTCTGATGAAAATAATGGTGGTTTAAGTTCTCCTAGTAACAACAGTGGTAATGGTGGTTTAAGTTCTCCTAGTAACAACAGTGGTAATGGTGGTGCTGATGCAAAAATTGAAAAAAAAATTATGATAATGATGAAGAAGATGACAAATATAGGCAAAATGATCCATATTAGAAGATTCCATATAATCGTCGTGACAAAAGCCTAATGGTTGATATAACTACATTTAGGCCAAATATGATTCATTCTGATCATTTATTTGGTGATAATAGAAGAGGTGGATCACAGTCTAGTAGAGGAAGAAGACAACAAAATGTTACACTAGAAGATTCATCTTCTTCGAGCATTACACAAAGTTTTAGTGACCTTGGTCTTGATAAATCATCTCAGAGTAGTCAGAGGTATTATCTACCATCTTATCAGAATCCTTACTTCAGTGCATATGATCAATATGCTGGTAGTAATCAACATCCATCATACTACCAATCTTCAATGAACTATCAAGATCCTTATCATCAATAATCAAGTAGTGGATTCTTTGATTATATCTTTAGACAAGGAGACATGCAAGGTGATAGCCAAAATGAAAGTGGAGGTTATGATCTTCCACGCCATTCTACTATGTGATAATAATTATCATGTAAATTCTATTTATATTGTCATTGAGTTTTTAATTTATTTATATATTTACTTATTTATTTATTATTTTAAATTTAATAATTTACTTTATTATTTTAAAAGTTTTTTAAGTGAGATTTAGTTTATTATTTGTGAATTGCCAGTAAAAAGAATTCTTATAATGCTCATAAATATTTAAGATATTAATTATGAGTTTATATCATGTTTTCTTTTGTAGTGAAATCATGCATCTTAACAGTGGCATTGTTCCTTGCATAATTAGTTACATGATTAAAGTTGCAGGTAATTGTATTTTTCTAACTGAGTTAGATTTTTTTTATCAGTGACTCAATATAAAAAATATAACATGTTTTTGTGAAATTTATTTGAAACTTATTTAAGTTGATATATTATTTAGTTTCTTACTCTCTTATATTTATATATGTCCAAATAAAACTTTAAAATGTCTATTAATAATTATTATAATAATAATTATGTTATTTTAATTATGAATTTAATTTCAATTATTTTTTAAAATGGTACAAAATCTTATCAAATGAATAAAAATTTATAAAAATTATAAATAAAGATATATGAAGAATTATAATAATTATAATTTTTTTATTTTACACAAATTTTAAAAAAATTTATATCACAATAACCACAATTTACATCACAATAATCAGAATGCCTGCAACCATAATAATTACAACCACGACCGAAATTACAATTTAAAACCATAGGTAGGGCAGCCGCCAAAATGCTAAGATCAGAAACTTTTTCTAGGCTTGCGCCCCCAAAACCATACTTCTTTACCAACCAATATTTACATTGGCATCAGCTCCAACTAATTAAAGTGGCCAAGTGGGCATAAGTAACGTTTCAGAGCAGAGAAATGGTAGGAACAAGACAAAGAATTTATTCCTTATTATACGTTCTCTCTGTCTATCTGTTTACAATACTTGAATGAGTTCAAGGAAAATTCGTATATTACTATCAAAATATGACACTATCATATATATTCATATTCTAATGGAAGGAAATGTTCATGGTGCTCCTAAAAAAATTATGGAATATTGGTGTTTTATGAGCTACAATTATAAATATAATATTAAAATAAATAAACAGATCAAATTAATTATTTATTACTTAATTAATAAGTAATAAATATAATCTATATTTTACATATAATTTTTTTTTATAAATTTTAACTGTTAATATTTATATACAAATAAATTTACACATAAAAAATTTAAATCAATCTTGTTTTTTTTTATAGATATATATATATATATATATATATATATATATATATATATATATATATATATATATATATATATATATATAAATTTTAATTAATAATATTTAAAATATAATAATTAATCAATTATAATAGATAAAAATTCTTAGATGGAAAACCGCAAACGTCTCCTCAAAAGCAATTAAGTAAAAGTAGAGTATCCAAATTCGTGATATTGTCCCAACCAACTGCGTCTTATGATCCTTGATACTTGCTTCAATAGATCCTCTTTGCGCTGTATAAGAAAGGCCAGAGTACTAAATGTAGCGACACTTTCTACCTACTAGTCATGCAAAATCTGATAATAATTTTGATATTATGTCGTCTTGTTAATCTTTTCTTTTGTTGTCTTCTTTTATAGCGCCTGAGTAGCAAAGATGGGGAGAGGGAAGCTGAGCCTGAACACTGACGCAAAAGGAGACAAACTAATTCAAACTGTAAAATGGTAGGGGCATTTCTTAAGTGAGTGAAAGGAAGAGAAAAAGATAGATGGATCATGTAATTCCATGCAATTCCTTCTTATCAAAAGGAGGCGTGTACGGTGCTTCATAAATGTTTTGGAGTATGGTGTTCCAAAGGTTTTTACTTATTATAATTGATTAATTATTTTTAAAAAATAAATTATTAATGTGTATATAAATATTATTAATTAAAATTTATAAAAATTTTTGTATGTATAATTATTTGTAATAAAAAAATATGACTAGTCTAAGTTCTTTGTGTATAAATTTATTTGTGTGTAAATATTAACAATTAAAATTTATAAAAAAAATTGTATGTAAAATATAAAACATACCTATTACCTATTAATTAAGTAAAAAATAATTAATCTCATTCATTCATTTATTTAAATATTATATCTATGCTGATTGCAGATCATATAACACTAATACTCCATACATTTTTAGAAGCAACTAAACATTTCCTTATCAAAAAGGCTAAAAAATGAATGTAGCCAGCAAGAAATGGAGACAGGAGCAGGAGCAAGAGAAAAGAAGAGCAACAATGCAAAAGAACTGGAGCCAACAAAAACAATAACTCGATTTTACAGCAATGTGATGCAAGACATCAAGCATCGGTGGGGCTTCTTCATCAAGGGACCAGAGCAAAAACTGTTCCGACTTCTATATTCAATAGGGGTGAATTGGGTTTTCAAAAAAATTTCCTAGGAACTTTTTTACGAAGGTGAGTGAAAGTCAAACTAATTGAAGCTATATGAGTAGAAGAACATGAGAGACGATGTTCCCAAGTGAAAGTACACAGGAATATGGGAAAATTCATGACATGAACCAGATATAGAGTACTCAAGATAAAGTACAATAGTAAATTGCTCAAATGTAAAGATGTAAGGATAATTTATTTTGGTTTTTGTAAACGATTTTCAATCTCTAACAAGTCACACTTGAAATTTTTCAATATAGACTCTTGCTATTTTTTATTTTTTGGTCATACACCTGCTAGTTATGTATATGAATATATCTATTGAGTAGAGCCAGACTTGTCAAAGCCCATGGTGCAAGCCCAAGCTTGGAGAGAACTTCACAAAACAGCTAATCAGAAGCGAGAGCCCATGCTTGAATCTAACCACGTACAACTTTCAAAGTAATTCAAAGTGATGTTTTAAATGCTCCTAACACCTATTAGAGCATGGATACTCCTAGAAAGATTACTATTAATTTTAGAGTTAAAATGATCAATGACTCTCGTTAAAGACCGGTAACTAGCTGGTAACTCATTTATTTCAATATTCATATTCATATTTAAAGAAAAATTCAAAACATCAAGTATTTACATCCCTTTCTCAACAATCAAACAGAGTAGTTGAAAGCACGAACAAAGGACTTCCCCTTGCCTTGACCTCATCGTACTGCCAAGACCAGCCTTGAGCTCGCATGCCCCAACACCGTCATGTGCGTAGACATCCTCACCGTTGCCACCGCGACCTCGTGTGTGTTGTGCAAAGGACAGGGCACCGCCATAGTCGTTGCAGAATGTGTGTATGTGTAAAGGCACCACCAACCTTTAATTATAATGGGTACAACCAGTTAAGATTTGCGCCATGACTGGTGGCAGCGCACGAACCGAGAACAACCTTTGGCTTCAATCGGTGGTGACTCATGTCGTAGTCGTCTTGCGAACCAGATCGGTGCGTGAACTCGACAAGGGTCATTGGTGGTACTGCAAAGCCTACCTCGTTGCAGTTGCAATTATTGATCTCGCCGGAGATGAGTGGCAAGTAGCACAAAGGCCATAGCCAGATTGTCAATTTTGCAGTGACAAAGGGGATGAATGAGAAACGATAACAATGTTAAGAATTTAATAATTTATAAAACAAATTATATGTACATTATTTTTCACCTGTCAAGATATAAGTGAGATAAGAAGAGAGACATATGGATAATGATGTGAATGATATGGATAATTTATTGTAGTTCAAAATGGAGTTGCAGGGGATGAAGGCTGAGGACAAGGAGGAGCTTAGAAAAAAAAAACATATAATGAGTCAAAAGTTTTTACCTACTACAATAGGTAAAGTCAATGGGAGCATCAATGCTCAAAAACATTTTAAGTGCATTGTAAAAGCCTCCGTAATTCAAACCTTTATGCCTATGCAAAATTGCTACGTTGGGACAATAGGTAATGTCTTCAATGCTCACTTTGAAAGAAGGAGCATAGGTGCTCACTTAATCTTATATCATTGATTTAATAATTATAAAAGGAACGGTTAAGATTAATAACTTGCAATCATTACGGTGGGTAAAATATTATGGTCATCTCCATTTAGTCTTTGCAAGTAAAAAATTGCATGGTGGGGGTGCTCAAAACGGTGGATACGCACCCAACCTTAAAAGTCTTAAGTTCAAATCATCTGGTTACTACGAGGTGGTATTTGATGAACCTCTTTGTTGCTTCTAAAGCATCTCCATACTTCGCCACGAACCATCATATTGTACCAATGAGTACCGGTGAGTTCCATCTTGTACCGTCATCTTTTCAACTAAACATTGAACAACCTGAGTTCCAAGCTTTGTAAGCAACACACCTCTGAGTTCCAAGCTTTGAGAAGGAACCTTGGGAGAAGGGAGGTAGCGCCACTGAGTGAGCTTCCAATCGGAGTTGGAAACAGAGACGCGGTGAAGCTCGACGGTGGTGTGTTGGAAAAAATAATAAATAAATTATTGTATGTGACTCATGTGAAATAATGTTTTGGACCTATATATAAATTAATGAAAAATAAAGGGACTTATTGGTTAATGTGAGAAGTTGAAAAACTTCTATTAACTGTTGGTAACTTGATGAGAGTTATCACTTCATGAATATTGGTTCTGTCTCTCCCATAAGGTCTCTCTGCCATTTTTGCCATCAAGAACAGGGTGTGAGAAAGTACGTAAGGGAAGAGATAGATTGGGATTAGGAGGATTGTTTCTACGCTACAAGATCATTTTATGGATCAAGGTAAGTACCTCTTTTATGTGAGAATCATAGAATCTAAGATCTTTACAGTATTTGTAGTTTTCTTGAATGTGAACCCTAGGAAAACTACAATTTACATGTGGTATCAGAGCAAGGTTGTGAATTTTATGATTCTCCATGTATGATTATTTCCCAATTTTTTCCAACCCTAATTTTCTAAAATTGGGAATTTCTAAATTATGATTGTGTTTTCCGCTGCATATTGTAAATTGACATTTATCTGAAATTGTGATAAAGAATTGTTATTGTTGATTAAGAATTGTAATGCATAATGTAATACACTGTTGGATGGATCAAGAATTCGGAATCAGGATTCCTGTACGTGATGAAATTCGGAATCGGGATTCCTGTACGTGATGAAATTCGGAATCGGGAATTCCCTGTCCCTTTGGTTTACAATTTTATATATTGAATTGTAATGCATGTCTTTTCCTGTACGTGATTACAATATATATTTTTTTTTCCTTTTCTTTTGTCAATTAATTGGCATAATTTGATAAAGTGAAAGGATAGAATAAAAAAAAAATGGATCATGCGGCTGTACAGGAGAATACATAATTTTGGATATGTACTATTTATCATCAAGTGTTGATATTTTGGAGTTAAATATATGATAGATTTGTTAATCATCAAAGTGGTCAAATCTGTAAGTTTATTTAATTCCAAATTAATGATAATTTATTTCAATTACTCATAGAATGGATGCTATAAATAAAATGATGATTATTAGTTTATGGGTAAATTGAAGTTCATTGTTATAAGACATTTATGGATCACCCAAAGGTTGATTAGTTGTCTTTATAATTAATGGACATAATTGTTGGTAATGTGAATGTACTATTAGTTTTATTTATATATCCAAAGATATTAAATATTTCTAGTTAGTGCATGTTTCATTGCCTGATAATGTTGATTGTATTAGCATCATTATGTTTGCTGTATATTGATGTATCACCCAAAGGAGAACATTGATATGCACTAAATGTTTATTGTCTGAATTTATGTTGAATGTTAGATTATAACTCAAAGCATTAATGTTAGGCATGTGTTCATTGCAGTTTCTGTCCCTTTTTCCTTGCACTCGCTTGCTTCGTCTGTTCCAATCTTTAATGGGTTGAATTTCTCTGATTGGAGTGAACAAGTCCAATTTCACCTTGGTGTAATGGATCTTGATCTGGCTCTTCAAGTTGAGAAGCTTGCTGCTATTATTGTTGCTAGTAGCAATGAAGAGAAAACCCATTATAAGACTTGGGAAAAGTCAAACAGACTTAGCTTGATGTTTATGCGAATGAGCATAGCAAGTAACATCAAGTCAGCTCTTCCCAAAACTGAAAGTGCAAAGGAATTTATGAAATTTGTGGAAGAGCGCTCCTAAACTGCTGACAAGTCTCTTGTTGGGACATTAATGAGTACTTTAACCACCATGAAGTTTGATGGTTCTCGTACAATGCATGAGCATGTCATAGAAATGACAAATATTGCAGCAAGACTTAAGTCATTGGGAATGGAAGTGGATGAGAATTTCCTTGTGCAGTTCATTCTGAACTCATTACCGTCTGAGTATGGCCCGTTCCAAATGAACTATAACACCATGAAAGACAAATGGAATGTGCATGAATTGCACAGTATGTTGGTTCAAGAGGAAACGAGACTTAAGAATCAAGGAAGTCACTCTGCCCATTATGTGAACTATCAAGGAGCTGGTAAGAAGGCTGATAAGAAACATGGAAAGGGGAAAGGACCACTAAAGATAAATGAGTCCTCCGTTAAGATCCAGAAGAAAGCAAACAATGACAAATGTCATTTCTGTGGGAAATCTGGACACTTCCAGAAGGATTGCCCAAAACGAAAAGCTTGGTTCGAAAAGAAAGGTAAGCTTAATGCTTATGTATGTTTCGAATCAAATTTAACTGAAGTTCCACATAATACTTGGTGGATTGATTCTGGATGTACAACTCATGTTTCTAATACGATGCAGGGATTCCTTTCAATCCAAACCATAAGCCCAAATGAGAAGTTTGTCTTCATGGGGAATAGAGTGAAAGTTCCAGTGGAAGCTGTCGGGACTTATCGTTTGATCCTAGACACTGGACATCATTTGGATTTGTTAGAAACTTTGTATGTACCTAATATTTCTAGGAATTTAGTTTCTTTATCTAAACTTGATGTTGCTGGATACTCTTTTAGATTTGGTAATGGATGTTTCAATTTGTATAAGCATACCTTTATGATTGGATCTGGTATACTTTGTGATGGTTTATATAAATTGAATCTTGATAATTTATATGCTGAAACACTTATGACCTTGCATCATAATGTTGGCACTAAACATGGTTTAGTGAATGAACGTTCTGCTTATTTGTGGTATAAGCGTTTGGGTCATATTTCCAAGGAAAGAATGGAAAGACTAGTAAAGAATGAAATTCTTCCAGAATTAGATTTCACTGACCTTAATATTTGTGTAGATTGTATTAAAGGAAAACAAACAAAACACACAAAGAAAGGTGCCACAAAAAGTACTCAGCTTCTTGAAATAGTACACACCGATATATGTAGACCTTTTGATGTCAGTTCTTTCGGTAAAGAAAAATATTTTATTACCTTTATTGATGATTATTCACGTTATGGATATGTCTATTTACTGCATGAGAAGTCTCAAGCAGTGGATGCCTTAGAAATTTACATAAATGAAGTTGAAAGGCAATTAGACAGAAAGGTGAAAATCGTTAGGTCCAATAGAGGTGGTGAGTATTACGGAAGGTATGATGAAAATGGACAACACCCTGGTCCATTGGCTAAGTTCCTAGAAAAACGTGGCATATGTGCTCAATACACGATGCCAGGTACACCACAACAAAATGGTGTATCAGAAAGGCGTAACCGAACCTTAATGGATATGGTTAGGAGTATGTTAAGTAATGCATCTTTACCCTTATCACTGTGGATGTATGCCTTAAAAACTGCCATGTATTTGTTAAACAGGGTTCCTAGTAAGGCAGTTTCAAAGACACCATTTGAACTGTGGACCGGAAGGAAACCTAGTTTAAGGCACCTGTATGTTTGGGGTTGCTAGGCAGAAATCAGGATTTCTAATCCACAAGAAAAGAAACTGGATGCAAGAACAATCAGTGGATTTTTTATTGGTTATCCAGAAAAATCTAAAGGGTATAGATTTTACTGTCCTACCCAGAGTAAAAGAATTGTTGAAACTGAAAATGCTAGGTTCATTGAAAATGGTGAAACCAGTGGGAGTGAAGCTTCACAGAATGTGGAGATTAATGAAGTTAGAATACAAGTTCCTTTGACTTGTGTTCCTACTACTCAAGTTGTTGTTCCTCAAGTTATTGAACCGTATAATAATCAAGAAGAACAACAAATTAATGTTCCCGAGGTTAATAATGAACCTATAGTAGAACAATCACAAGAAATAGCATTAAGAAGATCCCAAAGAGAAAGAAGATCTGCTATTTCGAATGATTATGTGGTATATCTACAAGAGTCAGAAAATGACTTAGGAATTGATAATGATCCAGTTTCATTTTCAGAAGCCATTATTGGTGACAATTCTGATAAATGGTTAGATGCTATGAAAGATGAGCTTAAATCCATGGAACAGAATGGTGTTTGGGACCTTGTGGAATTGCCTAAAGGTTGCAAGAGAGTTGGGTGTAAATGGGTCTTTAAGACTAAACGTGACTCAAATGGCAACCTTGAACGTTACAAGGCCAGACTTGTTGCTAAAGGTTTTACTCAGAAAGATGGCATTGACTACAAGGAAACATTTTCACCAGTTTCCAAGAAAGATTCTTTCAGAATTATCATGGCTTTGGTAGCTCATTATGATTTAGAGATACATCAAATGGATGTGAAAACTGCCTTTCTAAATAGGAATTTAGAGGAAGATGTTTATATGGATCAACCAATGGGGTTCATAGGAAAAGGAAAGGAACATATGGTGTGTAAACTTAAGAGATCAATATATGGACTTAAACAAGCTTCCCGACAATGGTATCTCAAGTTCAATGATACTATTATGTCCTTTGGATTTAAGGAAAACACTGTTGATCGATGTATATATCTGAAGGTCAGTGGGAGTAAGTTTATATTTCTGATTCTGTATGTTGATGATATCTTACTTGCAACTAATGATCTTGGTCTATTACGTGAGACTAAGAATTTTCTCTCTAACAACTTTGAAATAAAAGATATGGGAGAGGCAAACTATGTGATCGGAATAGAAATATTCCGGGATAGATCACTTGGATTGTTGGGTTTGTCTCAGAAATCATATATTAATAAAGTTTTAGAGAGATTTAGAATGGACAAATGCTCAGCATCTCCCGTTCCAATTCAGAAAGGTGACAAATTTAGTCTCATGCAATGTCCAAAAGAATGATTTGGAACGGAAACAGATGGAAGCAATTCCATATGTATCTGTTGTTGGGAGTTTGATGTATGCTCAAACATGTACGAGGCCAGATATTAGCTTTGCAGTTGGAATGTTGGGTAGATATCAAAGTAATCCAGGATTAGATCACTGGAAAGCTGCAAAGAAAGTTTTAAGATACTTGCAAGGAACGAAGGATCACATGCTTACTTATAGAAGATATGACCACCTTGAGGTGATTGGATATTCAGATTCAGACTTTGCTGGTTATGTGGATACAAGAAAGTCCACATTTGGCTATGTATATCTTTTAGCCGGAGGAGCGATTTCATGGAAAAGTGCGAAGGTGCAAAGCGGTCATTGCTTGCATCCACCATGGAGGCTGAGTTTGTGGCATGCTTTGAGGTTACAGTTCAGGCTAATTGGCTGCGGAACTTTATTTCAGGACTTGGAATAGTCGACAGCATTGCCAGGCCTTTGAAAATTTATTGTGATAATTCTGCAGCTGTCTTCTTCTCTAAAAACGACAGATATTCCAAAGGTGCTAAACATATGGAATTGAAGTACTTTGCCGTTAAAGAAGAAGTTCAGAAACATAGAGTGTCAATTGAACATATTAGCACCGAACTTATGATTGCTGACCCTTTAACAAAAGGGTTATCGCCCAAAATATTTGCTGGCCATGTTGAGAATATGGGCATTATGTCTGCTAGCGAATGTTGAATTGTAATGTTTTATGTTTGACACTCTGAGCTTGTTAATGTATAAGTTTCTGAATTTTCTGTTTTCTACTTATGTATATGCATGCAATTGATGCTGTTGAAAACAGATTATGTTATTGATAATGACATTATGTTTGAACCTATTAAGGACTTCTCATTTTAAGATCATATTGAGGAGAAAGGTTAATATAGTAGTACATGGAAGGAAGTGTGTTGATTAAATAATGTGCGACCGCCATGACTCTTATTAGCTTGTATTCTTGATTATGATTAATGATGGAACCAATGTATGTAAAGTCCGTTGATGCGCATCATGATTGATGTATTATTAAGTCACATGAGTCAAGTGGGAGAATGTTAGAAAAAATAATAAATAAATTATTGTATGTGACTCACGTGAAATAATGTTTTGGGCCTATATATAAATTAATGAAAAATAAAGGGACTTATTGGTTAATGTGAGAAGTTGAAAAACTTCTATTAACTGCTGGTAACTTGATGAGAGTTATCACTTCATGAATATTGGTTCTGTCTCTCCCATAAGGTCTCTCTGCCATTTTTGCCATCAAGAACAGGGTGTGAGAAAGTACGTAAGAGAAGAGATAGATTGGGATTAGGAGGATTGTTTCTACGCTACAAGATCATTTTATGGATCAAGGTAAGTACCTCTTCTATGTGAGAATCATAGAATCTAAGATCTTTACAGTATTGGTAGTTTTCTTGAATGTGAACCCTAGGAAAACTACAACTTACATGGTGCATATCGATCGACGCTTATTGCCTTTCCTCTCCAAATGCATGCCATGGAATTCAGCAAGCCTTGCCGAAGACACTCACCAGTGATGAAAATGCGATGAGGTGATTCAAGTTTAATGTTTTGGGTCAGGTCGTTCCGGGTCAATGCAACAAAGTCCAGCGCCAACGCAGTTAGGAAGCATAATTTTGGATTGTTTGGTAAATAGAAACGTTTTAATGGGATGTTTGGAAGATTTGGATGAATTTTTATGTTTCTTGAATTATGAAAGGAAGAAAAAGGGAAAGCAACCCAGAAAAATCAGGGATGTTACATGGGCTGGAGATCAAGGGAGGGGCTTGATATTTTAAGCTATTTTCCTTTTGGGCTTTGCCATCAAATTTACAAATAAATAAACAAAATCCAAAATCCAAAGACCAGAAAAAGCCTGATCTAACAGGTTGATTTTTTGTGAGAATAGATACTCTAACTCAATTGTGAGCATGTTAGAATCCTCCGGGAGAATAAACCAAGAATAGAGAGATGATGGATATGAAAGGAATGAAAAAGATTCCAGGGTGCACGATGATTGAGCTAAATAATAGAATGTGAGAGTTTGTGGAGATTGTGTCATTCATGCAACTAAGTTCATATCCAAGGATTATAACCGAGAGATTGTAATGGTGACAAGTTGATTGGAGCATCAAATGTATACGTAGCATTTCCAGATCAACTA
The DNA here is from genome assembly GCA_029884605.1 of Ormosia emarginata. Lineage (NCBI taxonomy): Eukaryota > Viridiplantae > Streptophyta > Magnoliopsida > Fabales > Fabaceae > Ormosia > Ormosia emarginata. The sequence goes on from JAQQTP010000082.1 coordinate 67,531,290, forward strand.
ACCTGTGGAAAGTTATAACAGATTAACAGAGAGTTAGATTTACCTTCCGACGTTAACAATTCAATAGGAGTTTCTTCAACTGATGATAACATTTTCATTGGATTGGTATTTCATGAAGTTGATGATAAAGTTATTTCTCTTTTGGTTTTACCAAACCTAAGATTCTAAGTAATTGTCGGTGATCATCTCGGTTCTGACCAAAGCTACCTCGTCCCAATTATGGTTCATAATGGTCCATGATTACGCACGCTTAAAGAAAATCAAACCCATGCTACATGAACTGGAATAAGGATGGCAAAATTACCCTTACCTGCAAAGATCCGAGAGGATTATCCGTGACGGAGCAGGGGATGGATACCCGTTTAATAAATGGAAGCAGGCGAGGATTATAGTAACTGCTCTGCAGATACTCGCAAACCCGTTAAGTATATTTTTTTTATTTAATATATATTATATATTATGAATCTTTTTTTTTTAACTTTGAGATGAAATGAAAATATATATATATTTTTATTATTTTAAAATATTTTTTTATTGAATGGTTCTATAATGATAAAACTTGTTGAAAAAATATATATTATTTATATAATAATTATTTATGTAAATTAATTATTACAAAATATAATTAAATTTAATTTGATATTTATAATATTTTTTTAATTTTATAAGAATCTTATATTATTAAATAAAATTGTAGTATATTATTTTAAAGTTTATTTTATTTATATTTTTTTAATAATTTTTAAAATTTTATTTTAAATTATTAATTACCCGTAAATACCCACCGTAAATATCTAATCTATCTACAAAAATCATAAATAAATACCCGTAACGAAAACAAAAGCAGGAACGTAAAAAACACTACCCGCCCCCGGCCCCCGCCATACTATCGCCATCCCTAAACTGGAACAAGCGTATATGGGTACCACTGAAATTAATTCATTGATGGGCCCTTGTACACATTTTTTATCAGAATTTTTTTTAACCTTAATAGGTACTACCCTGTTCAGCAATAAAGTTGATAGCTACCAACAACCAGAGAGCATGTGTCGGATTGGATAATTGTTGAACCAAAGCAGGGGTAGGAGTGAATTGAATCGGAATCAAATTAATGTGGTGCTTCAGCTGATAAACTTAAGTAAAACAAAACTATGCTTTCGCTATCAGCTATAACTCGATTCAGTAGATACAAACAATAGAATACCCTCAATTACTTGTATTGATTACAGGGATAAAAACAAGTGGTACTATTATCTTTCTCAGATTGCTGAATGCTGAAGTCCACACACAAGGACGGACAAAAACTACAAGTGTGATTTCAATAAAGATGTGGTTTAATTAGTTCCTAAAAAGATAATAGATTCTGTAGACAATTAGACATAGCGCAAGCTTAGCTGTATCACACTGCGTGATGACAATCAATATGATAAGATATTTAACAGTTCAATCACTAAAGAAAAATGAGTAGTCTGTTTCAGTCTTTTGGGCAATCCTCCATAAGTATTAGATTTCCAGCCAGTAAGGAAACACGAGTTCATTAACAACGAAATATCAAGTGGACGTGCCATGTCCCCATCCATTCTGACTCGGAATATAGCACTTTTTTCCAACTAGAAGGAATAGGGCAGTAAAACACACACACACACAGAGGAAAGAAGCCAGTGATCGTTAAATAATGTGTTTCCAACATCAAAACTTGTTTTGTATCAATCTCAACGTCTTGAATTCAAAATTCAAAAACGGATGGATCAAATTTGTCCCATATGTAAGAGATGCATTATAGCCCACCGACAGTATTAAATTATTCATATGGCCATATTTTACATAAAAATATTATTTGAACACACAGAATACAACATTCAACTAAAACACCATACTGTATGTGAATGTGATTTCCTATTTTAGTATATCATATTCCAAGTTAGAATGAATATTCATGGAGAAATGAGTGAAATGTTGTCTAAATATCGTATTATAGGTGTTAAACTATCAAATAACATGTATCTATTTTACCATGTTTCAGCTAACAGAGGTATAAAGCATCTGCACTAGTCACTGACTTGGATATAGGGCAAAAAGAAAACACCCAATATCACTATGGGTCTAGAAGTGTATATATGGAACCATAGAATAGCAAGGACGACCATTTTTTAAGAGATCAATAAGTTTCTTTTCCAAATGCTCAACAATTCAAAACAAAGGCGAAGTAAAAAAGGGATGTAGTAAACAGAAAAGACAACGAATACATCAGACCAAAGCAAAGTAATTCGGTAACATCTTGGCTAATTAAACCTATGATGAATTCCAGATTTCATCAGAGTTACCGAGTTAAACCATTATACCCAGTGATTATTGTTCCTCCAAGCTTTTTTTAATCACTTTTTGACATCATATTACCAGAAAAATTCGTTCATTTACAGTTGGACTTTGACAAAAATGTCAAATGAACTTTGTCAGACATAACCAAAGATGTTGCTTAGCCTTTAACATCATCACCCATGTATAGCTTAGCTATATGATAAATGATAAATCCCAAATTGACAATAAGCGAGTAAACAGAAATGTATTATGAATAAATAAGCATTTAAACTCCATAAATTGAGTTACTACAATAACATAAACATTAAAAAAATAAAATAAAATAAAGCATACCAATTCCATTTTCCTCCAGATTGCTCTTCCTCCTGGTTTTTATTTTTCTTACTGTTTCTCCATTCTTGAATCTTTCCTAAACTAAGCTATGAAATCAATTCTTATTCTGCTGGTCGTTCCTCTTCCCCATTCCATCACCTTCTCTCTCCTCCAGCAACCTCCCTGATTCCTCATCAGCCTGCGCAGTCTTCTTCTGCGCCTCCTTGGCCTTGAGCGCCTGCAACTTGGAATGGTTGTAATAAGCCACACCCAGGAACGCAAGCCCGTATCCAAACAAATTGATGGGGGTCACAGTGTCCTTAATAACGGACCAAGAGAACGCAATCAACAACCAATCCTTGACCACCCCAGCCACATTCATGGTCAAAGCCGAAGTCTTTCCCACCAGCAAAAACACGGCAAGGTTCAAAGCGAACGCACACACAGAATTAGTCCCAAAGATAACGAAATCAAAGTGGAAACTGGAAGTCTCCTTCAACACAGGGTACTCCACAAAGATCCAAGGCACCGACAAGAACAGCAAACAACAGGGTGCAACGTAGTACAAGGAGGTAATAGGATTCAACGAGATCCCTTTGGAGGTAAGCAAGATTTGGATCATGACCAATCTGGTGGCCTCGAAGGCGACAGCACCGAGTTGGAGGATGACACCCCAGGTATCGAATCTGGCTTCGCCGTAAGCGGCGACGGCGACGCCGAGGGAGATGGAGAGCATGTTGAGCATGGTGTCGTTTTTGTAAGACTCTTTTTTGAAGGCAACGCCGATGGAGTAAACGGCAACGGGCATGAGGGCCTTGAGCATTTGGATGAAGGAGACGGAGAGGTAGATGTAGGCGGAGTTGGAGAGCCAGAGAGAGAGGGAATAGAGGGCGCCGATGGGGACGACGGAGGAGAGGTAGACTTGGCGAGACATGGAAACTGGTTCAACAAGGTGGAAGACTCGTATGATGAGGATGGCGAGGAAAGCGCAGAAGGACATGTGGATCATGGTAAGGGAGATTGGGAAGGGCCAATTGTACATCTTCTTGTCCAGGATGTACTTGTTGTATACTATTACGGTGAAGCTCAGGAAGATCCATATGGCCACGTAGGCGTAGGACAGGATTATCTTCTTCAGGACGCCATCGCTCAGAGATCCACCTCCTTTTCCCATTGTCACTTCACTTTGACAGAGGATGGATGGATGGATAATAGACGAAGAAGATCAAGATGAAGAAGAAAGGGTCAGGTCTTTAGAGAGAGAGGAGTGGATTTTTATTTTAGTGGAGTGAGAGGCGACAAAGGAGGCTTTCAAGTTCTCATGTTTTGATGCGGTAAAACTGAACGAGCCTACAACTATAAGTTTACCACTACAACTGTTGAAAACTACTAAACAATTTCTTATTCAACTCATTTTATCTACATCTCATGTATTGGTTCAGCCGGCATCTTATAGAAGAATTCTTTAAAACTCTGTTACTAACTATTACCTATTATCTATTATTATATCGAATAATTTTAATTTTAAATCTTCTTATCCTTCCTTCTAATAATATTTTTAATTATTAAATAAATATTGTATTAAATGTTTTTTTTTTTTTAAGATATTTCTTTGACTGTATTTATATTTATATTTATATTTAATATATTTTTTATTATGTAATAAAAAATTATAAAAAGTAACATAGTGCACATTATGTGTATCTTTTTAATAAATTTTATTCTTAAATTACTCTCATATCATTTGCATCTTATTTGGGTAATCAAACATCTAAGCATGTTTGTGAGAGGCACATACAATTTTTTCATCTATTTTTTAATGTTTATTAGCATTTTATAATAAAGTGCATAATTCGAAAAATAACTAGTTCAGTTTCAAGTTTATTTTACATGTTTTGAAAGTAACAGAATCAGAATACACATCACGTATAATTCTGAGTTTTTTTTAGAATTTTTTCTTTTGTTAAAATACAAAAAAAAATCATATATAAAAATAAAAGGATTTTTCATTACACTGGAAAGATATAAATTACATATTTGTTGTTTAGTTTTTCAATTTTAAGATAAATTTTATATAAATTTTAAAAAGTTTGTTACCTATCATGTATTATTATATAATTAAAAAGCTATTACAATTAAAATTAGTTGAGAAGTGAGACTCTTTAAATAATAATATAATATATTAAATACAATAATTAATTTAAAGTTTTTTTTGTTATATGTGTCAATATATTGATATTGATTTTGTTAAAATATAAAAAAATATAAATAGGGAAGGTTTTTTTTTTGTTATACATTAAAAAATAAATAAATTACGAATTTATTGCTGTTTTCACATAGGATTTATTGCTTAGTTTTTTAAAAAAGATGCAAGTTTTATTGGTTGATTTGTGAAGATAAGAAAACGATAAAGATTCCAGTAAAAAAAAAAAAGAGGATAAACGTACCCAAAAAAAAAAAAAAAAAAAGATATAGATTATGGCAATCCTAAACCTAATGAATGAACATAGATATTTAAAAATAAATAAATACATTTGATTTGGTAGTCAAAATTTATTCTACAAATAAAATATGGAAGCAGATAATAATTTTCTCAATATTACGGTAGTATTGTTCAAAATGTTTCGATATACTGGGGAACACAATAACCTGTGACCAATATCTATATTTGGACATATGAATCACTTGTACATTTATATGATAATTATGTGTACAGGGAAATATGGTTCTCGTGCAAAATGAAGGATAAAATCAATTGAAAAATAATGTTTTTATATTATATCATTTTTTACAATTGTGATTAAATAAAAAAAGTAATAAAAAATAATGATATAATTAATAATATAATGAGTAATATAAAAAATAATAATGTTAAAAAATCATGTTTGAAATCAATTCCGACAATGAACTTGGAACTCATCTTGGCTGGTATGTGATATGTGTCTTATTATATTTGGGAAAGATTAAACCCACTCCAACAGATAACAACCTTTAAAGTTATTTATCGGTTGAGAGCAATTCCGGATGGTGAATCTCAATATTATGGAAAACCGATTATAATAATTAATACAATAAAAGATTAGAGCGTGTTTAGAAACTAGCTTTTGCAAACAAATTGACGTTTATGATTTTCAAACGGCGTGAAAGTATATTTATGTATTTTAAATTTTTATTTGTTTTAATAGAATAAATAAATAAACGTATGTTGAATTAAAAATAAAAAAATTTATTTTTGATTTGAAGTTATTATTTTAACTTATTTTTAAAATAAAATTTTTAAATATAAATTATATTATTGTAAATTTATATTTAATTAAATTTAAATTTATAAATATTTTTAATTAAATTTAATTTTATTAACTTTAATCTAAACACACATTAAAACTTTTGTTTCTTAGTTCACACATCTGTTCATAAATCTCTTTTGTAATCCAAAATTATAGTAATAATAAGTAAGGTGTAAATTTTTTTAAAATGCATTTGGCAATATTAGAACAAAGTTAGAAATCTAGGAATTTTTAATATTAACTTTTTTTTGGTACATTAATATTAGCTCTTTTATAATAAATTATTTCAACATCAAATCTCGTATAATAAATACTTTTATAATCTTACACACACACAAAAATGATATTCCCGTGTTTCAAATCAATGAGATTTAATTCTGTGGCAATGGCTAGGCTGCAGCCAGTGGGCCCGACCTAAGTGAAATAAGTAAGTTACTACAGAGCCCACAATCAGTAAGCTGCGACCAACCATATGAGAACAGAAACAGGACTAGAGTCACCAGACGAACAGTAATAGTGTTGTTGAGTTGTTCATATAACAGAAGTTACTTGTGCCATGTGGCATTACGCTTTTGTTTTGTGTCATGTCCATGATTTTACTCTTCCCTGTAACTTTCTTGTTTTTTTTTAAAAAAAAAATCTTCTCAAAACAGCTTGTAATGGTATTTTATGGGATAGCACATGAGCGACAGTGCACGTTGATTTAGAAATAAAATTTTACATTGGCTAATTCATTTTTGGTAAAAGCATTTTTCGCATAGAAAATGTCACGATCGATGAACAATCTTTATTTTCAGTATTTTATTATTAGTTTTTTTAGAAACAAGTTTAGAAGGAGTGGAAATTACCTATTTCAAAGGTGATTATGTTATTCATTTGTGTTAATTTGAGTAGAAATAATTTGAATTTTTTAAATATATAATCTTAAATTTAATTTTAAAATTTATATGTATAAAAATAATATTATTAAAAAAAATTGTTTAGACACTAAATCATATTCTAATAAATTAATTTTTCACTTATCAATTAAAGATACTCTAAAATAAAAATTTAGATTTTTGTTATAAATTTCATCTTACCAGTTGAATAAATTCATGTAGCTATGGGTGATATTTTGTACAATTAAACTTAAAATCTGACATTAATTTTATGATTCAATATTAAAAAAAAATCATTCAATATTAAAGTAGATAGATTCCAATAAATGTCAAACAGACATTATAATATATATACAGATCGATTTATCGGTGTAAGCTTTTTTTTTGACTTATATTTATTTTTAATCGTTAGATCACTTTCATTTAATGATTAAGATGATTTTATTAAAAATAATTATTAGATAAAAGTAGATCTAACGATTGAAAACAAATATAAATTCTCTTTCATGATATAAATTGATATTGTATATATATATATATATATATATATATAATGTAAATCATATTTTAATAGAATTCATAATTGACTTTTTCTTTCATGTGATTGAATGTTATTCTCGTCAGATGACGAGAGTATTATTAATACAATCTTATTATTTATATATTTAGAATTTGACATTTATTTTATATTTTTTCATATTAACATGTGTGATATATTATTTTACTTTAAAATACAATATATTTTTTTTATTTAGTTATACACATATTGATATATAATATCTTTATAAAATATCAAATTTAGTGATATAAAATAGATTTTACTTATTAACATTACTATTGTTACGATATGCTGATTTAAAATGGATAAGAATAAGATATATGCTAGATCAATTTTATTTAAAAATATTGTTTAGATCTAAGCGAGTCAATAAACAAATATACAAGGACAATCATGTATTATATTATTAACAAATAAAATAAATAATTATTTTGCATATTAATCTATGATACTGTTTTTTTGTTAAGATATTCATTCTTATATTAACATATAATATATTTATTTTATTTTAAAATATAATATATTTTGATATCTATTTATATTTGTATCGATATATAATATCTATACGAGATATTAAATTTAGTAATATAAAAAATAATTTTTTTATTGATATAAGTATTGTTACAAGATGCTGATTCAAAATCGATAAGAATAAAATTTATGTTAGAACAATTTTATTTAAAAATATTGCTTAGATCTAATAAGCGAGTCAATAAACATGTATGTACACAAGGACAATCAAGTATTATACAATTAGCAAATGAAAGAATTAAATATTTTGCATATTAATCTGTAACATTATTTTTTGTTGAGACAAATGTTAAAAGACATGATGAGAAGATGAAAAAATTAAAGTTGAGAGAGTTTGAGAGAAAATAAAAAAGTGAATTTATTGGATGAAGAAAAGTTAGTATAACAAGTTTAAAATATGATTTATATATTATGTAAAATAGTAACTAATTGATAACTAATTAGTAACAAAGTAAATTATCTTAATTAACACCAATATACAATAACACTCCCACAAGCTAGAAGATGTATAACATTTTTAACTTGGGATCAATAGTACAATGTTATTGAGTAAGCAAAATATACAAGAAACTAATTGTAAAATACAAGTATGCTCTAATCACATTAGCTAACAAAAGAAAATCTAAAAAATCTCAAATATTGATGACGATTAGGGGTGAAGCAAAGCTATTTCTAGCATCTCCATAACACTCATTCAAAGTAAAGATAAAATTCTATCTAAAAAGATAAGCGCTGGAATAACATAACATTGTAAAAATCACCGATTTTGGGTATTTAAGCCTCCTTTTTAAAAGCCCAAAAGCAATAATAGAAGCTATTTAAAGCCAACTTTGCAAAAAGACCTTTAAATAAAAACTAACTCTAATGCCTACAAAATTTAAATAAAGCTTAACATGACTTTTATATAATTAAGGCAAAAGCAAATCAAAGCCACTTAAGCATTGAAATCAATCTTCAACAAGGCTTACACCTTTATTTTTATTAAAATTTAATTAAAAAATATTTATATATTATAATAAATTAATAATTATAATTATTATAATAATATATAATTAAATTAAATCCACAATGTCGTTCGGTTTATGGAGAATGAATGGTCATTTAGATTTAGATCAAAGCCTCAACCTATTTAACTGAACAAGAACAAGAACAAACGTGGTTTTTTTGAAAAAGGTGACCTTGAATTGAATAATTTAATTGAGCAAGTTACGATTTTTGGTGAAGATGACAAAAGTGACACTGCACATATATGATGTCACCAATAGTGCTTTAGAGAAGACCAATAGCATTATTGTTCACTCAACTATTTCACCCCTAATGACGACCGACCGAAGCAAAAGCTCTATTTGGCAAAATCTCCATAACACTCATTCCAAGTAAAGATAAAATTCTATCTAAAAAGAGTTGACTCGCTGGAATCACATTGATAAAAAATCACTCAAAATTTGAGTATTATGAGCCTCCAAACATCAAGAAATCCCAATTTTGGAATCCATCATCAATAATGTCAATCAAAGACAAAAAAAAAAAAAGAAAAACTTAATCACTCAAGCGTCAAGCTAACTCCAATGTTTAACCACTTAGCAGAAGTAAAATCAAAGCCATATTAGACAAAGCTTAACCACCAAGGACAAAAGCTCATCTCCACGTTTAACCACCCAAGACAGAAGCAAATCAAAGTCACTTCAAGGCTAAATTACTTGATTTACGTGTTCAATATTACTTGTCTCGTGATTTTATATGGACTTTTTGTGTGATTTGCCACTGGGCGGGAAAATGTTTTTAGCCAGTAAAAACGATTAGTGTAGGTTAGATATTTTTTTCAACAACAAACTGAACCAAAGAGTAATTGAATTAACCATAGCTAAACCATAAACTTGGCAACAAAAAACTATCAGAAACTTGGTGAAACCAACTGAACTAATCACAACTATACTCCAAACAATATGAACTATAACCCAGCCAACAATCAAAATCAAAGGGTTGCAATGCTTCGACCAACTTCAAACAAAAAATTGAAGAAAACTAAGTCTTTCTTAATGAGACATATCAACAAACAGTTTGTGCATTAAACAAGAACATATCTGGAACCTCCATGAACGGAGCTCAAGGACTCAAGTCCAAAACAAAGCAGAAAATTGGAGAAGATGACCGCCACACCAAGATCCACTTAGAATGCCGATGCAAGAACAAAATCAAGACCAAAAACATCTCCATTAAAACACCAATTATTCTAATTCTTTGCAGCAATCTTTGTGTCATCACAGTAAGAACAGACACAAAGGCCTCCATCGTAGATTAGGTCCACAATGTCGTTCAGGTTTATGGAGATGATGAATGGTCATTTGGATTTCTGAATCAAATCCCAGAGAGAAAGACCCAACTGGTAGAGAAAAACTGAACAAGAACAAGAACAAACGTGGCACGTTGAAAAAGGTGGAGTGGAACCGCTCTTTCTTGAATTGAATAATTTCTGAGAGAGGGATTGAGCCAAGTTACGATTTTTGGTGAAGATGACAAAAGTGACACTGCACATATATGATGTCACCAATAGTGCTTTAGAGAAGACCAATAGCATTATTGTTCACATCAACAAGATCATTAACCAAAAAATGTAGATCAGGTTCCATAACCGAAGCCAACACGAACGGAAACATGATGGCAATAAGTCACCACTGTCGCACCTCACCGAAACATAACTGGTCGTCGATTGCAGGTGAGAAACCAGAACAAGTCAAACAGAACCCCTCATCGAAACAAAACCATCGTGCTCATCAGTGGCGTCTCCAAGACCGTCGATGCAAGAGCTGTGAACAGATCGAGTACCGTACAACGCCAAAAGCGCCAAATCTTGAAAAACTGAGCCACAGAGCCACCTTAGACAGTGCCAGAAGCCCGCATATGGTAGTGGTCACCAATGCTAATCGTAGCAAGACCGGGATTGCAACAGATCTTGAAGAAAACCGAGAATGGAAAAAAAAATTAGGGAAGGAAGAAAAATTTCTGAGATAGATACATTTTAGGGATTTTAGAATTGAAATTTAGTGAAACATTGATATTCGAGAGAAATGGAAACATAATTAAGAACATCTCGATAAAATGTTGAAAGAGTGTTTGGAAACTAAGAAAAGAAAAAAAAGAAAAACGTAAAAAAAAAAAAAAATAAAATCTATTAGCTACTGCAATGGAAAGGAAGGAGATCAAGGTGGTTGATATCACTCTGATATCATGTTAAAAGGCATGATGAGAAGAAGGAAAAGTTGAGAGAGCTAAAAAAGTGAATTTACTGAATGAGAGAATAAACCACTCGGCACTATATTTAATCGTGCAGCAGAAAAAAATAGTACAACAAGTCTAAAGTATGGCTTACATATTATGTAAAATAGTAATTAACTGGATGGCGATAACTAATTAATAACTAAGCAAATTATCCTAATTAACACCAATATACTATAACAACGAGCAATAAATCAATTTCTTTAATAGATTTATTCAATAAAAATGCAAGTTTCTATTTATTTATATAAGATTCGATTTTTCTTTCTCCAAATAATTGTAAATGTCTATATGTTTAGATAAAGAGATTTGTAAAAAAAAAACTAATATTTCATTTCTAAATTTAGAGACTTATGACATATTTATTATGGGTGTTCACGAGTCGAATTGAGTTGAATTTATATAGAAAAAATATTTGAACCAATTAATTAAAGTCGATTTGAGTAAAAAATTTCAAGTTATCCAACCCAAACCAACCCGATAGCAATCGAGTTTGGTCGGGTTGAGAAATCAAGTAAGGAATTTGGAAAGGAAGGGTGAAATTGAGAATGAAATAAGTGGGTTGGAAAAAAAAACAGAGATGATAAGTATATTGGATTGATTGGAATTGGTTTGGTTCGCAGGTCAGATCGGACCCCGTGAACACTCTTAATATTTATAAAACTAAATAATAGATTATTAAAACATTAAATGATAATTTTTTATTTTAAAAAATCTCAAAGAAAAAAAATTAAAAAAATGAAGAATAAATCATCACTTTTGTTTTCCTCCAAAATCACTCTCTTCAATTTTACCCATAAGGTTCTTATTTTATCTCTTGTTCTTCAATTAATGAATGAAATCTTTATCTTTTTAAACGAATTATGTTTTTAGTAAATACAATCATGATCGAATTTAGCTTGAAACCTATGTTAAACATTAGACAGGTGAACAAGAGATTCTTTTTCCACCTGAAATTGTTGGACTAAGCCAATTGATCGTGATTGTTTTATTACCTTTAAATTTTAATATATAAAATAATTTGATGGAGGTCTAAAGGTGTCGGTAGCAAGTAGTAACGCACCGCTGAAATTTTAAATTATTTTTTGTAAGTAAAAACACAATGGGATTAGTTATGAAACAATTTTACTCAATAAGGTAACAAATTTCAAGTTTCAATAAGGGAAAATGCAATTTAATAATCTACAAGTTGCTAGCTTCAACAAGTAGGATGACGAATATGCACAAACAAAATCAGTGCTTAGACATGTAAGTCGTCCATGTCATAAGTTTGTGGAAAGCCCATTGTTGATTGATTTTGCTATCCAAGAACAAAACCTTCAAAGATGGCAAACGGGTTGGCCACTTCGTGTTCATTGGCGCAAATTTAGGGATCAACTCAAGTGTGCCGCGTAGCATCTTATCAATTGCTGATAACCTTCTTAATTTCAGTCATTAATTGCATCGTTTACTTCAACACTAATTGTAATGGTGCCCGAGTCTCGAGCTGCTTGCATTTTCAGACCATAAATAAATTTCAACACCACTCATTCCATTTTCTTTGCCAAACTTCGTATGCTCGGTCATCTCTCCGTTGATAACGTCGTGTGTTTATTTTTTCGCAGCAATATTTTGTCTAATTAGCTTGTTGAGCGACAGAGGATGGATGGATGGATGGATGGATAATAGACGAAGAAGATCAAGATGAAGAAGAAAGGGCCAGGTCTTTAGAGAGAGAGAGAGAGTGGATTTTAATTTTAGTGGAGTGAGAGGCGACAAAGGAGGCTTTCAAGTTTTCATGTTTTGATTCGGTAAAACTGAACGAGCCTACTACTACAAGTCTACCACTACAACTGTTGAAAACTTTTAAACAATTCTTATTCAACTCATTCTCTCTACATCTCATGTAGTGGTTCAGCCTGCTTCTTATAGAAGATTTCTTTAAAACTCTGTTACTAACTATTACCTATCATCTATTATTATATAGAATAACTTTAATTTTAAATCTTCCTATCCTTCCTTCTAATAATATTTTTATTTATTAAATAAAGATTATATTAAATGCTTTAAATCTTTTAAGATATTTCTTTGACTGTATTTATATTTATATTTATATTTTTTATTTTTTATTATGTAATAAAAAATTATTAAAAATATGTTTTAGGATGATAAAGTCAAACTTGAAGTGAGACTCTTTAATAATAATTAATATACTAATATTAAATACATAATAAAGATAAAATGATAGTCTGATTTTCTTATTCTAATATTGAATTAATATTTAAGATTCTATCTTATGTGTATATATATTGATTTTGTTAGAATACAAAAAAGAATCATATATAAAAAGAAAAGGAATTTTTATTACTCTGGAAATAAATAAATTACATATTTATTGTTTAGTTTTCAATTTTAAGATGAGTTTTATATAAATTTTAAAAAGTTTGTTACCTATCATGTATTATTATATCATTAAAAAGTTATTACAATAACAAGTAGTTGAGAAGTGAGACTCTTTAAATAATAATATAATATATTAAATACAATAATGAATTTAATTTTTTTTGTTATATATGTGTGTCTATTTATTGATTTTGTTAAAATCTGAAAAAAATATATAATATAAATAGGAAGGTTTTATTATTATACAGAAAAATTAAAAATACAAATTTTTTGCTTAGTTTTTTTTTTTTTTAAAAAAAGACGCAAGTTTTATTTGTTGTTTTGTGAAGATACGAAAAAGATAAAGAGTCCAGTAAAATAAATAAATAAAAAAGATAAATGTACCAAAAAAAAAAAAAAAAATATAAATTATGGCAATCCCAAACCTAATGGATGAAGATAGATATTTTTTAAAAAATACAATTGATTTGGTAGTCAAAATTTTTTCAAAAAAATAAAATATGGAAGCAGATAATAATTTTTCCAATATTTACGGTAATATTATTCAAAATGTACTATACTAGGGAAATAAGAACCTGTGAAAATATCTATGTTTGGACATATGAATCACTTGTACATTAATATGATAATTATGTGTGTAGAGAAATATGGTTCTCGTGCAAAATGAAGGGTAAAATCAACTCCAACAATGAACTTGGAATCTTATTATGTTTGAGAAAGATTAAACCCACTCCAACAGGCAACAACATTTAAAGTTATTTATCGGTTGAGAAGCAATTCCGGATGGTGAATCTCAATATTTTGAAAAACCGATTATAATAATTAATAAAATAAAAGATTAAAGCTTTTGTTTCTTATTCTTAGTTCACACATCTGGTCATAAATCTCTTTTGTAATCCAAAATTATAGTAATAATTAAGTAAGGTGTAAAAATTTTTAAAATGTATTTGATAATATTAGAACAAAGTTAGAAATTTAAAAAAATTTAATATTAATTTTTTTGGTACATTAATATTAGCTCTTTTACAATAAATATTTCAATATCAAATCTCGCATAATCAATATTTTATAATCATACACTCACAAAAAAAAAATTGATATTCCAATGTTTCAAATCAATGAGATTTAATTCTGTGGCAATGGCTAAGCTGCAGCCAGTGGGCCTGACCTAAGTGAAATACTACACTGCCCATGATCAGTAAGCTGCAACCAATCATCTTAGTATATTTGGAATGTTAAAAAATAAAAAATAATTTAATTTATAAATTAAATTTAATTAAATATTATGTTTAAAATGTTAAAAAATAAAAAATAATTTAATTTTAAATTTTTTTAAATTTCATTTTTTTATTTTATAAATTTTATTAAATTTGATAGAATTTGTTAAGATTTGATTTGAAATAAATATATTATTTTATCTTTAGTAATTACTTATAATCACTTTTCATAAAGATAAAAATATAAAATAATAAAATTAAATCAAATTAATTTTTATTTTAATAAATTCTAAACATATAATTTAATTTTTAAATTAATTTAAATATTATTTTTTAATAAATTCCAAACACAATTTATTTTTTAAGCCAAAATAAATTAATTTAAATTAAATTATTTTAAATTTTAATTGATTCCAAATACTACAATACGACTAAGTCATCAGACGAACAATAATTGTGTTGTTGAGTTGTTAATATAACAGAAGTTACTTGTGTCATGTGGCATTACACTTTTGTTGTGTGGCATGTCCATGATTTTTCTCTTCCTGAAAGGTTCTTTAAAAAAAAAATTCTTCTCAAAACAACTTTGTAATGGTGTTTTATGGGATAACACATGAGCGACAGAGCACGTTGATTTGGAAATAACATTTCACATTGGCTAATTCTTTTTTTGTAATATAAGCATTTTTCTTATTGAAAATGTCACGATCGATGAACTTTGTTTTATTTTTTTTCAGTATATTATTATTATATTATTATTATTATTATTATTATTATTATTATTATTATTATTATTATTATTTCTAGAAAATAGTTTAGAAGGAATAGAAATTACCTATTTCAAAGGTTAGATTATGTTATCAACCTACGTTTATTTGAGTAAAAAGAACTTTGATATCTTAAACATATAATTTTGAATTTAATTTTAAGATTTATGTGTATAAAAATAATATCTTTAAAAAAATCCCTTTTATTCTGGACCGTGATTCAAGACATTAGTTCCATGGATCAACGTAACACGTATCAAGTCGGAGTCTGCCGTTAACACCCTAGTAGGAATCCGCTTGCTTCAGAGATCCCAGTATAATAGAACAACAACAACATCTCGAGATTTATGCAATAGATAAATCATATGATAATCCCTAATTGTCAATCATGATATTGCGTAATAATAGTACTTATAACTGTCTTAGATTGCTCATAATTACAGTATCAACATTTTGATCTTATAGGAATCATCTGCTACAATTAAGGAGACGTGTTACCTAATTACACTTTATAAATATCAGACTTTATCACTTTCATCAGGTAACTATTACTCTTTAGCTTACACTTTAATTGTGCATAAGTTGACTTGAGTGTTGAAGTACATTTGCATGTACCAACCACCCTGTTTCAACACGCTCCGCTGTTGCGCAAGGAGGAAAACACTAGTACGTGCATTCTCAAGTACATCTCAGTATTCATTACTGAACATGATACCGTTTTTTAGGAACTTAAATCCTGATTTTTACCCAACCATGGCGAGTAGGAGACAGAACTCAAGGGGAAGAGATGTTGTGCAAGCCCCCGTAGGCCAAAGGCGAGGTCCAGTGGTGCACCATCCTCCTCGTTGTGTCACACGATCACACAACAACCGTGAGACAAAAAATCTACCAGTTGCTGAAACCTCCGCCACGAGGAACCAAAAGCCCAACACTAGGCAAATACACATTGGGAATAAAACCCCGTTTTCAGTTGAAAACCATAACCCATTGCGCGGGACCTGTATGAGGGATCAAATTGGTCCTTGCATGGATAGAGTCGACGATCATGGGCCTAGAATCCCAGTGCACCATCGCTTGGGACCTAGGAAAAAAGAAGTTGATGATCGCATGTCCTACCCAGAGGGCACGATTCAATCTGATATGTCCATAAACCGTCTCCTGGACTTAGTGCGACAACAAGTGGCGATGCTGGAAGAGCAATGTCACATATTAGAAAATATGGAACGATTTGTGAAGGAAGGCCTGCCCAGACCACACTGTGATGACAGAAGGTGGAATGCGGTCAACAATCAGAGAAGAATGATGTACGACGAAATGTCAAATATTGTTAACAACCTGAGTCTTGACAAGCAGAAGCATCCCTTCTCTGCTCAACTAATGGAGTATAAAGTTCCAAGAAACTTCAAGTTTTCTGCCAACTTGGAGTTCTATGACAGGACTACGGACCCTCAGGAGCACATAAACGTTTATGTCCTATCTATGAGCTTTTGTGGGAGATCCTCACAATTACTATATCGCAACTTCCTCCTTTCCTTAAAGAAGGCGTCCCTCAGATGGTTCGTAACTCTACCACAGAGATTCGTCACCAACTGGCAATACTTCAAACAACGATTCTTGCTTCACCATACTAGAAGTTACTTGTGTTGTTGAGTTGTTAATGTAACAAAAGTTACCTGTGTCATGTGGCATTACACTTTTGTTTTGTGGCATGTCCATGATTTTTCTCCTCCCCGAAACATTATTTTTTTAAGAAAAAATCTTCTCAAAACAGCTTGTAATGGTGTTTTATGGGATAATACATGAGTGACATAGCACGTTGATTTCAAAATAACATTTTACATTGGCTAATTCATTTTTGGTAATAAGCATTTTTCTTATGTAAATGTTACTATCGATGAACTTTGTTTTATTTTATTTGTTCAAAATTTTATTATTATTATTTTTATAAATAAGTGTAGAAGGAATACAAATTATTTATTTCAAAGGTTAGATTATGTTATCAATGTATATTGGTCGAATAAAAAGAATTTTGATATCTTAAACATATAATTTTGAATTTAATTTCAGATTTATGTATATGAAAATAATATAATTAAAAAATTCCTTCTAAGTATCAAATTATATTTTAATAGATTAATCTCTTACTATAAGATGAAAATACTTAAAAAAAATAGTTAGATTTTGTTATAAATTTCATCTTACCAATTGAGCTAATTCATATGGCTATGGGCGATATTTTGTACAATTAGACTTAAAATATGACACTAATTTTATGATTCAATATTAAAAAATATATATATCATCCAATATTAAAGTAGAGAGATTCCAATAAATGCCAAACAGATTTATATATATATAATGCAAATCATATTTTAATAGATTTCATAATTGACTTCCCTGTTTCATGTGATTGAATGTTATTCTTGTTAGATGAAAGTATTATTAATACAATTTTATTATTTAGATATTCAAAATTTGTCACTTATTTTTTATTTTTCTTATATTGACATATAATATATTTATTTTATTTTAAAATATAATATAATTTAATATTTATTTACACTTACATTAACATAATATTTATATAAAATGTCAAATTTAATAGTATAACAAATATTTTTTTTATTAATATTACTATCTTTACAAGATGTTGATTCAAAATAGATAAGAATAAGGATATATGTTATTAAACATGTATTACGATATTGACACGGAGACATAATATAAACACATTAAATTTTAAAAATTGTAAGGACATAAACATGTTCGCTTTCTCTCTCTCTTTCTCTCTTTCTCTCTCTATATATATATTAAAATAAATTAAAGAACTTAGTTTTTATATATATATAATTGCAAAAAAAAAAATTAAAAAAAGATTCATAATTCATTAATATCATTTTTATAAGCGTAAAGATGTACAATATTTTTATATATGTTATATGTACTAATAATTGCTACATGATAAGTCCCTTCTAAAAAATATGTCACACAGTTTCTCCTAATAGAACTAATTATGTACAAGTACATGTGCATAAAAAAATTAAGTAGAGAGAATATTAGTATGAGGTAAGCTTCAGTGATGACAAAGTGGACTACTTGATACGAGTAGAGATAGAAAAAATAAGTAAAAATAGTGGTGTGTAAAAAAATAAAACTTAAAAGTCTAATAGTGACATGTAAACAAATAAAACTTAAAATACTGATATGTGAAAATAGTAGCTTGATACGTCAATCATGTAATTGGACTTGTGTGAGGTACAAGTTTACTAATTGAACGTTAGTCATAGAAACTAATTTTTTTTAAAATATTAATAAGTTGTGTCCAAACTGTATCATAGATGTGTCCAAACATGTTTGAGACATATTCAAATTGAAAAAAATAATTTTTTTAATCAGACATATTTGAACATGCAAGACGAATATGTCGTATGAGTGTCTCCATATATTTGTATCCATATCCAACACACAAACACATATTAAAATAATGTGTCCATACTTCATTAGATATATGCTAAAACAATTTTATTTTAAAATATTTTTTAGATCTAATAAGCGAGTCAATAAACATGTATACAAGGACAATTAAGTGTTATATAATTAACAAATAAAAAAAATTATTTTGCATATTAATCTATAACATTAATTTTTATTGAGACATTCATCTTATATTTTTCTCACATGATATATGATATGTCAATTTTATCTTAAAATATAATATATCTCAATATTTATCTATACTTATATTAATATATATATTAATATCTTTATGAGATATTAAATTTAATGGTATAAAAAATATTTTCCTTATTAATATTACTATCATTACGAGATGCTGATTCAAAATAGATACGAATAACGTATATGCTAGAACAATTTTATTTAAAAATATTGTGTACATCTAATAAGCGAGTCAATAAACATGTACACAAGGACAATCAAGTATTATATTATTAACAAATAGAAGAAATAAATATTTTGCATATTAATTTATGGCACTATTATTTGTCGAGATGAGCAATAAATCAATTTCTTTAATAGATTTATTCGATAAAAATGCAAGTTTTTATTTATTTATATCAGATCTAACTTTTTTTCTAAATAATTGTAAGTGTCTATATGTTTAGATGAAGCAGTTTGAAAAAAAAGAAAGGTTAATATTTTTTAAAATTTAGAGAGTTATAACAAATTTATAAAAATAAATAATATATTATTAAAATATTACATAATAATTTTTTATTTTAAAATTTCTCAAATAAAAAAATATTTTTAAAAAATGAAGAATAAATAATCAATTCTCTTTTTCTCGAAAATCACTCTCTTCAATCGTACCCATTAGGTTCTTATTTTCTCTTTTGTTCTTCAATGAATGAAATCTTCATCTTTTTAAACGAATTATGTTTTTAGTAAATACAATCGTGATCGAATTTAGCTTGAAACCTATGTTGTACATTAGATAGGAGAACAAGAGATTCTTTTTCTACCTGAACAAGTGATCGAATTTACCTTTAAATTTTAATATATAAAATAATTTGATGGAGGTCTAAAAGTGTCGGTAGCAAGTAGCAACGCATATTTATTATATTATTCGAAAACATTTAAAATGTTTCTAAAATAGTTTGGAGTATCAATGCTCTATAATTTTATCACCATTGATTATACAAAAAAATAAATTAATAGTTTACATTTATTACTTATAACTTTTGTACCAGAAAAATTTAGTATTATTCTTAATTACAATAAAAGTCCTTCAAAATATTAAAATTTACTCTCAGGAACGAATAGAAGTTTTCAACCTGCAATTTCCTAAAACAGAGTATGAGACGTTGTAGCACACTGGGTGCTACAAATTCCTTGTACCAGCTCCAGCTAAGTAGCCATGATTATTTGTTAGTGATGGGGGCACAAATTCCTCCGCCATGAGATTCATTTTTGACAAAAGTTCTTCCAAATCCCTCATATCCCTCTTGAAACTCTCACCTCGTTCTCCCCATTAACCTTATACCCATTATTGTTCACCACCATCTACTGGTTATGGACCTCATTTCCTTCAAACCCATTTCGCATTTGACCCATTTGAGCCTTGTAATTACTGTTAAGGACTGATACAGTACTGGGATCTCTATCATGGTGGTTGAACACACCGTTCAAATTCTGATTGTCGTTGACGGAGCCATTTTTGAGTTTAGATTTCTCCACGGTGTCCGATGACACTACACTGTTGTCTAAATTCTGACTGGAAGAACCAATTTTGACCTTAGCATTCTCAGCAACTGCCATAATCAAATAGACCACTTGTGCATATATTAAAAAAAATATTATTTTTTTTAACTTTCAAATTTCTCTGTGAACCTGTATTAAGAGATTGAAGTAGTCAAAAAGAAAAAAAATAAAAATAAAATTAAACAAAACAAGAAATGACCCACAAAATCATATTTGAAAAAGAAAGCATACCTAAGTTTTATCTAAAAAATTTTCAATAACATAAGATCAAATTGATCCTAAAGATTGTTAGGTAAAAGTACTTCAAAACCCCACAAACAAAAAAATATATATAAAGAAAAGAAAGGTATGAGATATGTGAAATAAAAAAGGAAGTTTTATCTTGCTAATTTACCGAAGAAGAAGATGATGATTATTGTAGAAAGAGAACAAAATGATATTATTCGGCGATGGGTGACAGGAGAAATTCCTTGGTATGCCATAGAAAAAAAGATGACTTTTTTGTGATAAGACTAAATTGTAAAAATAAAAAATTATGAGTCAAATTTTTAAATAATAAAAAAACGTAATTTACCTCTTACTACAAGTAAATTACCTAAATCATCCATGCTCAAATAATTTTTAAGTGTATTATAAATGGCTCCATATTATATAGGCACTGCTGAAATTTTAAAATATTTCTTGTAAGTATAAAGACAATGGGATTAGTTATTAAACAATTTTACTCAATAAGGTAACAAATTTCAAGTTTCAATGAGGGAAAATGCAAATTAATAATCTACAAGTCGCTGGCTTCAACAAGTAAACCATTTATGACTTAATGACGTGTGAAGACAAGGAGGCTGGCGAATATGCACAAACAAAATCTGTGCTTAGACAGGTAAGTTGTCCATGTCATAACCTTGTGACTTTGTGGAAAGCCCTTTGTTGATTGATTCTGCAATCCAAGTACAAAACCTTCAAAGATGGCAAACGTGATGGCCACTTCGTGTTCATTGGCGCAAATGTTGGGATCAACTCAAGTGTGCCGCGTAGCAACTTATCATTTGCCGATAACCTTCTTAATTTCAGTCATTAATTGCATCGTTTACTTCAACACGTTAGGTAATGGTGCCCGAGTCTCAAGCTGCTTGCATTTTTAGACCATAAATAAATTTCAACACCACTCGTCCCATTTTCTTTGCCGAACTTCTTTTACTCGGTCATCTCTCCGTTGATAATGTCGTGTGTTTATTTTTTCGCTGCAATATTTTGTCCGGTGTGTTAGGTGAAGATGGACCATCCTTTCTGTGAGGTGGGGTTTCCACCGAAGGCTTTTTTTTAATATTTCTATTATTTAAATATTTAGAATATAATATTTAAATAACACTTTATTTATATTTATATATAATATATTTATTTTAATTTAACATACAATATAAAAAATAATAAACCATATTCATATGCAATACTAGACATATATTATATTCTGAGTATTCAATTTTTTTTTCTTTTTAAATTAGAATTTAAGGCCATGCCCTACTTTTGCCATTGAGACCATAACGTAGCATGTGCTACATAGGTAGTTGAGTCACTTGTCCTTCAAATTCGGCATATTCCCGTCATAAGAAGTAACTTGAAATCTTGTATTTTATTTAAGTAATATTTTTTTACAATTCACATTTTAATTTAGGATTATGTACCAAGATAAATTTTAATTATTTTTTTATCACATAATATATTTTAAATGAATCTAAACATTACTCTAAAAACATACTACAGTTTCTCCTTTACATTCAAGGGCATTTATTCTTTCTTTTCTTCTCACAGATGGCATTTGTATCCTCCTTTCCTTTGTCCCGTTAGGTTTTTTCCCCAGTCAGGAGAAGCTTAATTCAAAAGAAATGGAGACAATCAAGGGCAGCACCAATTTTTTTTTTCTTTCCCTGTTCAAGTCAACCTGTAACATGATTGACACGATTATTGCAATACAGATTGGGTGTTTAAATGAATATTTTAGTTTGAAAAATATTAGTCTTACATTCTTTTTAAAAATATATTATTATTCACATTTTTTTAAAAAATATAATTGAATAAAAAAAAATAAGAAAATAATATAATAAATAATATTAAATAAAGTATAAAAGAGATATATATATTATTTAATATAAGAATATAAAAATCATTTTAATTTAGACACTTATACTGCACATTTATTTAAATATCATTTTTTATTTATAATAATTTGTCATAATAAGTTAAAAATAAAATAGTATGTATTATTCGATTTAATTATAAAAATAAATGAATTAACAATAAACACAAGAATAAATAAATAAATAACATATAATATTATCAAAATAACAATGTCTTTAAATGGTCTACCAAAAAAACGTCTTATTGATGAGACATATGTAATATTTTTAGCCAAAAAAGAAAAAGTTTAAATTGAGCCAACAAGTTTCTAACTCAATTAATATTAATTTAATATTTTTAGATTTGAGTCTGATTTTATTAATCAAGTCACTTTTATGATTTGATTGAACTAAACTGATCTTAAATTATTTATAAGAGAAACACAAAATTAATCAGCAATTTTAAAATATAAGCAGTTTTTTTTAACAAATTGCTCTTGCAATTTTTGGTCAAAAGTGTTTTGGTATAATAAATTGTTCTCATAATTTTAGACTAAAAGTGTTAGTTAAGTAAAATCCACAATAACATAACGATTCTAAGATTTGAATTCTTAATATTACAAATAAAAATTGTCTTAGATCACAATCTACTTATAATATGATTGACCACTCTAATTATAATATAAGCGATTTGAACGAATTCATTATTTACTATTATTGTTGAAGACAAAGATAATCTATATAATTTAGATTATTGTTTTAAATAGTCAAAATTTTGATGACAATAACCCTCTTAGCACATGTTTATTTTTATTTTAATTGTTAAAAAAGAATCTATTAATTAAAAACTCTTTCTCAGTTTTAAAAAATAAATCCTTTCTGTAAATTTTTTATTATGCTTTTTAAATATAAAATAAGAGTAATGTTATACAAACTAAAAAAATTAGTTACAATCTTGACAAAATTTAACAATATTTAAGGGTGATTATTAGATAAAATAAAGACATAAAATCATATATTCATTAAAGAGTTAAAAAATGTCAACTCATACTATCAAAAAAATTATGGCTAAATTTTTTTGACTTTCTATAATTTTTCATAAAATAAACTAATTTAAATACACAATTGATCATTTATTATCTAGAATTTAGTTAGTGAATTTTCTTTATTAAGTTCATAAAGAATTATTCTTGTCCCATTGGTATAGTTCGGCTAGGTCAGAACTTGGGATACTAAGGAAGAGAATCTGATTTATCCCCAATATTTTTTAACCTTCTTTCCTTCCTGTCCTGGGCCACTTGGGGGTCACCTTCGAACCCTATTAGGGTGTCCCATGACTAGGTATTAAAAAAAATATTATTCTTTTAGTTTCTTTTAAAATTTCGTAATAAATAATGCAGTGAGACTTTTATAGACTGGATTATTCTTCGGGTATCTTCTTAAAAATCCTTTTGTGATCAAATCACTTTGCTTTTGTTGTAGCGTGTATCCTTTTCATCAGATAACTTGACCTCCTATTTAAATTGAAGTTTTATTTTTAAATCAGCTATTGCATTACAAATCTCTTTGTTGTATATGTTGAAATCAAATAATTAAATATTTATATTGCATGGTACGGTAGTGATATATTTATATGAAAGCTTATTAATAAAATAGTATTTTATATTACTATAAAATAAATGAATTGATTATATTTTTATTTACGTAATTATTGAAGCTTATTTATTTGATATTAGTTGTTCCACCGAACCATTAATATATGTTTATCATTCTTATTGTTGAAATTTATGCTTTAGGAAACAATAAATGGTTTTTAATCTACATTTTCATTAAAAAAAAGTCACTAGGGAGTGGGTTAGAACTTAGAAGTAAGAAATGTGGATAGTTTTTCAAACCTGAGTGTTACCAGTATAAAAATAATAATTATATCTTTAATTTTATAGATAATTTTTTATTAATTTCATGGGATACTAAACACTAGTTTAAACACACTCTTAAGGGAGTGTTTGGGAGTTTAGAGGGAAAGGAAGTGGAAGGGTTTAAAAGAGAAGGAAGGGAAGAAAAATAAAAGGTTTATCCTTCTTTGTTTAGGAGTGTAAAATATATGAGAGAAATGAAATAGAGGGTTTAAGATATATTTTTTTTTATCATTTTACCCTTTATTAAAAAAATTAACATAATTAATATTTTATAAAAACTATTAATGTGAAAACTAAAAAAAATTAACATAATATTTTGGTGCATATGCACCGCATGGGAAAAGCCATAAATCTAATTTTTGCATAGAATACTGGAATTGGAAGGGAACGTATTCTCTCTTGACATGCATTCTCCCAAACACATCCAATTTATGGTTATGGATTGTCAGGGTTTTGCACCCACCATCGACACCCATCTTGACATGGCTTTGACGAGGCGGCAGCGGCGGGGTGAGGTCGAAGGAGAAGCTCCTTCCTCAACACTGGCGCGCACAGAGGTGGGAGAACCACTGCGCGTGGTCCAATAAGTCTTCGACGACGATGACCACTATGCGCGGCCAGCGATAGTGATGACAAAGTAGCAGCTCTTCGAACCCGCGACGACGATGACCTGCATGAACTAGTAACTCTTCGAACCGACCACGAGGACAACCAACTCGCGCAAACCAGAAACGACGCAGCAGATCTTCGAACTAGCGACGACGGCGACGATAAGCTAAAAAATCCTCCAGATTTGCTACGTTCACAGATCCAAAACCCATGGATAAAACCGCAGAATAGAAACTTATGGAAACTCTGATTTGCGTCCTCTATTTGCGTGGGTTTGAGATGTTGGTTACAAATGGGAGACGAGGGATTTTTCATCCTTTAGCTTCGTTGTCGAGGAGGACAGCGAGGTGGGGTGGGTTGGGGATATAGGATGAAGGTAAATGGGTAATTTCGTACAAAAATTCTCCAATTTGAAGGAACTGAAATGGGAGACTTTGGAGGGAATTCAAAAATCTCACTTTCCCTTCTCTCATATTTTCAAAACTCCCAAACAAGAGTTTTTCAATTCCAAATTCTCCCTTTCCTTTCCTTTTTCTTCTAACTTTCATTCCCAAACATAGCCTAAAACGTCTCTAGTCAAAGGAAAAGTGGCATTGAAAACACTCGCGCCTACGAAGAATAACAACACCATATAAACATGCATTAAAAGCTAATTGATAATGATACATTAGTTTCTTTTCTCTCTTTAATTTTCTATTAAAAATTAAAAAACATGAAAATATCTCCTTAAAATTAAAATTATAATTAATCTTCGAGATTCATAGTCAAAGCTTTCAAACATTAGGCATGAGTATTGATTATTGAGAAAGAAGAGAAATATTTGTTTAAATTTAGAGTATTACAGTTAAATGTATTAAATTATTTAAGATTTATTATTTTTTATAGACTTTTGTAAAATTAATTATATGATATAAAAAATTATAAAAATATTAAATCTTAATTAAATATTTTTAATTTAGACAAAAATTATGAGAGTAATATTCAGAATATCTCACCAAAGAAATAAACTTTTCTTTCAATATAGATTAATATCAGCTCACTGTATGCACTATATGGACCCATTTACATGGGAAGTTTGGACTTTTCTTCATATAGTTACAGCCCCTAATTATCGTAACTCGTAAACATCTCTTTCCTCGAACCAAGGTGATTTGCCATGCCCCTATCAGAGGTGTAGTGTTCAAAGAAAATATTGGATAATTTGTGGGTGATTCCAAATACTTTTCTATTTCAAATAGAATACTAAAATAACTTGAGAAGTAGGACATTGTACATTCATATGATTATCCAAAAAAAAAAAAATCCAGAAGTATTTGAACAAAACAATTCTTCATGTACATTGATAAACAACAGAAAAAAAAATAACATGGACTATTTGTAGCACATATATTTTATGATTTCAAAATTATCCAGCAACGAATGACCACCTCCAAATTATTAGTGTTAACTGCCTAAGCTCATATCTTCATGAATTGCAGTACTGTGATAAAATAAAAAATAAAAAACCACAGTACAATTTCGAAATAGATTTTACGGGAAGAAATGTTTTGACCGATCAAGGAGTACTAGGAAGAGATTTTTTGGATAAAAAAAGTTAGGCTAGGAAGCTTAATATCCCGAATATGGTCGTGTTTAAAAGAAGCTCTCAAAGAATGCTGGCTCCAATAATAATATATACTATTTTTTCACGAATGATTTGAAGACTTTTCTAAAGTGCTGTGGGGGGTCATATCATGAGTTGGGTCAATTTCGTTAGGGCTCCAATAATTACCCAACAACCATTCACTTCATTAATCCAACATCTTCCACAAAAAGGGACAATGAAAGATGCAAATCCCCCAGACCAAGATAACTTTATCCATTCCGGCCAGAGAAAGGAGACCAAGTAAAATGAACAAGCCACAGCCCACAGGCACGGAGTGATAGAGATAATAATCGATGGGTCCAACCAACTTATTAGAAGCTTCTATTAAATATTTCGGTGATTGCTCTGGTCCATTCTAAAATTGAATGCCACCAGTGGCATCACTGAATTGTCCAATATTATTTTGACACATATATGTAAGTCTTTAGTCATCCATCCATGTCTTAGGGAATGATTTGCAAAAAAAATTTGCTGAACTTCTTCAAGAGTATTTTAGCAAATTTATAAAATACAAAATCTCATCTTAAAAATTATAAAAATTAAATTAATGGCAATTATTGCAAGTGGATTATTTGTTTAACAGGCTAGACATCACTAACCTCTAACCCTCCCAGCAGCCAGCAGCCATAGCCACAAACCTCCAACCAACCAATGCCACAACCCACCACCAAGGCCACCATCTTTCGACCCTTATCCCTCCGGCGATGATGTTGCTGGCGCTGTTCACCGGCGAGCAACCACCCTTACCTCACCACCTAGAACCACCAAACCCACGGCCTACAGCGGCTAAAAGACTCCAAAACCAGATCTGAAAACGTTAGCCCTTGCCTTAACCACCCACCTTCAACTCATTGAACCCAAAGCCACCCAAACAAAAAAAAAAAGAGTAAAAGAAGATGCAAAAAGAGGTTCTGGCTTTCGTTCAAAACGCAGCCACAGAGAAGGTCAAGAACGAGAAACAGAGGGGCGCGGAGCTGCCGTGCGGGGTCAAACGTGGCGGTGAGCGGCATTTCGGCACGGGACGACGGTTGTAGGTACTGGATTGGCGACGATAGAGATTTGCAATTGTAGTTTGTGGTTGCGGCTGGCGATGCGGTGGAGGACGTCGGTGAAGAAGAATCCAAAGGCGAAGATGGTGGGTGACGCGGTAACGGAGAAGGTGGCCGAAGTGGAGGCAGGTGGCATCCCCGATGAGGCTAAAGCCGTAGGTCTGGTGGTGACCTGCTACTATAAGTTTAAATTACAGTTACGATGGTAATTGTCATTATGTTACGTTTATCCTAATTATAAATAATTCTAAATTCAGCAAACTTTTTTTTACAAATCACTCCCTATGACATGGATGGATGACGAAGACTTACAGGCATATGTGTCAAAATAACATTGGACAATTTAATGATGCCACCGGTGGCACATGATTTTGGTTTGCACCGGAGAATTCACCAAATATTTCACAAAGAAAATGCAGTTCACTACTCTACTGCCCTGCCTTTTACAATGAATTTGAGGAACAGAAGAACCACCATAGTCTCAATGTCATCGTAGTTTTTACTCCATTCCTGATTCCTCAGCACTGTATAAAAGGTTCTTAATTTGTGAAACATATAGGGTTTGGCATGTACTGGTAACGTGCTTATTAGATGAACAACAGTACTTGGGTAACATATGGTCAGCTCAACAACCCAGAAGAAAATCAAACAAAGGACAACGAGAAATAATTATGTCTGGTTGTTGGCTGCAATTATCTTAGTTATTGGACAATAGTACATGCAATAATACAAAAGACCTTAAGCAACTAGGCCCTTTCAATACATCTATGCGTTACTGTTAAGAGTAATGTTATATTTTTTTATTTAATTATTTTAATAATTATAAAAAAATTATTAAATAAAAAAATAAATATATTTAATATTTTAAAAATATAAAAAATATTTAATATTTTTTTATTTAGTAATTAAAAAGATTAAGTAAAAAGATAAATTATTTTTCTATCATTAATTGTTTGAATAAAATTTTGAGAATGAAAAAGAAGAAAACAAGGATACAGTATCTGAATTGGTCAAATAATCATCTTTATATATATAAAAAAAAAACAGATTTAGAAGCAATAAGAGGAGGAAAAACAGGAAATAATTAGAGAAGGATTCATCAAATGTGTACTTTTCTTTTCTTAAATAGATACAAAACCTTTGTTCAACTGGTCATTGTTTATATTTTCTGTTCTTTTCTTCTTTCCCGAAATCTTGGTCATGGACCTCATGGTAAATTAAAAAAAATAAAGAACATATAAAACGTTCAATATTTTATTAATGGTGATTCTGTTTTCTTTTGGGCCATCAATTGTTTTGGGTCTTGGTCATCAATCTTTTGGTTTTGATCATTTATAGAAAATATTGTAATGTTTGGGTTGAGCCAACACAAGTTTCTCACTCGAACAAATTGGAGCTGAGCCTTGATTGAGTAGATAGGCCCACCTGTTACTAACCATGTAAGCTTTAGGCCCGGCGTTCTCCGATAGAACTCAATAATCAATATATGAAAATAAGGGGGGGGGGGGGTGGGGAAGTTCGTTTAATTGTATGTAGCTGCCCGTTTAAAACTAATTATATATAAAATAAATCAAAGTACAACTTCACGTAGCAAAGCGTTTGTAGTCCAACGGTTAGGATAATTGCCTTCCAAGCAATAGACCCGGGTTCGACTCCCGGCAAACGCAGCTTTTAGTTTTTCTAATTTCTAATACGAATTCTGTATTTATTTCTCACAAATAGCTCCCGACACATTTAAAAAAAAAAAATTGCAGAGAGTATCAAACATGAATCAAACTAAGTCAATAAAGGAGTACCAAGCCATGTCATCAAATCTTTTACCATCTTAGTACAAAATACATTGCCAACAAAACAGGGTTTTATCAATTTAAGAATACATTGATAAGAATAATTACTAAATGTAATTAAGCCAAAAATCAACTTAACTTTTTACATATCAAGTACTTGCTCAAAACCCCTTATCGATAGCTGCACATGAATGCCAGTGCAGATGCAGATTATACATAATTCAGATTTGTTCCCATGCAAACATGTTCCTATTTAGAATTCTGTACAAAGAATCTTGTTTTCTCTCTTATAGACTAATGAATGTATACAAACTGAATTCAGGAAACACAATCTTAATTATCTTCCGCATTTACTGCTTGCTGGTAAGAAACAACAAATAACCACCGGTATGTAGGCATGTAGCTGCATATGGATTATTGCTGATCATATACAATTGAAATTTCGTCCGATAATGTTGTGGATGAATGGAATCGTGATGCACCTCTAGAGCCAAAGTCTGTAGTTGATGCAGAGCAAGAAACTGATATAAAAACTCCAGTGGGTCGCATTCCTGGTAACTCCATTAAAGGCTCATTTGGGTTCAGAAAAATGTGCACCACTTTTCTCATCCTTGGCCTTAGCAGGGAATCTGGATGCAAACATGCCAGCCCAACCATCAATGCCCTTTTAGCTTCTTCCCCATCAAATTGGTTTTGCAGAAGTTTGTCAACACACTCAAGCAATGCATTTTGAGCATGCAAGTTCCAGACATAGTCTACCAAACTGTTCTCTTCCATAATACAGTTTGACCTTCTCCCACATATGACTTCAAGTACCACCATGCCAAAGCTATACACATCCGAGTCAGGTGTGGCCTTCCCTGTAAAGGCTACTTCTGGGGCCAAATATCCTGGAGTTCCAGCTATATTTGTAGTTACTGACTCTTCATTTTTGAGTAATCTTGCTAGCCCAAAATCGCCCAAGTGAGCATTGTAATCAGAATCCAGCATTACATTGTTAGGCTTAACGTCTCTATGAACAACAGGGTTTCCACACTCTTCATGAAGGTAAAGTAATGCTGATGCCAATCCTGTTAGTATCGTG
Source organism: Ormosia emarginata (assembly GCA_029884605.1). Lineage (NCBI taxonomy): Eukaryota > Viridiplantae > Streptophyta > Magnoliopsida > Fabales > Fabaceae > Ormosia > Ormosia emarginata. Next base: position 67,562,245 of record JAQQTP010000082.1, read on the forward strand.
TGCCTGGTTTTCCAGTCCAGAACGTCCTTGCCTATGAAGCGGTCAAGGCTTCCATTTTGCATATAATCAAAAACCAAGAGAAGATGTTCATCTTCATGGCACCAGCCTTGGAGCTGCACTAAGTTTCTGTGCCTAAGACGCCCTATGGTACATATTTCAGCCAAGAACTCTCTTTCACCTGGTGTAGACAACCAAAGAAACAAGGGAAAACAAAAAGGTAAAGAACAGAAGATAACCAAGCGTTGGGGTAAGTTTTGTGGAGATTATAGAAGATGTGACAAATAAGGTGGAACTACTATTAGTCTATTACTATAGCTTGGCTTAAAATAGAAACCAATGGACGATTGGTTAGGCAGCATTGGCCTCATTGCAAATTCATTGACTCCATTTTCTACAACTTTTTTGCTTACTGACATCAAACCCATATCCATATAGTTCTTTACTAGTAAACAGAACATACCTTGTTTAGAGGTTGCTGAAATCTTCTTTATTGCTACGGTTTTTGCCACGGTTTTTGGAGAGTCTGATATGATGCCTTTATAAACACTACCAAATCCGCCTCTGCCCAAAAGATTTTCTTTGCTGAAGTTGCGTGTGGCCTTTGACAGTAGCTTGTAAGTGAACATCTTGGGGATATCCGCAGCTGTCCTTGATAGGCTTTCTATATCATCCTTTTTGTTGCCCCTCTCATATCTTTTCTTCCAAGCATCCCAAATGAAAGGAACTAAGCCTATTGACAGAACCAGAAAAACTGGTATCACAATTATCAGTGTGGTCTTGATGGTGCCAACTTTACTGGGTTTAACAGAAGGAACAGGCAGTGGCACTGATGTGAATACCCAATTGAGGACCCGGTGGCTTTCAGGGATAGTTTTGCCAGTGGAAGCTGTGAAACCAACATAAACTGAGCTTGGAATTATATCGGGTAGGGTAATTGAATGGTTAAGAGCGCTCTTTAACCGGCTGTCAGTGTATCCCAGAGAGACAAAAATCATGTTAGTCCATCCATTATAGTCAATTTTAACCTCAATGTCTCTTCCACTTTTGAGGTCAACACCGGTGCTATTGAGACTTTGAAAAGCAACTGGATTTATGATGCTGCTTGTGTCTATCCCAATGTGGTTTCCATCTGGATCAAACTCATTCATGAAAGTGTCCATCTCCACAGCTATTTGTCGAAAATCCCCACCTACACAATATCATTTTGAGTTTAGATTAACAATTTTATTTTATTTTTAAATTGAAGAGTCTCACAGCCTTACAGGGTCAAGACAACCTAAGTTTGGTCAGTATGCACATTGCTGAAGTATTTTGGCAAAGAAGCACTTTGGAATCCTTACAAAATATCAAAATTTTCTTTTTCTTTTCGGTTATGGCAAGGTATCATAATTAGTTGGTTTGCTTGTTGAAATCTTGAATTTGAAAAAAAAAAAAAATTGTAACGGCAATTGGGACAGTGACATTCTTTTGTTTGGTTATAGGAATGTTCATGCTTGTTTGATTATATATGTGCATTTGAAAATTTTGTTCAGGTCACATATTCAAAATCAAATCATAGGGCAGTGTTGGTTAGAAACAGAGGACTTTGAAACAGTATATTCTCTACAACATATTTGGAATACATCACCCCACATTAGGCAAAGGTGGTAGAAGTGTGTAAAAAACGAAGTGGAACCAAGTGTAATTAAATGATGAAAACTGTATAGACGTGAAGTAATATTCATGAGTAACATTATCCTTAGTTTACCTTGTGTAGACCGATCAAATAGGCCAATATATGAGCCATGGCTCTCATTTGGTGACGGCCTGTTATCTGATGCAAACACGAGTGCCATTCCATCGCCCGAGATGGTTGAATTAGCAAAGGGAGTGATCCTAACAGTGAAGGTGGTAGAGATAATAGCTGGCCAAACATGCACAGGATGAGCGTACAGAACCCGACCTATTTTGTTCTCTGTGGAAGATGGTAAACTTGAATTGCTTTGTTGTGGCTCTGGCGTGAGACTTAAGTACCCATTGCCCGCAGTAGCTGAGCCCATACAGAGCAATTCACCATTGCTGCAACTTTCAGGGCTGAAAGAAATAAAGGAGAAAGTGTTGGGGTCAACCACAGTGTTTGTACCAGTTTGGAATAGCAAGGTAAAGAGAAACAAAAGCATATACATGGTTGTGGTGGCGTTGATGAGAGCTTTTGCTTAGAGCTTAATTAATACGAGTAGGTGCATATATAGTGGTAAGTAGAGTTTTTACCTTTTGAATGTTGTGTTGTTCTTAGGGAAGCATTTTGGATGAGGAGAGAGTAGAATTCTGCGTTTTGTATGGGTTTGGCACAGGTTTACTTAAGAAGCAAATGCGAGTTCTTGACTTATTAGGTAGATAGGTAGGGTCATACAAGGGACAACGATGAGTGCAAAGGGAAAACATGTCCAAATGAGAACAACAGTTTAACCGTATCTGCCTGCACTATGCAGCAAAAGGCAAATCGTTATTTGTCCTCACTCTAGAACGATTGTACGGACCTATTTCTTATATCCCATTTACCGCACACTGAAGTCCAAGTTGCTTGGGCCTTGGGGGAAATGACTCCAGAAAGGGTGGGTATGATACACTTCACACAGATACGACAAAAATGTTTCAAGTATTTTAAAATTAAAAGTTGTAGTTGTTTCTATATTTTTTTTATGATAATATTTTAATTGGTTAATTATGTTTTTGGTCTTTCTAAATATGTCAGATTTTGATTTTGCTCTTTCTCAAATTTTTATAACAATTTGTATCTCTTTAATTTCCAAAGTGAATTAAATTAGATAAATAATTAAATCTAAGTTATTGAACCTTGACAGAAAGAAAAAGACGAAAAAAAAAGATTGATAGGATATTATGTAACAGCGTAACACTAAATGTCCCCTCCCACATATACACACATATATGGAGTGAGAAAAATAATTTATTATAAGAGTAAGAAAAAAAATTTATCAAGTATATTTTATATGAATAATTAATATTAAAATATAAAATAATGTGACTTTTTAAGTGATATTGTGTAAATATTTTTTTTACAAATGACATAGTCTTAGTTGAAGAGTAAATGGAGGAAATAAATGAGAAGTTAGAATTGTGGAGACAAGTTTTAAAAACACATAACTTTTATTTAAACAGAAGTAAAACGGAGTATATGGAATGTAAGTTTAGTAAGAAGTGCGCTAGCTTAGAGGTGAAAATTATATTTCATATTATATCACAAGTCACACAATTTAAGTATCTTGTATCTATCATATAAAATGATGAAAAAATAGAAAGATATGTAAATCATATGATTTAAGCGGAGTGAATGAAATTGAGAAGTATTTCAGGTATTATTTGTTATAGAAAAGTACTTCCCAAGCTTAAAGAAAATTTTTACCACATAACTATAAGACTTATGATATTGTATGGTACTGAATACTAGGTAATAAAAAAGCAACAAGAGCATGAGTTTAGTATTGCAAAGATGATGATATTGCGTTAGATGAGTAGACATACAAGATAAGATAAGATTATGAATAAATGCACTAGAGACAAAGTATGAGTTGCATCTATTATAGAAAAGATGGTAGAATATCACCATTGATGGTTTGACTATGTGAAGAAAAGACCATTAGAAGTCCCAATAAAAAGAGTAGATCAGGCGAGACATAATCCAATAGTTAGAGTTAAAGGGAGATAAAGAAAAGCTATAAGTGAAACTTTTAAAAAGAATTTAGATTTAAATGATATTTTTAAATACATAATTTATAATATAATATAAACGACATCGTTTGATTCATATAATTAACCACACCTAATAAAATAAAAACTTTGTTGTTGTAGTACTAAAAAAGTTAGTACTATTAACTAGAATTAAAAAAAATAAGTATTGTCATCTATTTTTTGACAAGTATATAACTTCCTCTGCGTGAAAAATAATAATAATAATTACAATACTATCAACTCTTTCAATATTACAAAATTAGAAATTGTCTCCAACTAGTAAGAAAGATAAAAGAAGCTCATAGAATATATTAGAATGGATTTAGCATTTATTAACCTAGTTATTAGATAGTAACTAATCATTCTTCAAACACAAACAATTTCTTGCTTGTATGCTATTAAGCTCTCCATTTATATACTTATGAGTTGTCTTTTTAATCTCATCTACCCTGCAATTTCTTTTTTAATCTCTCCATTCATCACACATTATATATAAATAATTTCTCTACTAAAAAATTACATGTGCAACATACGTACAATCAAAGTCTCAATTTTAAAATACAGACCAACAACATACACATATTAAATTTTACCCTTACTATTATTAATTATAATTCTATTTTTAGTTTTAGTTGTCACTTCTGGTAAGAGGAATGCTTATTGCAAAAGGTAAGAAGTAAATCTTGACCACTGGATTTTACATGAATGATCAAGATTAAAACATAAATGTATATGATTTTTTTAAAGGTCACATGACATTTAAATAACTTTTAATCTTGATCATTTATATATAGTTGTATGGTCAAGATTTACTCCTCTCACTGGATATATCCCTTCTATACACACACACACACACACACACACACATATATAGAGTGTATCTAAGAAGAATGTTTATTTTAAGATGTGAGAGGAGTGAATATTGATAATTAGATCTTACATGAATGATCAAGATTATAACATAAATGTATGTAACTTTTTAACAGGCATATATATATATATATATATATATATATATATATATATATATATATACTTCTTCGGTATTTACGTTTGAGGATTTTAGGAAAGAAGGTGAGAAGGTAAGAGATAGGTGACGTCCGAGGAAGAGAAAGTGGAAAAAAAAGTCACGTGAACTAAATTAGTGAAATGATTGGTACCATTAGATGAGCTTATGATCAATGGTTGAAAATGTGTGTAAGAGAAAAAAACTTACTCTGATATAAATTGATCATTCTCTCTCTCTATATATATATATAATAGCTTTACGGTGTGTATTATTTTTGTTATTATGTATTTTCTATCTTTCATTTATTTACACGTGTTATAAAAGCTAAAAGTAGAAATATAAGTGTATCAGATTATATAAAATTGCTAGTATCTATATTACAATAATAAAATTGACTAATTCCTACAGTAGATACCCTAGTGTAATTGCAAAATTGGTGTCTTTACGTCCACTTAATAATATGTATATGTTCCTTCGAGGTTAGAAGCAAGGATCATGAACAAATATCTACTATTTCTAGAACTCAATATTATGTTTCTAGAATTCAACTAGAGATTATTTGAGTAGAAGCACTTAAAGTTAATTTTATTTAAGGAGGAGAATCCTCCAAGCTGAGATCTCTACTTTGGAGGAAGGGATTTCGATACCCTTAAATTGACTTTACCCAAGTGTAGGGAAACCCCCAAATCGAGATTCTCATTTCGAAATAAGGGATTTTGGTCCCACTACTTCATTCACCAAGTGCGGGATCTCACTACGTGATCCCTACTTTTGTTTAGGGATTTTGATCCCACTACTTCATTTGCCAAATGTGGATCACACGCCATGATTCTTGCTTCAAGTTATAGGCACTTTAACTCAATCACTCGATTTTCCAAGTGTGTGAACCCCTGTGCTAGGATCCCCACTTTAGATTAAGGGACTTTGGTCTTGTTCACTTTACTTTACCAAGCATAGAACTCCTAAATGATGTTCTTACTTCAGGATATTCCTATACCTAAGTACGGAACTCCTAAGTCGATGTTCCTACTTTGAATTACACTCAAAAGGCCATTTAGTGTCACCTAAGCTAACAACTTATGTCCAAGTATGGACCCCCTAAGTCGTAGTTCCTACTTTAACAATATATCACCCAAGTATGAAACTCTTAGTTGACATTGCTACTTTGGGTTATTGTCATCAATAAAATTGTCCAAATTCAAGAGCCTCAAGAGATTCTATAGCCTAGTTCTTGTATATGATGGAACCTCGGGTCATGAAAGAGCATAAAAAGGTAAAATTGTAGCAAAGGTATCCCACGAGCCTCATATTGAGCCCAAATGGTTCCCTACTTTGGGGCCAAAACCATAAATGCGACAAAGCATCAAAATAATTTGAGATCATTATAAGTGCGAGAATTTAAGCACACCCTAAGATAATAAATGCACATGGTAAGTTCTCCATGTGACACGAAGCTCATTGAAACATGCGTTAGGAAAATTGTCTCAATCAAGCAACTCAAACATCTTAAAGAAGTGAACAAATCAGCACAGATCATGCACGTCTTCAAGGTTCGCAGCAAAAATATTCTTATTACGAAAAACATTCCCTGCAAGCTCAAATTGGGGGAACCTTCCTCACCACGTGTTCTCAATGCCCGATTCGAATGGACCTACAATGGAAACAATGACAACTATCCTAACGACGATGGAACTTAGCACTTGGTTACCTTAGACAGGCACCAAGTTAGGGGCAATGCTCCATATTAAGACTTCGGGTCCAAGCCCACCATGGCCAAAGAGCCTAAATCCAATTATCTCGACTCTAGTAGATAACTACAAAATATTTCAGACTTTGGTAAAGATAAAACCAAATCTCTTTAGATTAAGGAATAAAGGGATAAATTCCCCTCAAATCCTACCAAATCCTTAAATAATAAGGATTATCCCCTAAAAGGACTCAGACTCCGCATTTATATGTAGGGCAACCCCCTCGGGTATGAACTCCTTCCATTATACACTTGTAAATCGGTGTTACTTCTAACTTGAGCCTTGAAGTGTTTTAACAAGTAGAAGCATCTCGACAGATACTCAAGTACACCTACCATATTTATCTAAACTCAAATAGATAATGTATTAAAATACCAATTTGTGAAAGATTTCTATATTTCAACAATGTACCAAATACCAATTACGAATAGTCTACGTTAATGAAACTTTCCAAAGATGACCATAAAATTAATTAAAAAAATGATTGAAGTAGCATTTGTAAAGGGCAAGAGTTTTAAGCAACATTTTAAAGCTATTTATTTTAGGTTTACGTGTATGGTTCCATCCATTAGAACAAGATGCAACCAAAAAGATTATGTGATGTTATTTGTATACCATTTTCATTTACACCATTCTTACATTACCTCATTTTTAGATAATGAAAAAAAATGAAAAATGCACATTTGAATACACCCTCTCTACCTTTATTTTCTCAAGAAATGTGTAAAGAATGTGTAGCAATCTTAATTAGTGTGCAAATAATAAAGTCTTAAATTTAATACAAACAATGTATCAAGCCACACATGCATATTACCAATTAGGTATCATTCTATTTAAAAATACACAAATGTATTTTACCAAACAGAGCAAGAAAACCAAGGATGATATGTATTTTTTTTGTGTAGCTATGTGTAACTTTGGCTTCTAGTTATTTATTTTTCTTTTTTCCTTTTAGGTGACCAAATTTAGTCTTGGCGTTTATACTTGCGAGCGTAGATGTGTTTTCCATTGACTTGAAACTTTGCCATGTATTTCCTATTCAGAATTCGATCAACTGTTTCCACATTATTTAGAACCATTGTGGCAAACAAGACTTGCTCACTCATGTTTCGATTCCCCATGTTAATGACCTTGATATAATCTCCATAAATGCTTATAAACAAATGCCTCGTCTCCTCATTATAGGGAAGCCCCTAGAAAATATTAGAAACATAGTTTTATCATTATCTGTAACATCATCATATAGTCGTTTATCATCCCATATCTTTTGGTCAGACAAATCCAGTTCCTCAAAATTTATTAGAGGTATGGTGAAGGTACCAAATAATGAGTGAGGAAAACCAAGGATAATCAAGGATCTATAAGGGCTAGGTTGTCTACCCAAAAGATTCTGTAAAATATCAGTGAAAACTCGAGCACAAATTTTATTGAGAACACTTTTAATACCAGCTATGGTAGTGAACCTTTTTTGACGAAAAAGTTGAAGAAAGGTGTCTTTATGCATTAAGGTTGTGGTTAGAGGCAGTCTACTACCGTTTGGGATGCGAGTATTTTCTAACTCCAAGCAAGTCACTGTTTCATTAACGAGAGCATTGATCAGAAAGTCAGAGTGACAAACTAATTTTGAAATAATATTAGGATACTCTATGTTTTCTAGCCAAAGCCACAAGGCCATGACTAAAAGGGATTGTGTCGGGTCACAAGCCAGTTCGATGACCAAGCAAGAGAAGACCTCATAATCAATTTTGTGAAATAGGTGGGGCTCTTCAACAGAAATGGAGGCCATTGTTGTTAGTGAGGGGGAGAAAAAGAAATGCATGCAAACTGATTATGAGATCATGAACAAAAAGATTGATTATGAGGGGATTAAATAAGAAATTATGCCATCAAATTGGTATAAAACCACTACTCCTTCCATTTTAAAATGCCAGTTGTTTTAGAGAATGAATTTTGTTTCATTTTATTTGTCATTTTAGAAGACCAAGAAAGTAGTAAAGACTTTTTTTTATAACTTTATAATTGTCTCTTGGTATTGAGTAGAATGGTAGAGAGTGTATTATTAGGTTGAGAGGATAATTTAGTTAAATGTAGTTATATTTTCATAAAATCTAAGGTATTTAATATTTTGAAATGACAAATATTTTGAAATGGAAGAAATGTTTTTTTTATTGGATCTTGCTTACAAATATTAAATAAAAAGTAAAACTTTTTAAGTTTCTAATGGATTAAATGCTTTATTTTTCATTTAACATTTTCTATTTCTTTATTATTAAAAAGGTGTGTCCAGGGTAGCATCATCCTAAATTTGAGAATTTGTGTTTAAGTGTAATAAAATTAAAGGAATTTGTTATTAGAAATGGACTTACCTTAAATGACTACCTTAACTTTATCAATTTTTTTTAAAAAAATTCCTTTTCTTAATCTAATGGTCATTTAATTTGCATGCAACAAATTTTCTTTTGAATTTCTAAATTATTTAGAGGATGAAGACCATATTTGATCTCAAGTTCTTATATTCACCAATAAATGATTTTATCTACTAAGCTAGTTGGCACTTTTAATTGATAAACTTGTTTAGTTCGCAATAAGTAATACAAGAAAATTGATTTCTTTTTGTCATTTTCTATATATATTAATCTGTATTAGTAATTTTTGTTTACATTTTTTGGAGTATCTTTCATCCGATAAATGAGATATTAATCTTCAAAATATGGTAGGTGCCTAAGCGTGAACATCTCTCCCTACGATGTTATTTTTATATATATGAATTTTGAATCAAACTCAAGATTACATGTTAAAAGACTCAAATTATTTCTACTCAGATCAACATATATTAATTATTAATAATTTGTTTACCATTGATTATTGAATCACACATATCAAGAAAGAGGAAGGGTGAAAGCAATATTTGATTTCAGATCTTTACACTCACTTACAAAGGTGGAATTTATTTTATTAGTAAAATTATCATAAGAAATAATTACTAATATCAATAAATGCATTTTTCGGATACATTAAATGCAAAGAGTTAGTGATAGTATATTGATATTTATTATATTATTATTGTTATTTTAATTATTATTATTATAAAATTATCATGAAAATTTATTAATAAAATCATTAAATGCATGACTGGAGGTGTTAATAAAAAAATTAAATAAAAGCGATAACGTATAACAAATTGAGATTAATTTTTAACATTTTATTTATTTGTATTTGAGAATTTTTATTAAAATTATATTTTTAAAATTTAACATTTCAAAATAATAGTTAAACATAACAATAATTTAAATATAAATTATAAACATAAATATAAAATAACTTATTTGTAACTATCTTTTATCATAGTGTTATGGACATTTATGGGTGGACCAACTAAGAAATACAATGCTTTGATAATTTATATTAGAATAATTAGACTTAATTTTACCCTATAAACTAACTCAAGGGAGAAAAATAGCCTAAGTTATTATAAATAAACAGTACTTTATCCATATATTTAATTGATGTGAGACCTTAATATACCAGGTGAAGGAGTTTAATCATAAGCTCAATATACAAATGACTTGAGTGGTAGTAATCGTCATAATGAGATATAATAATAGTGATTTTTAACAATTAACGTAAAAAAATTTCAGACTCGTGAAATTGTTTAACTAATTAATCATAAACTTATAACTCATATCCGAAGTTCAAAGCTTGAAGAATCTTTATAATACATGTGTGCGTGTACGTAGTAGCTATTTGCAAAACTCAATATCCATCTTGAAACAGGAGACCTTCAAAAATTCAGGTTCAACATTTGGTGTATTTCTTGACGCTACTACTTTGCCAAACACAATTAAGTTCCTCTAAGATCTTTTACAAGAAAAAGGCAATTTTCTACAGAATTTTTTTGTCAGTTTTCCCGCAGAAATGAAACTAAAATATAAAAAATTGACAATTTTTTTAATTAAAAAATCAATTTCCAACGAAATTTATTACACACATGTAGTTAGTTAATTGTTTAGCTGATAATAAGTTAGTTACTTAGCGATAAGTTAGATGCATATGTAATTCTCTTTTATTTTATATAAGTCACTTCTACACATATTTTACCATTTACTAAATTTTAGTTTCCTTTACATCTTTTTTCTCAATTTTGTTTGATTCTTGTTATGTTTTCTCAATAAAATTTTCAATAAAAAGATATTTAAAATATTTTTTGACTAAAATATATTAGATTATTTGGAAATAAATAAATAAAAAAATTCCCAAATAAAATTTTCATAAAAAAACAATTTCCTAATTAAGAGAAAATCTCATTTTTTAGCTTTTTATTCGAAAACATCTATAACATATCTAAATCAAATACAAACATAAAAGTGTCTTGTGAGCTAAGTTAATTTACAAACTCATGAGTTTTGACTTAACTCAACCCATAAAATGCAGGTTGAATTAAGTATTAAGTCCACATATTGGGTTGGATTGAAAAACACTTCAATCCATAAGGTATGAGTCAGGTAACGGATTTGGAAAGTGTCAATCCACATTAATTCAACTCACCTAAGTAGACTTTTTTTAAATATAAAAAAAAATCATTTAGCCATGGTGACATCTCAAATTACTTTTTCCTGACTTTTTTGTAGTGTTAATTAAGTTTAAATGTAAATGTTGTGCTTACAATATTGAGAATGTGACTAACAAAATAGAGATAAGAAACTCATAAAACATCTAATGGATCATTGTTATGAAAATCCAATGAATCACTTTGATAATAAAGAGTATGCTAAAAAATTTGAGAATAGAATAAATGATTATGTCAGTCCATATACTATATGTGATGACATTGACTTCAATTAGCTAAGAAGTATAAAGTTTTTTACACCATCAATTAATCATACTTCACTACATATGTGACTTTTGAGATAATTATTATAAAAGTCAAATATGTTTTATGACATGACAATACATGATTCTAAGAGTATAGAAGTTATCAGAACAAGTTAGTTATAACTTATAAGATAGCTGTTAGTTGAATAGTAAGCTGACACAATTATGTTATAAGTTAGTTAGAGCTTAACTATAATACAATGTATATATGCAGATTGTACACTATTGACAACTCAATGAATCACATTCTTATTCTTCCATTCTCATTCATCATTTTCTCTCTCTAACCTGCATTCTCTCTTCTATATCAAAGTTTGATATCTTTCATGGTATCAAAGCTTTCGATCCATGGAGACTATTTGAGAAAACCCATCACAATCTTCAACTCAACCTTCAATCTAATTTGTTCCCCACACCTTTTCAAACCTTATATCCTTCAAACTTGATGAAGCCAATTATCTTCCATGGAAGCAGCAAGCCTTAGTAATGATCAAAGGCTTCAAGTTGCAAAAGTTTTAGTGCAAAGATCAAGTTCTAAAGAAGTTCAATTCAGATGAAGATGCAATGCTTGGTAATGTCAAGGAATTTGCAAACTAGAAATAGTAAGACTAGCTAATTGTTTCTTGGTTGCTTGCATCAATGTCTCAATCCCGAACTATGAGAATGGTAGGATGTGAGTTTGCTTATCAGATCTGGGAAATAATTGAAGCATTATTTGCTTTTCAAATGAGAACAAAGGTGAAACAACTTAAAACTCAGCTGAGGAATACCAACAAGACCACTGAAATTAACATATATCTTTTGTAGATCAAGAAGATTATGGATTCTTTGGTTGCAATAGGTTCGTATATAAGCAATGAAGAACACATTGAGGCTGTGCTTGATGTTTTGCCTAAAGAATATGATCCATTTATCACAACCATCACTTCAAGAATTGATCCTTACTCTGTTGAAGAAATTGAGGATTTACTTATGGCTCGGGAAGAAATGCTAAAAAAGCATCGCAAAAGTGAATCAGGGATCAGAGGCAAATGTAGCTCACACTCAAAATTAGTGGCAGAGTCAAAACCAATGGCAAAGAAGGAATCCAAGCTTTCGAGGAGGAAGATCTTTTCCTAATTCAAAAGGAAGAGGAAGATACAGTAGAGGAGGTAATGGAGGCAAATTCAATAGAGGAAGATTCAATAATGGATATAATAGTAGGAATAAACCACAACTCAATTGTGTGGGAAGTATGGTCATGTAGCTTGGGATTGCCATCATAGATTCAATCAAAACTTAGTTAATCCATTCACAAATCAGAATCCTCAGCCCAAGCTCTTTTGGCTACACCTCAATTTCCCACTCCAGGTCAATTTGCATCTCAGTTTGCATCCTCCTCTACTTAGCCAAAATCCTATCTTGCAACACTTTCTACAGTGTATGATCCTTTGTGGTATCCTGATTCAGGTGCATCTAATCACCTCACACCTGATTCCACCAATCTTCTGATAAAGGCGCCACATGAAGGTTTAGAAAGAGTGTAGATTGGCAATGGTTATGGTATGAGAATATTGTCTAAATCTTTTTTTACACTCTATAATATACTGCATGTACTTGGTATTACAAAGAACTTGCTTAGTGTTTCTCAATTTGCTAAAGAAAATCATGTCTTTTTTAAGTTCCATGCTAATGAATTCGTCTTGTCAAATATCAGGACAACAAGGAGATCATTCTCCGAGGAACACTTAGAGATGGACTCTATGCTTTTGACAGCTTGACTCTTAGTCACTTTTCTCCAAATTCAGAAAATTCAACACTATTTTCTCATACCTTTTTCAATTGTGGCATATCAGGATTGGGCATCCTTATAGTAAAATTATTCACAATGTTCTCAAATCTTGTAATATACATTCATATATCAATAAAATACCAAATGTTTATGATTCTTGTTGCTTATGAAAAGTTCTTCAATTGCTATTTTCTAATTATGTGTATCATAAACCATTAGAGTTAGTCTACTCTGATATTTGGGTCCAACACCTTTATCTTCTACATGTGGAGCTAGATACTATATGGTGTTCATCGATGCTCATTCAAGATACAACCGGATCTATTTACTTAGTCATAAGTCTCAGGCATTTGATACCTTTCTAAAGTTTAAAGCCTTAGCTGAACTCCAATTAGGTTACAAGTTGAAAGCAATCCACACAGATAATGCCAAATAATATCTTTCTTTTACAAAGTACCTCCATGCTATGGCATTATGCATAGGTTATCATGCCTCTACACTCATAAGCATAATGGTTGCTTAAAGAGAAAACACAAGCACATAACAAAAGCTGGCCTTATCTTTCTAGCCAATGTTTTTCTCCTAATGACATTTTGGGGAAAAGCATTCTAAACTACCCCTTACCTTATAAATCTCATTCCCACACTTGTTCTCCAATATACCTCATTCTTTTAAACCCTATATCATAAGCAATCTGACTACAACTTCCTCAAAACATTTGGTTGTGTATGTTATCCTCTCCTTAGACTGTATCTCAAATATAAGCTTGGCTTCAAGTCATATCAATGTAAATTCTTAGTCAAAAGGGTTATAAATGTCTGGCATCTAATGGTCGAGTCTATATTTCTAGACATGTTGTCTTTAATGAACAACTTTTTCCCTTTTATTCATTGTCTCCTTTTTCTTCTAATATTCTTCTCCCTAATCTTATTATGTTTGTACCACACATTCTTGTTATTTCTTCTGCACCATAGAATGCCTTACTTATTAATGATCATAATTGTACTAACACTGCTTTACATTCTTTTGAGCCTTTACAAACCTTTCATAGGACAAAATCTATTTCAACTTCCTCATCCTCCATAGCAGTTCAACTATAACCTCTTCCTGTTACTATTATTGTTGAACCTATTAGTTCAATTCCATCCAATGATTACTAGAGCAAAAGTAGGCATTCACAAACCCAAAGTTTTCACTGTTATTGTTGCCTTGGAACCAACCTTAGTTTAGGTTGCACTAGCAGACCCTTAGTGGTGCTAAGTTATGAAGGAGGAGTACTCAACACTAATAAGAAACCACACTTGGTCACTGATGCCTCTATCACCCAACATAAAAGCATTAGGGTGCAAATGGGTCTTTAAGGTCAATATAACCCTGATGACTCCATTCTTAAGTACAAAGCTCAACTGGAAGCAAATGACTTTCATTAAAAAGAGGGTTTTGACTATCAGAAGGCTTTCAGTCTTGTGATTAAGCCTACAATAGTCAAAGTTGTTCTTAGTGTGGCATTATCCAGAAAATAGCCTATCATCAACTGGATTTCAACAATGCTTTTCTCAATGAAGACTTAAAGGAGCAGGTTTTCATGACAAAACTTGAAGGCTTTACTATTGCAGGCAATCACTTAGTCTACAAATAAAACATCTCTCTATGGCTTGAAACAAGCCCCCAGAGCATGGTTTGAGAAACTGAACATTACCCTACATTCCTTAGGAATCCACTCATCCAAGTGTGATACATCTCTTTTCATCAGAATTTCATATCAGTGCATCATGTATGTCTTGGTTTTTATAGATTGCACAATTACAGACAACTCCAAGACTGCAATCACTGCACTTATTAAAGATCTAAACTCTACTTTTGCTCTAAAAGACCTTGGTTATATAGTTGCATTACTTCCTTGGAGTTGAAGCAAAGCCCAAGGGATGAGGTATTCAGCTTTCTCAATTCAAATATATCTCAGACATTTTGGCTAAAGCTAATATGAAGAATTGCAAACCATTTCATACACCAATGACTGTAGGCCTAAAACTCTCAAATCAAGGAGATGATCTCTTCACTGATCCTACTCTTTACAGGTTCGTGGTTTGGGCTCTACAATATACTACAATCATAAGACCTGAGGTTGCATTCAATGTCAACAAGGTCTGCTAATTTATGCACAAACCACTTACTAATCACTGGAAGGCAGTTAAGAGTGCTGAGATATTTACATGGAACATTATTTCATGGTTTGCATCTTAGAAGGCCATTGTAGCCACTAACTTTAACTAAATTTTGTGACTCATATTGGGCATCAGATCCATATGACAGAAGATCAACATTTGGATATTGTGTTTATCTTGGTCCAAACTTGGTTTCATGGATTTCCAAAAAGCAAACAGTTGAGTCAAGGTCAAGTACAGAGGATGAGTATCAAAGTTTAGCAGTTATTGTAGCTGAGTTGGTCTAGTTGCAGTCTTTACTCAGTGAATTACAACTACCTCCATTAAACACTCCTAAAGTCTAATATGATAATCTAAGTGCAGTGATATTGGCTTATAATCATATGTTGCACAGTCACACAAAGCATTTTGAATTGGACCTTTACTTTGTTAGAGACAAGGTGGCAAAGAAACAAATCATTGTTGTGAATCATATTCCTTCCTGTCAGCAAACTGCAGACATTCTAACGAAGGCCATAGGACCTTTTGGAGGAAAGGGAAGAAGGAAGGTCATTGTTGTGAATGCATATTCCTTCCTATCAGCAAACTATAGACATTCTAACGTAGCGCGGCATTCAGTTCCTCTCGCCAGCCAGCGCCGGCGCGCGCCAGCGCCATGCAGTAGTGCACTTCTGACACATCCATGATTAGCTCTAGTTCCCAATTTGAATAATTCATAACCAAGCTTAGATTTTATAATTCTCTTAATTTAGAAATGAGCCTTTTACTCAAACAAACCCGCTAGATGGGGCATGTAAGAGTATAGAAGTTACCAAAACAAGTTAATTATAAGATAGTTAGTTGAATAGTGAGCTAGCACAATTCTGTTATAAGTTAGTTAGAGCTCAGCTATCATATACTGATGTATATATGTAGATTGTACACTATTGACAACTCAATGAATCATGTTCTCGTTCTTCTATTCTCACTCATCACTTTCTTTCTCTAACCTGCATTCTCTCTTCTGTATCAAAGCTTGATACCTTTCAATGGTTGAATGACAATGTTAAAAACTTTTAAACTAACTATGCATTCAAATTAAATCCATTAGCTAATGTAGTTTGTTGTTTATGACTTTTAGAATATGTTAGCTTACCTTAATTTATTTCATGCTTACATTAACTTAGTAAGACTTGTTATGCTTATTTAGTTTGTCTAAGACTTAATATATTTGTGTAAAATTGATTATGTGACTTTTTAGTTTATTTAAAAAATATATTATTTTAATTAAGACGCGTTATGTGTAACAATTTTTTTATATCATATTTTGGTATTTATTTTAACAAAAAAATTAATATATGTTGGACCTGGGACTTTGACCCAACCTAACCCACTCTTAACTAGGTGAATAGGATATGTTGGGTTTGAAGAAAAAAATTCTCCCAATCTAACCCAATCCACTAATTTGATTTGTAAGTCAAGTACAAAAATATCACAAAATTCACCCAACAAACGCCCTTATCAGGAACATCTTTTCAATGCTCACTTATTGATGAAAATGGATTAGAGAAGTTGCTAGCTGATAATCATATATTTTATACATTAATAAACTCTCATGTTTAGTCATTTACACTCTCCAAGTTCTTAATTGATTGAGTTTGATTATGTTTTGTGAGTTTAGGCTCAAATTGGGCCTAATTAATTTTTTTCAGCATTAATGAGTTTTGATATTATTTTTGTATTTTGACCATAATTTGAGTTCTAGATATCTAATAATTATGAATTTTGCCTTATAGTAAAGCTAAAAGGAAGCTCTACAACTTTGATGAAGAGCCCAAAGTCTCAATCGGATGTCTAATAGATCTAATTGGGTCAGGAAGTCAGAATACGAATTCAGAGACCATTTGATGTTATTTAACCTTAATTAATTGAAACCTTGAAGCATTTCTAATAGAAGATCTATGGATCATTGAGAGGCGTCTTGAAGTGATCTAAAACCAAGGACTTTATTGATAATTGAATGGACCTATAATAATCAATGATGGATTAAAATCAAGTTTGGACAATTTTCTTAGATTGACTACTTTCTTAATTCTGATTTATCCCTTAATCTTTTTTTGTTTCTGTTTGTTGTGTTTTTAATCTTTCCAAACCCCTCTCAATCTCAGTTTGATTTGATTCAATTACAAGTAAGATTCTTGAGAGACGATCCCTTAATCTTTTTTTGTTTCTGTTTTCTATGCACAAGCCATGCCAAAGGCATAACTCGATTACTTGATTTTAATTGAGTTCAAGACTCAATCCTTAAGAGCGAAATGTTAGTAGAGTGAGAAAGACAATGGACTTTATTAATTCTGTTTTGTAGTATTGGCAAGCTAACCTTTAGTAGTGAATGTAATGTAATGTGGATATAAATGGCCAAAGTAAATGAATTGAAAAGTGTATGTGAGTGATGATAGGAAAATTCAGAGGATGAATGGGATAAGGAGGATAAGGGTGGATTCTAGGCAGGAAAAGAAATCGTCAATAATAAAGCTATGGGAAAATAACTCTCATGTTATGAATGGTTAATGATTTTTTTTTAACTAGGGCATCTCCCCATACATCTCCACAAACATTTTTGTATTGCTGTG
Source organism: Ormosia emarginata (assembly GCA_029884605.1). Classification (NCBI taxonomy): domain Eukaryota; kingdom Viridiplantae; phylum Streptophyta; class Magnoliopsida; order Fabales; family Fabaceae; genus Ormosia; species Ormosia emarginata. Next base: position 67,580,151 of record JAQQTP010000082.1, read on the forward strand.
AGACTAACACCTTAAATAGACAATGTCATAATTAGAAAGCTCTCTCAACAATTATTATTTTCATGACTTGAAATTTAATTATTTTCTTGAGAATGCAACTTATTTAGCACTACACTCAACCCTTATTGATAGTTTGGTTAATGGTTAATGATAATATTGTAGAAATGGAATGGTAACTATAATATATATGAAATGGAATGATATTGTAGAAATAGAATTATAAGTATTGTTACGTTTTGTATGCTATAATTCATAAAAAAATATATATAATAAAAAAATTATGATTGTTTATGTTAAACATGATGAATTCTACTTAATTTAGGATAATTAATTTTTTAGAAAAGGTTCTTTTAAAGTGAATATGTTGTTAAAGTAAACAAGTCAAGATATATCTACTATTAAATTTTAATGAATTAAGATTATAATATACTTTAGATTAAATCAAAGGTAAATACATTTTTATTTTCTCACTTTAAAGACAAACTCACTTTAAATTTTTTTTTACCTAATTTCTCGAGTTAGATTGGGCTCGTATTGATTCATGTTTTTTTTTCTCCTAAACCAAGAAAATTCAGTTGGACCCAAAAGGATTTTGAGTCAAACATATGAGGTAGAGGGCCGATTCATTTTAAACATTTACACTGTGTTTGGATAATAGGTAATAAGAGGAAGAGAAATAACTTCTTTTGTTTGGGAGTTTTAAAATACATGGGAAGAGAATGGAACAGATGAGAAATCATTTCCCCCATCTTTCCTTCAAATGCCAAACTTTTGTTCTCTCCAAAATTGAGGTGGAATGGGGGGAATACATAGGTAATGAAGTTCTGTTCTGTTCCGTTAATGAAACTTCTCAATAAAGAGAATGGTAACTATGTTCCATTCTTTCCCTTTCATTTTTAATCTATCTTCATTTATTCTGTTCTATTCTATTAATGAAAAAATATCTAAACACATGATTATATTTTAGTGAAATAGAACGAAAAATTTATCACTCAACATTTTGTAATGGGATATATTTGATTTAATTTTCTCCAACAAAACATGCATTAATACAACATTTGATTTGGGTTGGATTTCTTCCTAGTGAAATTCAGTAGCAGCAAGGATTATACTTTTTATCTAACAATGGCATAAGGCCCGCATTTAATCTTTTATTTTTCAGACAAGAAATGTTAGTGAAGCATAATATTTTCATTATTTTCATTACGTAATTTATATAATATTAATTAATATTATTTTTTTCAATTTTTTTCTTCATAAAAATCAATGATCTTTCTCATTATATTATGTGAGTTGCACCGTTATGTGAAACTTAGTAGTTATCACAGCTGAAAGTAAAAAAATGTAACTATGTAACTCATTTGCATAACAATCCTTATATTCTTATATCAAATAATGTATACACTTCTTTTCACATCTCATCTAATACTATTCATTATACATACTTTTTTTATCACTTTCTCTCACTCAATCACATCCTTTAAAAAGAGTGTGAATAGTGCCTGTCGCGACCGTGATCGCGGTGAGAGCGGCGAAAAAATAAATTGTTAGGAGTCGTCACTAATTTTATTAAAATTAGGAAAAATTGAAAAACCTTTTTAGAAAATGGTCTTTGGAACTAGATTGGATTTGTAACACCCTTCTTAGGGTATCACATGTCTGACTTCCAACTCATAATCTGAGAATGTTTTCATAAAAGGTTTGAGTTAAAAACGTGGGTTTAAAAAAAAAATTCTTTCTTGCGGAAATATAAACTTACTATAATCCATAAATATTACTGAAAAATATATTGCACAGGTTCACATACAATATTGGCACCAATTAATATTTAACAATTTGAAGAGAAATATAAAATTAACAGACTCTTTTTTTTTTAATAGTAGCAAACCCTATGACGGGTCCTACTCAATAGCACGGTACAACACTAACGATAAAAATAACTCTACATACGTATTCTGTTGTGTATCCATCTTGATGCATCATACATCTGTTCTATGTCAATACTACACACTATCTTGATCATGAATGTCCACTCCTTATTGTTGTCACCAATCTCAGAACAGCTACCACCCGTTATGTCTAAGACAACTCGATCCTTCTATATTTTTTTTATACAAACATAATAAAACAACATAACAAAGAGGTGAGATCTCCTACACCAGTACCAACATGGCAGCACAGAGATAACACAAACAACAATATCATACAGGGATATCATATCAGACTTCCAATAATATATTCAATATTAATCAATTATCATCATCAAATCATTTATCAATTTAATTATCATAAACAACGATTACGACAATGCTCTAATAATCATCATCATCCAAGTATTCAAAATAATTGTCATAGCCAATATCTCTCAATTAATGTATCATGCAGATATAAAATACTCAGTATCATGCATGTGCACCTAGACTCAATTTTTTTCAAAAACAACTCCATGGAGGTTTTCACAATTTCGAGAAGAATGCTCTGGTCAATTGTCAGCCTTAGCCCAAAGACAATCTCCCAGTCGTAGAAAAGAATAGTGTTCTTGTCGGGTATCGTCAATGCGTTGCAACGGACTGCATCGCCAAGTGGCACGTGGTACTCGAGTTGTCCACGGTCGGCCGCTACCGACGCCTCCGGCAAGATCCATCATAGACCTCACTATCAATTCTCATTCCCTCTTCAACCATAAGGGCCAAAATAGCTTATTAGCTATACTTTATACAATGCACAAATATATCAGTGCAAGTCCAACCCCAATAGGCCAAATCTTTTCAATTTCATTTGTTCAATGTAATCATATGCCTCAACGCATATTTTTCCAATGCATGTATAATGCACCAAATCCAATCACAGGCATCTCTTTCCAATGCATATAAAATGTACCAAATACTCCAAATGTCAATCACAAGCGAAATACGTCATTTTCACAACAGTGTATGGACACTGGTTCTACAGTAATCATACTATATTTTTCAATAACAAAATCATGTTATCATGTTTTCATAGTTATAAAACACTTTTGTCGTATTTTCACAATCACGTAACATTTCTGTTATGTTTTCACAATTTAAAAACGTTTCAGTTACGTTTTCAAAATATCGTAACACTTCTGTTACGTTTTCAAAATACCACAACACTTTTGTTGCATTTTCAAAATACCATAGCACTTTTGTTACGTTTTAAAAATCCAAAACATTTTTATTATGTTTTCACAATACCGTAACACTACTGTTACGTTTACAAAATTTCGTAACATTTCTGTTACGTTTTCAAAATACTGCAACTCTTTTGTTTCACTTCAAAACCACATACTAATTTTTCAACTTTTTCTCAATCGCGTAAAAATATACGTTTCTCAAATCACATAGTATTTTTTCACTGTTTCAAAATCGCGTAACTTAAAAATCATTCTTTTACGTCACGTAAATCATTTTCTATCATTCTCAAAATATTTAAAACACTTTCCAAATCTCATAACAATTTTCCGTCATTTTCACAATCACGTAAAAATAATTCATCACTTTTCAATCACGTATTGATTTTTCAATAGTAGTTCAAATTACGTAAAATATTTAAACGTAATTCAAATCGCGTAGAAATATTTCAAAGTATTTCAAATCGTTTTTAAGATACGTAAAATATTTTTCATCACAATTTCATTACAGAAAATATTTCTTGACCTTCAAAAATTCCTTTTCAACTTTTCTCAAAATAATATAACTTTATACTTCATTTAATATATTTTCTTACTCAAGAAAATATTTTTTCACATTTCTTTACTCAAGAAATTCTTTTTCAAAATATAATTCACAAAATCACTTTTCCATTGATATAAATCAACGTTTCAAAACTTAACATTTTCTAACGTATTTCAAAACTTAAAAATAAGTTATACATTAGTAAATTTTCAAAGATCATTATATTCTCCATTTTTTCCAAATCAATTCTAAAATCAATTCTTTTCAAAACAAATTAAGATTCAAACCCTTGCAACTTTTCTTTTTCATTTTCATATGAAAGTTCATTTTTCAAGTGATAAAATACTTTGATTCTCTTTCCAAAATCCTTATACTAAAACATTTTGTTCAAACATTTTGTTTCCACTTTAAAATTACTTTGTTTCATAAAATCAAAATTATTCCAACCTCCAAAAATCGTAGAGTCTTTGACCATCGAAGTCATCAAATATTTTTCTTATAAATTGATATGGTTTTACACAAACAAAATTATTAAAAATTCTTTGTTTTCAAAACCGAAATACCGATGGTCATAAAAACCAAACTCATTTGTTCAAATTCATTTTCACTTTCTTTGCAAATCCTTTTTCACTTTCTTTGCAAATTCTTTTTCACTTTCTTTGCAAATTCTTTTTCACTTTCTTTGCAAATCCTTAAAATCAACATTTGTCCATTTCATTCAAAACTCATATTTAGAAAAACACTTAGCATCTTTTTACACAAAATAAATCAATAAAAATTCCTCCAAAAATCGTATTCTTGTTCTCTTGAAAAACAAATCCTTTGTTTATTTTCCATACTCTTCAAATCATCCATTTTCATCTTTCATGAAAATATTAATTTGTGAACACCTATTTTGAGGTGTCTTGTTCGAAATCCACCATGTTCTAAGTACTCAAAAATCAATTCTTTTGTTCTTGAAAATTTTCAACATGAACCCTAATCAAGGCATCAAAACCGTATTCTTCCTTGGCTATTGGAGCCAAAAATCAATTTCCTTTCCACCATCAAGTCATCACAGCATATACATATATATTTCATCATAAATAATATAAGCATGCCATCAAAGCCATAAAAGTATGTATAGCATATCAAGCATATCATCAAAGCTATAAAATCATGCAAAGCATATCAAGCATAGAAAATTAATCAAAGCTCATAAACACCCACAAATTAATTACATGACCATGGATATGAATCCTCACATGGATTCCACATCCATCAAATAAAATACCATCTCTCACCACCATGCTTGGTTAGTGAGATAGATCTCCCTCTTACCTCTTGAAGATCCTCAAAAGCTTATTGATTTGCTTCTCTTTCCAAGTCCTTCACCACCAAGGTTTTCTTAAACACAAACCAAAACACAAGTTAATTAACATATCAAGCTTGATTAAGAGGAGCCATGGATCAAACATGGCTTGGATCATGAAAAAGAGAAAAGAAAATGAAGTTTTCTTATACTTCACCTCAAAAACCCAATAACTTTGATCTTGAAGAAACTCCTTGAAGATGAATGATTTAGAAGAAGTCTTCAACATGAAAGTTGCTTAGAATATCATATAGATTCAAGATCTATGGTTGGATGAAAATAAAAGAGATTGGAGAGTGGATTTAAGTGTCTTGGCCGAATGATTTCTCTTAAAGCACAAAGATGGAATTTTTGATTTTTGATAGAAACTTGAAGCTTGGATTTGAAGATCAAGATGAATGATTTTGGAAAAACTCATAACTAGAGATGTTCTTAGAATGATGTTTAGGTTTAGAAAATCAAGTTGGATGAAATTTTTGAGCGATGGAAGGTGCTCTTGGAGGGCTTGGCCGAAATCTAGAGAAGAAAGGAGATGGAGAGAAAATTTTCTAAGTTTCCTTCTTGAAAATGAATCAATGAACCAAGGAAGACAATAATGACTATAGCGTGCAATTATGGTCTTCCAAACTCCTTCATGTAGCACCAAAACCGTGCCCCCTTCAAGCATTCTCCTTGGAGTGCAAAAATCAAAAGTAAGCAGTTATGATGTCTAACTTGCCTAAAGACGTACAAAAATGACATAACAGTTTGTCTCTTTGTCTTCTAAACACTCCAAAACCATCACCTTCTCTTCATAATGCATTCAATAAAGTTGTCTTCATTATTTGCCACGATTTGAAGCATTTCTAGCCATTGATTAATTCAATGGTTAGGATTTAGGTAGATTTTTAATTTTGAAGACTTAATCTGAAATTTATTGGATCTTTCTCCTTTAAATTTAGTCATTGGATGTCTCCAAAATAAAGCACAAGATTGCTCCTTCTTACTTTTAATCCAAGGGTTATAATTAGTCTTTGTCACTTTTTACGACTAAATCTTCACCATTAATTAAATTTATATCCGATTGGTCATAAATGGTCTTTATTACTTTTACAAGACCAAATCTCCACCTTGATTAATTCTAAATCCAATGGTTATAAATGGCGCTGTTACTTTTTGAGACCAAATCTTCACCCTTGATCAATTCTAAATCCAATGATTATAAATGATCATACCATTTTATTAAACTTATCCTACACCGTTGATCAAATCAAGATCAAGTCTTTACTAGATTGATTAAATCTACGGTTGATATTCAAGTCTTCAATATTAGAAGACTTGCTTCCTATTAGTCCGTCAAAAGTTGTCATAACCACTAATGTTGACTTAACAGAATAATATTTATTTTTATCTGCTAAAAACCCCACAAAAGATTATATTTATTGTATTTTTATTATCCGATAAATGTAATACAGTACAAAATACAGTACACAAAATTTTCTAAAACTGTTTCCGGATTCAGGTTTAGTAAAATCCCCTGTCTCCGTCTAAACAGTACAAATTTTTCGATGCGTAGAAAAATTTTTGCTTTGCGGGACCCACCTGGGCCCACATAGGACCACCTGGGCCCACATACCCCCCCTGGGGCCCACAAACAGTAAAAATTTTCATAATCATCCATAAAATTACAAAAATTAGAAAATTCACAAATATCAAATCAGATTACGTAAAATAATTACCTAACGGTAAAAATTAAATTACGCAACGTTTTACCCGGCCCGAAAATTTTTATTTTCCTGACACGGAGTAAATCACTCAAAACGATCAAATATGCTGATGGAATATTCAAAATAATTTTACAGTATCCAGAAATCACTAAACAGTGAAATTCTGTTAACTGTCAAAATTACTGCTTAAGAGATATGGGATTTTTGGGATGTTACAGGATTCGGGAGTCGGTTATGCATAGGAAATTGTGAAGACTTAACCCCACAGCACCCCTAATACATCCATCCTAAAACGGTTACCCTAAATTAGTTATGCAAAAACTTAATAATCTCATAATATATTTATTTTATCTCTTTTATTAAAAAAATAAATAAAAAAACAAAGAATTTGAGAAAATTTAAATTTGACTTGACGAAATAGAAATTTCGCTCCTATGTATCCTCAGGTGCAGTGAGGAACTCAAAGTCATATAGTTCTGTAAAAAATAAGTGTGGGTTGATTGATTTTATTTAAAGAAAAGATTTAATCTTTTATTTTATAAAAGTTTAAATTAACAAGTCATCGCGACTTTGTTAATCAAATTAAGATTTGAATAGGTGAAGCTCGCATCACGCTAGAAACGTCACCCACCGATTATTGAATTTATTACTATTAAATGAGATTTTTTTTAATCTAAAATTACATAGGAAAAAAAGAAAATAATAATAATAATAATGATAATAGTAATAATAATAATAATAATAAAATGAATTTTGAATCTTTATTAAATAATAATTTTTTTTAAAAATAATTTGAATCATTTAGGTTGTCACAACTTAGATGATCCAACTCGGTTAATTACTGTTTCACTCTTTTTTAAAAAAAAATTAGTTATTTTTATATTTTTACTTTGTAGTCTTACCATTGTTTTTATATATATATATATATTTTTTAACTTAACCTATTTAATTACAAGCCTATTTCACTTAAAACAACAACACACAGAAAAAAAAATTATCGAAATCAAAAGAATAGACTTACGAAAAACAAGACAAAAAAAGGAGGACGTTTGCTTCTTTCTTTTTAGGTATTTGCAGAAAAAAAATGAGCAAGAAAGATGAAAGCCAACAGCAACGGTGGCTAGGCTGGCTTAGGTTGGTGAAGCGCCGGCAACCGGGTCTGGTTGCAGATCGCGTGGTGCTGCGGTGTGATGTTGTTTCTACGGCGGCTTCTGTGCGATGGGTAACGCGGTGTGATGGATGGCTTGCGACACAGTGAGGAGCAGTTTATGGGTGCCAGTTTTGTATAGGAGAGGTGATGGAGAGGTATTTTGGCGGAGGTGAAATCTGTAGGTCAAGGTTAAAAGTGTGTCTTTGAAGGTCAAAGTGAAAAGTCCCAAGTAAGGTGTGGGTTATAGGTTTTTATAGGAGATGATTAGGTTAAGGTGTTTGAGTTAAAGTGTGATTAAGATTGGTTTAGGATGAGTGTTGAGATTTGTTTAGGATGAATATTGGGTTGGTGATGGGGTTTAGTTAGGATGAGTTTGTTTAAGCTAGCTAATGGGGTTTGTTTAAGATGAGTGTTTGAATTGGTTTAAGATAAGTTTGAGTTATAGTTTGTTTAGGAGGAGTGATGAAGTTTATTTTGGATGAGTGTTGAAATTGTTATAGGATGGGTTATGGGTTAATGGGTCAAGTTGTTGGATAAATTGGATTGGATAATGGGTTAATGGGTAGGATAACGGATTATGGGCACATGGGTTAATGGACCAATGGGTTAAACTTTTTTTCCTTTTATATTTTTTTTATTTTTTATTTTACAAAAATACCCGGACAAAATTAGGTGTTCACAGTTGCCCCTTTTTACTTGTTTCTTACTAGATAAAAAGAATAATTGTAGCTTTTCATTTTATCACAGTGAGGAACGAGTAAAGAAATAAACTCAAATTTTGTACGGGAGAAACAAAGAAACAACGTGAGAACAAAGAGCGATGCGCTCAAAAGTAAAATGACAGAAATTTAAATGACAAAAGCCGATGTGCTCAAAAGTAAATGACAAGATCCAATGCGCTAAAAAATAAATGACATAGAGTCGATGTGCTAAAAAAAACTTTAAAATGCAAGGAGCCGATGCGCTCAGAAACTTGAAATGCGTAGAGTAGGTGCGCTCAGAAAGGTAAATGACAGGAGCCGATGCGCTCGAAAATTAAAATGCTAGGAATTTAAAATGCATGGAGTAGATGCACTCAGAAAAAAGTAAATGACAAGAACCGATGCGCTCAAAAAATAAATGACAGAGATTTAAAATGCATAGAATTGATACGCCCAAAAGGGATTTCAAATGCGAAGAGCCAATAATTGACAGAAATTTAAAAAGTATGGAGCTAATGCTCTCAAAATGCAAGGAGTTGGTTTGCTCAAAACAATTTAAAAAGTAAGGAGCTAATGCGCTCAACAGAATTTAAAAACATGGAGCCGATGCGCTCAAAATGAATGGAGTCGGTGCGCTCAATGATGCATGGAGCCGATGCACTCAAAATGATGCATGGAGTCGATGCGCTAAAAATGAAAGGAGCTGATGCGCTCAAAATGCAGTGAGCCGATGCGCTCAATGATGCATGAAGCCGATTCACTCAAAATGCAGGGAGCCGATGCGCTCAATGAAAGGAGCCGATGCGCTCAAAATGCAGTGAGTCAATGCGCTCAATGATGCATGAAGCCGATGCGCTCAATGATATATGGAGTCAATGCACTCAAAATGCAGCGAGCCGATGTGCTCAATGATGCATGGAGCCGATGCGCTCAACATGCATGAAACAATTTGTGCTAGTAAGTAATGGACTTAATATTTTTTTCTTCTCAATCTTTTTCTTTCCTTTTTTCTTTTTTTTTTTTTTTTTTTCTTCCTTTTTTTTCTTTTTTTCTTAAGAAAAATAGACCCGACAATTCTGGAAAGGTTTGACCAATCAAACCCTTATTCACGCGTTTTTGCTTGTTGGAACTGGCAGTCTCGAACGCATTTTTTCTCTCTTTCTCCTTTTTTTCATCTTATTTTCTTATTTTTTGCTCTTAACTACTCCCTTTTTAGGAATTGAGATTACAATCTCTTGTTGTGAAGCCTTACTTGGAGCCACTAGTCTTTGCGAGAAAAATTTTTTGCCCCAGTATTTGTTCCTTGATCATTGATTTCCTACAACGGCCTGATGACTAAATCGTTGTCTTTGTTGCTACTTCCCTCAACATATATTCTCAGAAGTTTTGCACCAGTGTGGCTAATTGAGTGTGAGCCAAGTTGCCCCTGTATAGCCAATCGAACGCAAATAAAATTGCCCCAGTTTAAGCAATCCTAATTTATTTGTCTTAACTCTTGCTTAAACTGCCCTTTTGGGTTTTCAACATCACGAGCTTTTTTCTTTTTTTTTGCTCAGGTACCTCTTATCTCTGGATTATCCCTTAGGATATCATTTTTCCCTTTAATTGAAACTTCTGAGTTCTTTTCGACCTGAATTGTTCATCAGTGGATTGTCATCAGATAGTCAAATCATAATGTTGTACTTTTGTTTACTTTACTTGAAACATTACGTAACAGACAAACATGGATTCAAAAGTACGACATAAAAGGAATTTACTGGGTAAATAACTTCTAGATTGGTCTTGGTAGTTTAACTACACAAAAAAGACACAAATGATGATATGAGATCCAAAGAGGTGTTGACCCGATACGAATATGTTTGACCTTCATGAGACCAATCTTTAGTTGTCTACCAAACATTATGGCCGAGGATTTTATTTTGCTGAACATTTACATCAAGCCAAATTGAACCGAAGAGAAATTTGTCCCTGTTTATGACTGAATTGAGTAGGATTAAGACTTATCCTAGTGACTAAAAGGCTTGCCCAAAACAAACTGAATCAAGAAAGGAAAAAATTGCCCCAGTTTAGATCAAATTGAACCAGGAAAAGGAAAAATTACCCCAGTTTAGAGCTAAGTCGAACGGGGTACAAATTTGTCCTAGTGTAAGGCCAAATTGAACCAAAGAAAAATTTTTCCCGGTCTAGGACAAAAATGAATAAGGCAAGAGCTCGTCCTAGTGACTAAAAGATTTGTCCCAGTGTAGATTAAATTGAACCAGGGAAAGAATGCCTCGTTGTAGAGCCAACTTGAATAGGGTAGAAACTCGCCCTAGTGTAAGTCTTTTTTTTTCTTTTTTTTAAGAAGCAATAAATTAAATACTTGGATAAGCATAACCTTTGTTTCAAAATTAAAGTTAACAAAAATGACAACAAACCTTCATTGATCAGAATGAACTTTTTTAGGCTTGTAACGTGGCCAAGGCTGGGGGTTATGAAAGGAAAGATATAAGGCTCAAACAAGTGTTTAAGGGTGGAATGAGACTAAGGATCATTGTTCAGAATTAGACTTCATCAACTGCTTTTCCACTTTCAAACACTTTTATCTTATTATTCTTCTTTTCTTTCCCATTTCATTTCATTTTCTTTCATCCTCCTTTCCTTTCTCCCTTTTTTTCATTTTTTTTATTTTTACTTTTTGTCCTTTTCTTCCTTTTCCATTATGCTTCAGAACATTCATCATCACAATCAACCTTTGTTTCATGCTATCCCCTAGTATAGAAGCGAACCTTATCCAGGGTTTATTTAAAAAAATTCAAGCTCAAAAGGGGTAACAAAGGATAAAAATGATGAAATTTTATAAAAGATAGAGAAAAACTGTCAATCTTCATTTTCAAAACTTTAATTTTGAGACAAAAAGATTATGCAAACTGAGTGCTTACTTCTTTGCACTTTTTTTTCTTTTTCTTTTTTTTTTCTTTTGCAAAGACACTTACACACGCAAACCCAACTAAGAATTACTAAGGAAGACGCCTTAATGAAAGAAAATAATTATCAAGAAAGACAAAGTGATGAAAGGAAACAAGGTACCCATACAAATTCATTACATTAATGTTTCAAGAAGGTTAACATGAGTTCAACATCACTAATTATCACTTCAAGAGTTGCTAACAATACTAGGTCCAACTATTTCTTCAATGTCAAGCTTCCTATAAGCAATTAGCTTCCTTACTGCAGTCTTGAAGGATTCACAATCTTCAATTGAGTGCCTTGCGGCATCCACGTGGTATTTGCAAGTTAAACTCAGATTATACCACGTTGGGAATGATGGTTCTAAGGGACGTACAAGATTTCTCGAAATGAGATAAGTATCAAACAACCTTTGAAAAATATCTGCATTCGAAATAGACAAATTTGGGAAATGGGGTAGGTTTTGAGGGCGCAAGCGACCTTGATTTTAGAAGTTTAGCCGAGGTTGTGGCTGATTTGGGTAATTTTGTAAGGGGAAAGGAGGGTATTGAGTGTAGATTAGGTGAGTGGTACATACGGTTGGGGTATGAGGATGTTGTTGATTTGGAATTGTGGAGTTGGGGTGATGTTTGTGGTCGGTATAATTTGGTGTGGAGGGTAGTAAGGAAGTGTAGGTGTGTGGTATGACAAATGAAGGTTAGGGTTATATGGTGGCTGATAACTTAGGTATTGTGGGGAATATCGAGGTCTGAAGGTCTGTTAATGCTGGACATAATTCACATCAGACTCGATCTTTTTCGGTTGGAATCCTTTCTTAGCAGTGATATCCTCTGTAGTGCTCATTAGCAACTTCTCATCTTTGGATAAAATCTCAATTCTTTCCCCAGCAGCGATCAAATTAGCGAAATCTTTATAGGCTGCTCCCGTCATTGCTCCGATAAAAGGATTTCCCAAGGTTCCTAAGAAATACGAGCACGTCTCAGATAGTGTTAATGAGGGTTGAACTTGAGCCGCCAAGGCTCTCCACCTTTGTGCATACTGCTTAAAAGATTCATCATTTCTTTTCTGCATTAAGTTTAACTGTTCTCGAAGTTGAGATTTGTTTCAGTGTTAAACTCATGCCCCATAAACAGGTTTGCCCAGTCATCCCAAGAAGAGATATTGGAGAGGTCTTGTTGGATACGTCATTCCAAAGCAGATCCAGTCAAGCTTTCATGGAAAAAGCTGACAAGGAACTTCTAGTCCTTTGACTAAATTGACATTTTGGTAATGTATGATTTTAGGTGAAAGAATGGGTTGGTGCTCCCATCATATTTGTCAAATTCTGGAACCTTAAAGTCTTTTGGGATGATAATGTTGGCAATAGGGCACAACTTTTCTATCCCAAGGGGACCATAGATGCTACGACCCTTAATTGTTTTAATTTGCTCCTCCATCTTTTCCATCCATTTTTCATCCTTCTTATCATTTTGAACGGCCGCATGACCAATACTAGTAAGAAATCCCATTGATGTCGGGATTGACATATGCGGTGGTTCCCACGTGAATTCAGCATTACCATGGACTTCATTTTGAGTATCCTCTGACGAACGATGCTCTTCTCTAATAGGAATCATTAGTGATGCAGTATTTGATATTCCTCCCACAAAAGGCATCTCAGTGGTGGCCCTAGGGTTTGCCCCCATGGAAGTAATATTTGGTGGGTGTAGGTGTGTCCCAGTCATTCCTATAACTCCAACTGTTCCTATCAAGGTAAGGGTCTCCCTCATGGTTAATAACATTTCCTACATTCTTCTATGAGACTCTGTCACCTTTCACTTCATCTACTTCCATACTCAGATTCCTTCCTTCGTTCTCAGCTGCCATCGCTACAAGCTTTGTTCGAGACCTTGTGTTGTGAACTCGAGTTTGATTGGTGTCTTTTTTCCTTGGTCGCGCAATGGTGCTAAACACGGTAACACCAAACAAAAATAATGAGATGAAATGAAATGAATAAGATTCATGAGATAAAATGAAATGGATGAAATGGAAACATTTTTTCTTTCCTTTTTTTTTTAAAGAATATGCAATGAATGTCATGAAAATACATGATTTTTTTAAATGCTAGGAATGTCATGAAAGTGCATAATTTTTTTTTTCAAATATGCCATGAAAATGCATGATGCTATTTTTTTAAAAAAAAATGATGGCTATATAAAGAAGAAGTTCGCTCCCTTCGTGTCCTAAGATATTGCCTTAAACGGAGGAATTCCATCATAAGGATCTATGGGTCTTTCTGATTCGTGATAACTCTCATTTGGTGGCTCTTTTATTCTAAAGGTCTCTAGAGCCAAGTCCCATTTCAGAATGTTGACCACGAAATAGTGGGTAAACCACTAGGTGTGGGACATTCATGAAAAAAAATACACTCTAGATGATATTTTTGCAATAACCAAACAAGATGTACATCCAAAATAACTATCACTACACAACCTCTACTTAACTTATGATTCACTCAAACCCGGGTATAGGGCCCCACTCGGGTGTGTGTGATAAACATGTAGGTGCGGTGGGTGTAGGAAGCGTACAAATAAAAACAAATACAAAACAAAAATTCCCAATAACAAAATAATTAACAAAATGGTTAAAAAAATAATTAAAAAATTAGAAACAAAAAAAAAAGGTAAAACAAATATACAAAGATTACAAAATTTTGCATAACCAACTTATATGGGCTTGACTCTCAAGTATCCCCAGCAAAGTCGCTATCTGTCGCTACCGTGATCGCGGCGGGAGCAGTGAAAAAATAAATTGTTAGGAGTCGCCACCAATTTTATTAAAATTAGGAAAAATTAGAAAACTTTTTTAGAAAATGGTCTTTGGAACCTAATTGGATTCGGGAGTCGGTTATGCATAGGAAATGGTGGAGACTTAACCCCACAGCATCCCTAATACATCCGTCCTAAAACGGTTACCCTAAATTAGTTATGCAAAAACTTAAAATCTCGTAATATATTTATTTTATCTCTTTTAGTAAAAAAAAAAAAATAAAGAATTTGAGAAAATTTAAAATTTGGCTTGACGAAATAGAAATTTCGCTCTTACGTATCCTCAGATGCAATGATGAACTCAAAGTCACATAGTTCTGTAGACAATAAGTGTGGGTTAGTTAATTTTATTTAAAGAAAAGATTTAATATTTTATTTTATAAAAATTTGAATTAACAAGTCGTCGCGACTTTGTTAATTAAATTAAGATTTGAATAGGTGAAACTCGCGTCACGCTAGAAACGTCACCCACCGATTATTGAATTTATTACTATTAAATGAGATTTTTTTTATCTAAAATTACCTAGAAAAAATATAATAATAATAATAATAATAATAATAATAAATGAATTTTGAATCTTTATTAAATAGTAATTTATTTTTTAAAAATAATTTGAATCATTAGGTTGTCACAACTCAGATGATTCAAAAATAGTTCTAAAGATTAACAATTGTCATCACAACTCGGTTAATCCTGTTTCACTCTTTTTTTAAAAAAAAATTTAATTATTTGTATATTTTTACTTTGTAGTCTTACCATTATTTTTTTATATATATATTTTTTAGTTTAGTCCATTTAATTACAAGCCCATTTCATTTAAAACAACAACACAAAAAAAAAAATCAAAAGAACAGACTTACGAAAAACAGGACAAAAAAAGGGAGAGTTTTGCTTCTTTCTTTTTAGGTATTTGCAGAAAAAAAAAACAAAGGAGCAAGAAAGATGAAAGCCAGCGGCAACGGTGGCTAGGCTGGTTCGAGTTGGTGAAGCGTCGGCAACCAGGTCTGGTTGCAGATCGCGTGGTGCGGCGGTGTGGCGCTATTTCTGCTGCGGCTTCTGCGCGGTGGGTAGCGCAGTGTAACAGATGGCTTGCGACACGGTAAGGAGCAGTTTGTGGGTGTGGTTCGGTTTCAGTATAAGAGAGGTGATGGAGAGGTATTTTGGCGGAGACTGAAATTTGTAGGTCAAGGTTAAAAGTGTGTCTTTGAAGGTCAAAGTGAAAAGTCTCAAGTAAGGTGTGGGTTATGAGTTTTTATAGGAGATGATTACGTTAAGGTGTTTGAGTTAAAGTATGATTAGGATTAGTTTAAGATGAGTGTTGAGATTTGTTTATGATAAGTGTTGGGTTGGTGATGGGATTTAGTTAGGATTAGTTTGTTTAAGCTAGGTGATAGGGTTTGTTTAAGATGAGTGTTTGAGTTGGTTTATGATAAGTTTGAGTTATAGTTTGTTTAGGAGGAGTGATGGAATTTGTTTTGAATGAGTGTTGAAATTGTTATAGGATGTGTTATGGGTTAATGGGTCAGGTTGTGAGTTGATGAACCAATTGGATTGGATAATGGATTAATGAGTAGGACAATGAATTATGAGTACATAAGTTAATGGACCAATG
Source organism: Ormosia emarginata (assembly GCA_029884605.1). Taxonomy (NCBI): domain Eukaryota; kingdom Viridiplantae; phylum Streptophyta; class Magnoliopsida; order Fabales; family Fabaceae; genus Ormosia; species Ormosia emarginata. Next base: position 67,596,123 of record JAQQTP010000082.1, read on the forward strand.
AGTTAAACTTTTTTTCCTTTTTGATATTTTTTTATTTTTTATTTTTTTATTTTACAAAAATACTCAAATAAAATTAAGTATTTACAGTGCCTACACTCTTTTTAAGAGTGTAGAATAATCTTTATTCTTTGAAAAAATACTTAAGTAAACACTTCATTAAATAGTTTGACATGTACGAAAATATTTTTACTCACTCTCCTCTCCTATTGGTGAGCGGAGAATCTCTCTTAGTGAGAATGAAGTTCCCAGAATTTTAACCAATCACAGTACGGCAACAACGGTGGAAAATAGGAAATGTCAACTTACGAAATTCTGGATACATAATAACTGGTACCCGAAGTTGGGAACAAAATTTAAGTACTGCAGAGATTATTGATGAGAGTTTCTGAAAAGAATGGCTCCCAACTGAGAGATTTGGCAGAAAAAAGTTGCCCTGCACCCACCCCGTCAAGAATGAAGAAAAGATGCTTTGACATGGGATTTAGAGAAACAAAAGGCCAATTCATTGTGACAATTTTGTTTCTCTTTCATACCCCACCACGGCAATATCCAAAAACAAGTTTATGATACATGCATGAAGAATGCTTGGAAAGAACTTGGAAACAATGAGTGAAAAGGGGCTGCGATACTTAGTCAGCTGGACAAAAATGGACGGAGTCGTCAACAACATCATGATCATGATTACGAACTGTGATACTATATTATTGAGAACCTGCTAGACCTAATTAAAGTCCAAAAACTTGTTTAAGGATGAAGGATTGTGAGGTCATTATAAGGAGTACTTTATCAATATACCAGTTGATGTGGGATCTTATCACATACCAAAGTGATACTAGAATGTGACTCCCATTCTCTTGTGCAAAACCTCTTACAAATTCAGAAAGGCAGGGAAAACGGAAATTTAACCAGGGTGCTAGAAGCAATTAAAGAACTCCAAAGGAAAACTGGGAGGTTATCATATCTCAATCGTATAGAGAAGGGAACATTTTGGAGATTACATGGCATCATGGAGTCTTTCTTTTGAACCACGAAGACATTCCTTATCATTCATGATAAGGAGTGTGGACCCTTTAACTGGAGCTTACTCACTCTACTTTTAATTTGCTTATGGCTGTGGTTTCATTTCAACGTTTTGGAATTACGTACTGGCTTGTTTTTCCTTTATCTTGGGTCTCTCTCCACCGAAAAAAAAAGGGCTAAAAAACTAATTTACCATGCACAATGCATTTTTCTAACTAAACCAAAAGAAAAATTAGGTGTATATATATATATATATATATATATATATATATATAGATGTGATAGTATTCTTTACGAATCAATTACAAGTTCATTTTCTTTTGGGTTAAACATTTATTCTTCGAAATTTGATAAATTAACAAGTTACATGAGGTGTAGTATTCTTAAAAGTTCCTTGGACATTTGTACAAAAAGCAGTTGCCTTTGTTGCTGAATCAGCAGAGGTTATGTTGATTTGGTTCATCGTGACGTTCGAACAAATCCTAGGTCCACAATCCAATGAAATTCCTCTAGCCGTAGCACTAGTTCCTTCAAGATTGTAGTATGTGACGTCACTCACCTTTATCCCTCCTTCCTGCAATATTATTCAAACAGCAACTTGTAAATTTTAGTTGCATAACGTACATATTAAAAATAGGTTTTTCTTAACTGAAAAAATAAAATTGCTTAATGAAGAAAAAGAAAACTAACATTTTGTACTTTGATGCTATAATGCTGGTCGATTATTATAGGATACTTCGTGTTTCTAAATGTGATATGTTCAAACGAGATGTTTCTAGTGTATCCATTTCCGTCCTGCAAAGATGGGGCAAAAAAAAGGTTAATAAAAATTACTAATTTTTTTTACACTCTGTTTGGAACTATAAAAAACAGATGCAATGACTTTGATTGGGAAGAATTCTGATTTCATGGAATCATAAAGTCTAAAAATTATTTATTACGGTAAATATTCTGATTGAGATCCATTTAATTGTCTCATAATGATATGACTTTCTTAACATTTAACAAGTTGGAAGAATCCCGAGACTTACGAATTGAAAAAGCCTGGCCCAAGTAAAGCGTTCTAAATGGACCGAAAATCATCACTTTTTTTTTTCTATTAATTCTGAGAGTGAATTAGTTTTCTATATTAGCCGTCAATAAAAAAATAACTGGATAATGTATTAACAAAAATAAAAAATAATAATTACTTGTTTGGAATATAAAAACATGAGAAATGATTTGATTTGTAAATCAAATTTAATTAAATTTTATTGTCCAAACACAACTTAAGCGTTTAAAATGAAATGTTTAAAAATAAAAAATAATTTGATTTTTAAAATGTCATAGATTTCGTTTCTTTTATTTTAGAAACCCCATTAATTTTGATAGAATTTATTAGGATTTAATTTGATTTGAAATAAATAGTATTTTATTTTATTCATTTAGTAATTACCTCTAATAGCTTTTTATAAAGATTAAAATATAAAATAATAAAATAAAATCAAATCAAATCAATTCTTATTTTAATGAATTCCAAATACAAAATTTGATTTCTAAATCAATTCAAATCTTATTTTTTAAAAAGTTTCAAATACAAAATTTAATTTTTAAATCAAATCAAATCAAATCATTTCTCATTTTTATTCATTCCAAACACAATTTTAATTTTTCTAAAATAAGCATGTGTTAAAAATGAATAAATAAATGAATATTCACTATTAAATTTTAATATATTAACATCATGATATATTTTAGATTAAATCAAGGGTATATGCACATTTACTTGTTCATTTTAAAAATAAGTTTACTTTAATAGATTTTTTTTTCCAAAATAAACAAACATGGAAATGTTTGTCGCAAATGCTTTGCAATAGAGGCAGAAAGTTAGGAAAATATTTACAACAGAATCAAGAGAATCTGTGAGGAACAGAAATGATGAAATATGTAACCTAAATTATATAAATAATCAATCAAAAAATAGAGAAACTGAAGAAATCAGTATTTGTCATTTGTTTATTTGTTCTGTTTATATATATGGACATACATAATAGTGATACACACAGACGTAAGTGTGTTATAGGTGTATGTGAAGACATTACCGGCCATGTCTTGATTCTGGCTCCATTTGTAGCCCCGTTGATGCTGCAGTTCCATACGTGTACGTCTTCCACTATGTCATTTCCTCGCAGACTCCCAATACTGTATTAATATGCATAACAAATCAACAGGGTTACCCAAGTGTGATTCACATTTATCATCTATGTTATGCAAGAAATGGAGATTTGGCGAATTGATGATTACCTTATGCCATGACCTGGTCCACAAGCAACATGGTGAATTTTCAAATGTGCACAATTACCTTTAATAGCAATGCAGTCGTCACCTATCATAAAATTATGCATGCAACCCATTTAGTGAACTGTTACTGAGACCGTGGCTTAATTAATTTAATTAGCAAACGTAGTAAATTCAGATAACAACATGAAATAATTAGATATGTAACTGTGATTATAATTAGATATGTAACTGTGATTATAATTAAAAGAAGGGATGAGAACGAGTGTTGTACTCACCTACACCAATGAAAGAGTTCAATATTTTGACTTGGCTTGAGTGCGAGATGTCAATTCCATCGGTATTAGGACTGTCTCCTGGTGAAGTTATATTAAGATGTGATAAAGTAACACCATTGCATCCATACACATTGATGTGTCCTCCGGGGCCATTTATATGTTTGAGTCCACTAATGTGAAGATCATGGCATGATACAAATCTTAGGGCCTGCAAAGTGCATATTAAATGTTGGAAAATTTAAACCGTAAGTTTCTGTGTAATTTATAGAGTACAAAGAGAAAGAAAATATACGGTGAGAATTTGATTTGTATAAAATCAGTATAAAAAGTGTCTGTGTATATATCATTACCTTTATATTAATGGAAACTTTACATACACAAAAACTCAAGGCACAGACCACACACAAGACAAAAAATCAGCCGTTGATGATAAGAGATAATGGGAGAGAGAAAATATATTATGAGAATTTGATTTGTGTAAAATCTGTATAAAAAGTGTTTGTGTATATATCATTACCCACATATTAATAATTTTAAGAACCCCCTTTTGCATACAGTTTATTTGGAAAATTGTAGGCATACAGTTTATTTGGAAAATTGTAGGAAATTGTGGGGGGTGGGGGGTGTGGAAGGATTGGATAGAATAAAATGTGACCTCTCTTCATGAATGTGTTTATTAGTTATGTTTAGTTTGTTACTTCAATGTATTTTTTGCTTTGTTAGTACTTCTTTCCTTGCATCATTCCTTCTTATTTTATCATTTTATTTTCAATAAAAAATATATATGCAAACATCAAGGAGAAGAGTTGTTAACCGTAGGAATAAGACCAATAGGCTTGACTGTTCTTTTCCACCATCCCAAACCTTGACCATCTATTACTCCTGATCCATATAAACATAGACCATCCACGCCCGAGAAAACAATCCAGCTATCCTTTATATCGCTTTTCCATTCACTTTTCAGAGGAGCCAGTATGGTTCCCAATATCTAAATCCACAAACTATGATTAATTAACTGATCAAGAAAAAAGAAATTATGAATGCAAAAGTAATAAGAAAAATTAATAGGAATAACCAGTTGTAATAAGAAAATTAATTACGTAAATAATATATAATAATTAAGTAACTGATTGAGCTTCTTAATTTTCCTCTCTATATATTTGGCAAAAACAGAGCCACCTTATGTTTCAATGCTTTTTCAATATTATATATATAAATGCTTGAACCTGAATGTGAATGTTCTTGGACTTGCAGGGACCCTTAAATTGCGTATAATTAGGTTGTAACATGAATGAGTGCCCCGCTGGTACAAGAAGTGTTAGTGCCCCGCTGGTACAAGAAGTGTTGGTATAGTGTATCCAGTTGCTCCACATGCAGCATCCCATGCTTTCAGAAAGGCCTACCGAAAAACCAAAAAAGAAAATTAACATCTAACACATACAACTTAAACTTCCACATAGAAAGTTACAGATACTCTTCCAGGCAACTAAGTCTAACCTATGACCTTACAAAATAATCAGAGACTAATGAACTGATTGTTCAATTGGACAGAAACAATTAATATAAATATATATGCAGATATACAAAGAATGACATACTCCAGAATCATCAGTTTGACCATTCCCTTTGGCACCATAACGAAGCACATCGAAAGTACTTTGGCCATGTCCAACCCATAAGGTGGATGAAGCAGTACAGAAGATCAATAAGCCAACTACAAGTAGGTCCAGCATAGATAATAGATAATAGCAAAAAAATTTATTCGATTATAAGGTTAGATATGGTTGCAAAAGGTTGAGTAAAAATATACCTAGCTACATATATAAATATTCTCTAACCATTATGTACTATGTGAAAGAGGATGGAATTATCAGCCTCGAAGAAATGTTGTTTGTCAATAACCTCTCGTGCATCTGAGGTATATATAGATATATATACGTAAAACATGATATTGTGGATATAATCTATCTATAATAATATTATTATAATTATATTATAATATAAAAGTTCTTCCTCTTTCATAGCCACATGTCATCTTCAAATTAAATACTTCTTCTTATACTTCAATTACCATGTCAACAATTTTTTTAATTATCCATTTTTTTTTTTTGTTTCAGTACCCTCCTCTCATCTTCCCAAACTTCCCAACTTCTCTACATTTTAGTTTTTTTAAAAAAAATTATAAACTTTTAAAATGCAAATAATCTTTATGAATGAAAACTCAAAATAAGAAAAAAAATTTATGAATTAATTGTAAAACAAAAATCAAGCATGATTCATGCATATATCGTTAGACCTATTATACTTACTATTTAGGTTATACACAAAAATAATTATAGAATATAATTAAATATAATTAAATATAAATAATATATGTTTAATTCTTTTTCAGAGGAGCAATTAAGATTTATTAATTCATAACAAATTAGAAAAAAAAACCCACATATTTTGTTACATAAACAAATTAAAAGTCTTGCTTATTTTATAATGCAATGAGTATTTATTTAGTTTTTTAGTATACATTTGAATGACTTTAGAAATACATAATTTTTAATTCCTTAGGTAAAATATAGGAAAATGCATCTTAATAAAATACCTTTTAAAATACCATACTTTTTTAAAGTATTCTAATTTTGATTCTATAAGTTGTAAAAATAGTTTAAAATAATTTAAATTGATGTTAAATTATTTTATTGGATGGAATAATAAACTTATTTACAAAACAATTAAAAATAATAATAAAGTTAGAGTGTAGAATTTAATTGAACTAATAAAGAAGACTAAACTAGAAGAATAATGAAGTCTTTAAAATTTCTATTCTAACTATTAACTATCTCTTTTTTTTTTTTTTTTGCTATTTGATGAAGGGCAATCTCTTTCTTACAATGAAATTGTATTTGCTACACTCAGTTTTTTTAGTTATTGCTACCTTTATATTGAATAAAATTCAAAATATATTAAAAATATTAATTTATAACAAGAACAACAATAATCTAATATACTAAAATTAATGTAATATTTAGAGAAATATTTTACAACATTACATTAATAGTACATTAAATTATATTAAACTATTATATATGTTTCAAGTTTAATATCAATGTTATTATTAAATATGTATTAGAGTTTAATTTTAATATATTGACAATATAAAATTATTTATACTATTAATCAATTATATATCATTACATGTGTGACTTTTAAAGTAATTATTATGATAGTCAAATATTTTTAATAATATGATAATGTATGATTTGTTGATAATGTAAAAAATTTTACACGACAATGCATCACTATTAGTGTAAATATTTTTTATACTATCAATCAATTATACATTGTCATGCTATTAGAAATGTTTTATTCTAATAATAATTACATTAAAAGTCACACATATAATAATATATGATTAATTTTATACTAATAACATATCAAAATTAAACTCGTATATTAATTATTATTTAGAATTATATATATTCCTCCATAGAATAATAAGTGAAAATCTATAGCCCAGTGCGTGGGCAACACGCTTGTATACTATGAAAGTTGAAAATGGGAATTGGTATTAGGATTTAATTTTGATATATAATTACTGTAAAAAAATTATGTCAACTAATGATGTGTTATCATATAATTTAATGAATTAAAATTTATAAGATATGTCAAATTCATTACATAATATGTCAACACATCATTAAATAAAAAATATAATTTTTTTCACATTAATAATACATCAAAATTAAATTCTTTATATTAATTCTCACCTATAATACATGTCAAATAATATGAAAAACCACTGAAGATTTATTAATTGAGTTTTTCCTATTGATGCTCAGAGTGCATTTCATAATAAATCTTATTCTTCTTTTTTCAAAGAGCATATACAACTAGGAAAATAGTTCACAGCCCGGTTGGTGGCGGTTCGGATGCATCCAAGCTAGGCTCAATATGTGACTGGGTCCCCACAAATATTTTTTATTTGTATTTTATTTAAATTAAAAATACTTGTTATTTATAACAGGGCTGGGCCAGCCGGACGTGTAGCAATGCCCATATACAACTAACATTTATTGTCAATCGTAACTAATATTTTGTCTTGCAGACGATTTATTCTTTCGCTTTTAAATAATAGTCATTTTTTAAATTTTATTTTATTTTAGATTATTTGTTCTTTTTTATTAATTGTTAGAAATTATTTGTAACATTTAAATAATTAAAAAATACTTTTTTAATTTTATCATTATTTATTGTTATTTTTATTAACAATTTTTTTTTCATTTTCTTAATTCATGTGCTTAAATATTAAATGACTATTATTTAAGAACAAAGAGAGTATTATCGTTATATGTCACTATATATAAACATTTTACAAGTTTGAAATCTTAGAGCAAAATTTTGTCCTAAATAATTTTGTAATACAGTCTACATTTGTCACATTATCAAATTAAAAAGATAAAATTGAATCCAACAAAAGAACAAAAAATATAAAAAAGTTAAGTTATCTTTTGATGGTGAGTTTCTTTTTAAAAAAAAAAAATTGATTAAAGGTGTGATAAGGCTCTTTATGAGTTTTGCCTAATAGTCAGTCACTTTCTCATGTCAGTATCAGACAATTTTAGTGCAGTATAGCAGAGCAACTCAGGAAGGGAAATGTTTTATAGCAGTGCAGTATCAGACAAAATTTTGAATGATTTAATTCGTATTTATATTGTATATTAATATAAGAGATAAGTTAAATTAAGTTGTATGTGATTCTAACATTTTTATAAGATACAAAATAAATTTATGAGTAAATTAAAAAAAATTAAAATATAAAAGTTAGAATAACGAGATTATCTCAGAAAACTAATTTAACCAATCCAACGCATGTCTTGTTTCGGCGTTTATATTTCAAATCTAGCATTTTATTCCTTTCACTAACTTGTAATTACTAGCTCAATAATTTTAATTTTTTTTAATCAATTCTCTTATTAATTTTTTAAATTATTAAATAATAAAAATATTAAATACATTTTATGCTTTTTATTAAATGTATTTATTTTTTTAAATTATTTTTTATTAAATATTAAAAAGATTACTAAAAAATCTTTTAAAAAGATATAACAAAACTCAAAAAGTCCTATTAATAATCCTTTTATTACTTAATAAAAAATATATTAAATAAAAAATAAATATATTTAATGTCTTAAAAACATAGAAAACATTCAATATTTTTTATTTAGTAATTAAGAGAATTTATTAATAAGATTTAGTAATTAGAATTATACTAAATCTTTTACACAATCTTTTTAATAATATTTATGATTATTAAATAAAAAATATTATTATTTTTAAATTAAATATATTTATTTTTTAATTTAATAATATTTTTATTAACTAGTAGAATAATTATTAGAAGACTTTTTAAAGAAGATTTAACAATACTAGGAGGTTCAGTTTTGTTTCAAAATTAAATTTAATGTTAAAAACGCTAATTTTAATTAATACCTGCCAACATGCTTAAAACATTCAAAATATAGGTAATGAGGAAGATTTAGTAATTAAGATTATTATATTTTAAATCTTCTTACTCAAACTTCCTAATAATCATTTTAATTACTAAATAAAAAAATATGAAATGTTTTTAATATTTTCAAGTAAAATACATTCACTAATTTAATATATTTTTTATTAAATAGTAGAAGGATTATTAAAAAACTTTTTAAAAAATTTAACAAAACTCAAGTTTTCAGTTTTGTTTCAAAATTAAATTTAATACTAAAACCAAGAATTTTAATTAATACATGTCAACATCAAAATATAGGTTATTAGAAAAATCTAGTGATTAGATTTATTCTAAATCTTCTTATTAAATTTTTTAATAAATTTTTTAATTATTAAATAAATAAAATATTGAATGCACTAAATATATTTATTTTTTTCTTTAATTTTTTTCATTAAATAGTAGGAAAATTATTAAAAATACTTTTTAAAAAGATTTAATAAAACTCAAAAATGCAGTTTTGTTTCAAAATTAAATTTAATGCTAAAATCGAGAATTTTAATTAATACCTACCAACATGCTTAAAACATTCAAAATATAGGTTATTAAATGTATTTAGAACCTATATAAAAATAATTAAAATAATTGTTTTTTTCATCATAATATTGATTTTATTAAATACCATAATATTGATTTTATTAAATACCATTAATTAATACACATCAACTCAATTATATTTCGTTTCCAAATATAATTTAATGTCTTTTAATCATTAAAATCTTCGGCGAAGAGTTTTCAATATTTTAAAGTTTTAAGTCTTTTCAATTTTAAAATTTTAACTTTAAGTCTTTTCAATTTTAAAATTCTTCAGATGGGTTTTACATTGCATTAATTTATCTGTGAGATGCCAAGTTGCCAACATATATTTATTTCTTTATAAAATAAAAATAAATTAATAAAAACAAAAAATAATATAAATAAGTTAAGCACAGGAAAAAGTTACGAAATATTCTATTCTCAACAAGAACTAATAAAAAGCACATTTTATTTTCCTCTTATTGTTGGGACCTAAGAAAAACTTTCAAATTACAATCAGTCATTTATTAGTACAATTAAAATATGTTTAATTTTATTCAACTCATTTACAAAATTATTTTGTATGTCATAAAAATATTATAGTTACATACAATATAATTTAATACTTCTCTCATTATTATACAATATAAATATAATGTATATAAAATATTTTTCAATTACAATACTTTAAAATTAATCATCCTATAATTTTTAAAAAGTGTCATTCACGTATTATTGGTATGATGTCATAAATATGTCCCATATCTAAGTCTCTACTTAAAAAAAAAGAAATTGTATTCATGTTTTAGTATCATATCATATATGTTTCTCATATGAGTAACGCCACACATCTAAAAAAAAAATAACCAGAATTTAGACAAAATATAAGAGTGATTGTTGGATAAAATAAATTAATAGAGATTATTCACTTATCTAAAAATCAACAACCATGCCACATGATTCTGACACACAAATTCTATAAAAAATTCTATCTCTCTTAACATTTTTCTTCTTGTATTTATGTCCACGCCTCAAAGGTTAAGACCTCTCTTAAAACATAAAACCAAATTAGTAGACTCCCTATTGCATGTCGCGGAAGGCTTTGAGATATTGTGACACCGATAAAAGATGCCACGACTTATTTTGATGTAACTAACTACTATCAACACAACCAGTACAGCAATAAGATTTCGATTCTCAATTCAAATTCTGAATAAATTTTGACATTTTTTTAATTTACCTACATAATTATGAATTAAAGTATCCAAAAATGAGTAATCATAATAGAAGTAGACTATAATCTCAATTGAACTTTTTTTAAAATATTAGAAATTTAAATTCTTGAATTGTCATTTTGGAGAATATTTTACCTAACCATTACCCATGACCCTAATTGCAAGAGCAATTTGTCTTACTAAAAAAGACATAATTATGAATCAAAGTAACCAATAACTAATCTTCTATGTTCTGTGAGGAAGCTAATATTCACCTCTTCTATTATCCTCATTCTCCCTTTATTCAAAAAGCCCATGTCGCTTTAAAAAGATCAATTGCCTTTTTCGGGTAATCATCATAAGAAACTGAAGCTCACTAGAAGGGCAAGAACCAAGTTTAATTAGCAATAAATTAATATAATCAAGCATAACATTATTAATGCAACGCGAGACGATATCTACCAGAGTATATAACAGTTAGATATAGGAAATAATCATATAGAATTTTATTAGACAAAAACACCATTTTGGCCATTCACTAATTCTTTTGTTCTCAATTTAGTCCTTCATAAATTAATGATTGCAATTTAGTCCCTCACTAATCAAGATTTATTTTAATTTAGTCCTTGGATGATATCAATGTTTACTTGTCGCTCTTATAATCCTACGTGTCATCTATACAAAAAGAAAAAAAAAATTGCTTACCCATTAAATTACATTAAACACGTTTGGTCAGTTACCAAAATTATTATTTTTTATACCCAAAACCTCCGCCTCTCCCCCCTCCCCACCAAGCTGGTTATGTACGGTGCTCACCAATATTTCATATTTGAATGTCACTTGGAAGCTTGTTCGAGCTCAGGGGAAGAACCAAGTAGGACTTGACAATGAATGATAGCAGCTATTTGAATTATCAGTCGTTTTAATTGTATTTTGTTTGAATAAATTAGGAACAACTTAAGGATTTCAGATGTATAAAAATTTAGGCATTCAACTAAAATTAAAATATAACCATATAAAATAGATTACCACAAGTGGGGCGAATTTGGTAATGTCGAGTTAATGAGTCATGGATATTGTGGAGGTCCACGGTAGCATGAAATCATTGGTTTCTTATTTCTGGTTATGGTAGAAAGACGATTGCAACAATGGTTAATGGGGAAAATAAAGGTAAAGAAATTTTAGCGAGCTTCTCACAATTGTGTCTATGCAAGCTTCCTTCCTTCAATTGCGTCTGCGCAAGCTACCAACAGTAACATCGATGTTTCTTCGAATTCACCCCCAATAATTTTGGTATTAGTATATTTTCACCAAGACCGAATGGGTTTGTGGTGGAGCATTTCAGGTTCAAATTAAGGTTTAGGTTTGCCGATCTATAGCAAATTTCAAGCTTTCACTCCAGGAGCAAAAACCTTTTGAAAATTTTCTTATATGCTCAAGCTTTTCTTCTCCAATTGATCTCTACCCTTCGTTTTAAAAAAATAAGAAGAGAGAAAGAAAATATAAAAAAGAATGAATGGTTGAGATATAGTGTAGAGGAAGAGTTTTCTTCCTCTCAGTATATGGAAGAAGTTATCACGATTTTGATTATACTAACGGTCCGTTTGAATAGTAGAATTAGAATTGAAATATAGAATTTAAATTTCAATTTCAAATCTTTCAGAATTAGAATTAGTCAAGAATTTTAAATTTTATGTTTGGAGTTGTCAAAAAAATAAGATAAAAAATTATAATTCTTAATTCAATTACAATTTTATTATTTAAAAGTATGATCTAAAATATTAAAAAATTATTTACAACATTAAAATTAATAAAAATATTCATATAATAATATTTTTATAATATAATAGTCATATTTTTTTTCATAAAGAAATTTGTCATGAATTTTTTTAGAAAAAAATAAATATCAATTATAATAATTTTTTTATAAATATAAAAATAATTTTTATATAAATATAAAATATCAATAAATATGATTGTTCATAAATAAATAGAGAGAGAGAGTTTTATTTTTAAACTATGAAATTTATAATTCTTAAAGTATAGGTTAAGAATTAAGAAAGACTTATCTTAGTTGTTTTTCAATTTCATGAAATTGGTTTATGAAATTACAATTCTAATTCTAAATGACATTCTAAACATAAAAATTAGAATTAAAAAGTCTAATTTCAATTCCAAACTCTAATTTCATACTTAATTCTAAGAGTCGAATAAACACTAATTGATTTAAATGATGACATGCACAATTTTTTTTAATAAATTCCACGTAGGATTTTAAAAATGACAAATAAGCATTCATATCATTAAAGGACTAAATTAAAATTAAAAGTTGATTAATGAGGGACTAAATTACAAACATTAATATGAGGGACTAAATTGAGAACAAAATATTAGTGAGGGACCAAAATAATGTTTGTCATTTTATGAACTGAAATAACTAGCATATTTTTCACGGCTCTAGAATTATAATCTAATCCAAAGAATAGAAATAGGTTAGGTCTTGAACTATTAAAAAAAAAGGGATTAGACCTTGCAATAAGACAAATTTTCGGATTGAAAGTGATTGTCAAATAAAATCTTTTTCAAAGTATCCTAATATTCAAACCCTAAGTATTTCGGATAAAGTTCACAGTAGATTACAGTCCACTAATCATTGTTGGGTAGGTCTTGACTTGAACCAATTTGACACAAATGATTATCCCACCATCCACACAAAACTCCCTAAAGGTAAAACGATAACAAAGAGCTATACTTCCATCCCTATCCTTTCTTATACCCCAAAACTTTTAACCCTACAACTCAGCAAAATCGCTATGCGGGTCTGCAGATAAACTCAACAGAAATAAAACCAGGGTCAGTCCAGCAAAGGTGGGAAACTTTTGGCAACGGTCAAGATAGACAATAAATCAACAATTGTAGCTTGCAGAACAGGAGGCAGACTCAATTCAAAACTTCTAATTTTTTTTTACATTCAAAACTTCTAATTTAAGTACCACAATTAAAACAAACAGCGGTCATAAAGAGTTCACATATGCTTTTCAATTCATCAAGAACTAAACATACATATAAACAATGTTTTCGGAATCCGGTCACTAAACCGAAAAAGAAAAGGGATTAAAGTTTTAAAGTTCAAACAGAATTAAATTGAAGTTTTATAAATATATAAAAGTAAATTACTAACATAACTAAATTCATTTTTATGTAAATAAATATTAAACTAAAAATATTATACTAATATTATATAACATATGATAATCTCAAATCAAATAAATAAAAAAAATAAGAGGTAAATTTTTTTTATTATAAATTGAAATCATTACAAATTCTTATTTGTCCCATACTAGATAAATTAAGAATTTTAAATAAATTTCAATTATAAAGTAAAAATTAAATAATCAGTCTTAAAATAATTTTAAATACTTATTTTTTTAAAAAAATAAAATTTAAACGATAAAAACCATAACCAATTCAAACAAATTGACCAATTTAGAACCAGTTTTTTAAACATCCAATTTTTTAAGATCAATTGAACTAATTAGAGAACTGATTTTCAATTTTTCCAATCCGACTGGCCAATCCGATTCTGAAAACCATGCATATAAGCCATCATTTCTCTAATTCCACCTCTAATTAGAGTACTTACCAATCATCTATCAAGATATCACCCGAACATGCTCGAAATGTGATATAATTCAACGCAACAAAGCCAACATAATAATCTGCTTCCAACCTATCTTAATTTGAAAGCAAAAACCTTGCCTCAGATCTTCTATTTAAAGATCAAACAACTAAATCAAAGACCGTACATCTCATTCAACCACAATATCGACGTCCCATTAAAACTAACGTAAACATCAGTTCATGAAAACAGAATAGCTGCCAAACAGAATACAGTAAATGAAACCCCATAAATTCATAAGCCATCATACTGCAATATCTAACACCAAATAAACCCTTCAATGGTTAAATGGCCTTGATAGTCTGCAAAACAAGGATTCGGTATCAGCATGGTGAATCATCTGCTGCACTTCTCAAAAAACCCGGTCTCTCTAACCACGAAATGCAATAAATCTGCAAGGGCTACTCTACCATCCAAGCAGTTAAAGCTTTGCCCCGAAATAACATCTACTACGATGGCACTGCAAAAAAATTTCCAGAAAACCTAGTCAGAAACTTCACATCAGTGGTGCAAAATATTTTTTTTAAAAAAAAAAAGCCCCAAAAAGGAGGAAACAAAGACTAAAGGCAGTAAAAAGCTGAAGATATATAAAATTTCTTCTTATACACATCAAATACAAGGGCAGACATAAAGCATAAATATCATGAAAGTTTTTTAAAGAAAATTTCCAATTAATTGTAAAATATTAAGGAACACAGGAAAAACGTTGTTTCCATAAAATCATGAAACACAATTCAGAGAAGTAAATATTTAGAAAGGAAAAACAATTCAGAGTACACCAGTGCCAACATAAATCTAAATTTTATGTTTAAGAAAGACATGAGCTAAAGCAAATTTAGGAAGCACAATTCAAGCATTTTAGAATGAATTCAATAAAAATCTCTTATGAAACTTTGACAAATGCATTAAATCATTAATATTTGAATAGGAAAAAAAAGGCTTTCTAATGTTAAAAACAAGTCACAAAAACACCAAAAGAAGCCTGCAAAATGATTGTATTGCCACACACTGCAGTCTACAAAAGTTGAAGTCCAGAAAACAATACTAGGAGGCATGCCATTGACTCAACCTGGTATGCAAATTGCAAAGTGAAGCAAGAATCCAATGCATGATAAGAGCATTATATAAAACAATCTCAAATAACCGTAATATGAACTAAGATCAATGGATGAAAAACGACATACTGTAGGTAGAGGTATCAATCTGCTCAGGAAGCTGCTTTATATCCACCTCAAACCTTGACTGAACCTGAAATAGGCACCAAACATAATTAGAAATGATAAAGGACTCAGACATGAAAAAATGTCAACAAATGAAGTTTCATACATTGTTGAGAACATCAACATCAGTAGAACATGAAACAAATGTGATTGCAAGGCCTTTGGTGCCAAATCTTCCAGCTCGGCCAACCTGTACAGAATCACTCCAAAGGACTCAGATGACTCCAAACTAGAATTTATTGACATAAAAACTAATTGAAAGATGGAACTGAAAACAGATCTTATCCAATCATACCCTGTGCAAATATGTGTCTGCAGAATCAGGCATGTCATAGTTTATAACAATATTGACACGTTCAATGTCGATTCCCCTACCAACCAAATCTGTTGCTACAAGAATCCTTGTATGCCCCTCCTTAAAACCTTTATAACGCTTTAACCTACAAATGACATATACAAGATCATACACAAATGTCACCAATTCACAACTCACTTCCTTTGCTACAAAATCTAGTTACAGTGAGATCAAAAGAGGTGGGTAAAAAAAGTAACTCAATCAACCCACTTTAATCGAATCACTTTAATGACAAAATAGAAAAAAGAGAGACTACTATCAGCAAACTATGCAGGCGGCAGATGAGGAGGTACAAAGGGAAGCACCACCCACCCCCACCTCCACCTTCATTTTTCATTTATGCAATTGAAGGTTCTCCAAAAGATGAATTCTTTCATTCACACCAAACGTGGCCTTTGCTAATGGTCTAGTTCATCACAAACCCTAGTTCCTCAACAGAGTGATGATTGAACAAAATCAATTCAACCACTTCAACAATTCCATTCAGGAACTTCCAACTTACATACTCAATACTCATCAACTTTTGAACAAGGCACTTCATTGAAACTTATATCCAAATCCCACACAAATGTGCTGATTTCTTCATTCTCAAATAAATATTCAAGATACAATACATCTGATGTAAATCACCAAAATTAAATTATTAAACAAGATAATAAATGGAAACATACAATCACCAAAGTCACATCAACACTTTACTGCACACATCCACATACAATCCCACAGATTTGCATGCTTTTTTTTTTGCTCTCTCTGAAAGTTCTATCTAGCATTATCCTAGATACTATAAGGCATAGATAGTCAATCCCAACGGCATAAATTGTATTATCAAAACTAAATTTCAACGTTCACAAAAAAATAAAATAAAATTCAACCTCACAATGTCCTTTTCCAGTAGCCCAATACAATAACATACTGCACATCTGTGTTACCCTCTTATATGAAAAGCCCAATCCTTAACATTCTTCAGCAGAAAACACTAGCATAGCAAATATCTTTATATGCATACCCCACATGATAACCAAATAATTTCTCTAATAAAAATAAATATTATATTAGAAGTTCAAAACAAAGAACATACAGAACAAAATTAGCAAAACAAAATTATAGACTATTGAATCATCAATTAAACACGAATGAAAATAAAGTTCCTCAGCGTCCACTTATATATGATAAAACAAACCTTTCTTCCTGGGACATGCCAGAGTGAATGCATATAGATGGAAAGTTGCACTCCACAAGTAGTTTGTCAAGCTCGGCTGCTCTACTAACACTTTTCACAAAGATAACAACTTGATTGAAGTCTAGTGCATCAAGAAGATCATTCAACTTTCGGTTCTTCTCCTCCTCTTTCAATTTGATGTAGTGCTGCCAAGTCAGTCATCAATGTAAGCCATACAGCTCAAAATTATTTAAAAGGGAGGAAAGAATTAAAAAAATTAACTTGCAAAAGGCCTACCTGCACAAGTCCATGAAGGGTCAACTTGGCCTCGTCATCAACATAAATTTCCATTGGCTGAAAGGAATAAACGTCACAGTAAATCATATTAGGGGCCTTCCTCAAGCTAATGGAATCCAGAACGAAATGAATGATGGATGCGGATTCCTTGAATCACAGTTCTGGTCCATCAGTTTTGTCACCTTGCAGAAACTTTTTTTAAGTCACGCCAAGCAAGTGCCACTAACACTCGAAACGCACACTTAAGAACACTGGCAGCAACAAACCCAGAATACACTAACAACCCTCCCCCTCTTCAAAGAAAAGAATACCCAACATTGTGAAACCCCATGCCTGATAGGCAAAGAAAAGAATAGCCAACATTGTGAAACCCCTCTTCAAAACAAACTTCCAACATTAACCAAATGAGAGAAAGAAAAGTACAGACGGCCACAATCAAGAGCATTACTAAAATATTCCCATCCAAATCTTCTAGCCCAAGCTACGGTCAACCAAACTCCACCCCACCAGCTGGATGTTTCCGTAAAAATTGGATGAATAAAAGGAACAATACAAACAGAATCCCCATCATAAGTAAATATTGATGAAACCACAGCATTCTAAATATCTAAAATGCTCTCAGGGAATGCAGGCATTATGAAAAAAAAGACTTCAAATTCAAGTAGTACTGGCCATGAGACATTACATCTTGCATGAATTTCTTGCAGACTGGGCGAATTTCCTTGCTGAGTGTTGCAGAAAACATCATAACTTGCTTATCGTGGGGAGTCATCTTGAAAATATCTTGCACGTCTTTCCTCATGTCTGCAGAAAGCACAACAGAAACAATAAAAACCATATTGACAGTACAAGAAGTCCAAAAGTAAAATTCAACTCAGAAGAAAGACTATTCAGTAATTAAACATACCCAGTGACTCCAGCATCTTATCACATTCATCTAAAATGAAATGCCTAACATTCTTCAAAGAAAGGTCCTTTTCCCTAGCCAATGCTAGTATTCTTCCAGGTGTACCAACAACAATATGAGGGCATTCATTTTTCAACAGATCCTTGTGAACTTTAATGTTGACCCCACCATAAAAGACAGCAACCTTGAGATCAGGCAAGTAGGTGCTAAACCTCTCAAACTCATGGCATATCTGCATGGAATGAATAGCACAGATATCTTAAATCAGAAGCAACAAAAATACCAAGTTCCATAAGCTTTCATATATTGAGCCCCTAATAAAATACCTGGTATGCTAATTCTCTTGTGTGACATAGAACAAGTGCAGAAACTTGGCCTGGAACGGGATCAATCTGCTGCAAAGATGAGAGAACAAAGACAGCAGTTTTTCCCATTCCAGATTTAGCTTGACAAATTACATCCATTCCAAGGATTGCTTGAGGTATGCACTCGTGTTGCACTGATGATGAAGCAAAGAAAACAGGGCCGAAAGAACCGGTGGTAAGTAAAATAAACCTTTCTGACGCTTTTAATTTGATTTGATAGCGTTACCAAAGCATGTTAGTTCTCCAAAACAAGATTGTGATAAAAGTATTACCTGCAAAATAAGTGTTAAACCCAAGTTGTAAGTTCAGTTAACTTATCATTTCTATAAACAGCGTGAGCATCAAACAAAAATCACTTAGGAATGATATACATACTAGTCAGATATGTAAGTCATGCAATCTCGCAATGAAGATGTATTAACCAAATATTCTGTTAAACCCAACAAACCCAAATTTTCTAAAGAACTAGGGGATGAAGGGAATGGGAAAAAGGCTTCAAAAACTTTTATTTTTAAAAGAAAAACAACCAGTATATTCCAAAACAATAATTCAAATATAGAATTTTAGAACCCCAAAAATAATCACAATAGCTACAACAACAATAACTACAGATAAGGAAGAAAATAGTTTGCCTTCAGAAGGATGCTCAAATCCTGAGTCCACAATAGCCCGAAGAAGCTCTGGCTTCAGAAGAAAGTCTCTGAATCCTGAACTGTGGATTCCAACATAGCCCCTGCCCGAGAGAGAGAGAAAGATTAATTACTTTTAAAAACATCTTAGGTTTTGTCTTAACCCAGCACTAAACTAGATATGTTTTCCCTGCAATTCTAAGTAACGAATTACCACAATCACTTGCCTAGCTCTACTATGTAGCTTTCTCATATTAGGAAAGAAATCAGAGAATAGGAGAAACAAGTAGAAGCGAGAACTTACTTCTTGGTAGCTTCACCGTTGACTTTAGCTCCGACGGAGTCGGGGGCCTTGTCTTCTTCCTCCTCGTAGTCGAGAAGCTCTTCCTCGTATCCTTCGTCCTTTGTTTCTCCCATTATCTGCGAATCACCATCTCAATTAAATCAAACCCATAAAATAAATACAGCTAGGGTTTAAATCTATTAACTCGAGAGAGAGAGAGAGAGAGAGAGTATTCTAGGGTTTTAGAATACCTGCGTGATGAAGGATTGGAAGGAAGGTTACAAGGTGAGGGAGGGTGCGGGTAGGGTTAGGGTTAGGATTCCTAAAGAGTCTGCAAAGTAAATTTGTTAGATGATAAACAATTTGGGGAAAAGAAACTTTGAGAGATTGAAACCTCCACTCCACGAGAAATAAAGCAAGGCGAGCGAGTTGAGTGACAATAGGGTTAATTCATGGAATGGAGGCCATTTTTATAGAAAGCCGCAACCGCCATCTTTTCTTATTCCCCCAAATGCCATTTCCATCACTTCTTATTCACCAAACATGACCCCTCCGGTCCCTACATTCAAATTATCCAAACTTTTCAGCAAATATTTATATTTATATTTATATTTATAAATCTATAAATTTATAAATAAATTAATAAATAGGTTAATAATTTGTCCACCGAATAAATATGCCTGGATTTTCATGGTTCATTTTACATCTTTCTATTAATTAAATTTAAATTTAAATATTGGATTTTCTTTTCACAATTTAAGAAATCTTAAGTGGGCTTCAATTTCAAAGCTTGCTGGCGGCCCTATCCTTCACCGTCTCTTGTTCATAGCGGGCCCAGTTGGGCTGAAGGTGATGCCTGATAAGTGATAACATGACTTGGAGATAAATGAACTTTATGCTTGTCAGAGAAAAAATATCTGACTAATATCTCAATTTCTCAATCAATATATCATTCTCTCCCCCAGCGTGAGTGTTGAATAGCACCAGAATATCTATCCCAACCACTTCAACTGTGGTTCATTACGCAGCCAACTTAAACCAATTAGTCTGGTTATCCTCATAATCTTCCAATGGCACCTACTTTGTGCCTAACTTCCCTCAGAACTACACCTGCACCAGGTCACAACACCCCCCCCCCTCCTCCCGCATGTGCGTGCTTGTTGTGTTATCTTATTTTATTCGTGGTTTGATGCTAAGCTATTTGTGTATTCAAATTTTAGAATGCTTAGGTACTGGTACTGGTATAGCAAGCCACACAAATCCAAAGCATATCAGAGTCAATTCTGTGTTTCAAGGGCCTCCCACTGCTAAATATTGCTTTGTCATTGCAAAGGTACATTTGTGCTCATAACTCTAATTTAAAAAAGTGTGTCTTCCTCCTTAGGCATTTAAGTTTAAATAAAATAAGTATATATCCAAGTGATTTGAGGTTGGCAGTTATATTTGTATTACCTGACATACTAAATTACTAATCAGTTTCTATTCATGTAGGCTGCAAAAGGCAACCAAAACACAAAACCCAATAGTGTGATTTGTGCTGATTGTGATGGAAATGGTAAGATAGTCTCTTAGTTTACGTGGCTAGTAGATGCAATTATTATTTTTTTCCGTAATAGTAGATGCAAATTATTGATTTTGAACATAATGAGCTATACGCTTCTTGTATTTGCGCTAATCATGTGGTTCTGCTCTTCGAACACCTCCTAGATCAACTAATCAAATCAAGCCAAAAGATGCTATAAAAGGACTTGTGCTGTCAGGTTTCAGGAGGCAGTAGTTATCTGAATAGTGGATGTTGTTCTTATTCAAACTCCTTTCACATAGTTTGGTTAAGAAGACAAAAACAAGAGAAAATATCTGCAATTTGAACATTTAGTTTTGTTGTGTAATTAACAGGAGCGGTTCTCTGCTCTCAATGCAAAGGTAGCGGGGTGAACTCTGTTGATCTTTTCAATGGACAGTTTAAAGCTGGTGACTCATGTTGGCTTTGCGGGTACCTAAAGGAACCATTCTATTCTATTCTATTCTAGTTGCATTATAAAATCCAAGTGTCTAACTATTTGAGTTCCGAAGAATACAATGAAGCCCAGCATTATTGACGTTCTTTTCCCTCATAATATAGGAACATGACGAAAATTTTGAAGCCATATTCCCCTTCCATTAAGCTCAACTTTTCTTGTCCCAAAATCTGAACTAGGGAGTTTTGGCAAATGCGTGTCAGAAACAACCGTTTGTTTTCCTCATTGCATTCCCACAATGTATCTTACCATCAATTTTTTTTCCCAGGGGCAGGAAGGAGATGTTATGTGGGAATTGCAATGGAGCTGGCTTTATTGGTGGCTTCTTGAGCACTTATGATCAGTAGGGATCCAACGATTACCTGAATGAATTTAGTTAGTTATACACATATGCATATAATTTGGGGCTTCAAATACTTTCACATTGTAAATTTTATGTTTGGTAATTATCAGTTCACTTTTTGCCATAGTTATTTCCTAAAAACGAATAATTTTTATGTTTGGTAATTCATCTATCAAATATCCCATTACATGCTTAATAGAATGACAGAGCATCAGTCTTTTATGCTCCGAATGACTTTCTTATTTATTTATATCAGTATAAAAATTCCGGTGACAGCCATAATTGATGCCAATATATACGAATTTTACAAGAACTGCTCCGTTTTAAGGGCAAAAGTTTGACTAAATCAGCTGAAGGAAGAAGCATTTTGTGCACTAGAAAAAAGAAAAGGGGAAAAAAATCAAGCCACAGCCATCTACCATCAGACACTGTTCACTAAGTAAAGAGAACGATTTGCATCCAGATTCACTGAGTAGGATCTCAACATAGAAAAGGGTATTGATGAATTTACCAACAGGAACATGAGATGGAGAGTCGGTACCAATCATGTGTTATTCCCATTTCCCAGTATCTATTTAGCTTCTTGTGCTATAGCAACCATAACAAAACATGAGGAGATGGAGAATCAACAACTATCACATGTTATTCCCAGGATCTATTTGGCCGCTTGCTCTAGAGCAGTTATTTTCTTTCAATCCTCTTGCAAAGCCTAGTTGTGCAGAGGAGGCAATGAGAAAATACTTACAGGTGAGCTTCCACCCCTAGTCTCTTCCAAGGTACGCAGTGCTGATAAAGTTAGTTTGGTGAACATGTTCTCCATATTTTCGATTTCAGTGAGTTCTTTGGGAACCTGCATCAGTGTCTCTTTATTTTCATTCCCAGTCATGGCGCCACACCCATCTTCCTCAAAACCCTTACTAGTTGATAAGGATGGGCCTGAAGCCCCATCTTTGGTGAAAAGAGTACTTAGCATCACCTCACACTCCTTTATAAGCTTGTTAAGCACATCAATGTTGAAGAAGGGCTGGTTCAGCACCTCTTCGATAAAAGGCAAGCGAAGTAGTGCACCAGTTCGCTCATCATATTTCTCTATTATCTTTACTAGACCTGCACAAACATTCATCATCAAACCCCCTCCTAATCCAATAAATTCTAAAAAAACAAAAACAAACAAAAAGGCTGAAAACACAAAAGTCAACACAGTTGCATTCATGCATGGGCTCTTAGAACATACGTGTGTAGTTAAGTGCACTATAGTTCTTAAACAAAACCATCTCTCCATGAAAATCCACTATTTCCCTCCCTACTGACATCAACTCTTCATTTGAATCCTTGGCCCTAGCAAACTCTGACTTGCAAGTCCTGCAATACAAACACAAACCGCGGGTCTTAAAAAAATATATGGCAATTGAAGCTCAGAACATTTTCCTTCCACTTTATAAGTGTGAAAAGCAAAGCATCGAAGGCAAAACAAAGAAAGGAAGGAAGGAAGGAAATTGTGAAAAGAGAATACATATATAGGTACCTTCCATATGATGGAATATTCTTCTTCCTTGTCAAGAAATAAAGCATTAAACTTATATATCTCGACTTCCAACAGGTGAAGGAAGTCGTTGACCTCTTTGGTCACGTCAATGTCCAATCGAGGTGGATTGTGGGGGTCCTTGGGACAGATAAGCTTCAAGTGTTTCTTCAAATCTTGGTAGGACAAGAACTTGTCTCGCCAATCGGGCAGTGTCTGCTCTATGCGGTTGCTCAGGATCTTCCACGACTTCCACTTCATGGCTGTTACGCTTTGAAGTTTGGATTAAGGTGCAGCTCGGGTCGAGTGGATTAAAACTAAATAGAGGGAATGAAATGTTTGTGTTCGCTTGGGTTTCCGGAATGTTGACATTGGAATATTCTTAATGTTCTGACACACAATATGCATAGTTTTCACCGGGTTGTCCTCTATAATGCGTTTGTATTCTATTCTATCCCTTTTCTTGTCTTGTTAGAAATTTAGAATAGATAAAGCTGGGGAAATGATACAGAGCCTTGTAGCCATTATAGTTTTTAAACCCCAAATTTCAGCTTGGAGTGTGCAAATTTAGTTTCATTTACTAATAATATATTTAGCAAAATTATTGTTGGATCGTGTTTAGTTAAACATGATTTTGAGTGTCAAGCCATAATTTAGGTGAAACTGAGAGACCGAAGGAGGGGAGACATGTATGAGTCACGGTCTTCCCAACTTGTAATATTTCTTTTACATATATATGATTTTGTTTTTGTGATCTTTGTAAAAAAAATAAACGTTGTATCTCAGTTTTATATATTATAAAATAAATAATAAGTGTAAAATACAAAAAACTAAACAAGTAAAAATAAAATAATATTAAAAACAAAAAATGTTAAAAATTATAAAAATGGATGTTGAGAGATTGACATTTGAGAGATTTCAAAGTTTCTTAACTTTTGTAACAACAATAAAATAATATTAAAAACATAAAAGTAAAGTAAAAAAAATATAGAAAGTCACGGACGGAGAGACTAGAAAAACTTCTTCAAGAAATTTCTCAACTTTCTCATTTTCACATTTTAATATTTTTTGTCTTCTACTGTTATCACTTTCTTCCCCCTTTTATCACTTTTACTTTCACTTTCTTCTTTAGCTTTTTCATTTTAACAACAAAACACGTACAGAATTGAAAAAGATCACACGCACAACACAATTACACAATGCCTCAAATCCAGCACCACAAGTTTAGTTTACATTGCACAATGTTGTTAGATTACTTTTTTATTTTTTGACTACAAGTATTTTCTTAATTTATTATGTTAATGCTCTTTTTTTCTTGTTTGTTTTTATAGATTTAGAAAATTAGAAAAATAGAAAGCTTTTACATCACATACATTATTTAGTTTTCTTTATTCAGTTTCACTTTTTATATATATATGAATTTTTTTTTAGGTTGAAAGATGTTTAAGAAGAAACAATTGATTCATTTTTCAAGAGAAAGGAGATGAATAATGATAATGCACAATCTAGTGAGCCAAATATATATTCAGAGATGAATGTTGAAAATGTTGTTGAGTAAGCTACAATAGTGCCTACTATGGAGCCACCTCCTGTCAAAGTTATGAGAACTGAACAAGAAAAAATTAATATTAACACTTTAATACGTGATCCTGAAAAGCGTCTACAAATTTAGGAATATCCTATTAATTAACAAGATGAAATTCGTAGGGCTTATATTAAGTTTGGATCATATCAATTTATTATGGATGTTATCCACTTCTGGTCCAGAAGATCATCCTCTTCAATTTCAAGCTCATTGGTTTAAAGCTTTTTCTTGGTTAGAATACTCACCTGAAGAAGATGCTACCTTTTGTCTTCCATGATATTTATTTTCTAAAAAAACAAGTCCATTCACTTCAAATCGGTTTAGAAATTGGAGAAAAGTGAACAATGCAAAAGAATGTGCATTTTTATCTCATGTAGGAAAAAGTCTTGATTCAGTTCACAATATTGCTATTAGATGTTATGAAGATTTGAAGAATTAGTCATGTCACATTGAAAGAGTACTACATAAACAGACTTCACAACAAATTTTGAGTAACAGATTGCGTCTTAAAGCCTCTATAGATGTTGTTAAATGGTTAATTAACTTTTCAGGCTTGTGCTTTTAGAGGCCATGATGAAAGCTTGGACTCCAAAAATCGTGATAATTTTCTTGAGATGATTAAGCTCTTAGTTTCTTACAATGAAAAAGTGAATGAAGTTGTTTTGGAGAATGCTCCTCAAAATGCAAGGCACACATCTCCTACTATTTAAAAAGAAATTTTACATATCTTTGTTAGAAAGGTGCAAGATAAAATTTGTAATGAGATTAGTGATGCAAAATGTTGTTTGATTGTTGATGAAGCTCGGGATGAATCTAAAAGAGAATAAATGACACTTGTTAGATTTTTTGATAAGCATGGACTTGTAAAAGAGCATTTTTTGGATGTAGCACATGTTATAAATACTACTGCAACAACTCTTAAACAGGAGATATGTTCAATATTGTCTCATCATAATCACAACATTCAAAATGTGCGGGGTCAAGGATATGATGGAGCAAGTAATATGGGAGGATAGTGCAATGGTTTACAAGCTTTAATTCGTCAAGAATGTCCTTATGCGTATTATGTTTATTACTTAGCTAGCTCACCAATTACAAGTGGCTCTTATTGCTGCAGCTAGAGAAGTAACTGGTGTTCATGCATTCTTTTAAAATCTGACTTTTATTGCCAATGTGGTGTGCTCTTCTTCTAAACCCAATGATGAACTACAAGTTATTTATGCAAATGAAATTGCTCAATTAATTGCAAATGATGAGATTGAGACAGGAAGGGAAATGAATCAAATTAGCACATTGCAAAGACCTAGAGACACGAGATGGAGTTCTCATTTCAATTCAATATGTAGCATTTTACATATGATTAGTGCAACTACTTCAGTTCTTGAAGATTTAACTGTTGAAAGCTCCACATACTCCTAACGAGGTGATGCTACTTATGCTCTTAAGTCGTTGATGTCATTTGAATTTATATTCATTTTGCACATGATGAAAGATATTATGAGAATTACTGATAAATTTTGTCAAGCTTTGCAACAAAAATCTCAAGATATTTTAAATGTTATGCAAGCACAAAATCAATTATTCAAAGGTTAAAAGATTGTGGTTGAGATAGTCTTTTAGAGAGAGTTAATTCCTTTTGTAAAAATCAAGTTATTCAACTTCCTGATATGAGTGCTTCTTTCTCTGACATAATTCAATCTCGTCATCGAAAAGATAATGTGACAGTTGAGCTTCACTATCGTATGGATATATTTACAATTGTGGTAGATTATCAATTGAAAGAACTTAATACTAAATTTAGTAAACAAGCGACATAGCTTATCATATTGAGTACAACTTTAGATCCTAAAGATGGCTACAAGTCATTTAATGCTTGTGACATATGTAAACTTGTTAAGAAGTTTTATCCTTCAAATTTTTCTGAGCAAGAAAAGATTCAATTAGAATATGAATTGCAACACTATGAGCTTGATGTCTTTAAACATCCAAATTTTCAGAATTTGTCTACTATTGTTAACTTATGTCAAAAATTGGTGGAAACTGAAAAATCAAATACTTATCATTTGGTTGATAGATTGTTTCGGCTTATTTTGACTCTTCCTGTATCAACAGTAACTACTGAGCGTGCCTTTTCAGCTATAAAAATTATTAAAACAAGGTCACAGAACAAAATGAAAAGTGATTTTCTCACAGATTACATAATTATTTACATTGAAAAGAAGATTACTGAAAAATTCACCACAGATACAATAATATAAGATTTTTATTCTATAAAATAACATCGAATACAACTTAAAAATTAAAATTATATATTTAAAATTAATTTATATTTAATTGTGTTTACTATAAATATTACTAATTTAAAACATGTTAATTGTGAATTGAATTTATTTTTATGTTTATATTATATTATAATTAAACTTTTTAACTTAAATATTTAGAAATATATATCTAATCTTTAATCTCGAATCCTAAGATTAAAATCCTGAGTGGAAGTGAAGATATTTATTTTTTCATTAGTTCAAATCATGATTTACAAACAACAGTCCAAGCATACTATATTAATTGATGGATCAGATTCAACAATTCTATGCTAATCCAATAATCCCATTGATGACGACTTGATGGATCAGCACAGACACAAAACCTACCGACTAAACCTCAAGTTCAACCTCACTCTTCATTTTTTACACTTCCACCCATCTTCACTTTTCACTCTATAGACTTCTTGTTGGTGTGGTGGTGGTCTCAGTATCAATAGCATGAAATAAAAAATAAAAAATAAAAAATCGACTTCAACTGCTTTAATTTAAAATTGTTCAACAAAAAATCGAAAAATCACTGAGTCATTCTAATGAGCTGTAGCAATATTCATAAGCTATAGGAAAGGGGAAGCTTCTCCTAGGAACCAGAAGGATCAAGAAGGAATAGCCGAAGGTTATGTGATTTCATGACTCAATATCACATCCTTGGACTTGTATTGTATCCATTGGATGATTCTGAAAAGCGTTTCACAGATCCATCAGAGTATCAGAGTAGACTTGTAGATAGCTTGGTGCTTCTGCTATCAAAGACATTTTACTTAGGAACAGGTTGTCACCCTGGGGCTTTTGCTAATTAGATCCAGCAAATCCTTATAGATAGCATTACTCATTTTTTCCCTGGCTGAAGGGCTTCTTAAATGTTTAAACGGAAAAATACAAAGAAGTGATTGCCTTAACTGTTGACTCTTTTTTGCATCTTCAACGATATTCACTTTAATGCAACCAAATTGCTTTTCCTTTTCTTTTCACTTCATATTTCTTTCTTTCAAGTTACAATCCAAAGAATAAAGATACACCATTAAAGACTCTGCATTTGGCGATGATCCTACTGAAAATACCAGCTACTTAGTACTATTAATCAAGACAACAAGCATCAATCATTAAAAGAGAGGCACAATCTTGTAGTCGCATTGCTCCAATCACTTCTTCAAGACACAAAAACAACATGTAATAAAGAAGGAGGAATAGTACCTGAATAGGAGAAACTACAAGGCGAGGTTGCATCATGAGTCATGACAAACTCAAACATCCAAGTAAACGGAAGAGAGAAGTAAGGATCATGCTACAGGAAGGTACGTATGTAGAGCATATAAATCAGTTGTGCATAACACACAATTACACGAAGGCACAACATACACATGACACATTCATTCATCCTTTATATAATTTATACAAGACAAGAGAAGACTAGAGGTCCAACATCATTAAAACGTGGGGAAAAACCATAGAAATTATATATTGATAAAGGAAATTCACTAATTATCAAAAGTATGATTAATGAGTTGATTTCCTAAAAGGGCAGCTCCAGTTGAAAGGGACTCATATCAGATATCTCATAACCAGGAACGGCCTCAACTTTGTTAGTCCGAAGGTTGGCAAGAAAAATGCCATCAATATAAGAACATAAATACAGAATGTCCCCATCATGGGGATGGAAACCACCTACGCGCTTAAAATAATTAGCACAAAACTTAGCAGGAAGATTTGTGGAGAGAATGATCCTGTGCAGCAAATGCCAGCCATAACCATGTTTTAGTTCCCAGACTCTCACATCATTAGGGCCAATATCAGCAATTCTCAAACTCCCACATGAGGGGCCAAGGTATCCAAAGCTGATTATATTCATAGGGTCAGTGTCTTGAGGATAATAGATGATATCACAAGATTTGCCAAAGGGATCACAAACAAGAATACAAGTAGTACCCATGAAATACAGCCTTCTTTCAAAGGCTTTACCCAGGAGGGAATGAGGAGCAAAAGCAAAGCCATATTGGTTAAACACAGGGACATGGGGTAGTCTCCATTCCCCTATCTCGGAAAAGAAAACTTCTAATTCAAACTCATATTGTTCTCTAATAAAGGATGAAATTAGCACAACCCTAAACCTGCGATCAGGATTGCAAACGAAGCCCACAGCGTATAAATAACCCTCACGCGTAGCTGGTGAAGGAGGTATGTGAGTGTATTCCTTGGTGAGAGGGTCATAGACGTAGTAGCCACGACCTGTTGTGTATCTGTTATTGCTGCACAAAAGAAGACCATTAGAACAGCCACATACGTTACCTCTTATAAGCATCTGTGGAGATAAGGGAAGAAGCGAAGGAGGAGAGGGAGGTGTGTTGAGGAGGAAAGAGAGTATGACGTGATGAGGTGAAAGGAAGATGAACAAGGTCTTGAAGAGGGAGTGCTGGTGAGACATGAAGAGGCAAAGGAAAGAAGGACTCGAAATCAAACCAAACCACCGCTTCGAGACGCACTTGCATCGAGCAGTGGACCTGAAAGGGAGTCGAGTGAAGATTTCTGCTAACACATCATCTGATAAACGGCTGATATTAGCCATAGACATGGTCATGGAGAAACACAGTACAGTTCTGATTCAAAACAGAGAGTAGAGGGCAGACACAAGAAAAAGGAAAACCTAATCAGTTGCAATTTTCTTACACCAATTTTTTACCCAACTTTTTATACAGAATAATAATAATAATAATAATAATAATAATAATAATAATAATAATAATAATAATAATAATAATAATAATAATAATAATAATAATAATAATAATAATAATAATAATAATGTTTAAATTTGTGTTTAATTATGTGTATTAGTGTATTAATTAGTAAAAATTTGATTATTTAATAATCGATTAATAAAAGTTTTTGTTATAATCGATTATAATTGATTATAATCAAAGTTTTATGTTTGGATATATTAAGCGAAAAGTGATTTTAATTAATCTGTTTTGTTTGGATGATATAAAAAGAATTGTTTTTATGAATTAAATTACCAAAATAAATATAAAATGATTAAAAACGTTATTTAATTATGACAAAATAGTATTTACATATCAAAATGTAAAGAATAATCTATAAATTAATATTAAAATCTTCAAAGATTATAAAAATTATTTCAAAAAGTTTTTATTTTACATTAATTTAATGACAAAAAGTGATTTTCTTACAAACATAATTATTGTTAAAATAATTTTTTTCAAAAAAAAGTTTTAATCTAATAAAAAATTTATACACTTAATTAGTTAATAAAAAATAAATTCAATGAAAAGAGATTATTATTTTATTAATTAATTAATATATAAGATTAATTATAAATTTATATATTATTAACAAATATAAAAATAATGTGAAAAAAGGAGATGAATTAAGTTACATTTTGAGACACTTACATTATTTAATAATTTTTTATAAAATATAATTTTTATCGATTTAATTGTAAAATTGTAACTATTTAATATTTTGATTATTTTGTTAAATTTTAAAAAATTAAATATAAAAAAATGTAATCAAATAATTTTTATTTTTATATATTTCAAAAATATATATTACATTAATTTTGAAGTATATAAATAAAATATTAAATAATTTTTAATTAATATAAAATTTTATATATATAATTTATATAATAAAAATTTTAATTCAATGATAAATTTAATAAAAAATTTATTCAATTATATAAAAATAACTTTAAATTACATTGATATAATTTCATCTTTTCCGTAAAAAAAAAAAAAGAAGGAATGAGACAGTTATTTTCCAAACCTAATTGCTAGTTTAGTTGGCTAAGCTCGTTCCTGCATTAGCATGTACAAAGCTTGGAATTTAATATTGAATGAACAAAAAAAAAAAGAGATTGTAGAATATGGAATTCGGAGGGATCAAAAGCCAAAAGAAAAGGGGATTGATTCTTGTGAAAAAAATAAAAAATAAAAAAGTGATCTTATACAGCTTATAAAAGGTTTGTCGTTTGTAGGTCAATTAAAAATAAATAAATGGTGATGATCTAGTTGGATGATCCAGCTAATATGAAAATGTGACAAGATTATTATAAAATAAGATTATTTTTAAGAAAAATAAATAAGTATATATTTACTATTAATTTTTAATAAATTAAAATTATGATATATTTAAATTAAATTAAAAATAAATATATCTCTATTTATTTATTTTATAGACAACTTATTTAAAAAAAAAACATTTTGATTTAGATGGTGTTGGATGATCCCCTAGATTTAGCAGGGGCTTCTTTCCGTTAAATTTTAGATTTTGAGTGGTCTTTCTCATTTTGCCCCTTAATATACTCAATAAAAATTATGATAATAAAAGTTCTCTGAGATTTGTAAGATTTATTGTCTATACATCATAAGTAATAAAACTGCCCCCACGAAGATAATGCCAAATGAGACAACTGCTTCAAAAAGGAGATTATCAAATGAAAAAAATGATTTAATCACATGATCTACTAATTATTTGAGATAACTGAATTTTATATCTATAAAACTGTTTTGAGAAAAAAAAATGTTAAAAGTTTTGTTTATTAAGAAAACACGTTGATTTTCTTTCCACAAAAATATCTTTTTTTTTTTCTAAAAGTTATAATTTCAAAATTATTGATTATTTAACAACTTAGATATAAAAATATATTTTTCAACAAATAATATTATAAATTATTTTATACTTATTTTGATAATTTATTACACAAAAATATTTTTTACACAATTTAAATAAAATATATCATCTTAAAATTGCTTTTCAATTTAATAAAATATAAAATTAATTTTATTATAATCAATTTTAAAAAATCGCACACATAATTAATAATTAAATATTTTTTTCTCTCACTAATCCACACACACTCGTGTCTCAAGGATTTTTTCAATAAATTAGCTAAAAAGATATGATGAAGATTCTGGACTATTTGGGGTCCTTTGGGTTCATAATGTTTTTCTAGAGGGTCTTCAATCTAATCTATAGAAGGAATATGAAGGGGTCTTAGTTCAAGAATAAGTTCTTTGGAAAAAACATTCAAGATATAAATGGATCTTTTTGAGTGACAAAAATAATAATTATTTTTATGGGCTTGCTATGGCTTACAGAAGACGAAATCGTATTATGGCGCTTTATGATAATAATGGTCTTTTTGTTGATGATTTGGAGTCCCTTAAAAGACTTGGAGTTGAGTTCTACTCCAATCTTTATAGGGATGAGGGTGGCTACTCTAAGTTTATTATCTTTGGGGCTTTTCCTGCTCTTTCTGCTTCTGAGTTTTCTAGCCTTAAGAATCTTGTTTCTAATATGGAGGTTAAAAGAGTTTTATTCTCTATGGGGGGTCTTAAGGCTCCTGGGCTTGATGGTTTGTGTAACACCCTAAACTTTTGGAGTATTATCGTTGAGTCCCGAATGTACGGTTTGATGTTTTTCAACTTTAGGATAAATGACGGTTATGTCTTTTTTGTACTGTTTGTTGTTTTTCTGTATGAATTATTGCTTTATAATACTTGTTTGTTATTTTATTTAGACTTTTTGTGTGATTTGTTTCTGGGATAGGAAAATAATATTTTTCCCAGGCCGAGGAAATCTTATTTTAATTATTTAGAATTTGGAGGATCTTTACTAAACCCAATCCGAATGATGATACGGTTAGTAATCTTTTAATTTTTAGGATTTTTCTTGTGAAATAAAATAATTTTATATTATTATAATATTATTTTATTAATCAGTACAAATAAGCGGTAATGGACCCGGAAATATTTTGTGAGACCCACGTTTAATAAAAGCTTAATAGGATTAGTAACTTAATTAAGCATCATTAGTGGTGGAACATTCAAGAGCATGTGACTAAACTTAATGACTAGGCTTAATTAGTGACTAAGCTTGATGACAAGGCTTAATGACAAGGTTAGGATTAACCAATGAGAGCAAAGCTTGATGATCAAGTCTTAATCCTCACCATTCATCAATCCTAAGGCTTGGATGGAGCCAACCAAGTGGACACCTCCCTTGCCCTTGAAGTCCACGGCCATGCATCATTTGGAGGAGTAATTATCACTTAATTTCCTATTTCTCTCTCTCTCTCTTCCAAAAACACAAAACTCCATTGTTGTTTCCTTTGTGAAGCTTTCGGCCAAGCACTCTTATACACCATCCATCCACCCAAAATTTCTTCTAACCAACTTTTCTAAACCTAAACACAATTCTAAGAACATCTCTAGTTGAGAGTTCTTGCAAAATCCTTCATCTTGGGCTTGAAAATCTACTTGGGAGATTTTACTTAGAAGGTGAAATTTTTTGTTTTTCATTTCTAAATTCTTTTTCAAAGTTCTAAGTCATGATTGATCCATGGTTTAAGCTTTCTTTCATGGTTATAACTTGTAGAATTTTGTTTAAGCTTGTTAGGTTTTGGAGGAGTGAAAATCGAAACCCTAAAAAAGAGTGAAAGAGTATTTGTCTTCATTTAAGGTAAGAGGAAGACTTAATCTTATCATCCTTGGGTGGTGGTAAGAAAATAGAAATTGTTTGTGATTGTAGAATCCATAAGGATTAATTTGTGTGTTTGTTAATAGCTTTCCTATTTGTGATTTGTATTAATTTGCATGTTTACAAGCTTTAAAAATATTGTATGTGTTAGAAATATATGTGTAAATAGTAGGATGTGAACATGTCAAGGATTGCATGAGTGTTCCAAATAACACACCTCCAAGGCTCATGGCCTTAACCAAAAAGGAGAACCAAAATGTTCTCAACAATTTTCTAAAAGAGTGATTTAAGTGACTCAGGTAAAATAACAAGATACAACATGATTTAGAAAAAGAAAAATGATCCAAAGATCAAATATTAAAATTTTGACCAATTGGGCCAATATGCCTAAATTGAATAATTTGATTTCTAAAATTGTTTTTCAACAAAGGTTAGGTAATGAAGCTAAAAGGAATTTTATTACAATGAGTTGTAAGGATTATAAATGATTAGAGTAAGTTTAAGGAGTTAAAACTAGTGATTTCAATGGTTAAAAAGAAATACAGTAGCTTTTGTAAAATTTCTAACATATAGCTCATATTGTATTTTGAAGCATGTTAGTGATTTTCATAAAGTTAAATTATACGGTTAAAAATTAAGTAAAAGAAATTTTTACAGAAAAATTAGGAAACCATTATTATAAGTTTCTAAACAAAATACTGTCAATTTTTAGTAAAAACGGACAAATAAGATAGAAAAGATGTCCAAAAGACAGTATACGGTATGAAAAATATTCTACGTAATTTAAACATACTAAATATTATTTCTGTTTATTTAAACAGTGAATTTTAAGGAATTCGGACAAGAAAATAATTTAAAAACCTTACGCGATTGAGAAAACGTATTAAAAACTCTACGCGATTTTAAAAACAGCAAAATATATTTACGCGGTTTAAAAATGTTTGTAAAAATGACGAGATTTTGAGGCGGTATCTTTTCTACCTTGCTGTATCTACATGTGGAGTTGTCGCTATCTCTTAGGCGTCATTGAGACGGTATGTTTGATGCGCCTAGCGAGATCAAGAACAGCATATCGATAGCACCGCACCGGACCCATGTCCGTAGAGGGTCGAGAGCATCCGGATATCTATCACCTGAAGTTTCATCGAGAGTGATCCTTTGAGGCTAGATATTTATGATGTGTACTTGGGCGCTGCCTCTGCGTTTGTATATATAAACATTTTTTTTGCTTTGTTCTTCGTTCTGTTTTAGTTTTAAATATAGGTAGTTGTACATTACTTGTATAATCTAAGATGAAACCATATGTATATTATGTGTGATGATAGTGTGCCTATTTTATATTCTGTGTTATTTTATCTCGTAATATTCTGTTTAATCTAAAAAATTTTACAACCCGTATTATTATATAACAAATGTTTTACAACTTGGGTATATTTTATTTATCTTTCTTTTATTTTATTTATATATGTGACATCCTCACAAGGGTGTTACAGTTTGCATGCTATTTTTTTCAGTCTCAGTAGGAGGTCATCAATCTTTCTCTTATTGGTTGGATAAAGCATGTGTTTCATGAGCCTCGCCTTTTAAAGGATGCTAATGGTACTTTGATTTTTTTGATCCCTAAGATAGATAGGCCTGAGACTTTTAAACAGTTTCGCCCTATTAGTTTGTGTAATGTTTGCTATAAATTGGTCACAAAAATTATTGCTACCAGGTTCAAAGGGGTGATGAATAAATTAGTGGCACCAAGTCAATGTAGGTTTGTTCCGGGTCGCCAGAGTTTTGATAATATCCTTATTGCCCAGAAGATGGTTCATTATATGAAGTCTAAATTAGGTGGTAAAGGTTTCATGGCCTTGAAGATTGATCTCGAAAAAACCTATGATCAGATTAAATGAGATTTTGTCAAAGACACTTTAGAAGATGCGGGATTTCCTCCTGCTCTCATTCATGTTATTTGGTGGTGTATCTCATCTTCTTTGATGAATCTTCTTTGGAATGGTGAATATACTATGACTTTTTTCCCACCTCGTGGTATTAAGCAAGGTGACCCTTTATCTCCCTATTTATTTGTTCTATGCATTGAAAGGTTGTCACATTTGATTTCTCTAGCTGTAGGGCATGACCTTTGAAAGCCGATTACGCTTTCAAGGTGTGGCCGTAAATTATCACATTTGTGCTTTGCGGATGATTTGGTCATGTTTGCTAATACTTCCTCTAGTCAGGTCTAGGTTATAAAAGGTATTTTGGATCTTTTTTGTGATAGTTTGGGTCAGAAAGTGAATAGTAAAAAGTCTTGTGTTTATTTCTCTAAAATATTAATCATTGGAGATGTGAGGAGCTGAGCGCAGCTCTGGGGTTTCGTCTTACTTCTGATTTGGGTCGATACCTTAAAATTCCTCTTTTACATAAAAGGCAAAGCGCATAGGATTATGGTTATCTGCTTGATTGTGTTTCGAGTAAGTTGAATGGTTGGAAAGCTAGAACTTTGTCTATGGCAGGGCGTGTTACTCTTGCCCAATCTACGTTAGCAACCATTCCCTATTCTGTTATGCGGTCAACTCTGCTGCCTATCAAAGTGTGTAATCAAGTGGATAAGGCCTGTAAGAATTTTATTTGGGGATCATCTAGTGAGCAAAGAAGAGTTCATCTTGTCTATTAGGATGATATTTGCAAGCCTAAGAGTTTGGGAGGTCTTGGTTTCCGTAAAGCTCATTATTTGAATCTTGCTTTTCTCATGAAGCTTTGTTAGAGTATGATTCATAAATCGGATGCCCTTTGGATTTGTGTGCTCAAAGCTAAATATGGCTGCTCTGATAGCTTTATTCCTTCTGTGCAGTCTTGTCCTTTTGTGTCCAACTCATGGCGAGGTATTTGCATGGCTTGGAATAAATGTTTTAATAACCTAGTTCGGCGTGTGGGTAATGGGAACAAAGCTAGGTTTTGGACAGATCATTGGATCTCTGGTGTGCATAGACTGTTAGACTTTGGTACTGTGCCTGAATATTTTTTAGATAAGGATGAAGGGGTTGCTAGTTTTGTTGATCAACATGGCTCATGGAATGTTCAGAAACTATCCCATGTCTTACCTTCTGATTTTGTTGATATTATTGTTACTTTGCGTGTTCCTAGTGGTTCTGATGTCGCTGATACAGTTGCATGGATGGGGAATTCTAATGGTAGTTTTTCTGTCCGGTCAGCCTATAAGATATGCTCGAATCAGGGAACGCTTTCGATGGATTCTACCTTCAAAAAGATTTGGAATTTAGATGCCCCACAAAGGCTTCGTACCTTTATTTGGTTAGTTGCAAATGATGTTATTTTGACAAATGGGAACAGATTTAGAAGACATCTTATTGATAATTCTTGTTATCCACTTTGTGGAAATAGTAACGAGACTGTATTGCATGCTTTGAGGGATTGTATTACTGTTAAAACTTGTTGGCAGAAGCTTCTTCTTCCTGAGCACCATTCTAGCTTCTTTAATGCATCTCTTTGTGATTGGGTGGCTTTGAATTTATCTCAGCACTTGGACTTGGCGTCTACGATATGAGGTTTGGTTTATGCTACTGGTTACTCTCTTGTTTAATATAGGAGACATAATTTTATCTTTTAAGAAATGGATCTTAGTGTTGTTAGTCTTCTTAAGCAAATTATTGGGGTCACAATGGATTATAGTAATGCTTTGAGTGCCTCTTATGGAGCTAAACAGATTGTGGCTAATTACAGGATGATTGATATATCTTAGAATCTTCCTCTTGAAGGATGGACCAAAATCAATGTTGATGGATCTTTTTTTTTTCTGGCTCTTCCTCTATGGCTTGTAGTGGTGTTCTCCGAAATGACCAAGGTGGGTTTCTTGGAGCCTTTGCTTCCAACTTGGGTACCTGTTCTATAATAGTAACAAAACTTTGGGGCCTTTATATAGGTTTGAAGACAGCTTTAGAACTTGAATTTCGAAAGGTTATTTTGAAGGTGGATTCCCGTTATGTCATCCAATTAGTGGAGAGTGAATGTCAATCTTGGCACCCGTGCTATGTTCTTTTCCAAAGAGTTCACGATCTTCTCAAGAAAGAGTGGTAAGTTAAGATTTGTCATTCCTATTGAGAAGTCAATAGTTG
This sequence comes from Ormosia emarginata, assembly GCA_029884605.1. Classification (NCBI taxonomy): domain Eukaryota; kingdom Viridiplantae; phylum Streptophyta; class Magnoliopsida; order Fabales; family Fabaceae; genus Ormosia; species Ormosia emarginata. The sequence goes on from JAQQTP010000082.1 coordinate 67,634,269, forward strand.
TGCAGATATTCTTATTAGAATAGACCATCAACTCCTCTCTAGTATTCACTTTTTAAATTTTTTTCCTAATTTTTTTCAACTAACCATTACTATTGATAATAGTTTAATTTCATTTCAATGTATTATTATTTCTTAATTTGTTGTTTGAACATATGCTCCTTTGTTAATAATAATAATAAAAAGTTAAGAATTGGGCCACAAAAGGGGCTATGGCCTTAAAAGCGAATCTAGAAAAGGATCATATGAATACGAGCCTCAAAATAAAATAGGCCGTTAGAGTCATACGTGTCTTTAAGTGAATAGTAATACAGTTCACTTCCACTACTTACCAAAAAGTTGACCCAAAAAATAAAAAAAAAAACCTACTTTCCAAAAGCTGTCCAACAAACAGAACTGCTTAAAAAAAAATGGATTTATCTTAATCACGGCCCAGCCTACTACCCGGTTCTTTGGATTGAAGATGCAGCAGCATCATAGACCCTGGCCAGCCTAAATCATAAAAAGCCGTGCAGTGAATGAAACAAATTCAATAGTTCAGCATGTATTTGGAAATGATTATGTTTTGTCAAAAAAGCTTTTTAACAAAAAAGTTTTTAAATGAGTTAAAAAAAATTATGAGCTAAAGTGATACTTTAATAAAATTGATTAAAGTGATTTAAAAAATTAGTTAAAAATTATTTTTTCATAATCTTTATTTTTTAACATTATTTAAAAAATAAAAAATTAACTATATTATATTTTCATCAAAATAATATTAAATATAAAAATATTATATAATATAATATAAATAAATCACTTCAAATCATTTGTAGTAATTTTTTATAAAAATATATATTTTTAAATAATTCAAATGAAATAGATTATTATAAAATTATTTTTCAATTATTATATCTAAACATAAAATTAGTTATATTATAATCAATTATACATATAATTAATTATTAAAATAATTTTTTTATAACTAATTCAAACACACCATTAATAATAATTAGATTGTGGATGAATTTATAGTCAATATTCAATAGTGCTATGCTAATCCGATAATCTCTTTGATAATGACTTCATGGATTAGCGCAGACATAGAACTAACCTCCTAATCTTAATTTGTCTCATATAAGGTAAATAAGAATTTATAATATAATAAGAATTTGACTTTAATTTATTATAATAAGTTATATCTTATACTCTTTTACTTATTTAATATAAGGCTAGTGTATGTTAAAAAATATATTAATATTAGTATAATATTTTTAGTTTAATATTTATTTACGTAATAAATGAATTTAATTATATTAAAATTATATTTTAATATTTTTTTAGTATTATTTATACAATTAATATATATATTATTTTTCTTACATATTCCTAGATATTTATATAATATATATGTATGATACAAATTGTTGTATTGGTTAGTTAATTACCATTTAGTTACTAATTATTATATAAATAAGAGAATTGTTGTATTGTAATGAATAGTTAAAAGTAAATGAATATTAAGAATTTTTCTCTAACGAGAAATAGAGAATTTGAAGTTTTTCTCTTTTAACTTAAAAGAGGAAGTTTCTAACATTGGTATTTTCATGGAGAGAATATGTGTGTGTTTGGTTTCAAGTTAGAAAAATCAAACGTCCGTTGACAGCTCCAAAAACATGTTTAAAGAGATAACTTGTTATTTGGTAAAATTTCCGTTTGTCCTTTGTTCAAGTGATTTTCCTTCAAATTTGGGTTGAAAAGAACTATTTGTTTGCTTTTAACCAAATGTTAGAAAATTTTGACATTTTTAACCTGCATGCGGCGTATATAAGAGACCACCGACACTGGTAAAAAATAATTATATAATTTTTTTCAATTAAGCATATAATTTAATATTTTATTATAATATTTTATTTATAATTTAACTCTACTATTAAAAGTAAAAAAAATGATAATATTTATATAATTTATTCATGTACACTTAAAAATAATAAAATAAAATAAAAGATAATATTAATATTATAATATAAACTTATCTTTTTTAGTAATTATACATTTAAAAGTGATTTGATTATTTTTATCCAAACAACATTTATTTTTTCAAATTTCATTTTTAAAACAAAATAAACATAAATATTTTCAAATTCACTTTCAACCAAACTTAAATTTAGAAGACTTTCAACTAAAATTGCAATCCAAACACACACTATGTAATTGAAGAACAAACTCACTTTGCATTGAAAGCAACAGTAGATTGGATTATAGCTCGCATGGATCGAATACTGAATTCTTGCAAGAATATTGAGGCAATGATATTAGAGTTGGCACGCCGGGAAGGAATAAAGTTAGAGGTTCCATTTGCTGCCAAGAGTGCTGCTCAGGAAACCCTTCACAGGGATGAGCAAAGAGAAGATGTTGCATTGGAGAATCAATAAATCACCGAAAGGTAGATGAAGGAGCAAATTATCTGTGTGTCAAAGGCGCAAATTTCAGAACTCACTGAAGAGCCTTCTTACCAGAAGAATCTCAACCCAGAAACTGAGGAATTTGTTGAAGATCTTCAAGAATATGAATCCATAACACAATTCTTGAACCAGCACGTGGATAAAGATGGCGATTTCGTCGGGGAGAGAGAGAGAGAGAGAGAGTTGGAGATGAAAGTCGAGAGGAAACCACTTCCTACGATTGTGTCTTTGCGTTTGGAACAAATTGTTGTGCACAACCCAAAGGCGCAGTCTCCCCTACATCTCACAACCTTCAAGATTGATGGTAGGGTCGAAGGGTCCCTTGTTCACAGAGAAAAAAAAACAGAGAACAGAGGATTCCTTTTCACGATTAAAGGTACACAAGCTTGAACAGGAAAAAAAGGGCAACTTTTGCAAGTTTCTTGGGTTCGGGTGGAATTTCCTATCATGGGCCAAGAAAGAAACAATTGTGATAGCAACTCCTTTTGCAAATGGGGAAGGTAAACCCCCAGATTGGCAAGATTTGGTGGAGGTAAACCCAAAGTTTTCAATTTTATGGAATCTTGATATCGTCGAAGATGGTGTGTAACCGGGTTCATGTTGTGTTTAGCCTTAAAAATTTTAGTGGAATATTACGAAGTATTTTAAATAAAATTAAAAATAAATATACACAATTATTTTCTCACTATATATACAATTAAAAATAATTTTAAATTATCAGTAAACTTCGAGTTAGATGATTTTTTATTAAGAAAAATGATGTTATAGTATTATTTTTTATATTTTACTATTATTTATATCATTTTTTAATAATTATAATTAAATAAAAATAATAATAAAAAAAATAATATAATCAATAACGTAAAAAATAATATAAAAATAATAATATAAAAATATCATTGTTGCCCTAATAAAATGGGCCTTTCTTCAAGTTGATTTAGCAGGGTTTTCTTTACCCCCATCAAATTTTAGATTTTGAGTGGACTTTTTATTTTTTTCCCTTCAGCACGTAATATACTCAATAAAAATGATGCTAATGAAAGTTCTTTAGGTTTGTAAGATTTAAGGAAAAGATAATGCAGTTCTTCTAAACTATAACTTTTTTGTAAATTATTATTACAAATTTTAAAATTTTTTAATTAGTCATTAAATTTAAATTAATATTTTAATATATCTTTCTATTTTATTTGAATATATTAATTTATTAACAATAATATTATATAATATCTTATTTATTTTGTAAGGAATAAAATATATTTAAAATTAAATTTTAATAAATAGATTAATAAATAGTTTTTAATTAATATTAATACAAATAAAATGATATCATATAATATTATTATTAGTGAATTAACAAATTTAAATTAAATATAAAAATTTATTAAAAATTAATTAAAATTTTGAGATTAATTAATAATATTTTAAAATTCGCAGATGATAATTTGTAAAAAAATCAAAATTTAAAGAGTTTATATACTTATTTCTCTAATATTTATCGTCTATATATAACAAGTAATAAAACTGCTTCTAGTAAAATAATGTCACATGGGAGAACTGCTTTAGAAACGAGATTATCAAATGAGAAAAATGATTTAATCGCATGATCTACTAATTATTCGAGATAACTGATTTTTATATCTATAAAACTGTTTTGAGAAAAAAGCAACATGTTAAAAAGTTTTGTTTATTAAGAAAACATGTTGATTTTTTTTTTGCACAAAAACATCTTTTTTTTTTCTCTAAAAGTTATGATTTCAAAATTCTTGATTATTTTACAACTTAGATATAAAAAAATTATTTTTATTTTTCAACAAATAATATTTTAAATCATTTTATATTTATTTTGATAATTTACTACATAAAAATATTTTTTATATAATTTAAATAAAATATATTATCTTAAAATTACTTTTCAATTTAACAAAATATAAAACTAATTTTGTAATAATCAATTTTAAAAAATTGCTCACATAATTAAAAATTAATATATTTTTTTCCTAACTAATCCAAACACACTCACTTGAGTCTCAAGGATTTTCTCAATAAATTAGCTAAAAAGATATGATGAAAGTTCAAGGACCAAGGTCGTTTTACGGTACTCCTTTAAGTCAAGGGAGTATCCATCCTCCTTATAGCTATAGTCATTGATTAACAAAAAAAAAAACTAATCTACGGTTGGCATGCATCACTGGCAACCGGTTGAACAAGTTGACCTAGTGCATCAAGAAATTGCACAAACTCCTCATCAGCCTTTTTTCCGTGTCTTTAATGCTTTGTTTATTTTAAGAAAAAATGAGTGAAAAGAAAATAAGAGAAGAGAAAATGGTAAGAATATTCTATTTTCTTCTGTTTGGCAGTAGAGAGAAAATGGAGAAGAGAGAAAAGTTAGACGTGGGACCCACGGATTCAGTTTTCTCTCCTCATTTGCGCAGAAAATAGAAGAGAAAATATGATATCAAGTAAAATGACTATTATACCCCTACATTTATATCAAAATTCTCGATACCCCATTCTGCTTCTTCTTCTTCTTCCTAGTGCGGCGCGGGCGGACGTCGGCTGGGTGGCTGGCTGACTGGATCTGAGCACGAACAGCGGTCGACGACGCGGGTTCTGGTTCGGGCGGATTCTGGTTTGCGGGTTCTGGTTCGAGCTGTATCTGGGACGCGGCTCTGGTTCTGGTTTGCCAGGCTGGTTCGACGGCGGCTTGGATCTGCTGCTGCAAGTCAGATCCAGGTGCCTGCACGCAGAGCTCGTCACCACCGCACCGCTCGCCGTCTCACGTCCGACCCGCACCGCTCCTCACACTGTGCCGCACCGCTCCTCGCACCGCGTCTGTGGGACTGTGAGGGAAGGGGACGTTGGAGGTGGGGGAAGGGGAAGAAGAAGGGAACGTTGGGGAAGGGGACGTTAGGGGTGGGGGAAGGGGTTCAGGAACGTTGGGGGTGGGAGGAAAACTAGCAAATTTTTTTATATTAAAATATATTTAATAAAATTTGATATAAATATTATATAATTATAAATAACAAATCAAAAAGATTTATTAAATAAATAATTTCAAATTAAATGTTTATAATTTGGTGTTAATAAATTAAAATTTTGTAATTAATATTTAATATAAAATTATTTTTTTTAAAATTTATAAAAAAATTATTTATAGATTAAAATAAAATTAACTTTTGTTTATAATTAATTAATTATGGTAATGATATATATGTTATTTTATATAATTATAATTTTTTTTAGTTTCTCATTTTATATAATTATAAAATGTATTTATTTAATATAAATTTAAAATTGTTTAATTAAAAAATATAATAATATATTTATATTTCATTATACATTTAATAAGGGTAAATATGTCATTTTATATAATTATATATTATATTTTTTTATTTTTTATTCAACTCTCATTTTCTTTCTCTTCATTTTCTCTTCATCCAAATAATAAGAAAAAAAATACATTTTTCTCTTTATTTTCTCTCTTCTCTATTTTCTCTCTTCCCATTTTCTCTTTTCTCGTTTTCTCTCCTCATCCAAACAAAGCATAATACTTCCTTCATCTCTTTTCGTTTGTCGCACCAACAATGTTCTCCATCTGTTAATTTGACCCACATCTCTTTACCTCTTTTTTTTTCCCTTGTCTTTTATACTTCCTTTACCTCTTTTATACCACTATATCTCGTTTGAGTCAAATTGAGAGTGTGGAGATGGCATCGAAGCGGAGGTAAAGGGCCAGAGGTGGGTTGGGTTGCTGACGCCATCGGTGAGTTCACTGGAGAGTGTGACGCCGGATGATATCTGGCACCAGACAAAAATCCAGCAACCATATGCCTTGAACTGTCCCTTCCTGCCTCCACCTGAACTACTACACACCATATTCTGCCGCTCTGCATCCACTCACGTATATCCGTCGCTCAGCCACTGTAAACTACCGTGACACCAAATCCCAGCCCTCACCTCAAATCGACCAAACCTTGCACCACTACACGTTGCACCCAGAGCTCTGTCGTCAGCCCAGCTGTGCACCACCATCCTCACCTTTGCCATTGTGATCTTAGTCTTAGTGCATGTTTGTTTCAAATTTTTTTAATTTAGATTAGTTTTTTTTTTGAAAAAAAATTGTTTCAATAGTGTTCAATCATGTTTGGTAAAATCAGCTTCAGCTTTTACACGAAATTTAATATAAAATAAAAGTTTTTTGAAGCTAATTTTTATAATACTGAAGATTGAAGCTTATGATTTTAGCTTATAGATTATTCTTTATATTTTGATATGTAAATACCATTTTATTCTTAATTAAATAATTTTTTTAATCATTCTATACCTATTTTGATAATTTAATGCATAAAAGTGATTCTTTTTTATATCAACCAAACGAAATAGATTAATTTAAAATCACTTTTTAACTAATATATCCAAACATAAAAATAAATCGATTATAATCGATTATAACAAAAAGTTTTTATAGAAATAATCGATTATAATCGATTATTGAAATAATCAAAGTTTTCACAGTTGAATCAAACACACTATAATATGAGTTTAAATTAACTTATTTTTTTGTTTAAAATAATTTATAAAATAGTTTTTAGAATTAGATTGGTCACTTAGACCGAAACATTAAGAACTAGTCCTCCAATCGATTCAATTAATTCTCAAAAAACATATTTTCAAAAATTGGTAAAAAAAAATAAAAATCATTTATAAACTAGTCACGATTCACATGATGTAAAAAATAAATATTATAGTGATGTATTTAATATTTAATATAAATATTTTTTTTATTTTTTTATAAATTTTTTTATATATTAAAAAAATTCTTTTAAAATAAATAAATAAAAATATTGAGAGTATTATAAAACAACCCTCGAGACCATTTGGGTCTCTTTGCAGGCGAACAAGTAAAGAATTGGGCCACAAAAGAGGCTCTGGCCTTAACAGCAAATCTAAAAAAGGAAAGGATCATACAAATACGAGCCTCGAAATAGAGCGTGATAGTCATACGATGGCCTTTAAGTGAATAGTAATACGATTCACTTCAACTACTTACCCAGACCAAAAAACAATATTAAGCAAATAACTACTTACCAAAAAGTTGACCCAAAAAAAACAACACTACTTACCAAAAACTGTCCAATAAACATAAGTACTGATCAAAAAACAAAAAACAAAAAACAAAGATTTTATATTAATCACAAGCCAACATACTACCTGATTCTTAGGATTGAAAATGCAGCATCATAGTCCCTGGCCCAGCCCAAAGCATAAAATTTGGTGCAATGAATGAACCAAATTCAATAATTTTGTAATTACTAGTTTGTGGATGGATTTAGATTCAATATTCAATAATGTTATGCTAATCCGATAATCTCGCTGATGATGACTTGATGGATTAGCACAAACATAGAAACAACCTCCTAAACCTCAAGTTAAGTTCAATCACACTCTTCGCTCCTTAGTACTTTTTTAACTTTTTATCAGTATCATGATCTTAGTTTTAATATGAGTTTAAATTAACTTATTTTTTGTTTAAAATAATTTATAACAGTTTTTAGGATTAGATTGGTCAGTTAGACTGGAAACATTAAGAACCGGTCCTTCAACCGGTTCAATTAACTCTCAAAAAACATATTTTAAAAAATTGGTAAAAAAAAATCAAAAATCATTTATGAATTAGTCACTATTCACATTATTGAACTAGTCCTTTTTTTAGAAAAAAATTCAATTATTCTAAAAAATATTTTAAACTTTTAAAAGAGACTAATTATTTGATTTTCAATTTTTAATTAAAACTCATTGTTTCTCTTTTTAATTTGTGAGATAAATAAAAATTTATAATATAATAAGAATTTGACTTAAATTTATAATAATAAACATCACATTTTATCCTTTTACTTATTCGATATAAGATTAAAATATGTTAAAAAATTATATTAGTAATAATATAATATTTTTAGTTTAACATTTATTTATGTGTTAAATAAATTTAATTATTTTAAAAATATATTTCAATATTTTTCTTTAGTATTATTTATACTATTAATATATATATTATATTTTTATTACATATTGCTAGATATTTATATAATATATACGTGTGTGTGTGTATATATATATATATATATATATATATATATATATATATATATATATATATATATATATATATATATATATATGGAAGTGTATCAGGTGAGAGGAATGTTTATTGTGAGAGGGTGAGAGGAGTGAATCTTGACTATTAGATCTTATATAAATGGTCAAGATTAAAACATAAATACATACAACTTTTTAAAGTGGTCACATGACCTTTAAGTAACTTTTAATCTTGACCATCCATGTATGGTTGTATGGTCAAGATTTATTTCTCTCACTCTCTCATAATAATTACTCCTCTCACTAGATATGTCTCATATATATATATATATAAAATTCTTATTCGATCCCGCTTTAATTCCGATTCAACCTTGACCATTTTCTTTTCCAGTTTCGATCCAGTTATGAAACGTTGATTTATAGTCAAAATTTTATTAAGATAGTCTTTAAATAATTATTATATTCTTATATCAAAACAAGACATATATTTATTTTAATTTTTTATCTAATATTATTTATTTATATATTTTTTTATTACTTTCTCTTACTTAATCACATCTTTTAAAAAAAGTATGAATAATATATATACCACTAAAAGTGATTTATGACTATCATTTTTTGTCTTTAAAAGATGTTTTTTTTCCTTAAAAATAATAAGAAACCAAACATGCACTTGCTAATAGGAAAAAATGTAAAATCGAATTCAGTTGCTTTAATTTTAAATGGTTTAACGTAAAATCAATAAAAATACAAATAAATTATAAAATTTGCAGTTTTGTTAAATTTTGTTTTCCAAATCGAACAAAAAAAAAGATTATTTATATGTTTTAATATTTTTTTAAAATTCATTTAATTGAACTTAAAAATATGACGTTATATTTGGTATGCAGAATGATGATTCTATTTTATAACTTATTCAATAGGATAGATATTCTCGTGTTTGTTAGTATTTTCTCTAATAAATGATGATGAAAAAGTTCAATATCTAATAAATGTATTTCTCTAAAGGCTAAAAGCATGCAAGCTGATGGGGAATGAATTCAATTGAGATGATCATAATTAAATATCAAAATTCACATAAGGTAAATTAATGTTATAAGCAATTTCAACATTTTGAAACAGAAATGTGAGTCAAATTTTAAGAGAAATATTTTTTGTGAAAAATCACATAATTTTTGTACTTCTACAATTAAATTAAGATTAATCTTATGAATAATTAAAATGGATTAAATTTGTAGAAATACTTCATATTATTATCCAAAAATAATTAAATATCAAAATATTTAGAGTGTCATGCAAACAGCATGTATACGAATCGCATTTATCCATTTATTATATTGATTTTTATAATTGGCATTAAATCATGATTTTATACATTGTTAAAAAATTAACTTTTCAAGTTGTTATTATTATAAATAAATTTATTAATGTAAGTAATATATAATTTGATAATAATATAAGCAATTTAAAGAAATAAAGTGGATCTTCACAACAACAAAAAGGAATGAAAGTGGATCAAAATTAATTATTTTTTAATTTTCTTCCTCCGTTCAGTCCATACCAAACCCAAAAAAAAAAAAGATATTCTGAGTCCCAAATAGTACCGGAGATATAACATGATGAGTGAATGGAAAAGCAAAAGCATAGCGGGAAAAAGAAGCAAAGAAAATAAAGTGCACATAGCGACAAAGCACATATTACTCAGACTGCCTTTGTCTTTTGCCTTTGTAGTTGTTGTAAACTTCAAAGAAAAGAGAGCTACTGTAATACTCTAACTTCAAATCAGATGGAGAGTTTGGGGACATACCGTGAGATTAGGATGTCAATTTTATCCGTTTTTACGGATATTTGCAGGTAATATTTGTGATTAGAATAGATAATATTAGTTTAATTTTTTTATGGGTATAAATATATGTTTATATTATTTCTGTTTAATAAATGAGAACGGAGCGATGATAGTTTCTCTCATATCTGGAAGTATCAGTAAAAAAATATAAAAATATTTTATATAAAATTATTAAAAATTTCATTATATAAATTAAAGTATTATGATATTTATTTTTTTATTTTATTTTTTAATTAATTATTTTTTTTATAATTTATTGGATATTCACAAATATCCGTAAATATCTATTTATCTGCGAAGAAATAATAAACAAATACCTACGAAAAATAATAAACAAATATCCGCATGGATATGAAGACGGAGACGAGAATGATATTATCGCATGTATAGAGAGGCGGCTACTACTCGCCTCTGTCTGTCTCCGCCGTTAATCATCCCTAAGTAATACTTTGAGAAATGAAAAGTAATATTAAAAAATAAAATTTTACTTTTTATGTTAATAAATTTATTAATTTTTTTATATAAGAATAAAATTATACATATAAAAAATTAATTAATTTAAATAAGGATAAAATTTTTATATGTAAAAGATTAAAAAATAAGAAAAATAAATAAATATATAAAATTAAAGAAAAGTTTATAAATTGAATGAATGTATGTGTCTCCACTTAATTGTATGGCTCCATTTCTGATAGTATTATTTATATTATTAATGTATGTATATTATATTTTTATTACATATTTCTAGATATTTATATAATATATACGTGGGTATATATATTAAACTCTGGTTCAATTCCGCTTTAATCTCAATTGAACCTTGACCATTTTCTTTTCTAGTTTCGATCTAGTTATGAAACGTTGATTTATAGTCAAAATTTTATCAAGATAATCTTTAAAAGATGTTCTTTTCCTTAAAAATAATAAGAAACCAAACATGTAGGAAAAAATAAAAAATAAAAAATCGAATTCAGTTGTTTAATTTAAAATGGTTTAACATAAAATCAATAAAAATACAAATAAATGACAAAGTATGCAATTTTGTTTTCCAAACCGAACAAAAAAATAAAAAATATTATTTATATGTTTTAATATTTTTTTAAATTCAATTAATTGAACTAAAAAATATGACATTTTGTTTGGTATGCGTAATGATGATTCTATTTTGTGGTTTATTATGTAGAATAGATATTCTCGTGTTTGTTAATAGAAAAAAAATGTATGGAATGATAATTTCATTTCATGCCTCATTATATAGAACTAGGAATCACCATTCATTTTCTAAAGATGTGATAATGGTGATAAATGAATGGTGATTCCATATTCTATGAAATGAAATTTAATTTAATTTTCTTAATATATTCTCATTTATTTTATAAAATGACAATGATTATCTTTCATTGAATTTATCTTTCATTAATTTATCCTATTTCATTAATACTCTTTGATGAACTTTCAAAATATTCATATTTTTATGGCTCATATTTTGAGTTTTTCATTCCCTTTTAATTTTTATCATTGAGTTTTGTTCTTAAGTTTATTATGTTTTTAGTTTTCTAAATTGTGTTTTAATTATGTGTTTTGATAGATAATTGTACATGGAAAAGGTTTGACGCTTGAATGAGAAAGAAAAAAACAAGAGAATTTCATTCAGACGTCTAGCGCTAAAAAGTCAGCACTCAGGCGTTAGCAAGGCAGAATGTGGGAATTTTCTCTGGTCACTCAGAGCTCAAGTGCTCAAGAGTCAGCGTCTGAGCGCTGACACGGCAGAAAGTGGAACACTTATCTAGTCGTTCAGCGCTTAGGCGCGTGCATTGCGTGGAAATTGTTCTCTGGTTGTCCAGCGCTCAAGCACTGAGAAGCCAGCACTCAGGCACTGGACACGTAACAACACATGTGGTAATTTTATAAATAAACAAGTTATGTCAATTTCAAGACACAACTCAACAATTAGGATAATATTGACAATGATAAGAGAGTGTTATGGGTCAGACTTCACTCTCTCATTTCACATAATGAAAAAAATTGAAAACAATTATTAATTTTAATACAGAGGGAATAGGCCCTAGATGTCGGATGTTAAGAGAAGGAAAAATTTTAAATTTCTTTAAGTGTTCATCAAATTTCGTGCAAACAAGCCTTGACATTGAAGATCATATAAAGTTTTAAAAAAATCTAATATATATATATATATATTTTGGGGGATACAAATGCTAAGAAAGACTATGTATAAGATGGATCCATTATGTTTGGTTGAGCCGTAGGATATGAAAAATATAGGTTGAAAGGTTGGGATTGAAGGTGGGTTACCTGTGTAGTAAGTAACACAAGATGAAAAAATTAGTTTGCAACCCACTTTAGAGGGGACGAGGAATAGAGGGGGAAGAGTAGCCGTGTGGCTCTTGCCACGGCGAATGGCGGTGCGGCACGGACGGTTACGTGATGGTGGGAGCAGATATGGGTAGGAGTAGATCTGGGTGGTGGTCACGAACTGATGTGCGGTGGCTTGTGATTCACCATGGAAGAACGACGGAGAACGATGTGTGAACGACTGCGCAACATGGTAGCGATGCAGATCTGGAAGATTCTGGTCTGGTTTTGACACGGCGTGGCCAGTGGTTCACGAAGGACGATTCTGGTACGATTTGGGTGGAGGACAGCCAAGTCTGGTTGTTCTCGTGATGGTTTAGGTGGAGGATGGCCGGTGAGGCTGGAGCAGGAGATGATTTAGGTGGGGGAAGGTCAGGTCTAGTGGTTCTCATGGCTGGTCCGGGTTCGGTGAGGGGTGCAGGTTGTGGACAGAGTTCCAAGGTTGGTGGCGCTATCGGTGGCGACGAGATGATTCCTAGTCATGTGTGGTGGTTGACAGTTGTGGATGATGGTTAGAGTGCTTTAACTTTAGTTATAACCAGTTGATTTGAGGGTTCATCGATGGACCCGAACATAATGAGTCCATCATAAAAGCTACTGTTAAGAAAGGTAAAAGGCAAAAAGCAAAAAGGAAAGCTAATGTACATGACAAGCTATCTTACGAGGGAAGTCTAATATAGACCATTGATGTTTTGGTGTTGATTTATTATTAAAATAAATCAATTGTTCATATAAAAAAGTTAAATTTGTATAAATTTTAATTAATAATATTTAAATTTACACATAAATTTAGTTATATCATATTTTTTTATGAATAATTATAAATATAAAAAATTTATAAATTTTAACTAATAATTTTTATATATATTTAAATTTATATATAGACATTGTCAAATAAAATTCATTCATAGACCCAAACTTGTTGGGTCCATGATGCGGGTCCATGATAGCATCGTCCATCTTATGAAAGCCAATAACGTAAAACTCCAAGGGGTCAAGTGTATTCTGAACTCTGTTCAGACTCATTTGCCTTCTCCACCAAGTTTGCAGCAAACTACAATGGCAAGGGTAGTGTGAGTAATATGTACTTTGTCGCTATGTGCATAATCTTTACTTTTTATATGAAGTATAAATAGGTATACAGTTACATTTTTTAATCTTAATTATACTAATTTTTTTGGAATTAAATTGTGAAAAATATTTTTATGAATTTATTAATTATAATTTATGTTGTAAATTTCCTAATCTCTACATTAACAACCTGCCTTTAATTAGATTAGAGATGAATTAGTCTCCAATTTAGAATTTGATGATGAAAATGTTCATTATATAATAAATGTATTTCTCTAAAGGCGAAAAGCATGCAAGTTGCCGGGGAATGAATTCAATCGAGATGATCATAATTAAATATCAAAATTCACATAAAATAAGTTGATGTGATAAAAAATTTTGACACTTTAAAATAGGGATGTGAATTTAAATTTTAAAAGAAATAATTTTTGTGAAGAAATTTCGTAACCTTTATACTCTTATAATTAAATTAAAATTAATTTTATAAATAATTTAAATAAGTTAAATTTGTAAAAATATTTTGTATTATTATCAAGAAATAATTAAATATCAAAATATTTTGAGTGTCATGCAAGCAGCATGTATACGAATCGCCTTTATCCATTTATTATAGTGATTTTTATAATTGGCATTAAATCATGATTTTATACATTGTTAAAAAATTAACTTTTCAAGTTGTTATTATTATAAATAAATTTATTAATGTAAGTAATATATAATTTGATAATAATATAAGCAATTTAAAGAAATAAAGTGGATCTTCACAAAAAAAAGAAAAGAAGAATGAAAGTGGATCAAAAATAATTTTTTTTTTTAATTTTCTTCCTCCATTCAGTCCATACCAAACAAAAAACAAAAAACAGATATTGAGTCCCAAATAGTACCAGAGATATAACATGATGATGAGTGAATGGAAAAGCAAAAGCATAGCGGGAAAAAGAAGCAAAGAAAATAAAGTGCACATAGCGACAAAGCGCATATTACTCAGACTGTCTTTGTCTTTTGCCTTTGTAGTTGTTGTAAACTTCGTGGAGAAGGCAACTGAGTCTGAAATAGAGTTCAGAGTACGCTTGACCTTGACCCTGACCCTGACCCGTCAACCCAAATTCTTCATCTTCCACTCGCAATTCCTTTGCGTTGCACTTCTCATTCTCACATTATACACACAGCGAGGTCAGTTTCTATTTTCTCTCTCCAATTTATATTTTTAATATATAATGTGAATTTATTAAACTTTTTTTTATCAAAGGATATCGTGAGATTAGATTTTGCGGTTGCTGACACATGGGGGAGTAATTTGATCAAACAAAATCGTCTCGAGTTTAGTTCGGTTAGTGGGTAAGCATTTCGCATTCATTGTTCGTAATGGGTTGCGGTTTTTAAAAAAAAAAAAAATATTTTTTATTCTTATTCTTCTACTTTTGCGGGGAGGTAGGGTTTCTTTTGTCAATTTTGATATTTGGTTGTGTTTTGAATAGTGGGTATTTTGAAATGCTAATTTGAGATTATTTATGTGATTTGAAAGTGTTAAAATTTTCAAAAAAAACTTACACTGGTGGATGCAGAAATGCTTTATATGTGATTTAGTTACTTTTCAACACTGGATGCAGGTTCAGAGTCTGTTTGGTTGCCAAGAAAAAGTGAAATACTTTTAAGTGTGGTGAAATTGATCAGAGCACTGAACTATTTGTATTGATTCTGTAAGTCTGTTATTTATCACCTGTGATTATGTCTAGTAAATTTTGCTTCCAGGTTTTGGTGGGTCTCCTAGGTCCTTAGGTACATGGCACCATGACCTTAATGAATAAAATATTGCTGCTATTCCTGAAGAAATTAAAAGCGAATAAGTGAAGCCAAATTGCTACTCCTCAGATGTGGAAAGAAAATTGTTCTCATATTTTAGGCAAGTTTTGGTGGCCTTTTCATGGTATCAAATTGTTTCTGTATGGTTACTTTCTTAGTTCATATTTTTTGGAGTGAGGAAAGAAAGGAGATGGAGCAGGGTATGATATGTGGTGATTGTCTCTGAAGAAGAAGATTTTCATCAATAGAATTCTTTGAAGAAGAAAATCAGTTTGCAGAATTGTTCTCATAATTTTTTTTTTATTGAATAAACAAAACCATGTTCAGAATTTAAATTCATTTATCTCTTTGTGTGTCCCTGACTCCCTGTCTGTCTCCCTGTGTCTCTTTCTTTCAATATTCATTGCTAGCTGTGCTATGTTTGATGACTGATCTGTTGAGTTTTTCTTTACTTGTATTTTTGTATCCAAAGAAAATATATAAGAGTTAGGTTTCCCACACCCCATTTTTAATCTTAGGTATTGATTTGTGGTGGCAATCTAAAAGGTTAATCTAACCTTGCGAAATTATGTAATTTTGCAGGCTATTGAGAAAATGGACTTAGAACAAAGTGAAAAGGATCCAGTGGTTAATCAAGTTAGCATTGGTGGATTTGACAGTGAGGTCAAAGCAAAGGATCTTGTGACATACTTGGAAGATAAAATTGGACTTGTATACAGGTGTCGATTGAAAACTTCTTGGACCCCTCCAGAGTCTTATCCAGAATTTAATATCATTAATACTGCACAGATTACAACAACAGATGACTATAAGAAGGTGGAGCCCCATGCCTTTGTGCATTTTGCACTGCTGGAATCTGCAACTGAGGCCCTCAATGCTGCAGGTCGTTGTGATCTATTTTGGAAGAATCAACCATTAAAGGTTAGCTGTGGGCCTGAAAATCCATACTTCCTGAACCGAAGGAGGAGAACTACAACTCCTTTTAAGCTGTCTGATGTACTTGTTGAAATTGGGACTTTGGTTAGCCCAGAGGATTTTTTTGTTGCTTGGAGAGGACCTGATAAAGGGGTAAACTTTCTAGTAGATCCTTTTGATGGCATGTGCAAACTTTGTTTCAGCAGAGATACTGCATTCTCATTCAAAGGATTTGAGAAAAAAGTAGTGATAAAGTGTGATTTCCAGGTGGGATTCTTGGTTAGAGACATAAATGAGATCAGGCGATATAATGATACATCATATCGCATTGTTTTATTACGACTGGCTTCATCACCTTCGATTTGGTATAGAACTGCCGATGATGATATTGAAGATTCAGTTCCGTTTGATTTGCTGGATGATGATGATCCTTGGATTAGGACTACTGATTTTACACCTAGTGGGGCCATTGGTCGATGCAATTTTTATAGAATTTCAATCCCACCTCGCCATGGTGCAAAATTGATGAAGGCCATGGTTTACCTGACAGGTCAAAGAGTGCAAGAGATTCAACTTAAACGCCCACTTAGGATACTGGACGAACCTGATTTTGGGGCGCCCATGTCAGATCCCTTCTTCTGTATTCATTTTCAGAAGGGCATTACTTTTGACATAATGTTCTTGGTTAATGCAATCGTACACAAAGGTATATTCAATCAGCACAGATTATCAGAGAGTTTTTTTGAATTGCTGAGAAATCAACCTAAGGATGTCAATGTGGCTGCCCTGAAGCACTTATGTTCGTACAAGCGCCCAGTGTTTGATGCAGTTAAGAGGCTAAAAGCAGTCCAAGAATGGCTACTTAGAAATCCAAAACTTTATCAGAGCTCTAAACAGTTAGAAGATATTGTTGAGGTTAGAAGACTGGTAATTACTCCAACTAAAGCTTATTGTATACCACCGGAAGTTGAATTGTCCAACAGGGTTCTCAGAAGATTCAAGGAAGTTTCAGATCGTTTCTTGAGAGTCACCTTTATGGATGAAGGCATGCAGACAGTTAATGTAAATGCTCTTAACTATTATGTTGCTCCTATAGTTAAGGAAATCACATCGAACTCCTTTCCACAGAAGACCAAAATACATAAAAGGGTGAAGAATATCTTGGAAGAGGGATTTGACTTGTGTAGCCGAAAATATTCATTTTTGGCCTTTTCATCCAATCAACTTAGAGATCGTTCTGCTTGGTTTTTTGCCGAAGAAGGCAAGATATCTTGTGATTATATAAGAAATTGGATGGGTAGATTTAATCAGAATAATATTGCTAAGTGTGCTGCTAGGATGGGACAATGCTTCTCATCTACTTATGCAACAGTGGAAGTTGTAGCAAATGAAGTTAACTCTATGCTGCCTGATGTTGAGAGGAATAATTATGTTTTCTCTGATGGTATTGGTATTATCACTCCTGATCTTGCAAGTGAAGTTGCGAAAAAATTGAAATTGGACATTGTACCCTCTGCTTATCAGATCAGATATGCTGGTTTTAAAGGGGTTGTAGCTTCTTGGCCTGCTAAAGGGGAAAGGTTCCGACTTTCTTTAAGGCCCAGTATGAACAAATTTCAATCTACCCATACAACTTTGGAGATTTGTGCCTGGACCAGGTTTCAGCCTGGTTTTCTTAATAGGCAGATTATAACATTGCTTTCAGCATTGAATGTATCTGATGAAATATTTTGGAAAATGCAGGAGGCAATGATTTCAAGGTTAAATCAAATGCTTGTGGATGCAGATGTGGCCTTTGATGTTCTCACTAAATCTTGTGCTGAGCATGGAAATGCTGCAGCAATAATGTTAAGTTGTGGCTTCAGTCCCCGAACAGAACCTCATCTTAGAGGCATGTTAACTTCCATACGTGCTGCGCAGCTTTGGGGCCTTAGAGAAAAGTCTAGGATATTTGTATCATCTGGGCGATGGTTGATGGGTGTCTTAGATGAGTTGGGTGTGCTTGAACAAGGGCAGTGCTTTATTCAAGTGTCTAATCCTTCACTTGAAAATTGTTTTTCTAAGCATGGCTCAAGATTTTCAGAAACAAAGAACCTGCAAATAGTTAAAGGTTTTGTGGTTATAGCTAAAAATCCTTGTCTTCACCCAGGAGATGTAAGAGTTTTGGAGGCAGTTGATGCTCCTGGTTTACATCACTTATATGATTGTCTTGTTTTCCCTCAAAAGGGTGATAGACCCCATACAAATGAAGCTTCTGGAAGTGACCTTGATGGGGATCTATATTTTGTCACATGGGATGAAAATCTTATTCCACCTAGTAAGACGAGCTGGATACCTATGGAGTATGCTCCACAAAAAAGCAGAATTGTGACACGTCAAGTTACTACTCGGGTATGTGTTTTTTGATTTTTATCTATGAAGTTCCATATTAAAGTAGGATTGTTGTTTTTCCCATGAATTATTCATAGCATCATGCCTTAATTAGAAATTCAAGTGATATGCACACAACAAGGACTCGCCAAAAATAATAGAATTTCATATTGGGTAGATATTTCTTGTGATCTAAAACATAAAATTTTGAGTATGCTAGGAACCATTTCTACACATACAATCATAGAGTTTGACTTTGAGGTATACGTTGCAAGTGTGTTCCCTTGCAACACCCTGCACGTTGTTCTTTAACTTATCTTGATCTACCAAATATTTTGTGTGATTTTTCTTGTTGACTATTTGTCTTACGAAAATGAGTCAGCAATTTAAAGTTGTTTTGTCTTCCACACTGCAGGACATCATAGATTTTTTTGTCAAAAACATGGTAAATGAGCATTTGGGTGCAATCTGCAATGCACATGTGGTACATGCTGATTGCAGTGACTACGGTGCCTTGGATGAGAAATGCATAACCTTGGCTGAGTTAGCAGCCACTGCTGTTGATTTTCCAAAGACCGGGAAGCTTGTCACTATGCCGCCTCATCTGAAACCAAAACTATACCCTGATTTCATGGGGAAAGAGCAACACCGGTCTTACCAGTCCAAGAAAATCCTGGGTAGACTTTACCGGCGTATCACAGATGCTTATGATGAAGATATTGATGCTGCTGATTCGAACTATGTGACAGGTAATGTACCTTATGATGCAAATCTCGAAGTTCCAGGATCTGCTGATTTTATTGCTGATGCGTGGGAACAAAAGTGCTCTTATGATGGCCAGCTGAGTGGACTACTAGGTCAATACAAAGTGAAAAGAGAAGAAGAAGTTGTCACTGGACAGATCTGGTCCATGCCCAAATACAACAGTAGGAAGCAAGGGGAACTTAAGGAGAGGCTCAAGCACTCATATAGTGCCCTGAAAAAGGAATTTAGGCTAAATTTTGAGAAATTGAATTCAGATTTAGGAGAATTAAGTGATGAAGAAAAAAATTTGTTGTATGAGCAGAAAGCTTCAGCCTGGTATCAGGTGACATATCATCCTAAATGGGTAAAAAAGTCTTTTGATCTGCGATTTAAATCCCCAGAGGACCTCGAGCCGGATAGTTTGGGAAATATGGTAATGTTGAGTTTTCCTTGGATCGCAGTTGATTACCTTGCTCGCACAAAGATAAGGCATCGGGGATTTGGAAATTTTGATTCAACTAAGCCAGTTGATTCTCTGGCAAGGTACCTATCTGAAAGGTTATAATTCTATTGTGCTTGATGTTGGCTACAAGGCCACTCTGCCATTCTCAAATATGTCAGTGAACTTGTGTTTAATATCCCTAATAAATTGGTTTTCTTTTGGTGTTTAGTTAAACTACTTTGCTTGTAACTAGGCTTATTTCCAATTTCTGTTCCCTAGCCAGGAATTGCCTTTGCTTTTGAGACGTCAGATTGTAATCAGTTACATTGATTTAATACATGGCTTGTATTTTCTACCAGTCCTGATGTGTGTGGTTATGTAGAACAGAAAGTAGAATTTTGTGGAACTTTTAATATGTAAAATTTCAGTTGCCATGCTATTACCTTTTAGCTTAGTGGCACTCTACTTCCTTACTAAGGCCTTTGATACCAAGTTCAATCCCCAATGTGTTCCAAGATTCACACTAAACCAACTTTTTTCTATCCAATCACCAAGTCTTAAGATCTCCCTTGTAACTAAAAATAAATTAAAAATAAAGCTGAATTGTGATTGTGATTAAGCTCTTTTGTTAACCTTCTTGAATCCTCAGCTTGAACAATGCTCGTGAAAGTTCAATAGTTACCACCATGATATGGATGTACAAGTTTGTGCTTGGCCCATGTTCGTAAGTGGACTGATTCAGCATTATGTTGCCTCTCTGGGTTCTATTACTTTCTGAAGTCACGTAAATTGCACCTGACAAGATTTCCATGAGCAACAGATAGAATTCATGGAAAAAAAATAAAAATGCATAGGACATGGAGTTATTAGTGGGCATGCTAATAGCATTTTTCAGAGGCAGCCACTCAACCCAGTCAGACGCCTTAGCTGAATCAGAGATTTGATTCTTGCTCTGTTGTTCCAAGAAAGACTCTTCAGAACCTTTCGAGACAAATTTATTCGGGGGAATTCATAGTTAAATTTGCACCTCTTTACGTTTTAACTCAAATCACATTAGAATTTATCTGCACAAATATACATACAATGTTAGAACTTTACATGATTATCTAGGGCTTTTTTAACAAACTATTATTGATGGTAAAATTATTTATCAAAATATTATTTTAAAATTATATATTAAAATATTATCTTTTTGTCTCGCATGATATTTTTTATTTTTTATTTATCAATATAAATAACGTAAATTACATTGACATTTCTACGTATATAATGTCAAAAGTACGTGACGTTATTACATGGATAATGTCAATACGCATAATGTTATTACGTAAATAATACTTATTGCTATGACGTTTTCATGTAAATAACGTTAGTCAGCTTAATATAATTATGAAGAAAACGTTAACATAGATAATATTATTTATGTAAATAACAACAACAACAACAACCAAGCCTTTTCCCCATTTAGGTGGGGTCAATTTACAATGGATCAAACGACGCCTATTGTGTCTATCGTGAACCAAATCTTTGAGAAATCTTATTCAAATCTAGATCTTTTTAACCGTTTCACCTATAGTCTTTTCTTGGTCTTCCTCTACCTCTAACTATGGGCTATTCTCCACTTGATCTACTCTTCTTACAGGGCTTCAATGGTCTTCTCCTTACATGTCCAAACCACCTAAGGCGATATTCTCCCATCTTTTCCACAATAGGTCTACACCCCTACTTTCTCTAATGCAATCATTCCTAATCCTATCTTGTCTAAGTATGACCACACATCCAACGCAACATCCTCATCTCCGCGACATTGATCTTCTTGTGCTCTTGTTGGCTTTTTTGCCGCCCAACAT
Source organism: Ormosia emarginata (assembly GCA_029884605.1). Classification (NCBI taxonomy): domain Eukaryota; kingdom Viridiplantae; phylum Streptophyta; class Magnoliopsida; order Fabales; family Fabaceae; genus Ormosia; species Ormosia emarginata. Next base: position 67,656,217 of record JAQQTP010000082.1, read on the forward strand.
TGATCTACCATACAACATTGCGGGCCTTTATACCGTGCGGTAAAATTTACCCTTAAGCTTGAGAGGCACTTTTCTATCACAAATAACTCCTGAAGACTCCTCCATTTCATCCATCCAAAGCTTGAATCATATGGTTTACATCCCCTTCTATTTCTCCGTCATTTTGTATGATGGATCCAAGATACCTAAATGTGTGACTTGTGGTATGGTATGATCTCCAATTTTTATCGCTAAGCTAGCATTAACATGTTTCTTACTTGAACTTACATTCCATATACTCCGTCTTACTCCTGCTTAGACGAAAGCCATGTTCTTCCAAAGTCCGTCTCCATAACTCTAGCTTCTCATTTATTTCCTCTCTCGACTCTCCAACTAAGACTATATCATCCGCAAAAAGCATGCATTGTGCAGACGGCTCTTGAATATGCGAAGAAGCACATCCAAGACCAAGGTAAAAAGATAAGGACTCAAAGCCGACCCTTGGTGCGATCCCATAGTTATAGGAAACTTTTCTCGTGACCCCACTCGGTGTTCTCACACTAGTTGTAGCATCATCATACATATCTTGGATTTTCGAATATAGGCGATACGAACTCCTTTCTTCTCCAAAGTCTTCCACAAGACCTCTCTCGCACCACTATCGTAGGCTTTTTCCAGATCAATGAAAACCATGTGTAGGTCTTTTTGCTTTCCTCCGATTCGCTCCGTCAATCTTCGTAGAAGATAGATTGCTTCCATGGTTGACCTAAGGCATAAAACCAAATTGATTCTACGAAATATGAGTCTCTTGTCTTAGTCTCCTTTCAATGACTCTTTCCCATAACTTCATGGTATGACTCATAAGTTTAATCCTCCGTAATTTTAAGTTTTGTATATCTCCCTTATTCTTGTAAATAGGGATTAAAGTCTTCTCCTCCATTCATTTGGCATTTTCTTAGACCTCATTATCTCGTTAAATCTTGTTTGTAGCGACTTATACCTTTATCTCCTAGCAAAGCACTTCCATATCTCAATAGGTATATTATCCGGTCCGACCGCTTTTCCATTATCCATCCTCTTCAAAGTTTCTTTTACCTCAAACTCCCGAATTCTACGATAAAATGTTTTATTTTGATCTTCCTCTCGTGTTTAGAATGTCTGAATCCCCTAATGCCCCGTGTTTCTCATTAAATAACTTGTGAAAATAATCCTTCCATCAATCTTTGATGTCTTGTTCCATAACCAAGACTTTACCCTCTTCATCCTTAATCGCATTTTACTTGATCCAAGTCTCTAGTCTTCCTTTCCCTACTTTTAGCGAGCTTGTAGATATACCTTTCTCCGTCTTTGGTGCCCAACGATTGATATAACCCGTTAAACGCTTTAAGCGCCAGCTCACCGCCTTTTTAGTATCTTTTTTAGCTGCCTTTATATTTTTTTCCAATTTTCATCATTTTTACACACGTGCAAGCTTTATAACATTCCCTTTTAACTTTAACCTTTTCTTGTACACTTATATCCCACCACCAAGATTCTTTATCCTTGGGTCCAAAGCCTCTTGATTCACCGAGTGTCTCTTTTCTACCTTCCTAATCCCTTTTACCATCTCGTTCCACATATCATTAAGACTCTCTTGTACCTCCCAAATCTCTTCCTCCATAATCCTCCTTTGAAAGAAGCATTTGTTTTCCGCCCTTTAGTTGCCACCATTTGATCATTGGCTCTCTGTCTCGACAATTTCTCCTTACTCTCATCTTAACTGTACATCCATAACCAAAACCCCTGTGTTGGGTAGTCAAGCTCTCTCCAGGGATGACTTTGCAATCCATGCAAATCTTTCTATCAGATTTCCTTAAAAGAAAGAAATCGCACGAACCCCCGCTTCTATATGTGATAAGATGTTCTTCCCGCTTCCGAAAACATGTGTTAGCTATATTGAAGATCAAACGCTACCGAAAAATCTAGAATCTCTTTGCCCTCTGCATAACTACTCCTAGACCATAACCCCATGCAAACCCTCATACCCCCTAGATTCGCTCCCCACATGACCATTTAGGTCCCCACCTAGAAAAATCTTTTCTCCCAAAGGTATTCTCTCGAACTAAACCTTCTAGATCCTCCCGAATTTAATCTTGTAGTCTTCGTCTAACCCTCTTGGGGTGATACGCACCGATAACATTAAAGGTCTCTGTTCCACAACAAACTTCAAAGCTAAAATCCTATCTCCTAGTCTTGTCACCTCCACAACATTATTCTTCCAATTCTTATCTACTATTACGCCTACCCCATTCCTAGATTTTATCTTGCCGGTGTACCAAAGCTTAAAACCCGAAGTGTCGAGTTCCTTTGCTTTTTCTCCAACCCACTTAGTTTCTTGTAGCACATAAAATTAATCCTCCTCCTAATCGTGGTGTCAACTATTTCCATTGATTTACATTGTAAGTCAGAGTTTGCTATATTCCAAGTTCCAAAACGCATCCTACTCTTGTGAACTAACTTCTTTACCCACACCCGTTCACAAAAATGTGGGAACCCTCGTTTATTTTTCACTACACCCAAAGCAAGGATGCGATCTGGCAATTCTTCGCTCATTGACATGTATCAGATTGAAGCCATACATACAAGGCGTTGCTTAAAGGCAACGACTCAAGATTAACACAATTACATCTTTGATCCATGTCATAAAGATTCGACAAAGTTTTATGTTAATTTGTCGACCGCCTAACACAACCCTCCTCTTTTATCCTAGCGGGGCCATGTAGCATTTACAACAAAGTTTTCAAGATAAGCAGATATACATTATATAAAGATATACATCATAGTAAATAGTTGGTGGCGTGGGACCTCCTTTTATTCGTGGACTAATCTTGGAAATTAATTTATTAATACAGAACAAGGCCAGTCCCCCAAGAAAAACTACAGCCTAATCTTTAGGAGCAAGTTATCAGCACATAGAAAACGGTCATTAATTAGTCTCTTCTTATTTCAGGAAAACAGATTAATTAGTAAAAGCTTATATGGTTTGGTCGCTGCTGTTCTTTGGAAGAAAAACCCACCTCTTCCAATTGTCAAACATCACTGTTCAATTTGCAGATTGTAGAGGGCTTCAAACATGTTGTTGTACGGCCACCAACTGAACCTGTGAGAAATTAACTCTTTAATAAATTGTAAGAGTTTCCCACAAAAGTACATAGAGAAAGACATTGTTGAGCTGACCTGTACCATTTCCACAATTATAAATCAAGGAAGTTAATATAGACAGCAATGATATCTACATCAAAGGCCCCTTCGCCTAAGTTTTGGACTTGAAATTTAACCGGAAAGGAAACTTTTACGGCTCTTTTAAAAAATTATGGATAACTGGTGTTTCACTATTTGTAATTATAAATATAATATGAAGATAAATAAATAAAATTAACTATTTATTATTTAATTAATAAATAATAGATATAATTTATATTTATATATAATTTTTTTATAAATTTTAATTATTAATATTTATATATATACAAATTTATATATAGATCTATTTTATTTTTTATTATAGATAATTATATATATAATTTTTTGTATAAATTTTAATTAATAATATTATATATATAATAATAAAATTCTAAAAAAATTAATTAACTAATTATAATAAATAAAAACCTTTAAAATACCGATGTTCCAAAATATTTGTCTAACTCCAATTCCCCAAATGATAAAAAATGTCTTATCTCACTGATGGCAACTGTATGTACTATTTTGCTCCTTGATGCATGGAGCATTTAATGATCGGCCAGCTACTTGTGTAATCTTCTCCTTTATGTCAATTTCTTCTTTATGGTAATGTAGACTTCGTGGCATCTAAGCTTCCATACTTCTAGTAAATGAAGGCCACATGCTTTGATGCTAGGAAACCAGTAGCTTCCATTCATTTTGGTATTTGAAAATCTCCACAGCCATGCCCATTTAGTTCAGCTTTGAAATTATAATACATCAACACAACTGGTGTCACAGAGACTGGCATGTGATCTTCATAGTTGAAAAAATTTCTGTTATGCTGAGAGTTTCTTTACTTTCATAGTCGAATTTTTTTAGCTGTACAATTTTTCATTCATGAGGCAAACTATACATGTGATTGCAGATCAAGTAGCTTAAGTGATTCAACTTAATCTTTTTTCTTTCTTTTAAATCTTGTGATATTTGGACAGGATTGCAAACGCAAAATTATGCGAAGTTCATAACGTGAAAAAGTGTCAAGTTAAATTAACAAAATCACTAATGATGGTAGTGGAGATTTTCATTTAATTGTCATATTTAGAGATGAGATGAGAGAAAGGATAAAAGCATTTTGTATATAACACATACGGATAAAAAAAAATCTATTTATGGGGCGATAATCTTACTAACCTTACATTTGAGCTCTGTATTATAAAATACATCAGCTTGCCTTTTCTTAGGGGATCTGTGTGTTGTCTTCTTGATTCTTATGCCAGGATATTCAACATTCCTTACCCGAGGCTTGGTTTAGCAATTTTGGGAGGATTTAATCTATCTTAGCAAAAAAGACACAAAAAAGATGAGAGAGAGAGAAGAGTTAATCTAAGGGCACGACTGAGAGAGAAAAGAGCTTGAATCAGGGCCACGCTTATAAACTGTCATTTCTTTTATTGGTTCTATAAATAAAATATTTTACACATCATATCTACTCAAATATTTTTTTTACATCATACTCGAAACTCTTCTCCTTTCTGATAAATAAAATAACGGTATCCATAGCAAAATCTAATATTTCTCTATGTTGTGCTTGTATTACCTTCCAATACACTGTTGATAATGCAGACATGGAAGTGATATGCATTGCGGAAGAGTTATGTTACACACACATACGCTCTTCCTCACAAACTCCTCTTTGGACCCTTTTATCGTGGACTCATTTGCTGACTCATTAATTATTTCATATTTAGCCAAAAAAATTCTCTCATTTATTGTCGTCTGAGGGATTTGTGAATATGAAGTCTATATATGTATCATTTTCGTTTCGGATCTTGAGTTCGATTTGTTAGAACTTAATGTTCAGCTCTGCACGACAAGCTATGCGTCAGACCGCTTTCATATGGACGAAGAAAGAGTACAAATTTACAAGAGAAATATTGAAGATTATTCCAACAGAGCTAAGATGATGTGGTCCACTGAAGGTGACTACTTAATAATGGGGGAAATGGTTATAAATGCCACTACCAGAGAGGAAAATTTGTAAGCCCCACGTATTAAAAACTACAGATAAGATATAAGAAAAAAGTAACATGGATTTGGAAAAAGAGGCAGGTAACTGGGAAAAGTCTTAAATGTTCAAACAGTTAACATTGTCCAAAAAAAAAAAAAGATCAACAAGTAACATTGATTATTAGCAACCTTCATAAACGATCACATTCTTATAATACATTTTCACTGATAAATTAAACTTCATCGGAGCTCTCATGTCTTCTCAAGCCATTTGTTTCAAAATAGCATAGCAAAAAACCCAATTCAACTCAAATGCAACATCAACCCAGCACAAACACAGCAATAAATAGCCATCTATAACGTTTCGTACACCACCGATTTCATCAGTATCTGCTCCACCACCGTCATCGAACCGCACAGCCACGCACAAACCTACCTCCATTCAGCTCCTCCCTACTGCAGCACTATCGTCCTCCATGCCCAAAGTCACACTTCTGTCACCGTCCACCATGACAAAAACACAAAGAGCCTTCACAAGATACGTATCATCAACCAAATCGAACCAAAACCCCACCTTGAGGCCATGCCAATTAGCTTCCACACCTAGAAGAATGGCGGTATTGAGTGGTGTTGCAGTTTAGGAGTTGTTATTCTGGTACCTTTACAAAATAATTTTTTTTAAAAAAAAAACCAATACCATGAGTCTTAAGAATGGTTGAATATTGGAGATTCCGTATGGTTCTCGGGAAAGTGAAGGAAAATTATGTAGAAAAAGATCTCCTTCAATAGATATGGTATCTCAATAATTAATTATTCCATCATGGCAAAAAAAAAAAAAAATCATTATTCCATGGTAGTTGAACTTTGAGAGGACAAGAAAGAAGATTCACGGGATAACTAAAGCTCAATCTGGGAAAGTTTAGATTTCAGTTGGAAAAGCAATTTCCAGATGATGTTGATGGCAGCGACGTCGTTGAAGTTGGAGGTGAGGGCGAGGAGGTGTGTTGCCCTGAGGTACTTGCCGAGGGAATAATCCTAGTGCAGGAGAGGATGAGGAGCTGGTCAGGGAGACAAAGAGACAATGAGACAAGGAGAAAGAGATCAAACTGAAGAAATTTCCAGTTTTTACATTTGACCAACAGGTTCTTATAAGTAAAGTAAAAGGAACATAGATGTTCAAAAAAATTTTAAGAACATTGTAAACGTCTCCCAAGAAACTCTCATAAAAAAGTACTTCAACTTTAGGAACACCATAAGCAGAAAAAAAGGGAAAAAGGGAAGGGAAATAATCATGAGGACCAGGAGATGTATTGAGGTTTTCTCTATCATATTCATAGAATTCAGATGCCAATATGAAGAAAAGGAAAAGAAAGTAGTAGCTTACTTAGCAGCTTTCTTACCAATTATTGCTTCAATTATGAATCATTGATCACCAAGCGAGTCCAATTGATAAAATTAACCCCTAGCAGTTCTTTGCCTATTATTAGGCACTGTCTACAGAATATCGTTCTTTTCAGGTAGTTGCTTGTTAATTCAAAACAATAACTAAAATTGACAGATTAAAGTACTCATGCTTGCCAGTCATAATATTGCATAGTGTATTAAGTAACAATCATAGGGTAGTATCAAAGTGGCCAATATCAACACTAGACATCATTTTTTACAGAAGACAAAAGTAAATGAAAAAGATAGCAGAAAATAGACATGCTATTCAAGAACTCTGACATGGAAGGTTCCTTTTCTCTTCCTGCTGGGGGTTACTTGAACTTGAGCCACAAGGATAGTTCCAATTAAGTAGCTCTTCAATCATCTGCATAGCAACTCTGTCCTCTTCTTCTACCCCATTTCCAGCATCCCCACCACCAGGGTGTGGCGACCCAATTGACAAAGTGGACGTACCCTCTGTCTGTTTCTTCCCAAGCTCAACCCTCATCACCCAACTAGAGTCAGAACGTGGTCCTGCTCCTTTTTGCCACACTCCAATGTGAGAATTGTCAGCATCTAGCCTCAGACAAGTGAGGGATGGAGATGGGTCTTTGCAGCACTTCCTGAGCTTTGTGCTCAGGAGCTCTGAAAGTGCCTTGGGAGATAAGAAAGAGTCATCACAAGGGGTGGCATCTTCAGCTTGGGTCTTTGATGTAGGGAAATTGGTCTTGGCATTTTGACCATTCATCAAAATAGCTGCTTGGTCATATGCCCGTGCTGCAGCCTCTGCTGTCTCAAATGTGCCTAGCCACACCCTCCTCTTCCTGCACACAGAAAACAAGTTTAGAGACAAAGAGAGATCATAATTCAGAATCCAGCAAGAGCAAATATTCTTACTTAATGTCCCAAGTCATGCAGCTATAATGCCTAGGAATAATCTAAGATATACGAAAGAGAGAAAGAGTGAGAGGAATGTATATATATATATATATATATATGAGAGTTTATATATATAATATGCCTATTTTATTTTTGGTGTTATATAATATGCCTATGAGAATCATGAAAGGAGCAGCATTGTATGAAATTGCATTAGTTTAGAGTTTAATGAACATGTTACAGTAATGGGTGGCGAATTTCTGACACCCAGGAGCCCCACTGGCGCTGCCTGACTCCTCTGAACTTCTTAGCTTGGACCATGCCTTTGTTTGGTGCAAGTGGGATACGTGTGGTGTGGGGGTTACAGAGAGAGAGAGAGAGAGAAAAAGAAAATGAAAAAACGGAAAACGAAATGAGAGTTGCAGTGCAGAGAAAGTAAGTACAAGTGGAGATGAAGGGAAATTAATAGGGGATTTGAGGTAAACAATGTCAAATGTGCATTGCAAGTCTTGTTTGAGTGTGTGAGTGCTGTTATGAAATTTATATGGGTTGTCGGTGGATTGGACGGAAAGTGGTATTGAAACAGTCCACATGCAATAAAAGTTTCACCTGCACAAGTTTGATAAATCAATCCAAAGCGGATAGCTCCTTAACAACTCAATTAAATGAGCAGCAACTAGTCTCCTTCTACCCACAAATATATAACACAAAACAAGCTGTGCTCCAAATTTGAAAGCTCTCTTGCATTTGCATCCACATGTTGAAACTTTAAAGTAAGTTCTTTTACTATACAGAATGTGAAAAAGAGTGTATTTTCAATTCAATTTGAATCGACAATCCTATACCGATTGCTTCCATAATAAGTTGAGATCATGGGTCAAGTAATGTGAAAATCATTAAAGTTCCTTCATTTATAATGTGAGTTCAAAATAACTGTTTTTTAGTGTAAATAATTGTACATATAATTTTTTTTTATAAATTTTAACTAATAATACTTATATATATAATCATAATTTTTTTTTAAAAAAAGTTAATTAATCAATTATAATAAATAAAATTGGTTGGAGTACTATAAACGTCAAGAAGATAATTACACTTTCTTATCATATGAACTAGCAACTATTATTTTTACAGTTAATATACCTGCACAAAAAAAGAGTTGACACATTTAACACCGACTATTTTTTTCATATTTGAGTTGGTTTATCAAAATAAAAAGAGAGGAAAAAAATAACTGATAAACCATTAAAAAGTTGGGTTTGTGTGGGATCTGTAGTGCTATTATGTGCACGTGGCACTACTTTTATTTTTATAGTACTTTAATTAATGAGTATATAACTCGATTTTCACGTACGGTCTGAAGCTTTTTATTTATCGTTTTTTTTTTGGAGCATTTTTTAGTTCACGACGATTATCCTTTGGAATAACTATATGAAGGTAATTCAATCAAAAAATAAATATGAAGGTAAAAATCGAAATGCAAGCAATTTTTAATATATTTTGATGTAAACATGGTGCATATTGTTTTTATTTCATCAAATTTAATTAAAGAAATTAAGGAAACAAAGTATATAAAAGCTAATTTTTATTGATAAATGAATTAAATTGAAACTTCAATTACTTTCTCATATATTGCAAATATTTGAAGAAAACAGTATTGTCTTTTTTGGTACAAATATAATGATATAAATATTTGAGCTTAATAACGTATGTAAACTAATCAAATCCTTAGCAAGTACACTTCATAATCGATATTTATTTGTTACTTGATTAAGATATTTAGCCACTTAGCTTTCGTTTTTATCCTTTTTTATACGTGTGGCTAAGGCAAAATGAAACCGTCTATGAAAACAAGAAAATATGACATTTTGTATAAGAGAACTACTATATCCCACGAATGTATTTCGTGAAATACATTACGAAGGACTAAATAACCAATCACGGTGGGTAAAAAAAAAATAATTATATATGAAAAAAAAAACCATCCACTTTTATCTGATAAAACGCACACATAATACTATATTTTTCTGCTTTCGTACGACGTTTCACGAAATTCTATTCGTGGGATTGAGCATTATTCTTTGTATAATGCATGGAACATTGACTTAGTCATCTTCATTTTATGGCGTTAGTGGCATGGTTTAGTGGAGGTTATAGCCCAAGTCGAAGGTTGTTGAGGATTGTTGACTAATTGTTTGCACAAACACAGCCAGATGTCTCTTCATCATTCGAGCTTTTGGTCCGTCAATTTATTGGTGGGGCAAAATTTTAGTAGTTCTTTTTTCAAAACAAATTGACCTGTTTGATGGATCAGCCTAGGTTTCATCCTAGTTGTCAGAGTCGGATTTGTGCAGCCTTTCTGATCCCATTTAGTTTTTCTCGTTGTTGGTTGCCTGTGAGTCTGTGACGCTGCTCTGCCAATCTGCTGGCCTGCTGCCACGCAGTAACAAAAACCTGCTCCCACACTTCCATCTAGTCCGTCGTCTTGCGTGGCATCGGTTGCTGTCGTGAGGGATTAGGCAGACACTTCTATAAATGAAGATGAAAATGATGACCATGATGATGAAGATAACGGGAAGAAAAGTGATATAAGCAATGGTGAGATTAGTTTTGTCATTGGGTTCATTTGGATTGGTGGTAAATGAAAAGAAATGGAATGAAATAGAGTCAGGTTTTATTGTTTGGTTATATTAAAAAAAGATGAGATGAGAGTGGGTGGAATGGATTCCATCTCATTCCACCAGAAATCATCAATTTTCTTCTCTCTCAATTTAGGAGGTATGAGATAGAATTATCTTTTTTAGTATAAATACCATCCCATCCCACCAAAAATCATCCAATTCTCAAATAGTGGAATGATAACTTTATTTCATTCCATTCTAAAATATCTAAACAATGGAATGATAACTTTATTTCATGGAATGATCTTTTTCTCATTCCATCTCATCCCATCTCATCTCATTCTATTCCATTCCAACACTTACTGAATATCCAAACATAGCCTAAGCAATGGTGAGATTAGTTTCGTCATTCTGTCATAGTGCGATAAATTGTTAAAAGTTATCTCTATTAGTATTCTCTTACGAAGTATGGACACATCGTTTATGAAACGTGTATGATTCACGTTAATTATCAGACATATGAAGATATTTGTATGACATACGTATTTTGTGTGTTTGAATATGTCCGATTAAAAAGATTATTTTTTTAATTTAGATACGTCTCAGATACTTTTTAGACACGTTTTGACATTATGACACGACTTGAACACGACTCATTAATATTTTATAAAAAAAATTAGTTTTAATGACTAATATTCAATTAGTAAGTCCGTAACTCACTCAGACCCAATCACATGACTAACGTCCCAAGCCACTATTTTCACATACCAGTATTTTAAATTTTATCTTTTCACACGTCACTATTAGACTTTTAAGTTTTATCTTTTCACACACCATTATTTTCATCTGCTCATTTTATCTCTGCTCGTATCAAGTTGTCTACTTCATTATCACTGAAATTTATCTCGCACCAATATTCTCTCTAATTATTTTTTTTATGTACGTGTACTTATCTATGATTAGTTCTATTAAGAGAAGCTAGTTTAAGAGATTTTTTAGAATATGTTAATGGAAATTATATTCCATATTTTTTAGAAGAGAACTTACTTAAGATAGTAAATATTGACACATATGACATATATTAAAATATTATAAATTTTTAACCTTATAAAAATAAATGATGAATTATGAATCTTTTTTTAAAATTTTGAATTTTTTATATATATATTATATATATAATATATATATATATATATATATATATATATATATATATATATATGTTGTGTTAAATGTCCTATAATTTTTGAATTTAATATGCTCATCCATATCCATATCTCAGATCATGTCCGATATTCATGTCCGTGTTTATGCTTCATAAATAATCTCTCACTCTCCTGTGGTTGTTGGCCTTTAAAATCAAGTTAAATTGTACATATGTATACACATTATTTAATCTTTTAAGATAATTTAGACCTTGATGTTATTATATTTTTTTTTTTACGAGAAATGATATTTGGATATTTCTCTTTTGTATTATTTTTAGGATTGTTTTAATTAATCCTATTATTTTATTAACGATCTCTATTTTTGAAAAAAAAGACTTTGCTTAATGTCAGACAATTTTTATTTTTTGTTATATAATTAAAAGAAGAATTTAATTTTGATGAATTATACTGTTATCTAATTTTGTGTAGACATATAATTTAATAAGTTAAAGTATATTATTAACCATGAAATGTCAAGCTAATTAAATAATTTAACAACACATCATTATATGCAAATATAAAATATTTTATATTTACAGTACATCACTGTTAAATTATTAAAAATATATTGAGCATTTTAATTATAATTGTTATTTTAAATTAAAATAATATTTTAAAAATATATGGACCACCCCTAACAATATGAGGTCCATTTCATTTACTGTCGTTGAAATAATTTGAAAAGGACGTGAGAGACATAAAAAATTGCATATGGGCATCTAATAATGAATAACAAATCATGTATATTTCTTAAAGATGTGATATTGTTAATAATTCCATTTTTTAACAAAAAATAAAAAATACGAATTCACAAACACAAACACGTAATGCTAGTGAATATACTAGTTTAATTTAAAGTTTTTAAATTGAGTTGAGGTAAGAACATACATGATTGAAACAATTTTCAATTAATTGTATATAATTGTATAATTAAAAATAGGCCGCATGTAATTTCACTAATTCAAAATAATGGAAACTTGGGTCACGAACAACCCACCTACCTTGGCAAAACGGGCTCCTAGTCCATTCCAAGTAAGCAAGTGCACCTTACAAGCCAAGGAGGGAATCGATTCTTGTTTATGTTCTCCGAAGACACTTCTCTTTCTTGAAACAAAATACTCCTTGATTCTCTCTTCATGTCTCTCTCCATATTTATACATTATTATCAACTTAAATGTAACCTTTATTTCCATGTGTTTACATTTACTCAAGAAAGAGTTCCCCGCTTTTTCCAGCCATTCCTTAATAGTCTCCTACATTTTGTTAAAATTCGAATTTTATTTCAGTCACTTTAATTGCCCTCTATGGTTATGATACATATCATAGCATAGCAGCGGAGAAGTATAAAGTGTAAAACAAAATGCCTCAACTGCTACACGGTACGCTTAAGGTGGCTATAGATGAAGTTGATAGGCTACAAACTGGATGTAATTTGGATTTCTGCAGGAAGGTATCTTCATTAAAACTCTCTTTTTTTAATCATTAAGGGAAAAAGAAGGAAAAAAAATTTTAATGGGTTGCTTGGTATACATTATCCAAGAATTAGAAGGAGGAATAGTCAGTACACATTGGCAGTAAATTATTAATGCAGAAGTCTAAATAACTAATCCAATTATGTTGGTAATTTTACCAAAAAAGAGAATGAAACATGAATTGATAAGTTCTAATCAGTAGCGGTTTCTCCTAAGCTTCTCTATATATCCTCTTTAAAAGAAGGTAGAACATGTAACTTTCAACCTAGTATTATGAGGGCAGTGCAAAAATAGTTATGATGCAATAATTGCAGTTAGTTCAATATAGCTTTCTGATCTCTAGGTTCATGGTTTAAAGTTTTTTGGATATAGGACCCTGCTTGGCCTGAACGTATTTCTTTCAAAACAACAGGAGTTTGGATAGTTTGTATTTCAAAATTTTAGCAAAATCTGCTGAAAAAATCTTTAAGTAGATATAATATGTCAATTGTTGATTTGAGTACATATAATAGGTCATACCTACTTAAAAATTGAGCAATCTCACATGTTAAGCTAAACATGAACTACTAATTTGAGCACCGATACACAAGTACTGTAGATTCTTCTCTTTTTCCACTTCCCTCTTTCCTCTTTCTCATTTTCTTGATCTGAGTATATTATTAAGAGTCTGGATAGTCTTTTTTTTTTTCCCGTTTTGACGTGCATATCTTAGGATGTTATTGCTTAAGAAGGTAAAAGATAATAATATATTTTGACACGATAACATTTTAAAATTTTATATGTCCAATTTTTTTTTTGAAATTTCATTTTCTACTAATTAATCAAACAAACATAACCTTAAATTTTAAGATTTTTTTGACTACCGCTACCCTGCAATACCTCTCCCATCCCTTTCAATCCAGTTCCTCTTTCTAAAAGAACAAAAACCCAATTTATTTCACATTTCTCTTGAAAGCTTTCATGGAATAAAAGTCTCTTCTGAGTAGCCATGTAAAATTAGTTGTTGAAATAAGCTTTGTCATGAAAGTTCAGTAGATGCCATCAATCTCACAAGAACTGCTCGTTATTCTAATAAATATCAGTCAAAGCCACTTTTTGTTAATCAGTATTTTGTAGTAACTTCTTGTTTGACATGACTACTTCTATATGTCAATTATCAAATCCTGTATAACACCACCTTCTTTTCAAGAGAAAATTATTACATATTTAAGCTCTTCTTACTCTGTCTTTGTGTTTCGTTTTCTTAAAAATCTTGGAACAAAGGGCACAAGTCACAAGGGCAAGAGATTTCTAGCCCAAGTCAAGGGTTGTCTTCTGTGCCGGCCTGAGGTATCTCAACCAACTTTTTTTTTTTTTTTTTGTAGGGTACAAAACCAACCTTTTTAACTTTTTATAGTTGGCTACTTTAGTTTAGTTACTTTCATTTTTGTTACGTGACATGCTTCATTTTCTATACGTCTATGTGAACATTTTTATTCTAACTCATTAGCATGTAACAACGTCATGAAGATTGTTGGGACGAGACTCTATGCAACAGTTGATTTAGATAAGGCAAGGGTTGGACGGACCAGAATGATAGGAAATCAGCCCTCCAACCCTAAGTGGAAGGAGACCTTTGAAATATATTGTGCCCATCAGATCTCAAACATTATATTCACTGTCAAAGATGATAATCCAATTGGGGCGACTCTAATTGGAAGAGCTTATGTCCCCGCGGAGCAAGTCATCAAGGGCCCCGTAATTAACAGATGGGTTGAGATAGTAGATGAAGACCATCATCCTATAGCTGGCGGCTCTAAAATTTGTGTCACCGTGAAATTCACTAGTGTCACCGAGAATACAGAACTCCAATGGTCTCAGGGAATAAGGAAGCCATTTTATGGAGTTCCTCGCACGTTTTTCAATCAAAGACAAGGTTGTAGTGTTACTTTATACCAAGATGCCCATGTCCCAGATAACACTTTGCCGTGGATCCCATTGTCTGGAGGAAAATATTATGATTATGGGAAATGCTGGGAGGATATTTACAATGCCATTGTGGATGCTAAGCACTTGATTTACATTACTGGATGGTCTGTGTATACTGAAATAACCTTAGTTAGGGATCCAAGCAGGTCAAGAATCACCCTTGGGGAGCTGCTCAAGATGAAAGCCAGTGAAGGTGTTAAAGTTCATGTGCTTGTTTGGGATGACAGAACTTCTGTTCCAGAGCTGAAGAAAGATGGCTTGATGGCAACCCATGATCAGAAAACTGTAGATTACTTTAGAAACACAGATGTGCATTGTGTTTTATGTCCACGTTACCCGGATGATGGAAGAAGCATAATTCAAGGTTTGCAAATCTCAACCATGTTCACTCACCATCAGAAGACTCTAGTTGTTGACAGCCAATTTGAAGGATCTCAGAAGCGAAGGGTGATAAGTTTCATAGGTGGGATTGATCTGTGTGATGGGAGATATGATACACAGGAACATCCTCTATTCTCAACTCTGAATACAGTCCATCATGATGATTTCCATCAGCCAAACTTCCCAGGAGCTTCTATTAAGAAAGGTGGTCCAAGAGAGCCATGGCATGACATTCACTGCAAGCTTGAAGGACCAGTTGCATGGGATGTCTTGTACAATTTTGAGCAAAGGTGGGACAAGCAAGTTGGGGAGAAATCCCGATTCTCATTTGACCAACTTGATGAAATTCTGGTCCACCCATATGATGTAACGAGATCAGAAGAAGATAGGGACACGTGGAGTGTTCAGTTGTTCAGGTCTATTGATGGCGGTGCCGTTTATGGGTTCCCCCTAGCCCCAGATGATGCTGCTAAATTAGGCCTTGTTAGTGGGAAAGATAACATCATTGACAGAAGTATTCAGGATGCTTATATAAATGCAATTAGGCGTGCAAAGAATTTCATCTACATTGAAAATCAGTATTTCCTAGGGAGTTCATATGGTTGGCAAGCATATGATATAAAAGTTGAGGATATAGGGGCTTTGCATCTTATACCGAAGGAGCTGTCATTGAAGATTGTTAGCAAGATTGAGGCTGGACAGAGGTTTGTTGTGTACGTAGTGATCCCAATGTGGCCAGAAGGTATACCTGAAAGTGCTTCAGTTCAGGCAATATTAGATTGGCAAAGGAGGACCATGGAGATGATGTATTCTGACATTGCTAAGGCCATAAAGAAGAAGGGAATTACAGCACACCCTCGGGATTATCTGACATTTTTTTGCCTTGGCAAGAGGGAGGGTAAGAAAAAAGGAGAATATACTCCAACAGAGGAACCAGACCCTGACAGTGACTACAGAAGAGCACAAAATGCTAGGAGATTCATGATCTATGTTCATTCCAAGATGATGATAGGTAAGAGTAAGAGATCAATGATTCCTATAACTGATATGTCCTACAATTCTTGTCTAAACACAAGGGTAATACTGCAGTACCCCGAAGTGGTACCTATGGCCTAGCTAATGTGACATAAACTATGATTAATTCAATTAGGTTACACTATATAAGTATGGTAAACAATATGTAACTAAGGTAACCATACTTTATGTCACATCACTTATGGATATAGTTAGGGGTAGTATAGAATCCTCCTAAACAAAATTGTCCCTGCTGATTCTCTGTTTTATTTCATGCAAATTATGAATCTACATTGTCCCACATGTTGATTATAATTTGTTCAAACACAGATTAATTAGACTAACAATGGTGGCTTGCTTTGGTTACTGCAGTGGATGATGAATACATAATCATTGGTTCTGCCAACATCAACCAGAGATCAATGGATGGTGGAAGGGACACAGAGATTGCAATGGGTGCGTTCCAACCGCATCATCTGACATCCAGTGGCCCACAAAGACCAAGAGGTCACATATATGGGTTCCGGCGAGCATTGTGGTATGAGCATATTGGGGATCCTCTTTATGAGGTCTTTGACGAGCCAGAAAGTAAGGAGTGTGTGAACCTTGTGAATCGTCTTACTGAGAGCAACTGGGAATCATACTCGAAGGATACATTTGATGAAAATGCAGCATATCCCCACCTCTTGCGCTACCCTGTAGAAGTAGCCATCGATGGAACTATAACAACACTGCCAGGGTTTGAATTTTTTCCTGACACCAAGGCTCCTATTCTTGGCTCAAAATATGATTACCTTCCTCCAATCCTCACCACCTAGCTGGCGCTGGCACCCTGCTTATCAGTGTAACTAACACATACCCCCCCCCCCTCCCCCATCTATAATTCAACAGAACTTTAAGGCTACTATATATATATATCAGCTTGAAATTGTGTTCTTTTTTACATGTGAATTCTTGTATATACTATTAATCAGGATGGACCATGCCCTGGGAGATCTACTAATGTTATATCTTCAAAATAATTCCTCTTCACATTATCTTAATTATTGAAAATAAAATAAATAAACAAAAACATTTAATATATTAAAAAATAAAATAAAAATTAATATCTTATGAATTTAAAAAAATTAATATTTCTCTTTAAATAATTAGAAAGACTATTAAACTAATTCATTTTATGAGAATATATAATCATTGCACAGGATCTACATTATAATCATAATCATGTAAGAGAAACTCTTAAAAAGGCATTGCATATTATAGACACTCAAATTTGTGTGAATCATGTTATAAATGCAATTACATTAGTCTTCTACGAAACATAAATAAAATAACAACCTAGCTACAATATATAGAACGGATTATTAGTGCTCTTATGCTTACCACGTTGCGTGTTATTAGCCCTCCACGTTGGATGACATCGAATATTCTGGATGAACAAACCGTTAACATAAAGAGGAAAACAAGAATCAGCATGTTAATATGAGTGGCGAGTTGTTTAAGTATATAATTTTATATTTGATCTTAAAATTTTTATATATAAAAATAATATCATTAAAAAAGTTTTATCCAAGTATTTAATTATATTTTAAAAAAATATTTTTTTATATATCGGATGAGATATTTAAAATGAAAGAAAAGACGATAAAAGATAACAAGCTTATGACACGCTCTTAGCTTCCTCATTCTTCATTCCCGAAACTGTGATTAAAAAAAGTCATCAAATTTATAGTTAAGAGTTTATATGTATATTTGTTGGCAATATATACAATTTTAACTTTGACTCAATGCTAATCCGAGTTTTTATCAAAAGTAGAGGATGCATACGTTAAATCAGATTGCCTCCGTTGTGCCTCTTTTATATATATTAGTATTTTGTATTCGTATTCGTATAATATATGAGATAATTAGAAAAAAAAATTAAAATAAATAATATATTTATATAATTTTAGTTAATTTTGATTTTAGGTTTTATAAAAAAAATTATATTTTTTTATATTATTTATTATATTTTTATTTTTTTATATTTTTTATCATTCATTTAATTTTTAGTCTATACTATTAAAGTATCAATTTTTATATGTTTTACTTATTTGAGTTTTTATTGCTATAAATTATCTTCATTAAAGTATTAATTCATATTTTTTTATAAAATATTAATTGTTATAATTTTCAAGATTTAATAGTATTAAATCCAATCTAAAAATATAAATCTTATCACAATTATGTTTTCATGTTACTGTTATTGTTTCTATCACATTGGTCTCCCATTTTTTTACAATTATTTTATCTCACTGTACAATCTTATAGCTTAATCAATATTTTTAATATAATTGAAAATTCTTTCTTAAAGTTATACTAAAATGATTTATAATGTAAAAATTATATTATCATTTATAGTCATTTTAGTGTATCGTTGGATTAAAAAATTTATAGATGAATACAAATGAAATTATATTGAGATTTTTCTCTTAACTTTTCACCCTTATTTTTAAAAAGTATACCAGATAAATTTTTAATGTAAAAAAATTATCTTCTTTTATAATTATTATTAAATACTATTAAATATTAAATATCTAGAGAAAAGTTTATTAATGATATTTTTATATTAAATTATATTACAAATTAAATCTTTAATTTTTCATTTCCGTTATCAAAGTTACATCAAACTAACCGCTAATGTAAAATTTTATATAAAAAAAAATCTTAGATTGATAGATATTTAAGTGACAATTGAAAAAATATATATCAGTCAAAAATTACAATATTGTTAAATAATACTCAATGCATTATAATTCTTCAACACTCTCTAACATATGCATTTAGTTCATATAATTTAAGTAAGCTAAATAAAAATAACACATAAATTAAATCAATCATTTGACATTTGATTTCTTATATTCTTTGACTTTTTAATTTATTTTCTTTGTAATTTATTTATGTTCTTTCTTTCTCTTTGTAATTTTTTTGTTTTGTTTTTTTATTTATTTTTGCTTTTTATGTATATATGACAATTTTTTTATACGTGT
Source organism: Ormosia emarginata (assembly GCA_029884605.1). Classification (NCBI taxonomy): domain Eukaryota; kingdom Viridiplantae; phylum Streptophyta; class Magnoliopsida; order Fabales; family Fabaceae; genus Ormosia; species Ormosia emarginata. The sequence continues at coordinate 67,675,404 of JAQQTP010000082.1, forward strand.
TATTATTTTCTTTTAAGTTGTTATATTAGATGATACATGGTAAAAAATTAGATAACGTATTTGTCACATATCAAAAGTTTAATACATTTATTAATTGATTTGAATGGAGTATGATAGAAGTTTAGGCCATGTATTTTCTTTTTATATATTAATTATAATTATTATTAATTATATTGATTAATTGATTATATTTATTATTTAATTATATTAATTGATTGATTATGTTGATATATATATGATAATTTTTTTTATATGTTAATATTTTTTTAAGTTGTTTTATCATATGACACAAGATAAAAAATTAAATAATATATTTATCATATATCAAAAATTTAATACATTTACTAATTGATTTGGATGATATATAACATAATTTTAAATCATGTATTTTTTTATATTATATTGATTGATTAATTGATTGACTCCTAACTCCTTTCTAGTGTGAAAATTAGCTTTGTCCATTCCAGTTTGAAAAATTGGCTTTGTCCGTTTAAATTTGAAAGATTGGTTCTTTCCGTTCCAACTTGACTTTACACAATTTGGCTTTGTCCCAAGTATAGTTTGGTTTCATTTTGTCCCTTCTACCAGTGTGCGCCCTTACAATGGCACCCCATCCGATGTGTTTTTCCAAAATTTTAAAATTATCTTTTTATATTATTTTTAATTTATTTTTTTATATTTAATTGTAATAAATTAAAGTTAAATGAGGAGTGGTAGAATATCTTTAAAATATCTTAGTTGATTTTTATAATATATTATAGAATTAATTAGTCATTTAATTGAAAAAGTAATATTTGAAGTTATTTTTTGATTTTATAATATTTTATGATTTGTTTTATTATTAATTAAACTTAATAATTTGATATTAATATAAATAGTACTATTGAGTTAATAATTTGTATCACATTATTCCTGTTAATATAATACAACATGCATGATTATAATTAGGGATAAATTCATTAGACATTAAGGATTTTTTTTTTTTAAATGCTTAGAAGTTAGAACTCTTTCTAACTTTGAGCTTTGTGAAACTAGACTCTACAACATTTAACTATACTTATTATATTTCTTTATTTTTCAAATAAATAGTTAATATTATTTTTATATTAAGAGTGGTTTCTTTTATAATTTATTCTTTAAGTACGAATGTTTTATTGATTATTAAAAACAATTCAATTTGAATATATTGTCATGTAAAAAAAATTATATTGTCATTCAATTATATATTACTATGTCATTAAAAATATTTGGTTCTCATAATAATTATATTAAAAATCACATATATGATGATATATAAATTGTTGTTGATGTAAAAAATTTTATATTGATAGTGCATCAAAATCAAACTTTATTAAAAAATAGAAACATTTTAAAATTTAATTTAATTGTTAAAATTATTAAAGACCAAAAGTTAAAGAGGATATTATACATGTTTAATTGTTTTTGTCAAAGACAAAATTCTATTGAAACCCATTGACAAGCACTAAGGAAAATAAATACAAAAGTTATAAGATTTTGACAATAAATCAAGGATAAAGGTGAATGAGGAAGACCAAGTCAAGGATAAAAAAATAGCACTTGGGAATTATTGCCATTGCTAACGAATGGAAAATTTGGGTCTTCCAATACAAACAGCATACCTTGGCAAAACGGGCTCCTAGTCGTAACAAGGTGCGCCACTCCTTGAAGTTGAAGGCAGCTGGTTCTAGGAATCTAGGCCTAGCTTATATTCTTCAGATACGCATCTCTCTCTTCAGGGTCTTTGTACAAAGTTCAAACAAAATATTCATCACATTGTTGACTTCTTAGTTCTTAAAAATTGAAATAGAAATAGGATATCCAATGGTAACTTGGGCCGCTTTAGTAGAAGAATAATGCTATTTCTTGCTAATTCATTCCCACAAAAATGTTACGAAAAGTTAACAATTAATCAGGTGAGATTTATTAATACAAATGTAGAGAGAAAAAGTTACTATTTTATTAAAATGCAAATTCAATGTTCTTAGTTTTATGATTTTGTGTGCGTTTTACGAATCATACTTAGTGTGATTTAGCATTTTCCTTAGTAGAATACCTCTTCCTTGAAAGCTAAGGGGGGGAATTGATTCGAACTTGTGTTTTCCACATACACATCCCTTACTTGAGAGTTGAGACAAAATATGTATCCGATTCTCTCTCTCTATGCCCATCTCCAGTCTCCACATATAAATGTACCAATTCAAACCAAGGTCTTAATCATAAGAGCACTACCATCATCATCATTTTACCCTCCTTAACCTCCATTTCCATGTATGCACATTTACTAAATGAAAATTTCCCTTTTGCCATTGATTCTAGTCATTCCATAATAATCTGCTACATGTGTTGTGGAAACTGAAAACTATATATTTTTCAATCCCTCATCCTCTCTTGGCTTATATATAACACTTTTCTTCGCAGCGCACGAGAGGGAGAAACACAGTGTAAACGTGATGCTGCATTTGCTGCACGGGAGGCTTGATGTGACTATATATGACGTCGATACGCTACAAACTCCTACTGATCGATGCAATTTCAATCTCTGCAGCAAGGTGCCTTAATCGAAAAACTGTCTCACCTGTTCTAATCTTTAATCATTATCATTAAGAACTAATAACTACGAGAAAAGTTCCAGGCACTTACCTCCTCCATTGATTGCTTTGTGTATTTCAATTTGAAGAATGGACATGAGTCATAAAAGAAAAAATAAATAAATTCAACTGATAGTATGTTGGTATATATACAAAAATTCAACTTATTTCTTATTTGATTTTAAGTAGATGGATTAAAAGCTTCTCTAGTCATAAATTTTGTCTTGTAAACGTCCATAATTGTATGATATTTATTACAATCCTTTTCTGAAGAATTTGTCATCATATATCTCTCAATTATCTGAACCGCACTATTAATTATTTTTTTTCTATAGAATCTTATCTGAACTCTTCTTGTTGTGTGTTTCTGCTCATTTCCTGGTTTCAAATTTTGTAAACAAGGGTACAAGTGGAAGCTTGGGGAAGAAATTTCTTGCCCAACTCAAGAGTTGTTTGCGGTGCCAATGCCAACCCGAGGTATCTTAATTCTTGAGCTTCAAGCTATTTGACATTTTATTTTTTGAGAAATTTTTTGTATAAATTTAGAATATTAAGTTGAATGTATTAAATTAATCAATATTTAATATTTTTATAAATTTTTGTATCATATAATTAAAAATATAAAAATTTATAAAAATATTAAATACAAATTAATTTAGTATCCTTAAGTATTTTAAATTTAAACAATTTTTTTTAAGGCTTTTACAGTGCTCTTTCTAGGTACAAGGTGCAAAGGTGCGCCTGTGACTTTACCCGATATCACAAATTTTAATATTTTATATTGAAGTCCATTAAGAGTATTTTTAGTTTAGTTCTTTTTCTCTTCTTAATTTTTTTTTATAAATATATTTTTGTTCATCTAAATATATTAATTTTTAATTTTAATTCTTAATTTTTTTATAATAATTTATGTTTCTATAATTTTAAAAATAAATAAAATAAGTTTTTATTTTCATTTAAAAAATAAATAAGATTAACTTAATTTAATCTTCTCGTATTAAATTTTTTCTTAACACTTTAAATAAGAGAAAGTTTAATATACAAAAATTAAATTAAATCAGATTCACTCATTTTTAAAATAATAAAAAATAATTCTTAATTAAAATTATTTAAAGATTAAAAGTAAAAATTAATATATTTAGAGAGAAAAAATATTTTAACCTTTTTCTTTTCTTTTCTTTCCTATTCTTGCGCTGCATTTTCTCTTTTCCATCCACAGCCACCCTCTGTTCCAACATCACCATTAAAATCACCTTCCCTGATTTACACCCTCTGGTGGCACACCCACCATCTGGGCAAAGTTTGACCCACTCCGTGTCTCCACTGACCATCAGACATTGAAATTTCACAAACTCCATTGTTTGAGTAACTCCATCACAGCTAGTTGCTCTATAGTTGTGTTGTATAGTAGTGTGAAGTGTGAACTAACTCCACACGAAGTTGCTGGTTCGTTGTACTCTATTATTCAACCATTTTTGCGTGGAAGAAGTCCTTGTATTGGAGTTCGATTGTGGTATTCTGTTATCGGCCTCTTTTCCACCTTCATGAGTTCAATCATTTGGATCGGATTTGTGTAGATTGGGGTATTCTGTGTAGTTGGCTTGATTCATTTGGCCGGAGTTCGATGGTGTTACTCTGTGTAGATGTACTTAGAGGGCACATTTCGCAATATGAATTTTAGAATCAATATGAATTTTAGAATACTATCTAATGAACAAGTTGCAGGTCAACAATGCTTGTCATTAATCTATTTTCCCTAAATCCTACGGCTCGAAACGCATGGAGCAAACCGGTTTTCCCTATTAATCAAGGAGCAGCTTAAATGTTGCCTTTATTTTATTGGATTTAATTTAAAGATAAAATTTAAGTAAATTTCTTTAAGCATTTGTTTTGTTATTTTTTAATAAAAGTATAATATATGTTTAATTTGAATTATTTTATTATTTTTTTAAATTTTTTTTTATGAATTATTAAAAAATTTACATATATTATGTTTTTATTAAAAAATAATATCACAGAGACTTAAAAAATTTTATTTAAGTTTTTTATTTGATTTAAATATATTATTAGTGTAAAAAAGTTTACACAATCATTCAATGCATTGATACGTTATAAAAAATATTTGGCTTTAATAATAATTTTTTTAAAAATTATATATGTAATAATGTATGATTGATTGATTAAAACACTTTAAACTATAAATAGATTAAAATTAAACTCTATTTTATTTTTTTATTGACCAGTTTAGTTTAGAGTAATGATATTTGTACATAATTTTTTTTACATCATTCTTATATTATTATTTTTTAAGCAATAAAATAAAAAAAATTCACATTCTAACATTGTTTTTCTATCTTTTATTTTTCAAGTAAAATGTAATATTACTGTAAAAAAAAAAGTGCAAATATCCATTTTCTTACTTTTATGTAGTATAAGCAACATATATACTTTACTTCATTTTCTCTATGTACATGTGAAATTTCCTTCATAGTTCTGATTCTTAGCATGTAAAAACATTACGCAGATTATTGGGATGGGTCTCTATGCAACGGTTGATTTAGATAAGGCAAGGGTTGGTCGGACTAGAATAGTAGAAGATCAACCCTCCAACCCCAGTTGGAACGAGACCTTTCACATATACTGTGCCCATTTGATCTCCCATATCATATTCACTGTCAAACAAGATAACCCTATTGGAGCAACTCTAATTGGAAGAGCATATGTACCTGTTGAGCTAGTTATGAAAGGCAACACAGTGGATACATGGGCCGAGATATTAGATGAGAACAGTAATCCTATACCAGGTGACTCTAAAATTCATGTTAAGATGCAATTCTTTGGTGTTAAGAATGACAGAAACTGGTCTCAAGGAATAAGGAGTCCACAGTTCCAAGGAGTTCCCCACACCTTCTTCAATCAAAAAAGTGGTTGCAAAGTTACTTTGTACCAAGATGCTCATGTCCCAGATGGTTCTCTGCCGTGGATCCCATTGTCTGGAGGAAAACATTATGAACCTGGGAGATGTTGGGAGGATATTTACAATGCCATTTTGGACGCTAGGCACTTGATTTACATCACTGGATGGTCTGTGTATACTGAAATAACCTTAGTTAGAGACCCAAGGAGGTCAACAATCACCCTTGGGGAGCTGCTCAAGAAGAAAGCCAATGAAGGTGTTAATGTTCTTATGCTTGTTTGGGATGACAGAACTTCTGTTCTAGAGCGGAAGAAAGGTGGCTTGATGGCAACCCATGATCAAGAAACTGAACAATACTTTAGAAACACAAATGTGCATTGTTTTTTGAGCCCACGTAACCCGGATGATGGGAGAAGTGTAGTTCAGGATTTTGAGATTTCAACAATGTTCACTCATCACCAAAAGACTTTAGTTGTTGACAGCCAAGTTGCTGGTGCTGGTGAACCATGGCCTAAGCGAACCATTGTAAGTTTCGTAGGTGGGATTGATCTCTGTGATGGGAGATATGATACTCAGGAACATCCTCTCTTTTCAACTCTGAATACAGTCCATCATGATGATTTCCATCAGCCATGTTTTCCAGGAGCTTCCATTAAGAAAGGTGGTCCAAGAGAGCCATGGCATGACATTCACTGCAAGCTTGAAGGACCAGTTGCCTGGGATGTCTTGTACAACTTCCAGCAAAGGTGGGAGAAGCAGCTTGGGAAGCAGTTCCTACTCCCTTCCACCAGGCTTGATGAAATTCTTGTCCCTCAATCCACTGTAGCAACAACAGATGAAAGCGAGTCTTGGAATGTTCAGTTGTTCAGATCCATTGATGGTGGTGCTGCTTCTGGCTTCCCCCAAAACCCAGAGGAAGCAGCTGAAAAAGGTCTTGTTAGTGGGAAAGATAACATCATCGACCGAAGCATTCAGGATGCTTACATAAATGCTATTCGGCGTGCGAAGAATTTCATCTACATTGAAAATCAGTATTTCCTGGGGAGTTCATATGGTTGGAAAGCATCTGATATAAAAGTTGAGGATATTGGTGCTTTGCATCTTATACCAAAGGAGCTGTCATTGAAGATTGTTAGCAAGATTGAAGCAGGAGAGAGGTTTTCTGTCTACATTGTCATCCCAATGTGGCCAGAAGGTGTACCTGAGAGTGCTTCAGTTCAAGCAATATTGGACTGGCAAAGGAGGACAATGGAGATGATGTATGCTGATATTGCTGAAGCCATTCGGAGAAAGGGAATTAGAGCCCATCCTAGGGACTACTTGACATTTTTCTGCCTTGGAAACCGTGAGGGTAAGAAAGACTTGGAATATACTCCTACAGAGGCACCAGAGCCTGACAGTGATTATAGTAGAGCACAAAAGGCCCGGAGATTCATGATCTATGTTCATGCCAAGATGATGATAGGTAAGGGATCCAAGACTCTAGCTTTATTTATTTGTTCACAAAAGTTGTCTAAGGTTTTCTACGGTTACATTTTGTGGCACTATGAGATTCTTCATGCTTCCTCTTTGGTTATGTTCTTTTCATATTTGGTTAACAACTAACTAATTATGGTGACTTTTGCTTCCTTTCAGTTGATGATGAATACATTATCATTGGTTCTGCCAACATAAACCAGAGATCAATGGATGGTGCAAGGGACAGTGAGATTGCAATGGGTGCATTCCAACCGCGTCATCTAACATCCAATAGGCCACCCAGAGGTCAGATATATGGATTCCGAAGGGCATTATGGTATGAGCACCTTGGGAATCCTGATGATTCAAGCGTCTTCGACAATCCAGAAAGTTTGGAGTGCATCAAGTTTGTGAACTATCTTGCTGAGACCAACTGGGACACATACTCAAGGGTAACATTTGATGAACATGGACCATTTCACCACCTCATGCGCTTCCCCATAGAAGTAAACAACAATGGAGCCGTAACAACCTTTCCATGGTTTGAATATTTTCCTGACACCAAAGCTCGGATTCTGGGTTCCAAATCAGATTACCTTCCTCCAATTCTCACCACCTAGCTAGTGTCGTGCTTATCTGAGTAACTACCCCAACTTACCATGAGATAATGTTTAAGAAGTAAAACCATGTAATTACTTGTTGGTAGGAGGGTGGGGAGAAAATTAAATGTATATTCACATAAATAATTATCTTCATTTAATAAAAATGAAATGTCTTGTTTTTAAGTAAGAATCTTTGTCCATATATATAAATAAATCAATAAAATCTTTGACCATATTTGCAACCTGGAAGCTCAACCAAGTCTTTCTAGTTTGCGCCAATACCAATTTTTTTCACTACATGGTGTTCCTGGTAGTTTGTTTGTTTTTTTTTTCCTTATTGGATTTACTTGCACACATCAGTCAAAAGCAGGTGATGTGTCCTCGAGATTAAGAAATTCACAAGTATAAATAGTTATTTTATCTTTTTCAAATAAATAATAAATATAATTCTTATATTTTTATTAAAAATAGTGTATATATTTTTTTTATATTTTTTTAATATTATTTATTATATATTTTTTTATTTAATTTCTTTCACTTAATTAAGACTCTTAAAAAGAATATTAATAATTCTTACATCCTTAAAAAAATTTAAGATGATCATTTTCTTAATAAATAATATATCATAATCAAGTTGTTCTCGACCAACGCAGCAAGAGATAAGTCTTTTATAATAGCGTGCTCCAGCTATGTTTTATGAAAATGACAATGAACTGAAAAGTAAAATGCAATTATCCTCCAACTAATAAAAAGATTTTTTTTTAAAAAAAAGTAGTTGGGGTACCCAGCTCTTATTTCCAATTTGATGGCACAAAATTTGATTGAACTTATCCTAGCATCTGAAATCAAAGTGGGCACAAACCCTTTGGTTGGAAAATGGAAATACAACCAAAAGCCGAACCTTTTATTTTTTTCACCACGTTTTGAGGGCAAGTGACTGAAAAGGTTTCCCTTATAATATACCCAAACAAGCAGAATTTGAGGTTTCCTTACTGAACTAGTTGATTCTGTCCGAATATATTTTTTCTTCTCGGGAACCAAAATGCTAGAAAATTCCTTGCATTTTGTCCCCATTAGGCTTTATTAGTAAATTCTGAGAAGTTCTCTACTTTTTGTTTTTTGTTTGTTTTTTAATTGTGCATGCAGGGTGGGTATTGAATTATCTGCTTCCTGGATTTAGAATTTTAGGTGACAGATCTCTGCTTTGACTTCAGTAAATGCATCTCTGTAGATATGTTCCACCTTGGCTCTGTCAAATTCTCGCCTGCATGGGGTGAGTTCTTTGTTGCTTCTCTTTGTTTGGTCCCAGAGGGAAAAAAAAAAAAGAAAGATTGAATTTTTCATGTCAATATTACTTATATGGTTCTACCCAATTTGACTTAACCAGAAAGGAAATCACTTTAATAGATTTTTTTAAAATTTAATTTTAGTTTACTCAGATTTCCGAGTGAGTTTTGGGCTTTTCTCTAGTAAGAAGTTAATGGAAGAAAACGAACTCAGGAATTGGGTAATGGGAGATCCAAAATCAGTGGCCTCAAAGGAGAGCAAAGAACTCGTTACCTTACTTTAAGGTGATGAGGTGTTGCTGATTTTGTAGTTCTGGAATTTCAGGAAATTAGAAATTTGATATTTTTTTATATTGCTTTGCCTCTTCTGGGTAAGTTAAGGTCTTTCTCTGTAGTTTATAGTACTTTTTTAATCATATTTGGGAATCTTTGCTTGTACTTACTTGCTTTCTAAGCAAGCATTAGATCTGGTGAACAGGGTAACCTGATGGGGCTTTATCGTTTGCCATTCTTTCCTTGGATTCCTCAGAAGCTAGTACAAAGATACATAGAATTTTACTGCTCCTATAGGATTTCATAGGAGCTATGTATTCTAGGTGTTGCTTGTTAACTCAATTGGGAAGATGCTCTGGGAAGAAACCCTGCTGTTCATTTTTACTGTTTTGTGGTGCTTGCTTTCGCTTTCTTGTCCTTTCTGCCATGGAAAAGTTTAAGCCCAAATGCAGGGGGCTTTTCAGTGTAAGGAGGAATTATTTCAAACTGAATTTAATTTCAGGAAATTTATTGTTACACAAACTGCAGACATCTTCTGTCCATTTTATAAGCGGTATCTTTCTGTTAAATATCATGGATTTGATGGGAAAAATAGAAATAAAAGACAAAGAAGCTGTTTTTGATCATCTCTCAAGGGTTAAATGGTGGACCTGGTTTTGTAATTCTGGCTTCTTAAGCCTGGATACAACCTTTGTTGATTCTATCTAGCTATCAATATGCATTTTTTGTTGATTCCAATCTATAGCAGGTGCCTTTATCTTTTCTATATTGTGCTCCTGAGTCCATCAATGTTATTTGACATGAAAATGCTGGAGGGTAATGTTTTTTCTGTTTATCTATATTTGCAGGAAATAGCTGTCATTGATAGTTTATATTCTTTAACTAAAATCGAAAAAATGAACTTACTGGTTTAATCAAATAAGTCAGTTAATGAATAGTGGCCAACACAAATATCATAGAACTCCAAAATAATTAAGAGGTGAACATACCGAGAAAGTAGACTATTATAATTGGTACCTGCCGTTCTCTATCATCAATGTTTATCTTCTTTTAATTCAAGCTGGTAGACTAAATATAGTAAATAGTTGGTGTTAATCATGCTTGTGGTTGAACCTACTTTGTAACAGAACAGAGGTTGTATTGGATGCTTCACAAAGCCTCCAGTAATTATTTCAATGGACGAGGCATCTAAGGGACTAAGAACTCAAGGCCAAGCAGTGAATAAAGACAACAGATCAGAAGATTTCTGGAGCAGCAGCGCTTTTGAAATGGATCATAGTGCAGCTCAGTCCCAGAGAAGCGTCTCATCAATTGCCATATCAAACCATCCTTCTGATCCTCAAAGTAGTGCCAGCATTCAGATTGATCCTCCAGAATTTGTCAATCATGGCAAGTTTGCTGTTATATGTCAGTTTATCTATTATCTGCTAGCTCATTTGTTAGTCTCATACTTCATCAAAGGGTGCCTGTAATCTTGTATTTTTTTGGTAGCCATTTTCTCTGCTGTGGAAACAATCTTGCTCAAATTGTTAGTAGTTATACTGGACTTATATCTACTTTGCAACGTGTCAAGTATCTTAATATTTTCATGAAATTTTCAAATTGAACTCCTTGACCCTCGAGGGACGGTCACAATTCAACTGCCTTGTAAAAGCTTGAATGCCAGCCTTTTAATGCTGGTTCTGCAATGCTGCTGCCCTTTTATATTTTTGTTTTTCCTTTCATTCTCTTATTGACCAAAAGAGGAGAAAATGTCCCTCTCCCTCCAGGCAAATTGGTTACACAGCCACTGCATGTCTTATTGTCGTATTATGTTACACCTTACTTTCTGTATCTTTTCTTGTAAAATGAAATTTCTTTCATCTATGTAGTCGCTTTAATTACATGTAGTTGCTATTTATGGAACTTATAGTTAAAAACTAGTTTTCAGGATTTTCTTTGATCCACATAAATAATTTTATTTTCCTTTTGTAGGATATTTCATTATTGTATATTTTACATTTTCTTGCCTATCTACCAAACTGGTTGTTTTAATGACATCAAAGTCTGATGCATGCAGGTCTTCTTCTCTGGAACCAGATAAGGCAACAATGGGTTGGAAATAGAAGGCCTGAGAGTCAGACACAAGTTGGAGAACCCAGAATAAGGTAAATAAATATATAATAAGCTTTCTCCAGGAAGCCTTAAGTGTTGAGTTGTAAAATGAACATGTTGAGTTGTAAAATGAACATGTTACAGAAACAAATATAGTATTCCCTCACTGCAAGAAGCACCCATCTATGCTAAGTTGTTAACAATACTATTGCATGGTTTTTGCATTGATCTTTGTGCCCTTGTCTGAGCATTTTTGGGCTGTGCAGCCTGTGCTTATTCTCTCATTGATCAGGTGCAAGAGCGTTCTCAATAGAAGTAGGGAAATTGATGAAGAGGCGGGAGAGTTGGAATTGGTGTCTAGCTATAGCATTCAATTCAAAGTTACTTTTTAAAGATGTTTGTCAAGCTCTAATTCTAGAGTTTATGTTTCACAGTTGGAATGCCACCTACGAGAGTCTACTTGGGACCAACAAGCCTTTTCCCCAGCCCATTCCTCTGGGAGTAAGTTCTTGTATACTATCTTGGTTTTTTATCTGTTGATATTCTTGTATAAGGGAGCAAGTACATGCCTCTAACTGATTATAATATTATACGTGACAGGAAATGGTTGACTTTCTTGTTGATATTTGGGAGCTAGAAGGTCTGTATGACTGAGCTGGCAAAAAAGGCTTTTTTTCCCCCTTAGATTTTGCAGGATAGGGGAGGTGAGGGAGAATTTGTTCGTCCTCCTATTGGATAGTTGTAAATGGTGTAACTGTTACAAGTTATTTTTATTTTATCTTTCGGAGGTGGCCTTTCTACATGAAGCAGATTACACTTTAGTTTATGTTCTTGGACTGGTATTTGTTACCTCCCAAATTAAGATGTGATCCATCATCCACTGCTGCAATAAGAACTCTCTCAAATTTTGCCATTGCTGATGGTGATATTGAGTGAAGGAATTTCACAAAATTGTTCTGTTTTCTGCCTTACAGATGGCCAACCAACTGCCAGGATGGACCATATCATTAACATTATTACTTTGTATTCCATTCTTTAGTATAAGAGCTTCCTGCGCCTTAGCTGTTATGGTAATATGGCTCCCGTGTAAAAAAGTCCTGCCTATAGATTCTTTTTCTCTTTTGGGGAGGGTGTTCCATGAATTCAATAAAATGAAAAAAGAGAGTTTGGTTTGAAAAAAAAAAGTTGTTCCATATAAAAAGATGGAATTATTTAATTAAATATTAGTTATTCAAGCACTTTGTATTTTGGTTTCAATTTATATAATTAACTTGCTTAAAGGAAAACAGCTAAGGAAACTTGCAACGATAATTTTCTTTTTAAATTTTAATTAAGATGAAATTATTAAGCTTTAAAAATCTTGATAACAAACAAGGAAATGAGAAAAGGATTTAGAGTCATGAAAATAAAAGCTGCCATCAAGAACTGTGAACGCATGGCAGCTTTGCTACTTCGCCTCAATTGAAAACCATTATTTTGTATTAATTTTAAGTAATTTTATTTTTTTAAAAATACAATTTGACCCGACCCCAAAACCAGAATAAGGATACTGGCAAGTTCACGCACTTATTCTCTTGTTAGCTAAAGCCAAATGCCAAGAGAAGATGAATTTCCTGGTAAAGGACCCACCTTCTGCTTTGTCCGTCTAGTGTTTTATGCGTTTTGTTTTGGTTTGTCTCTTTAGTCGTGGTATTCATCGTCAGCCTTGTTCTGCTGATCATTTTCAATATACAAGAAGAAGCCTTATCTTATCCCACAAGGTGATTATTTTTAAGCACCGAAATAAAAATCGTTGTGGCGCAAATTATAGTTGGCTCAATAAGTAAAATTGAAAAGTACGGACAAAAAAATCTTCTGGTAATTTTTTCTTGATATGTCAATGCCACGTTGAAATGAGATAATTTTTCCTCCCGAAACTTCTTTTACTAAAAAAAAAAAATTGCTATAGACTTATAGCAAATATTTTAAAAATTGAATTAAAAATTAAAATAATGTGACTTTTAAACCATAATTTGATTAATTTAATCAATTCAATTTATAATTGAATTAAATATTATTTAAATAAAAAAATCATTAGTTTATAATCAAATCAATTTAGTTTGATTTTTAAAATTCTATATGTGTATCAATTTTGAGCGAAGAATTTCTGTGTGCGTTGATAGTGACTTGATGTCGCATGACGTTGAGATATAGGAGGGTTGTGTAAAGTAATTTATTGCTGTGTGACAGGCGTACAGCGGCAAGGAATGCTGATGTTGGTTCACATGCAGCAAGCCCCGAAGCACCTTTGCTTCGAGTCAAAGAAGATAACAGGGGAGTAAGACAAAATAAACAGTAGCAAGTGGGTGGCAAAGCACCGCAGAAGGAGAAATTATGTGAAAGTGAAAATTGCAGAAAGAATAGTTGTGGGAATGTGGCCTCCAGATTGGACCTAACCTAAACGCTGTTTTACCAAGTACTAAAGATAAGCATGTGTCACGATTTACACGTGTCTTGATGAAGATAATAAGGTGGTCAACATCATGTGGTAATGTTTGGGTCCAGTTAATTAAGAACAGGTTTAGACTCAAGAAATCCAACAAAACTCTATGTAAAATAAAACTTTAAAATTCCAACCTAGTATCATGTCTGCTTACTTAAGAAATGTATTCTATTCTATTTTTTGTAGAGTGCACTATCCAAAAAATAACAAATTTGTATTTAATAATATACGCGTAAATCAATATAAAAGTTATCAATAATCATTTTAGATAGTTAATTTTTATTTAATTAAACTAATGCAAAAAACTAATATCTTCATTATACAAATAAGTTATTAGTTTTATTTTCCTTAATTTACACTTAAAGGCACACGTTAATAAATATATGAATTTTAAAATTTAATTTAATTTATCTTGAAAATAATACTTTTATAAAATGCATTTATATTTTTGGTTGAATAAATAAGTGGTGTATTCATTATTTCTTAAATAATGTTTTAAAAGCATTGATTAATACATGACTTTTATTTTGCCTATTGATATGGATTACACAACAGAAAATAAAACCTTATTTTCCTATATCCCTTCCTTTCAAATAAAGGTAGGATTCAATCCCAATTTTTGTATTTTGTCCATTTTTATTTCTTGTTACCATGTACCCTTAGTGGTTTATATTTTTTATTTTCCATAATAATTCTCTCATGTTATACAAAAATTGAATAAATTGAACTGTTTAAAAAATTTAAATAACATCTAATTATTATCCAATAACAATTTGTAGTTTCTACCATTGAATATCACATAATCATGCTCCTTTCCGCCAGATAAAGGAAAAAAGGGGAAAAATAAAATGGTTGTGGGCCAATTCCAGAATTAATTAACATTGATACAGTGTTTGAAAGATAAGAAATGAGGGGATGAGAAAGGGAACCAGGAGAAGAAAGAATTTTTTTATTTGAGAGTTTATTAAAAGATATGAATAGAAAAGAAATTATAAAAAATTATATTTTTTTAAATAAAAAATTTTTGTTCTAAAAAATTGAAGTGGAATGAAAAAAATAAATTTAATAATTAAAAATAAATATATTATATTCTGTTTTATTTTATTATAAGTTAATTATTAAATAAAATAATAAAATTTTACTTTGTTCTCTTATTAATTTTTTAAAAAATAATAATAATAATAATTCCGTTCCATCCCGTTCAGTCAACGACAAAACATTCAATGAATGTGATAAGTTGTGGGTACAGGGTAGCCCCCCTTATGAGGTTCCACACCCTATTACTCATAATCAACTCGTAGCAACTTTTGAAAAAAGCATACGCCAACAACAACAATATTATCTAAGGGAACGAATGGTTTATCAACACTACAAATAGTCTATGGTTCTCATTAATCTATCCATCTATGTAATGCATGTTGCATTATTAATTTTCCTGTGGACAAGAAAGAAAGGCCTCTACAACAGATTGGTTTTGATACATTTCCTGTGAGTCTGACCCCAGCGCCATAGTCCCTATCCTCTGATCAGATGTCAGTTACCCTATCATCATATGGTTCATGTAGCCAACATTCTCAGCCATACTCTGCAAGCTATTTAATAGAAAATTAACCACTTTTTGAATATATAATGGTGACTCTAGCATTTTTTTTTTCGTTTGAACAATCTTTTTGTTTTCTACGTTACGTTATGAGTCGAAGTTTCACAAATCACTCATGTAGAGAGAACAATCGCGTTAAAACCTTGCCTGTATGTGATGAAAACAACTTGACGATTGGATTTGGCCTTAGTTTTCAAATTTGATTTCATTTTAACCCGCAATCTTCCATTCATATAGGCACATCAACTTTTGCACTTTGAATGGCCTAGAGCGATATGCCGTTTCTTCAAAACTCTTACACTTGCAGATTAATCACGAGAGAATCTCAAAAGCTATATATATATATATAGGGAGATCAGTTTATACCAGTATAAATTTTTTTTTATTTACACTCATTTTTAACTGTTAGATCTATTTTTATTTAATGATTGAGATTATTTCGTTAAAAGTAATCATTAGATGAAAATGAATCTAATAATTAAAAATGAATGTAAATTAAAAAGACTTATACCCAGTATAAATTGATCTTGCTTTATATATATATATATATATATATATATATATATATATATATATATAGTATAATAAGTTATTTGATACTGTAAGCAAATTACTTGCAAGTTAAAAGTTGATTACAAGATATACAACAAAACAAAAAAGTTGATTACAGGATGGAGCTTGCTGTGAACAATTAATCATGCTCTTAATTTAGGCGAGTTTTGTCGAACTATATCAAATCAAATTGGAAAGTGCTGGTTATAGAGGATAAAATTTATTACATTTCACATTTGTATACTTTTCTCGCATATAAAATATGTGACAAAATAAAATATAATAAATTATTATTAAATGATAAAATATATATATATATATAATATGATATTTATACAGAGATAAAATTACGTTATTTCGTGGATTACCTATGGTTTCCTCAAATTTTTGAAAAATTTTATATTTTACATGTCATTTTTTTAAATAAAAAGCTTTTTATGCTTGGTCTCCTCATTGATGATATTATTCTTTTTTGCTACTGTTAAATAAATGGTTTAATTTCGCTTCAATATATATATATATATATATATATATATATATATATATATTTAATTGCATATAAATATGATGGTGGGGAGCATGATGCTTCGTGCAAAAGCAATAATGATGCGTGATTTTGAACACAATATAGTATTTCAAGTTGGTGTTTTAATTAAATAATTCTTAACCTAAAAAGCAGTGAACAATAAAAATTAAGATTTGAATATATTTAACGGACGCATGGAGAATAAAAACAGTGCAGAGAAGCAGGTGATTATACGTTAGAAATAGTCAAATAGAGCAGGTACACAGTACACACTTCCAAAATTTGGATGAGTTGGCAGCGTCACGAAAAGATATTGAATCCTAGGTCTTAAGGTTACAATTTCTAGAACAAGAGATAGGGTTACGAGTTATCACTATATATTAACCCAAGTGGACGACAAGCTTCAAGGAAAAGGGAGAAGGGGATCTCTTTCTCTGTTTATATTATGTTATTATTAACCCAAGTGCAATGCATGTTTTGGGGGTGAGAGAAAGCAAGATTGACCATTAAAGAGAAGGCTCTGTCAGGGTCAAAATGGTCAGCTGGATGGTGAAGGACTCATTCAAACAAAGGGTGGTGGTGACTGGTGATCTTTAACCCAAAGCAATGAACCTGGAAATGAAAAGAAAAAGAATACGTGTGAATCTTTTAAAGAACAATCAATACTTACATTACATCCCCTCTCTACAGATAAGACCCAATTCCACGTTCCTCATACACAGCTATACCTTATATCAGGAAAAACAGATTAAGTAAATTCGATATGTGTCAAAAAATTTATATATTAAACTAATAAAAAAAGTATTTTCTACTATTTTGGTTTACAATTCGAGGGAAAAATCGAGTTATGTATATTATTTTTCACATATTTTACATCATTATTCATTATCAGATTTCTAGAATTATATTAATATATTCTTACATAAATACATATGCCATTTTCTGTCTTTAAAATTGTGTAATTTTTTATTAAAATTGTATATGTTGTATTTTTAGATTATAGGTTTAAATTATGAAAAGCAGAGCCATATATAGTATACAAGCTATACATCAACTCTACTATAGCAAGTGGATACTTTTAATTAGCGGAGATGTTTAAAATACTTCTATTGAAAATTTGAGCATCAAATGTTTTAATGTAAATGACTTGTTATCATAAGTTTTTACCTTTGATTTTTTTTTCTTCTCCAACTCTTTCTCTTCTTTTTTTTTGTTGGTGATATGAAACAATTCTGACGAAAGGGAGAAGATACTTGCCTGTCAGCAACCGTGCCCTCCAACTCAAATCGACTCCAGCAATCGTGGGTCATTTTCGTCTAACACCATTGTACACCGTCATGCCTCCACTTTCACCACGTCGTCTGACCAGCAGCCAAGCCTGAACCCGCGGCTCACCCGCATGACCCGCGACCCAGATCTCATCGTTGTTCCCAGATCTCTGTCAGCCCCAAGTCCTCGCACAACCCAGATCTGTCGCTTGCGCACCTCACACCGCTGCCGTCCAACCGCACACCACTATAAGCCCATCGCACCCAGTCACCATTGTCGAACTAGAGCCCGGATCTGTCATTGAAGGGCGAGTTTGCATAGCTAAAAAAAAAATTTGGAGCTCCGACGAGTCCATCTTTCGAGGAACCAAACCATCGCCATCGCCACGAGGCCCACCCCAGCCTCGTCTCTGACACCCTCCACAAGTCCACCATCAAAGCCGTCGACATCCTCGCCGCCATGGCAGTCTAGTGGTGGACGTTCGTCGGATCTGAGCGAGGGCCACGCGTGGCGCGGTGGCTGGGTAGTGGCGCGGCTACTCAGGCATCCGGTGACGACGAGCCAGTGCCGAAGCTTGCAACAGAGGCGCGATGAAATGGCTGTGCACGACTACTGATTTTTGGTTTCTAATTGTTGCAGGTGAGGTAAGGGTGTGGTTTTGGTTCTCTGTTTTGGGTGAGATTGAAGATGGCAGGGGTGTTAGTTTGGTTTCATGGTGGTTGCCATTTGGAGGAGGGACGATGGGGGTGATGGTGTTTGGTTGGTAGTGGTTACTGTTTGGTTAGTGGTGGTTGCAGAGATGACGGGAAATGGGGAGAAAGAAAGGAGAGAGGAAGAGAAAGATAAGAAAAAAAAAAGTTTACAAGGTTACAAGTAAAGTCTAAGAACCATTGATACAAAATCAA
This sequence comes from Ormosia emarginata, assembly GCA_029884605.1. Classification (NCBI taxonomy): domain Eukaryota; kingdom Viridiplantae; phylum Streptophyta; class Magnoliopsida; order Fabales; family Fabaceae; genus Ormosia; species Ormosia emarginata. The sequence goes on from JAQQTP010000082.1 coordinate 67,693,977, forward strand.
CTCATTTTTCTACCAAATCAATGGTAAAAAAATGTGGAGCATTCATGCTCAAATACTCAATAGGAGTATTATAAATGTTTCCCTAATTAGCAGCCTAGCTAAATTGTTCTGGCTTTGGCTTTGTGCCACTTTACTGATCTTCCTGTCATCATACATACACGTAATTAACTTCTATTTTATTGAGCTAAAAAGGCATACGTCCCGTTTATCCATGAAAATATGTACTATATACATGTTGATGTATTTGAAATCTGAATCTAAATAAAAGAAAGAAATAAATTTGAGAAAAATAAATTATGGAAGAGGTTCAGAATTATATATCAAAAGAGTATGTTACTTTCATGACTCGCTCGAAAAAGGATAGGGAATAAGGATCGTTGGTAACTTGGTCTCCTAAGGACCTACGAGCTACCATTACAATGTAGCTTTCAATTTCTTTCAAATTTAAAAAGTTATTGGACTGTCTTGACTTAATTAACATTTGATTTTAAGTTAAGCTTATTTTTATAAGATTCGATTGGCTTATACTGAAATGGGTAATGACTTGACAAACAGACATAATGGTCTTGTGCCATAATGACCAGACATAACATCTCGCGTCATAATAATAAGACATAACGACTTTGTGTCATAATGACTATACATAATGTCTTTGCGTCATAATGACCAGATATAACGTTCAGAATCCTAAATGACCTGAACGAAAGGTATCTGAAGAGTTAATCTTCTAAATTTTTATATAAACCGGCCTGATAACCTACGCCAGGTATGTTTATTCTTTTCCACTCTCACATGTACTACTGTCTCGGCTCGGAGACTGGTCAGACGTAGTATCTTGGCGGAACTCCACCCCCATCTCCAACCATCTGCTAGACGATTGATCTGGGACTCTCTGGTAACTACCCCTCGGGTAGAGGACAGAATATTTGACGCCGTCTGTGGGGAGAAGTAAAACTCTCCCACCTCACAGGCATACCACAAGTCACGTTCCCATCATTGTTACATACATCTCTTTGACGATGTTATCATGACCAGTTCAACTAGAATTTTTTCTTCGGCAATTCTCATGGTCATAATTGGTTCGTCTCCGTCCATGTAACACCACTGGCACTGGATATACTATGAGAACATCTGGTTTGTGTCCCTCACTTTCCTTTATTCACCCTCAACATCTCTACCCTTATACATGCTTTGCCTTATGTCGCATAAAATCTAAGACCACCGTATGAAGAAGAATCCAAGGAATTATTGGATACATTTATTCACTCCTTATTAATTACCATTTCTTATTACTCTTTATATAAAAACGCATGGCCTTAATTTCTATTAAACTATGACATGAATTAGCATTATTACTTAACATATGTAACATCTACTAACTAGGTATTTATTTTCATTAATGCCCTGAATTGACATGACATATCTTTTAAATTAGAATTAATTTCCTGTAGTGTTGCAATTAAATTTCTCTAATTGTTAACCCTTCCTATTGACATGAAATGAAGTTTTTCTTATGGACGTAACTTATTTTGTTAGATGTTAATTCTCTCTGCTTGGTTTCTCTTGTTTTCATAACATTCTAAGCAAAAAAAAAAAGGTCTTGTAGTTGTCTGCTACCATTACCCAACTACAACATCATGTGCATGACATGTGCGAGGATCTTGACACAAATCTTGTGCAAGACATGACCTCAAGTTTTCTGCAAATTCTTAGGACAATCTATGAAGCAAATCCACAAGGTCTACACATGACAAATATCACTATGCTAATTCACACACGGTATCTAAGGGAAGTCAGTCAAGCCATTAATGTGTCTGTTTCAATTGCCATTTTAATCACATATATTGCTTGGCTTTGATGCTAATTTTTTAAAACTCTGTGATGTTAATTTATTGGCATGACATCAGTTTAACAATAAATACCTTGTAATTAACAACCATTTATTTGACATTTATTCTCATTTATATGAATACAATTAATGACCACTAATATTATTGGCATAACTTAATTGTTGTCAATGCATTGGATTAACTACCATTCAATTTGAAATTTGAATATCACTCAGAATATGCCACCAAAACTCATAAATGTAGATTGCCATTTGCTTGACATTAATTGGTACCATTTCTTCATCGATTTAATTGCATAACATACAATATATTGACATCTTTTATCACTCATACAATTTATTGTCATCTTTTATAATTCATTTGCCATTATTTCCAACTCATTCATTCCTATTTAGTGAAAGGTTTTAAAATTTAAAGGAGGGGGATAATTTACTTGACAGCCATATATATTACATGGTGATTATTGGCATTATCCCGGAGATAACTACTTCAAAAGGACATTAATTCTATAACTCATAAAGCCATAAGGAATTGGTTATTATGATTGCAAGAGGGGTGTTAGCAACATCAAATGATTGTTTTCAGCTCAAAGCCAAGATTTGAAGTTTCTAAGTTCATAGTTCTGAGTTGTAAAACTGTCGAGCTCTTCTTTAACAAAGTGAGGATCATGAAGTTTTCTGACATATAAAATCTAGAAGGCTTAAAATAAAGATGAGCAATCTTAATACATCTCAACACAACCAACCTTACCGAGGTATAGAAACTTATTTTTATTTATTTCAATTACTTATTATTATCAAAATTATTCACATGACAGGATCAAGACAAGCTAGATTAAACTCCCAACAAGTTCTTGAAAAATTCCAAACGAAAACCCTAAAAACTCGAGATGATAAAAAACCCTTTAAAATTCCAAGTGAAGGTCCTAAAAACTCGGGTCAAATCGGCCCAGAGCCGATGAATAGCCCAGAGCCAAGTAACCAGCTGATGGAATGTAACTAGCTGATGCCAACACAAAGCTGATGAATGGTCTCGAGCCAAGTAACCGATCAATGAAATGTAATCGGCTGATGCCAGCACAAAGATAATGAATGGCCCGAGCCAAGTAATCGGTTGATGCCAGCACAAAGCCGATGAATGACCCTGAGCCAAGTAATTGGCCGATGAAATGTAATCAGCCGATGCCAGCACAAAGCTGATGAATGGCCCTGAGCCAAGTAACCGGTTGATGCCATATAACCAGCTGATGCCAACAGAAAGCAGATGAATGTAACTGGTCTTCAGCCGATACCAGTACAAAGCTGATGAAAGTAATCGGCCAAAGCTAATGCTAGCCCAGAGGTCGATCAAAGGTCGATCAAAGATATGCGAACTCATAATGTCGAGCTCATAATGTGCTTCCATTAAATGAATAGAGATATAGAAGGCCATATGTATGAAGTCCGCCAAGCTCGAAAAAAATGTCGAGGTCAAAGTCTTCCATTAAAAAAGCCAAGTAACTGGCCAATGAAATGTAACCGGCCGATGCTAGCACAAAGCTGATGAATGGCCCCGAGCCAAGAAACTAACCGATGAAATGTAACCAACCGATGCCTACACAAAGTGTAACACCCCAAAATTTTCAATCTCTTAAATAGTAATTTTGACGTTAACGTAATTTCCTTTGTTTAGTGATTTAGAGTCTTTGTAAAATTAATTTGATTATTCCATCAACGTATTTGATCGTTTTGAGTGAACTCCGTGTCGGAAAATAAAAATTTTGGTAGGGAAAGCGTTACGTAATTTAATTTTTACCGTTAGGTAATTAATTTACGTAATCTGATTCGATATTTGTGCATTTTATAATTTTTGTGATTTTTGTGGATGATTATGAATTTTTTTACTATATGTGGGCCTAGGTGGTCCTATGTGGGCCCAAGTGGGTCCCACAAAATGAAAATTTTTCTACGCATAGAAAAATTTGTCTTGTTAACGGAGACAGGGGATCTTACTAAGCCTGAATCAGGAAACAGTTTTAGAAAATTTTATTATCTTGTATTTTTATCTTGTATTTAATTATCGGATGATAAAAATGCAAATAAAAATATTATTTGTAGGATCAAGACTAAATATTATCTTGCGTGAAGTCAACAAAGAGAACTTGACTTGATTTATACCCTTGGATGAGAATACTTAGTTTGAATATTAACCATTGATTTAATCAAAGGTTAAGAAACAAACTTAATAAAAAAGCTTGGATAATAACCATTGATTTAATCAATGGTGTGAGAATAAGCTTAGTTAGGAAGGCTTTGATATCAACCATAGATGTAATCAAAGGTGTAGAATTGGTCTTGAAAAATGACAAAACCATTTATAATCATTGGATTTAGATTAAATCAGGGTGGAGATTTAATCTTAAAAAGAACAAAGACCATTTATGCCACCATTGGATGAAGAATCAATCAATGGTGGAGATTTGGTCTTCTAAAAGTAGAAAGACTAATTATGACCCTTAGATTTAAAGTTTGAAGGAGCAATCTTGCCATTAATTTTGGAGACACATCTAAAATTTAGAATTTAAAGGAGAAAGATCCGATAGCGACCTAGATTAAGTCTTTAACCTACCTAAATCTACCTAAATCCTAACCATTGAATTAATCAATGGCTAGAAATGCTTCAAATGGTGGCAAATAATGAAGACAACTTTATTGAATGCATTATGAAGAGAAGGTGATGGTTTTGGAGTGTTTAGAAGACAAAGAGACAAGCTTTATGTCATTTTTGCGTGTCTTGGTCGAGTTAGACATCATAATGGCTTACTTTTGATTTTTGGACTCAAGAAGAATGCAAGAAACGGTTTTGGTCTGATTTTGAGAGCTTTGAAGACCATTATTAGCTATCTTGGTCATTATTGATCATTCTTGATCATCTTTGTCTCTCCTCCAAAAGCAAAAACTCATCAAACTTTTCTCTCCACCTCTCCTCCAAGCAAGTTTTGGCCATGACCATGAAAGAACACCCTCCATCACTCAAAAATTTCATCCAACTTGATTTTCTAAACCTAAACACCATTCTAAGAACATCTCTAGTTATGAGTTTTTCCAAAATCATTCATCTTGATCTTCAAATCCAAGCTTCAAGTTTCTACCAAAAATAAAAAATTTCATCTTTGTTCTTCAAGAGAAACCATTCGATTATCTACCCTAAAATCACCATCCAAGCTCTTTTAATTTCATCCAACCTTGGATCTTGAATCTCCATGATGTTCTAAGCAACTTTCATGTTGAAGATTTCTTCTAAATCATTCATCTTCAAGGAGTTTCTTCAAGATCAAAGTTATGGGGTATTTATGGTGAAGTGTAAGGAAACTTCATTTTCTTCTCTCTTTTTCATGATCTAAGCCATGTTTGATCCATGGTTCCTCTTAATCAAGCTTAGTATACTAATTTTTATGTATTTCGTTTTGAATTTGAGAAGCTCTTGGTGATGAAGGACTTAGAAAAAGAAGCAAAACAAGAAGTTTTTAAGGATCTTCAAGAGGTAAGAGGGAGATCCATCTCACCAACCAAGCATGGTGGTGAGAGATGATATTTTATTTGATGGATGTGGAATCCATGTGAGGATTCATATCCATGGTCATGTAATTAATTTGTGGGTGTTTATGAGCTTTGATTAATTTTCTATGCTTGATATGCTTTGCATGATTTTATAGCTTTGATGATATGCTTGATATGCTATACATGCTTTTATGACTTTGATGGTATGCTTATATTATTTATGATGAAATATATATGTATATGCCATGACTTGATAGTGGAAAGGAAATTGATTTTTGGCTCCAATAGCCAAGGAAAGCTACGGTTTTGATGCCGCTTGATTAGGGTTCATGTTGAAAAATTTCAAGAACAAAAGAATTGATTTTTGAAGACTTAGAACATGGTGAATTTGAACAAGACACCTCAAAATAGGTGTTCACAAATTAATATTTTCATGAAAGATGAAAATGGATGATTTGAAGAGTATGGAAAATAAACAAAGGATTTGTTTTTCAAGAGAACAAGAATATGATTTTTGGAGGAATTTTTATTGATTTATTTTGTGTAAAAGATCTTAAGTGTTTTTCTAAACATGAGTTTTGAATGAAAGCGAGCAAACGTTGATTTTAAGGATTTGCAAAGAAAGTGAAAAAGAATTTGTAAAGAAAGTAAAAATGAATTTGAACAAATGGGTTTGGTTTTATAACCATTGATATTTCGGTTTTGAAAAACAAAATTTTAATGATTTTGTTTGTGTAAAACCATATCAATTTAAAAGGAAAAGTATTTGGTGGCTTTAATGGTTTTGTTTGTGTAACACCATATTGATTTAGAAGAAAAAAAATGTTTTGATGATTTCAATATAATCGTGTATCGCGTTTTTTTTAAGGCTTGTAATGCCTTGATTTTTATGAACAAAGTGAATTTCAAAGTGGAAACGTAATCTGGATTTAATACTGAGGATTTTGGAAAGGGAATCAGGCGTTTATCACTTGAGAAAATCAAGTTTTGTAAACGAAAATGTTTTGAACTTCAATTTATTTTGAAGAAAGTTGTGTTTGGAAATGATTTGGGAAAAATGGAGAATATAATGGTTTTTGAAAATTTCTTAACGTATAACTTATTTTCAAGTTTTGAAATACGTTAGAAAAATGTTGAGTTTTGAAACGTTGATTTACATGATGGAAAAGTGATTTTTGTGAAGTATATTTTGAAAAAAGAATTTCTTGAGTAAAGAAGCGTGGAAAAATATTTTCTTGAGTTAGAAAATATATTAAATGAAATATAAAGTTATATTATTTTGAGAAAAGTTGAAGAGGAATTTTTGAAGGTTAAGAAGTATTTTACGTAATGAAATTGTGATGAAAAATGTTTTACGATATCTTAAAAGCGTGATTTTTAAGTTTCTACGCAATTTTGAACAATGTGTTAAAAATGATATTGATTTATTTAAGTCAAAATAATGTTTGGAATATTGAGGAATATTTTATATGATTGAAAAATGTTGAAAAATATTTTACATTATCTTAAAAACAATTTGAAATACTGATAAAATATTTCTACGCTGATTTTAAATACGTTGAAATATTTCTACGCATGATTTGAATTATGTTTAAATATTTTACGTAATTTGAACTACTATTGAAAAAATACTACGTGATTAATTATTTTTACGTGATTGTAAAAAATGAAGGAAAATCGTTATGTGATTTGGAAAGTATTTTAAATATTTTGAGAATGATAGAAAATGATTTACGTGACATAAAAGAATGATTTTTAAGTTACGCGATTAAAAAGTGAAAAAATACTATGCGATTTGAGAAACGTATGTTTTTACGCGATTGAGAAAAACGTTAAAAATTAACGTGGTTTAAAAGTCTGTGAAGAGTTGCAACATTTTGAAAACGTAAATGAATGTTACGAAATTTTGTAAACGTAACTTGATAGTGTTACGGTATTGTAAAAACGTAATAAAACGCGTTTTGGAATTTTAAAACGTAATGAAGTGTTATGGTATTGTAAAAACATAACAGAAAAGTTTTTGGATTGTGAAACGTAATGAAATGTTACGCAATTGTGAAAATACAAGTAAAAGTGTTTACATTTATGAAAACGTGATAACATGATTTTCGTAGTTGAAAGACAAGATGATTCTTGTTGAACCAATGTACATACATTTGTTTGTGAGAAAATAACATATTTGTCATGATTGGATTTGGTGCATTATGCATGCATTAGAATGGTCCGATGAGATTTGGATATGGTGATTCTAGGAGAAACACACTCTTGAGTGGTGCGATATGCGTAGTGTAGGTTCTGGTTGACCTTGGGGGCATCGGGGTGCGGGTTACTCTGATGGACGGTGTCGTCGCTTCATCAGTAACCGTAGGTTAGACCGACGCGACCCGATGATCGACCGAGTATTAATTATTCTTAATCAAGATCGATAAAGACTATGTCGTGTATATCTTAGATGTGCAAAAATCAAAATGAGGATTATAGACGTGGTACGAGGCATGAGGTACCGATGATTCTTTTCGATCATTTCTCGACCGAGTTTAGCTCCATGGAGTAAGAAATCGAGTCTTGTGTACATGCATAATCTGAACATTTATATCTGTGTGATATATTAATTGAGGAATATTGGTATGACAATTGTTTTGAATACTTGGATGATGATGATGATAATTAGGACATTATCGTAATTGTTGTTTATAATAATTGAATTGATAAATGATTTGATGATGATAGTTGATTAATATTGAATATATTATTGGAAGTTTGATATGATATCCCTGTAAAATATTCTTTTGCTTGTTATCTATCTGTCTTTTGCACGTGTTGGTATTGGTGTAGGTGATCTCACCTCTTTGTTATGTTGTCTTCTGTGTCTGTATTGTTAAAATTAAACAGTAGAAAGAATGAGTTGTCTTAGACATAACTTGGCGATGGACACTCAGAGATTGATGAAAACATTGAAGAGTGGTTGTCTCAAGTTCGAAGGTGTTACGAGTAGACAAGGAGTAGAGTTACGATGCACAAATTTGGATACAAGATAAGGAATGAGTATGTTAAGTTTTAACGTTAGTGTTATGCCGTCTTTATTAAGTAGGACCCGTCATGGGAGTCTCTCGTTAAAAAAAAAAAAAAGTCTGTTAATTTTATATTTCTCTTTAAATTGTGAAATATTAATTGGTGTCAATGTTGTATATGAATTAGTTTAAATATATTTTCAGTAATACTTATGGATTACAGTAAGTTTATATTTCGACAAAGAAAGAATTTTTTTTTAAACCCACGTTTTTAACTCAAACCTTTTATGAAAACATTTTCAGATTATGAGTCGGAAGTCAGACATGTGATACCCTAGGGAGGGTGTTACACAAAGCTGATGAATGACCCCGAGCCAAGTAACCGACCGATGCCATGTAACCGATTGATGCCAACACAAAGCTGGTAAATGTAACCGGTCCTTGATCCATGCCAGTACAAAGCTAATGAATGTAACCAGCCCTTGGTCGATGCCAGCACAAAGCTGAAGAAAGTAATCGGCCTACAACCAATGCTAGCACAAAGTTGATGAATGAACAAAGCTAATGTCAACCGACCCTAAAGCTGAGGCTAGCCCAAAGGTCGATCAAAGATATGCGAACTTATAATGCTGAGCTCATAATGTGCTTCCATTAAATGAATATAGATATGTGAAAAGGCTATATGTATGAAGTCAGTCAAGCTCGGAAAAAATGTCGAGGTCAAAGTCTTCCATTAAAAAATGAAGACATGCGAAGCTATACGAGGTTATGGTTAAACCATAATGCCTTTGAAGATTGACCTAAATCGAAGAAATTAACTCAAAATCGAATTAGGTCAGGAAAATACGTGCACAAAAGACTTCACCACTTACCTCAGAAGGTTACGCAAGAATGAAGCTTAAAAATTACGAAAAGCTCAAAAAAACTCAGTCATTCACTTTGTGGTTTGCCCAAGTTGGGGGTGTGTAGACCGTCCTAACCCAATTGACATCTAGACACTCATAAGCTCAGCTCAGCTTCACAGATGACCAAATTGGAGGGTTGTGGACCATCATGATGTAATTGATATTCGACCATAAATTAGGCTCATTCCTGCAAGGTCTGACCAGCCTATACCTGATTGGGTAATGAATTGATAAACATACATAACAGCCTCGTGCCATAATGACCAGATATAACATATTGCATCATAATAATAAGACATAACGGCCTTGCGTCATAATGACTATACATAACGTCTTTGCCCTTTAATGACCAGACATAACATTCAAAATCTTAAATGACCTAAACGGAAGGTATCCGAAGAGTCGATCCTCCAAATCTCTATATAAACCGACTTAACAGCTTAGGTCAGGTATGTTCATTATTCTCTACTCTCCCATGTACTATTGTCTCGGCTCAGAGACTGGTCTGTCAGAGTGTTTTGGCAAAACTCCACCCCTATCTCCAACCATCTGTCTGACGACTGACTTGAAACTCTTCGACAACTACTCCTCGGATAGAAGATAAAATTATTATCTATTTATATAAAAAGATGTGTGTATATATATATATATAAATAAAATGAAAAAAAAAATGTTTGATGTTGACAATTTTTAAATGAATTTAGTTTATTCTAAAATCTCTTTTCATATGTTTTGAAATTAAAAAAAAAAAATAATTTTCATATAAAATATCTTTATATTATTCATATGTGTATAAATCTGATTTTAGAAAATACGCCTCTGGCTACTTGTGTAAGACACGTGACTAACTGACTATACAGTGCAGCCAAAAGGTTGAGCAGGTCATCGACAGCATAGGTTGAGAGGGTCAGCGAGAGCATAGGCTGAGACTGACACACATAACCATTCATTGAATGTGAACAATGGCTGTTCCCCGGGACATCGTATATAGGTCAATGTCATACTCTTTGGCCCCGCTGACGATATTATTCCGATTAATATTTGCGTTAATTTTAATTAAATTTATTCGTTTTTAATAATTTTAATGGCATATTCGTCACACCCACATGGCGTGTTTAAAAATTAATTATTCTTTTTAAATGTTAAATTAAGTTTTTGAGTAATAAGAAGCATGCTTTTTTAACCGTTGAAAATGAATTATGTAGTATGATTTATTCTTGTTAAAAGTACAACTTGTTAATTATGCGTTTAGATAAGTTTTTTAATAAAGAGAGATCCTGTACAGGACGATCCGGATCCCGCCTCAGGCAAGAAGACGCATATCAAATTATCATCGATGAAGTTGTTAATTTAACTTAGCTGCTTCACCATTTTCTCTCCCTAACATGTATGTCAAAAATATCATTTTGCCGATTAAAATCTAAAGAGTTTTCCGAATTAATTATCCATGACAAACAAAAAAAAAAAAATCGACAACTGGACCTGCCGCAAAGCGATATATAATTGCTCAACTTGTGTGGATGTTTTTATTTAATTATAATAATATAACAAAATAATTATTCTTTTTGAATTGAATTATAATATAATAATTAATAAGCGGAAGCTATTGAGAAATTAAAATCATCAAGTTGGCTTTAGGAGCTTGCATGGAAACTGCTTGGCATAATTATATTAATTAATTAATTACGTGAACAAAATTAATCCCCCTTTAAACAAGCAGACTTTAAAATATATCTATATGAATACAGTGTCTATAGTAAACATATTCACAATATATGATGTATTTATATTAAAATTTAGAGTTAATTATTTTAACATTTTGTATTTATCATAAAAACATCTTATTTATTTTGCAAATATGCACAATTTATCTGAGTTTCACTAGTGCTTAAATGTATTTCAATCCTGTAATATAATATTTTTTAGACTTGATTAATTTGATCCTATTTAGCAAACTAATAATGTTTAGCAGCCCAATTCAATGTAAACAAAATTTCAGCGTCATTCTAAAACAATATTAAAAAATCGAATCAGACTGGATGATTCGATTATAAAACCTACAAATCAATCACAAGTCAAATTTAATTGATCTATAGAATCGGCTTGTTCAAGAACAAATTAAGAATTGGTTAAATTGGTCAAAAACTAATAATAAACTTGTTTAATTTATTTTTTTAAAAGATTAAACTTTTTTTGTCAATAATTTTTTAATTCACTAAAAAATAATTATTGAGCAAAATAAAAATTCAATATCAAGTTATAAAAGTTCACATATAAAATTAAAAAAAAAAGTATAAAAATGTTTATGCGTTCTCTTTTGACTTTTATATAAATTATATATTTAAATGTTATATTTATTATTTTATGTAAGATTTATAATTGTGATCATCATCTTAACTTTTATATATATTATATATTTAGATGATTCATTTATGATATAATGTAAGATTTTAAAATATTAAGTAATATAATATATATTAATATATTAATTTATTATTTAATATATTATATAATATTAAAAAAATATTTAATTATTATTAATTTAACCATGATAAAATTAAGGAGTCAAAGATCAATATCTTCATTAGTTAAATGACCGGTCCAAATTTTAAAGATAGTGTTTCATAACAAAGGGATATAAGCTAAGATAGGATGAAGGTTGGGTCTTCATGGACGACAGGTATTAGAAATGAGAACAATTTCTCCGAGAAGCGTTTTGGAGAAATTTTAAAATATTTTCACAGTAATATTTTGGCTAATTTTATAATTATTTAAATCTAATTTATTTTACTTTATTTTTTAATTTTATCGCTGGCATGACTATAAGATGTCACAATTACAATTTTAATAAAATAATATAATATTCTAAGAGTGTAAAAAAATCTCCGACATTTGGTTTGTGATGTGTTGAAACATAGGAACAAATTTTTTATATGATAAAATCATTTAAAATAAAAAAATAAATATAAAAGTTATAACAAAAAGTTCACAAATTTTAATTAAATTTATTAATAATTTTTTTATATTTATCTCTCTCTTCCATATAATTTTATTATATAAAAAAAAGAGAATTAATTTCCGTTGAAACACACAGCTACTTTATATCCACGGCAATGGCAATTCAATTTGATTAATTAAGTAGAAGTTAATGGGTTGGGTTGGACTTTGGTCAACAATTTGTAAATTGCTTTGCTCTTGTGTTGGCTTTGTCGTCCGGTAATACATAAGAGTCGTTGCCTGGTTCCCTGGCAAATTCGTTTTAAAAAATAACTTAAGAATTTTCTCATAATTAATTAATGAAGAAATAACCCCTCAAAAAAAATTAATGAGGAAGTAAAATACTATTATAAAAAAATGAAGAAATAAAATACAAAATATTTATATTTTTTAGATTCTCTAAAAAATAACATTTTTTCAATCTTTTTTAAATAAAAATCTTAAATAAAGTAATTAGATAATTTTCTTCCCGTCAAAAAACAAAAAAAATAGATAATTTTCTTAATTGATTAAGGAAGATATGTTAATTCCTCCAAAAAGATTAGTAGTTTAATAATTAACTTTGTTACTTAAAGAGACAAATAAATACTTAAAAAGAATGTGCATTTAATGCTTGTGAGAGTTTTAAAACTTCCAATTTTGGTTTTTTTAATTCTATTAATCTTAATTATTCAAAGGGTCTTGAGAACTAATAAACTTTAAGAGTATTGTTTAAAAAATATTTAATATTCTTTAATCAATTATCTTAATTACTAAAAAAATTATTAATTTTTTAAAATATATATTAAGTTTTTTAATTTTCATTTAAAGTTTTTATTTCAATTCATGAACACTTACTTATTGGCAAACTTAAAAACACCTTACAAAAAAAAAAAATCCTTGAAAATATAAACTATTAAATAAAAAATGAAAATATTTAATATCATAAGATTTAAAAATATTAAATTCATTTTCCTATTTTCCCCTTATTACTTAACAAAAGTTCTAAATCGTCAATCTTTCTAATTACTTAAAGAACACAACATTAAACCAACACATGTTGGTCTGAGTGGAAATAACTTCAATCTTTTAAGTGCGAAGTCTTGGATTTGATCTTGGGATATGTCTGATCGTATTTTTTAGATATTAATCTCCTACCTATCACGTGGAGATATTCTGAAAAACAAAAAAAAATACAATATTAAATATTTCTTATGTTTTAAAGACATTAAAAGCCTACATTTTTTATTTTATTTTAATTAATTAGAGAAATTTGTAATGAGCATATGACTTTTTTCTTGCTTGATAATTTTCTTAGTTACTTAAGAAGAAAATCTTCTATGTATATAATAAAATCAACCTGAAGTCAATAAATAATTTAATAATTCTTTAAGTAAGTCAAAATTGAAGTTAAATTCTTCATCTTATCATTATATTAAAATAGGCATATTAAACACAGATTCAATATATATAAAATTTAAGTTCAATAAATGGTTAATAATTTTCTAAGTTGCTCAAATTCCCATTTTCATGTATTATAAAAACAAGAAAATACATATATAAACCAGTGCATTGCATGATAATGGTAATAACTAGTAAAATACTAACAAGGCATATGCATTTAAGTTGAGAGTCAAAACTGCAATTTTAGACATTTTTGGCTTAATTACTTAAAGAGTAAATAAAATGTTAAAAAGATATGTTATTTAATGTTTTCAAAAGTTTCCAAAATTTTCATTGATATTTTTTTACTTATTTAAGTAATCATGGGAATTATTAAACTAATTTTGTAAGATGATTTAGCATTTCTTTACTTGAGGAAATAAAAGACTTAAAAGGTATTTATATTTAATATTTTTAAGAGTCTCAAAATTGTACTTTTAATATTTTATTTAAGCATTAAATAATCAACTAGATTATTAAACTGATTTTTAGATAAATTTAACATTTCTTATAGAAAGCGTAGCTGTAAGGGAAAAGGAAATTATCGTGAGAGATGTAACCCTTTTACTAAATTAATATCTAATAGTAACATTTTTAATCAAAAATATTACTCTTAATCTCTCTAGTCATGGTCATAATAATAAAATTAGTGAGATTATTCCATAAAAATTCTAACTTTTGCTAATAAAGTTCAGTAATTTTAAATACTCAAGAGAATTAAGTTGAAATCTGAAATTTTGTTTCTAAATAAGTAAAAAAAAATCTGAAAATTTTGCAAATAAAAAAAAGTTTTACAGCAACTAAAAGTTTCGATAGAGATCGAAATCAAATGAAAAGATTGAAGTCGAAGAATAGAAATCGAAACAGAGTTCGAAATCATATATCAAAGTCAAAGAATAAAAAATGGAATCAAATCAAAATACAAATGTCAAAATCTAAGAATAAACATCGAAATCGAAAAATAGTTCAAAATCAAAGGATAGTTCAAAATCAAAATAGAGTTTGAAAGTAGAGTCCGAAATTGAAATTGAAATAATGTCCAATTTTAACATCTAATTATCTGTTTACTAATTTTAGCAGAGTCCCTTAACAGAGTCAAAAACAAATTATCAAACGTTGAAACTACAGAGTATCAAGATTAAAAGATAAAAATTGAAATTGAAATCGAAACAAAAGGTTATCAAATGTAATCGAAATTGAAAGACAACCGAAATCGAAAGGCAAAGATCAAAATCAAAATAAAGAAAGAAACAATAGTAAGGAAACTAAGTCATAAACATAAGTAACCTCGCAACAGAGTAATTATTTGGCTTACACATCAAAGTCTTTATTTAGCCAAACAAAAAAAAAAAAATACATATATTTCTAATATCTCAAATATATATTTATTTCCCTTCCTTCGAAACTAAAATCCATACATGGTCGAACTAATTAATGATAACCAAAATGCATCTTGTACTAGTCTGAAAACACCATACACATAATGCAAATTAAAAATTCTCAGTATGAAATGAACAATTATAAAATGTTTGAAAAACACATAGTAAATTTTAGTTATGTAAAATATACAAAAAATCATATGACAACTAAAGTATGACAAAAATATAATAATCCTAGCAGCATAATTGAACAAATGCTAAACAAATCATTCAATACAACATTATAAATAAACATCAACAAGTTCCTCAAACATAAACAAGTTCCAAACTTCAACACACATCGACAAGCAAGTTTCTCATCACAGAAAATTTACTATTTATTTTTCTTTTCATGTCTACTTTTCTCGTATATCATCCAAAGACCTTTACTTCTATATGAAATTCATCATATCTTTGGTGTTACTTTAACATCGTGATAATAAAGTTAGACATATCTACACTAACAAGGTAGCTAACATAAAAAGAAATTCATCCCTCTGTCTTCTCAATGGTTAGGTGTAAACTTGTTTTTGAATCACTTACTTATCATTACACACAAATATAAGCAATACAAATCATCAAATATATCACAAATAAATTCATCATATACAAATCTATAAATAAATCATGACAATTAAATAAAATTCATAAAATTTAGAATCAATAAATTTAAATGTTAATTCTTCAGGATCAACTATGATTTAAAATTAATTTAATAAATTTTTTAAAAGTCTACATCACTGTCCATAATTGCCTAGCTCTCATCACAGTCCATAGTTTATTAGGTCATGATAGTGCATTCATTACACAAAAGTTATTTATTTTAAAAGTCATAAATTTGTTCTCAAGCCAAGGTAAATATAAAAAATTCCATATAAATATAGCACATATATTTATTACACAATATATTTAAAAATATTTATTTAACTTAAATTTTGAGTAATATTTTAATATTTTATAATTTATTATATTAGTTTCATGAAATAGTCAATATTTAAATTATAATAACTCTAAATTTTATCAAATATTATAAACATTTTAAAATCAAACAAATATCAATTTTTTATAATCTAATAATATTACACGTGCATAATAAATTTAATAAAAATAATAATATATACAAAATACTAAAATAATAAAATATATACTTGATATCATATTTTTTTTTAAAAAAAGTTCAGTTCCTATCTTGCAAAGACTTTCTTATTTTTTTCTCTCTTTTATCTTCCTCTTTCTTCTTCTTTTATTATTTTTCTCTCTCTCATACCGCCTTCGTCTCTTCCTCTCTTTCTTCTTTTTTTTTTTTTTCTTTTTCTTTTTTCTTTTTCTTTCTTTTTCTCTCCCTCAATTTCACACTTAATTAATATCTTTTCATTATTTTTTTCTATCTCTCATTGCTGCATTTTCTGTATTTTCCCTACCTATTTATAGCCAATTCGATTGGCTATGCGTGCTCCCTATTAGTGCATGTTGCACCAGTGAAAACCGGTGCACATTACACCTATTGATTTTCATTTAGATATTTATTTAGGTAATAATTATATGATAGATTCTTACATTAAAATAATAATTAATTTATAAAAATATTATCTTATAAATATATCTATTAAAATACTTTTAATCTTTATTATTATTACTAAATTTTATTTCAATAAATTCATATTTTTAAATTTTTATTCTATTATCTAATTTATCTAAAAAGTCAATTCCATAATTTTAATTAAATTCTTACAAATTTTGTTTAATCCCTTCTTAACAACCATTGTAAACCAGATGCTAAAGAATTTAAAATTTTATTTTCCACAAAAATATTTTTTTTAAAAATAAGATGTTATAGGAGACATGATATATATATATATATATATATATATATATATATATATATATATATATATATATATATATATTATATATATATATATATTTGCATGAACTGTTTTTTTTTTTTAAAAGAAAATGTGGTTTAAAAACCGTAACTTTTAGGAAATCTATAATTACATATTAAAGATACAACTGATTAATGTACCAGAAAAAGATACAACTAATTCTGCACCAAAAAAAAAAAGATATAACTAATTAGTGAATTCGATTATGATTTATAAAACTCATTTTAAGTTGTAACAATAATTTAACATAAAGAGTCTATTTATTATAATTGTTTAAATTTATAATTTTTTTAAAAAATTTCGGGTACATTAAAATTAAGTGCACTTTAATTTCTTGGTACATTAAAATAATTTTAAATAACTTAATTCATGAGATGCATTAAAAATGATTTAAGTAAATCAAATATATTTGGGATAAAACTTATAGTGAAATAATTTAAATAAATAAAATATTAAAACTTTAAATAAATAAATAAATGTGAATAAATGAATGCATGAACTTATACATGTTAGATATCTTTAAATTTTTTATTTATTAATTTTTAGGTATTGAATTAACACCATTAATTAATTTCAGTATCAAAACTTATTTTGGATGACATGAAACCAGATTTTACATTTTTTGGAGTTACTTAAAAGATAAAACTTAGATAAAGTTTTTTATGTGTTTGTTGTATTATTTTTAATAAAAATATAATATGTATTTTATTTTTGAGTTATCTTATCATTTTTTAAAGTTTTCATTAATAAATTATAAAAAAATTTATATATGTTATATTTTTATTACAAAACAGTACCACAAACATCTAAAAAAATTTATTTAAATTTTTTCTTACTTAAAGTGCATTTGAAACTTAAAGAGGAAATATTAAGAGGATTAGAAAAATAAATGTGTTCATTTAATAATGATTTGTTTTGGAAATTCCTATTAAACATCTCAACAAACAGGCTAGAAACCCAAGCTCTTCTTTAATCCTTATTCTTATTATATATGTAAAAAGATAGTAATATATTAATATGTTGCAGAAAAAGAATACAAATGAAATATATATAAAATTTCGGATAAACTTTTTACACTGACTGGGTGAAATTATGATACTTTTCCAAAAAAATAGCAGATTCAGTTTCTACAACTTTCTGGGAAGAGAAACTTTCCTCGTACCCAAACACCCACAGATTAACCCAGGTACCAAACAAGGTATGGAATTAAAAAAAGAATAATATAATAATAATAATAAAAAGAAAAAGAAAGAAAAGAAAACCACTATGTGGTTTCTGGTTTTGATTTGGTGGGAGAATAATACAAAGAAACCCCACTTTGTAAGCCCAGATACATTGCATTTGGGAACCCATTCAATGTATTGTCATGTACCTGAATCTGTTTCCACTTGCAATAAAAGCTTCTCTTTCGGCAGACCCAAACCATTTCTCGCTTTATCACTTTCTTTTTTCCCTATCTGATCTGATAGGGTTTCCATCACCTTCTACCTCCGATTTCTCTCATCTCATGCATTCCTGCTCCCAACAGTTATACATCGCCATTAAAGTCACAATCTTCTTCTTCTTCGCTGCCTTTTTTGCTCTCTTTGGAGGGTTCTTTTGTGGAGAACAGCGCAGATTTTATCTCTCCGGATTTTTTGAGCTGTACCCATGTCTCAAGTCTTCAGCTTTACTGGTAAGCTTTTGGATTAGTCGTATGTTTGATCCGATTCATGGGTCTAGCTGTTATGTTTATGCTTCTGTGAGTTCGATTACTGATTGTTATTGTTATTTGGAAGATGCAATAGATGTGAAATTGAAGTTTTGATTCTCATATGCTGGTTTTCTAATGATATATTTATTTTCTCGGTTGGTTTGGTGAAGATTATTATTTGTGTTTTGCATGACAAGTTTTTTTTTTTTTTTTTAATTGGTGGAACTGATGAGATATATGAACAGATTCAGAGTCTAAATTTATTTGATGAGATAGTGAGATAATTCAGCGTTGAATTGTTTTAAGATTTTGTTTTTGGGGGACCAAAAAAAAATTTTTGTTTGTTGTTGTTATTGGTTTTTAGTGGAAATTAGATCTTGTTTTGCGATCATTTAGCAGAAGGTTCTAGTTTGGGTAATTTAGTTTGTATAGATCTAAGATGAGTTATTTTGTTGAAAGTTGACCTGAGTCTGGTGTTGGCTTCAGAGGATACATAGGATTTCATAAACATATCTGGTTTCTATTATTTGTTCAAATATTTCATTTCATTCATAGAATAGATACTTTCTGTGGTTCTATTTACTGGTGGAATTTTTCATGTTTTAATAATTTTTATATTCACAATTTTTTCTTTCCTGACCTTGCATACGTTTGGGTTCTCAGGTGGTGAAGATTTTTGCCCTGGGGGGTCAATATACGCTAACCCCAAGGAAACGAGTCTCTTCTTGTCTCTTGGCCATCCAGTCGGTTTTTACTTTCCTCTTCGGAAGAGGTCTCGCGTCAGTGTTCCATTTGATTTCAGTGGAGAATGGTTTGAGCAGAAGCCGAAGACATCTATTGAAGCTTTGCCAGATGAATGCCTCTTCGAGATCCTTAGAAGGTTGCCTGCAGGCGAAGATAGGAGTGCATGTGCTTCTGTATCCAAGCGCTGGCTTATGCTTCTAAGCAATATAGGTAAGAATGAAATCTGCAGTAATGAAAGTGCTAGAAATGAAAAGGAGGGTGGTGATGAGGAATTTGGAGATGAAGGATACCTCTCCCGAAGCTTGGAAGGGAAGAAGGCAACAGATGTTAGACTTGCTGCCATTGCTGTTGGGACAGCATCTCGAGGAGGATTAGGGAAGCTTTCAATTCGTGGAAGCAATTCAGATCGTGGGGTGACTAATCTAGGTCTCAAGGCAGTTGCTTGTGGATGCCCTTCTCTAAAGGCTTTTTCTCTATGGAATGTTGCTACCGTTGGTGATGAAGGCCTGATTGAGATTGCTAGTGGGTGTCACCAGTTAGAGAAGCTTGACCTTTGCAAGTGCCCCACAATTTCTGACAAGGCTTTAATTGCAGTTGCAAAGAACTGCCCAAATCTGGCTGAGTTATCAATAGAATCATGTCCTAACATTGGTAATGAAGGTCTACAAGCTATTGGGAAGTGGTGTCCCAATCTAAGGTCTATATCAATCAAGGATTGCACCAGAGTTGGTGATCAGGGGATTGCCGGCCTGTTTTCTTCAACTTCTTTTCTTCTGACAAAGGTGAAACTCGAGTCGCTGATGGTTTCCGATCTCTCTCTAGCAGTTATTGGGCATTATGGCATTTCAGTTACTGATCTTGCCCTTAATTGCCTCCCAAATGTCAGTGAGAAGGGATTCTGGATTATGGGTAACAGTCGTGGACTGCAGAAACTAAAGTCACTCACAATTGGATCTTGCCGAGGAGTAACAGACATTGGGCTTGAAGCTATAGGAAAGGGTTGTCCAAATGTGAAAAACTTCCAGCTTCGTAAGTGTCCATTTCTGTCAGACAATGGGTTGGTATCATTCACCAAGGCTGCTTCATCACTTGAGAGTCTACAATTGGAAGAGTGCCACAGAATTACCCAATTTGGGTTTTTTGGTCTCCTTTTTAACTGTGGTGCAAAATTGAAGGTTCTTACCCTGGTAAGCTGCTATGGGATCAAAGATCTGAATTTGGTATTGCCAGCAGTATCTCCTTGTGAATCACTTTGGTCATTATCAATCCATGACTGCCCTGGATTTGGTAATGCTACCCTTGCTGTACTGGGAAAGCTGTGTCCTCGGCTTCAGCATGTTGAATTGAGTGGACTTGAGGGAATAACAGACGCAGGGTTTCTTCTACTGCTTAAGAGCTCTGAGGCTGGTCTGGTTAAAGTTAATCTCCGTGGTTGCATAAATCTGACCGACAAAGTAGTTTTGTCCATGGCCTATTTGCATGGGTGGACTCTTGAGGTGCTAAACCTTGATGGCTGTAAAAAAATCAGTGATGCTAGTTTGATGGCAATTGCCTGCAATTGCCCCATGCTCTCTGATCTTGATGTTTCCAAGTGTGCAATCACTGATACTGGGATTGCAGCCCTTGCACATGGGAACCTGCTCAACCTGGAGATACTTTCTTTGTCAGGTTGCACTTTGGTTTCAAACAAGAGCCTGCCCGCTTTGAGAAAATTGGGCCGTACCCTTGTGGGATTAAACATCCAGCATTGCAAAAGAATCAGCAGCAGCTCAGTTGACAAGCTTCTGGAACATCTCTTGACGTGTGACATCCTCTCCTGAACAGGAAGCCTTAATCTCACTGCAAGTTAGGGCAGCAGTTGCATAGTAATGTTTTTGGGTCCATTGCGTATGGGTCTTGGTCATCCAGTTCTCGGTTCTCTTTTTCCAGAGCATACAGTCATTTAATCTTTGTTTTTGCAGGTTTCCTTTAATTGGAAATCTGTTCCAAGTTTTTGGCATCCTATTGATGGACATGCCACTTTTTAAATGGCTGTATATCTCTGAGAACATAGTTACCGGGTTCTGGAGTTAGGTATCTTTTCTTTCTTGTGTTGGCACCTGATGTTTTTAGCTTTGCTTTGCATCGGTTTTGCCATCATGTGTGTCCTAGTCCCCGTTTCTTTACAGCAATCTGTACCTCAAAAGTTTGTCCAATGGTGTTTACCAAATCTTTCACGTATTTGAACTCTCTTCTGTACGTGATGTTTGGGTCTCAGTTTTAGTCAAGGGGCATGTTGAAGTTTCACTGTTGCAGTTTATGTGGTGTTGTTATCCTGGTTGCTATTGACAGTTCAGAGTTATGATGCCTTGTCTTCAGGGGCTTTGGCCATGGCAGCAAGTTATACAAGTCTGCCATGACATTCTTTTCCCTTTGGGAAGGGTTGTTTTTTCATCTACCAAGCCCTAGTTTTTCAGGCTTCATTTTTTTGAACTTGTCAATGTAACTTTTCTGTAGTGTGTAATGATACTGATATCTGCCCTTTGTACTGTATGTTATTTTATGAAAAGTAATGAATAAAAATTTGTAGTCTCATTCCCATTTTCATTTGCCTTGAGATCTTTATACTCAATGATACTCTACCATAAGGTGTTTCAACAATTTACCCCATAACTATCAAGTCATCTGCATCCATAATATTATTATAACCAATTTAGGACTTTAGGGGTGACACACATGTTTTGCTAGCAAACGGGATGACTGCTGTGCTTGACCGTGTCTACCTATGCTAACATCATTTTGTGATGATAATTCAATCCCGTGTTTTATTTTTTGTTTTTCTTTAAACAAGACTTATTTACTTTAGATTGTTTTTAAAAAGTTTGCTTCACATTAATTTTATGCATTAAATCATTGACTAGAAATGGTCATTCTCTTCTAGTTCATTTTATTTTATATTTTAAAAAAAAAAGTTTAGAGAAAAGAGAGGTTGTCTCATTTTATTTTTGTCGAACGGCTTTTATCTGACGGTTGAGTTATCTGCTGTTATAGTGCATAATTCACCCGGTGGGCTGAGACCGTGAGAACTGAGAACAAAATCAACTATGTTGTAGCTGGACTAGACTCCCTTGGTAAATTTTTTCATCAAATGCTTTGGTTCGTCGAAAATATCTAAGAGACTCCACAATGGCACATGCACTTCACATGCAATGTCTCATGTAAAGCAATTATTGATGCATCATTTGAAAAGTCTCCACATGACTTTTTTTTTAGTCATTGAAAAGTCTCCACATGACTAAACAAACGAACTTTCCTTCTAATTTTGTAGCGTGGCATGGGGCGGTTGGTTCCCTAGACAGGCTTGAGGAGGCAAAATGGGTTCAACTTATTAGGTTAGTTCACTAATTCGTTATTTTTTTATGAGTTGAGTTTAAGATTTTAATCAATTTTTAATTTTCAACCCGCATAATCCGTCTGATTAAGCGGGACGGAGTTAAAGTTAGCCCATCGGGTTGATTTTTTTTTAAAAAGTGTTACAAATTAGTCTTATTATTTGTGTTTATGATATTTTTATGGGTATGATCTAAATTTATTTTATTTTTTATTTTTTAATCTCTATAAATAATCATTTTTCTATTTTTTAATTTTTATAATTTTTTTTTATTTTTTATACATTTTGTTTTGTTTTTTAAGATCAATTCACTTACTTTTTTTTTTTTTTTTTTTTTTTATACTGGTCAACTCACAACCAAAGACTAAAAGCGGGGTGGGTTGGGCTTTTTCCAACTCATTTTTCAAAATAATTTCAGCATCCGCATTCTCCGTCCGTATTTTTGCGGGTTAAATGCTGGTAGCATGTAAGTAGCATGTAGAAGTAAATTAGCATTTTGTCACCTTTAAGACAGGCACAGTAGGTTCAGCTTGTAAGATAAGAAGAACTAAATGGGTCGAGTTTGATGAGTTAGTCTGATTAAAATATAAGTTAGATTAAAAAAATCTATATCTAAACTTAATTTATTGCGATGTGGCTTGGCCTAAAATCGGGTTAGTCCGATTGGGGTCGGACCGATTTGTTGACTCAAATTTTAATTATTTTTTAAATTTAATAATATACACTTAAAAGGAAATTATTATTTTTTTATTTGAAAAATTAAAATCTAATTGACAATGGAGTTAATTATTTAATTTATTTATCATTGGTTAAAAATTAAGTAACTCAATTTTTTTTATTTTTCATTAATTTAATTTATTTAAAAAATTAAATTCATCATTTTTAAAAAAAAAAAAAAATCAAGTTAGTAAATCGGCCTACCTAACACACAACTCGCAACATATTAAATTGAGTTAACAAAATGTTAATTCAAAATATACTTGAGTTGACTTAATTCAGTCAAAAAGTAACCTAACCTAACCCATTTTGTCAATTATAAAGACAAACCCAGCTTGGGGTCACTAGGTATTTTGCAAGGAATTCGATCGGATATGTATGATCATGGGTTATCGAGAGCAAATCTATCTATAATAACATTGGAGCTATTTTAACTCCACTGTACATTTTCTGTAGCTTCCAATATGGCTGAATTACATGGGTTTATACCCCACATTCTTGTTTTGTGTTGACTAGCACATGTGAAAGGAAAAGTTTGAAAGGGATGTTTGGAATGCATGTTCAAGAAGCTTCTCGGTAGTTGAAGTAATCAACAGTAATCCACGTACCACTCTTAAGTTGTAAGCGTTAAGTTATTGTAAATAAATTTAATTTAATAAATTTAATAAATAAAACAAACTTTCTCATTTATTTTTTCCCATCATTTTTGACAAAACTCACTCATTATTATTTTTCTCTATCTCTCATCTGCATCCCCCACCGCCCCACATCCACCTCCACCTCTCCCATTTACCCATTCCCCTGTTCTCCCAGTCCGCAGCGCCCCTCCCCCACAACTCCTTATTGTCCCTCTTCATTCACACACTCCACCCTTGTCTCATGAATGTCTCCCTCCTGATTGCTGTTGTTGTGCTGCGAAATATGTGGAATTTTGAGCATTTGAATTGGCCTGTATTATGCAAGGTTTTTGCCCTAACAATTCCATTTGCCATTTAAAAGGTATTTGATTTTCACCTAATGTTATTTTTATTTGTGGGAGGCTGTAGTGATGGGGTTGTTGTACGAGTTTTTTGCTTGGGGTGGTTGGAGGTCCATGCCGATTTGTACTACTTTGATGGGCATAATCAACTTTGTGATTGTACTTTGTGGTATAGGTAGTTTCAGATGATATGTTATAGACGATTAATTTATGTTTCTCGCTCATTTGTTTCAAAATTGAAATATGTTGCTGAGTTTTTCAATTTCTTGATGTTGACTGTATGAAGGATTCCTCATCTATAAATAGATGTTGATTTAAGTTGTTTGATGCGCTGCTTCCTATGCTATCTGGTACTTTTTACATATTGTGTTTTTCTCTATATTCCTGTTGTTTCTATGGCTCCCCAAATTGATGCTTTGGAGAAAATTACCCTTGACCGTGAGGCTTGGAGGGTCAAGGCCCGTATTGTTCGCATGTGGCTTTTGCCCAGTTATACCATCCCTTCTGTCCCTGCTGCAATGGAGATGGTTTTAATGGATGAGTTTGTAAGAGTTACACTTTCATTTTCGTGAGCTTAATCTGTTGTTATTATATTTTTTAATGTATATTTTTTGTGGTGATACAGGGCTGTAAGATGCAAGCAACTGTCAAGAAGACGCTGATCTATAAATTTAATCCTATATTAGTGGAGGGTGGTGTCTACCAGTTTGTATACTTCAGTGTTGCACCAAATACTGGATTTTACAGAACTACAAAGCATGAATTCCACCTTATTTTCTAGTTCAAGACCACTGTGAAGCCATGTGATTTTGTGTTGATTCCTTTACATGGATTTACATTTACTCCTTTAGAGGAAGTTATCCACACTGATCCTGAATATCCATTTTTAGTTGGTAATATCTTATATCTTAGACCAATTCTGATATTCATATTTTATAATTTAGTAGTTATTTGTTTTGTAACTTTGTTGATATTTTGTTCATTGATATTTTCCTTTGTGAAGATGTTATTGGCTTGCTGACAGGGGTTGGGACTGAAAAGGTATATGAAAAGGATGGCAAGATGAGTAAGATGATAGTTATTGAGATATCTGTCGAGGGGTAAACATTTTTACCTTGGGATGCCATATATTTTCTATAAATGATTATATTTAACCAAGTCTAATGTTTTTCCTTCATGGAGTAAAGTATTTAAATTTAATTATTGTCGTTCTGTCTTTTAAATTGATGTCATTTTTTAATTGGATGTTGAACAATGTGAAGCTTGAGTGTGCTCTTTTTGGGAACTATGTGGATGAGCTTAATGGCTTTATTGTTGATGGAAATCTTAATCGTCCTGTTGTTGCTGTACAATTTGCCAAAGTGAAGAGTTTTAAATGTTTTTAAATATTTATCTTTAATGGAATCTAATTGTAGTTGATTTCCTTTGATTTTACTTAGATTATGTTCCATTAAATTTTTTTCACTGCCAATGCTTCAGGCAAGATAGTTATTCAGAATGTTCTTTACGCAAGCAGAATTCTGTTCAATCTATACATAGCAGAGGCTACTGCCCTCAGGAGACAATAAGAATATTTCTTTTTTGAAGTGTTTTTTATTTTCATTATTCTTCTTTCTGAATCCTATGGCTGCTGTGTGTGCATGATTATTGAAGACAACGTTGTGGGTTTACAGAATATTCCAGTCTTGGGTGATGGTGCTCAGTATTCAATTCACGATGATTTTCTACAATTGAATCCTAGCAGGACTATTCAGCAACTGATTGATTGTACTGATGTTATTAATACTATTAATAGTAGTTTACTATTTTCCTATTTTGGATGTATTTTGAATGTAATGTTCAAAGTTATTGAAAGTTGGTTCGTTTGTTTTCTGACAGGATGGGTTTTACATTGTTTTGGCTACTATCAAAGAGGTCATTAAGGAAGGGGACTGGTTTTACCCTGCATGCAGGTGTAATAAAGTTGTGGTTGCTGACTCGGGCATGTATTATTGTGATCGTTGCTTCTGTCATATAGTGAACGTTGTCCCTAGGTATTTATTTATATTTAAAAATTTATTAAGATTTATTAATCCCAGTTTAATTTTGGATGGTATTATGTACTGCAAATTAATATATATTTTTCTTGACATATTATACTGTGTTTGAATTTAAGATATAAGATCAAGGTGAGGGTTTGTGATAACAGTGCAAGTGCGGTCTTTGTTCTTTTTGACCGTGATGGTTATTATATGCTGAAAAAGTCATGCTCCGATATGGTTGTTGAGCTGAAGAAGGTCTTCTTTTAGCCTATATATTGTTGCTTTCTTGTGATTGAAATCTTTATGTTACATGTTATTTGTCCATTTTTACATTTGAAATATTGTTTATATTGTTGGCTATTTATGAGTTGTGTGTTTTGTATGTTTTTTTTTAAGCCTGGAGTTGTGTGCAACTATCCATCTGAGTTGGATAGTTGGGTAGGGAAGACTTTACTCTTCAAAGTTGAGATCAAGGGTGGCTCATTGTCTACATTTGATACTTCCTACACTGTCAGGAGGGTATGTGACGATGAGAATGTGCTCAATCTTTTTGGCTTCGACGTTCGTAGCTTCACTCATGACAAGGTTGTGAAATGTTTTAATTTTTTGCTTATTAAGGATTGATGTAGTAGTTAGTTCTTTATTGATATGAGTTTACATGTTGTTTGTGTAAATAATCATTTGTTTGAATTTTTTACATTTTCTTTGTTAACGAAGGATGTTTTCCTAACTTCATTTACTGGGAACTTCAACTTGAAGCATGATGGATTTGATGATACAGTTGGGTTGGGAAAGGTATCTTTATTCCTTAAGTTATGTTCACTTTCAATATGGATTTCTTTAATTGTTAGTGGTTACTGATTGAATTTATGCTTTTGCTTTGTGGTATGTTAATTTCTTTATATTTTCATGCAGAGTTTGATGCTAGGTTTCGATGAAGTTGGAACATGTGGAGGGTCTGTTGATGAGTCATCAAATGTTGAGGTAACATCTGCCAAAAGGGCTATTGTGGTAGACATTGATTCTGCAAGTAGTGGCACCGAATTGACTGTGTTGAAGTGTGTCAAGATTGAAAAAGTCTAGGTTGTTGTCATTGGTTAAGTTTGTCTTTTTTGGTGTGCATTTAGGATGCTGCTTTTGTAATATTTTTTGGAGTTTTGCTACCAGAAGTTATGCAACTTCACTATATACTAGGGATATGTTGACTTCTTAATCACTAGGGATCTGTAGTTTTTTGTCTTTGTGGGATTGGGATGTATGTATTTAAAGTTGATATGGTCCATGGAATCATATTCTGGTATCATTAGATACCTAGGTGTTCAATGTGTCTTATGATCCCCGAATATGTTTTGTATATAAACTATGATGAATGTCAATATAGGGTGTAATCCCTCTTTGCTCAATTGACTGATTTAGCTTATAATACATTGCTAATCGCTTTAGTTTTATTAATTTTATTATGGATTGTTGTTAGTCTTATTGTATATATATGGTTGGATATTGCTCAACCATAATTCTTAAGCTATTAAATTTGTTATATTGGATCATATATCAATATTGTTGATTTGAAATGGTTTGAAAAATAAAACAGCCTTAATAATCTATGTAAATTCGTTTTCAAATATAGTTGAATAGTTAGGAAATTATACATATAATTTGAATTTATTGAATTTAAATTTTTATGGCACTGCATTATGAGTTCCAGAGTCTTACATATATTCAAATGTGATATATAAATAGCATCCTTTATCCCACAATACTTGCAATTATTTATAATTGACGGTGGTGATTATTTTTTTCAAATGTCAACTATTTTTTTTTTATTTCTTTAGTAATGTTAGTCAAATGATTCGTACCTATCAATATCCATCATCCTTTATGCTTTTGTTGATCACGTACCTATCAATATACATCTTTTGTTTATTTAAGTTTATTTTAATATATGTTGATCACTTACCTTTTTTTCTAATATTTTATGTGAGTTTTTTATCTTATTCTTTATTTTTATGTTTTTACTTATTTCAAAATTGAAATTTATTTCTTGTGGATAAGGATTGAAGCAATAAATACATTATATTTCCATTCCAACCTGATTGTAGAGTTTGCACAAAATTGTATGATGGGGGTTATCTCGAGAAAAAGGAATTATTTTTGTTTGATGTGGGTTAAAAATTATATATTTATTTCTTTATATTTTGCATTTTTTATTAATAAGTTGACATTAATAAAAGATTTTGAGAAATGTTATTATCAATTTGTATAATGTATTACTATGACACAAGGTACAATTATTTCTTTATGAGTTATTATCTATAGATAGTTGGTCATAACATTGTCCATTTATTATTATTGTATTAGTAGGTATATGCCTTTTTCAGAATAATTATAAATGGGTACTTATGATTAGTATGTGAGAAGTACTGTCCACATTGCCTTTGCCCCCATTATATGGGGTCGTGTACATAATGTAGATAGTAAAATAAAGATAAGAGTAAGATTAGCAATGTAGTTAATAAAAAAATGTAATCGTTATTTTCTTTATTAAAAGAAGTTATCCTACATGGATAGAATTTATCTTTGATAAATTCAATTCATATTAAAATTTATTTTATTAATATAT
The DNA here is from genome assembly GCA_029884605.1 of Ormosia emarginata. Classification (NCBI taxonomy): domain Eukaryota; kingdom Viridiplantae; phylum Streptophyta; class Magnoliopsida; order Fabales; family Fabaceae; genus Ormosia; species Ormosia emarginata. Next base: position 67,723,149 of record JAQQTP010000082.1, read on the forward strand.
ATTTTTTATATCTGTTGATATCCATGCGTACTCTTTTTCTTGTGATTTGGGCCTTGCCGATTAGTTGAACCTTTTTTTTAAAAAAAATTTCTTTTGTTTTTAACACTAATTTTTTTATCTACATGTTTTTATTAGATAAACTAAACGAAAGAAATAAATTATGAAAATTTAATTTTTTCATTACATTTTTCTTTTATTTACTTTAAATACTAATAAACATCAAATAAAATTATTTTTGTAACACAAGTATTAATTTATATTAGCAAAATAAGAGTAAAATATTTTAAATATTATAAAATTTATTAATTAAATAATTAATCACTTGGCTAGCAAGCAGAGAGAAATCAGGCCGACCTACTCGGGTTAAATTTGATTTTTATGCCAATTTTTTTACTTAACTTATTCATTTTATCATACTATTTGAGTCGAGCATGTTCTAACCCATTTGATAAGAAGTTATGTAATTTGGACTGAACAAATGTAGTTTGCATTTTGGTATATTGCTTTCACTACTTTTCCAGTTTACTTGGTGTGCAATAAGTTATCTTTGATCTTCTTTAACCATATTGTTGCAAATATAAGTGAAAAATACTTAGTCGTATCTAATTATATGGGTAGTTTGTTAGCGTTAAACCTTAACTCAATCCGTATGTCTCATTTGTATTTTTATTTAATAAACTGACAAAACCATCTCCATTAGTATGTATTCTTTTTATGATAATATTAATATACAAATATCATTGTAAAAAAGATCAAAATAACTTACACACTTATTGAATGTTTTGATTATTTTGAAATATCAATTTTGTCATTATCCTCACCCATACTTATTTCAATAGTCATATCAAACTTATTTGAATACTTTTCTATTGATACTTCACACATTTTTCATAAATTATACCCACCTCATAGCTGACAGACTCAAATATTAGGATAATGTCAACTAGGAAATCATTGCTAATATTATTGTGATACATATGAATGTGTATTATGTGATTGAGTACATAATTACTTATATAATTTTTTAGGGTTTAAAAATCAATGCTTGAATCTAACACAAATCTAATTTAAGTCTTTATTAACTTTTAGTCATTCATTAAACATTTTTTTAGTCTACTCATCTGCTTTTTAAACTATATTTTCATTCTTTCTTCTTAATTTCTTTATTTCTACGATAAATTATAGTATTTATATGAATTATTACACCTCCATAAAATTGGTATTATTCCAATAAAACTTTTTTCAAAATATTTATTGCTACTTTTTAAAATCTATTTTCACTCTTATTTAATTTAATTTTTATTATAAATCATTCATTCATTTTTATTTATTACTTAAAAATTGTTGATATAAAAAAACAAGGACATTTCCTCATGCAACGCACAGTTAAACTATGTTATTATTGCCTACCGACAAAACTAAATTGTGATAAAAAATAAGATTATGTTTCAAATTTGAACAATTTTTTTTTAGTTTCTACATTAACTTATCAATTGAAACAAACGACATATATTTCGTTTTTTTGTTCATTCATATGAAAGAAAATTTAAAATTACAAATCGCTTATAATAGATATTCAAAATATGGTGATGAACAAACAAAAAGTATAGGGTCAACAAAGAATCATTTAACACAATCGATAATCATTTTAACAGAAAATAATTTCACTAACTAATTCATTTACCAAATCACACATTATACAATAATCAATCAAAAAATGTACGTACGAGATTAGCATGAAATAGTACAAACATGAATTTAAATTTTATGAAAAACTTCCTTAAATACTAAACCGAATCCAACAATGATATTTGATACATTTCCATTTCTCCAATCCAATCCAATCCATTACACAACAATTAGCTATATGCCCACTTCATCCTTTGAATCACCTCGTCCATATAGCTACCGAAAAGAGCACAGTCACACTTGACACTGTTCAATAATAGTGGAAAAAATTCCATCACTTATAGGCCACACAATAGAATAAACCATGATTACACAATTTCTGTGTCATACAGTGAATGATTAGAATTGTTTACATCAAAAAAAATTCTTGATTAACACAACTAATAGCAAGGTCAAACCCCTTACCTACCAACAGAAATCACAACTAATAGCAAGCCTGCAAAGTAACAACGTGATTGTACTGCTAGAGGTAAGTTTAATTTCCTATATACTTGATCAATGTCTACCCAAATTGTAACTAATATATAAACCATCTGCTGCATATTCTAAGTAATAGCAAGCCTGAAAGATAACAATGTGCTATGCATGGCTATTGAAATTCATTACGTGCTTATATTAGTTAAGAATATAAGTCAATTAACTACTTTATAAATACCAAATGACAAAGTTCAATTCATCAATGCTTCCTCATTACTATTCATTTCTCAAACTTCATTTCTGATTTGCAATTATTGCCCCCTGCCCCTACCACAATTCCTCATTAATTATCATTTCTCCAATCCAATCTATTACACAACAATTAGCTATATACCGTCTTCTCATAAGATAAAAAGAAAGATACATACAACTAAGAAAGAGCTTTGCTTGCCCTCTAGGTATATCGATGGAAAATATGGTATGTATCTAAAAGTTTTGAGACAATGTCATTAACAATAATTATCCATTGAAAAAAAATCTTATATAAAAATGACCAAAAATATACAAAATTGTTGAAATTAAACAGAAAGATGTCAAATAAATAGGGCATATTAATGCATGGTTAAAGGTCTCCATATCATTCTATTTGGACTAATAGCCATTGACCATTGGTTAAGTCTAATTTTAAAAATACAGTTGGATGTTTTGATTAGAAAACAAAATCAAACAAATGCAATAACCTTTACTCTGACTTTCGTGTCTTACAAGAAAATAGAATAATATTAGGTAGCTTTTTTTTTTCCTGAACCTACTCTACCATTTACTTGTCATATCTAACCTTCTACATAATGTCTTTCATCTATAATTTAATATTAACAAAAAAGAGTTTTTTAATACTGCACAATAGTAATATACAACATTCTTGATCAGATGTCACGTGGGTGCTTTTAGTGCAATTGATGTTGATTGGACGTGAACTTTTAAATACATTATTCTATTGTCAAAATAAGTGGGATCTTTTTTCATTGTACATCTATGACATTATTTTATTTATTTTTTATTTGTTCAGCTTACTATTTCGTTCCCACCGTTTTTGCAAAGTCCAAATTGAGCCAACAATTTTTACTTTCTTTTTTTTTTTTTTAGGAAATTTCCTACCTATTCCTATTCATACCAGTTGAAGCATTCTCTTCATACTTCTTTTCAATACTTTTATATTGTGTGATTTCATTTAAGGGATTTGCATCAGCTATATGCTTTGAATTGCAGTCCAGTTTGGTGTCTGTACAGAGATGTTTGATACATCAAATGTTGTTGGGAAGGTTGCTAGAGATAATAAAAGACAAATTTTGAAAGATAAGATAAAAAGAGGAAATAAAGAAAATGAATGTATGTGTTTAAGATTTTATAGCATTTTTTAGCCATACAACATTCTTTACTGAGTTATACTGATCATTTTATGTTCGTTTGTCCAGCTGATATCATTAAGTTGAACTCCAAGTCAAATAAGAATGGTGTTGTTGTTACTCCATCATCTAATCTGAGGGCTCCTCTATTTTCTATATGTAATGGTTAGTTATTTGATATTTATTCAAATCTCTGAAATACAATTTGTATATGTTTCTTTATATAAGTCATTGATGTTACTCTATTTTTTTTATTATGCACTGATTGTTCTTTGTCTAACTCGTGTGAGCATTGTATTCCTATTTTCCCATTTATTGGAACTACATCTGCCATAGGTATTTTATAAGATTTAAAAATGATTCCATTTTTTATAAAATGATTCATATCTTATTAATTGTATGCTTTGTATAGATGATGTTCCAAATTCTAGATCATATCTTCAATTTGATCCTTTATTAGACGTTCAAGCAACATGATTACATTATGATTCTCTTTTCCATGATGTACTTAATCCAGGTATTGAATTTTGCCTACGATGTTAGGACCCAAAAAAAATTTGAAGCTTTAAATTTCATTTATATTTGATATTATTATTATTATATTAACTTAGTACCGACAAATTCATTGGTTGTGCTTTTAATTAATTCTTTATTTATCCTTATTACAATGGAATCATTGTATTGATAATTATAAATACCTATACAAATGAATTTGTTACTCATCTAACTATTTATTAATTCACATAGTTTACTTCATTTGTTTCTTCTAAATGGTGTTTTTTATGGTTGACATTTCAATTCATGTTTGTAGGAATAGAAGGAAAATCATCATATTACTGTAATGCTGATTGTAAGTTGAGTTGTTATTTATTTGTTGTTACTTTATTTAAATAGGCATTTACTTTATTTAAGACAAAATGGTTTTGTTTTATTATAGTTAATGGTTGGTCTGAAACTTCTTTTGCTGTTGATGACGATGATTGGTCTAACTTGGTTCCAGGAATTGAAGTATCCAATGAATTTATTTTATATAATGAATGTGAGGAATAAGGTAAGTTTTTGTTATTTTGAATATTTACTTTAGTTGAATTTTGAACTAAAATTTATTTGATACTGTCTATTTAATTTTTTTTTAAGAATGCTTAAATTTTGGAGATTGTAATGTTTTATGTCCAAAATGTGGTGCTATGGTATGGTATGAAGAACGTTTTGAGAAATCTCATACCTCATCCAATCTAGATTTTTCAATTTGTTGTATGAAGGGGAAAGTCCAACTACCATTTCTACACCAACCTCTAGATCTATTGTTAAATCTTATATCTGGTATTGATTCAAGGAGTTCACATTTTATTGAAAATATACGATGATATAATAGTATGTTCTCTTTCACATCAATTGGAGGAAACGTTAAGTCATCTTTAAATGATGGTTCCGGCCCTCCACAGTTTGTTTTAAGTGGGCAAAATTATCATCGGATGGGATCTTTGCTTCCGAATGATGGGAATAAATTTGCTCAATTGTATATCTATGATACCAAGAATGAGATCTCTAATAGGATGAACCATTTCAGGTTAGAATCATTACTATTTTCATTTTATTTGCATATATATTTGGTTAATATTAATAGTGATGGATTTCTGTACATGTGAATATTATTTGGACAATGTTTTGCAGTTTCAATTTGGCATTCTTAAAGATTAATATATTGATATTTTAAATTTGGTTTTGCACATTTATTTAGATGTAAAGATGGAGAAAATTGCATTGACCCTTCATTGGTTAAAGATCTAAAGCATATGGTAGATGAACACAATGTATTAGCTCAATCGTTTAGGAGAGTTCGAGATCGTTCTGAGGCTGGTGATTGCTTAAATTTGTCTTTGAGATTATTTAGACATCGATTTCGTGATGCTAGAGTATATAATCTTCAAATAGTAGATGAGGTTGTAGCACTAATTGTTGGTGATTATGATAGTTCTGAATTTGGCAAAGATATTGTGGTTGAATGTTGTAATGGGAAATTACAGAGGATACATGAGACACATACAACATGTATTCCTCTTCAATATCCATTGTTATTTCTTTATGGAGAGGATGGTTACCAAGAAAATATAAAGTTCAGTTACTCTTTTGACAAGGATTGCAATAACAAGCATGGAAGAGTGAGTTTCAGGGAATTCATTTCATTCAAGATTCAAGAAAGATTAAATGAACATGGGATGATACTAAAGAGTAGGAGATTGTTCCAATAATTTGTGGTTGATTGTTATTCTATGATTGAAGCGCAAAGATTGTCATTTATTAGAAATAATCAATGTACTATTAGAAATAATCATGTAGTGTGTCTCATTATGATGGTGGCAAATGTGCCGAAAGTCTTTTTGATGGTGGACGTCAAGTGACGTGTTCCATATAATAGCGATGTAAATACGAAGATTTGATTGAAAGATTTGCTACATTTGATTTGAAGATTTGTTTTGGAGATTTCAAAGATTGAGCATTATGAATGGTGGCAGGTGTGTTGAAAGTCTTCTTGGCATGGAGGTCAAGTGGCGTGTACCATTGAAAATGGTAGATTTGAAATTTTGTGAAGTTAATTATGGAATTTGGCTCAAGGTGGTGATTGTTGGGTTTAACTCAAATTCCATTAAAGATTGTTAACACTAGTTTCTTTTTTTGTAAAGATATGCAAAGATTTATGAAGATATGATAGATATGTTATAGATGTGAAATATATATGAGAGATATGTAAAATATATTTGAGAGATTTGAAAGAGATTTATTTATAATAGGAAACTAAGAATAGTTGCTTCTTAAGCAAGACTTTGTAGGATATAAATATTTGTATTGATGAATTATAAAGGTTATGAGAATGATAATGAGTGTGTAAAAAGATTGCTTTGTAAGTTAGGCTTGTTTGATAGTACATTTGACTCTTCTCATTCGTAAACATGTTTGGCCGAACACAATAAACCTTTGTGCGTGATTTGTTTGTGGTCCTAATTATTTATATTTAAGGAAAAGAGTATGCAACTCTCTTGAACTTTGACCCTTTTACAAATCACTACCACGAACTTTAAAACATTCTTAATTAGTCCCTAAATTTTAATTAATGTCCCAACAGATCCTTATATTTAATTTGGATCCATTAATTCACTAATAATAATATTGCATGGTATCATTTTATTTGTATTAACATTAATTAAGAATTATTTATTAATTTTTCTAATTAAAATTTAATTTTAAATATATTTTCTTCCTTACAAAATAAATAAAACAAATTTGTTTTTTAAAATATTTTTTTATTTTTTTGTAATGAAGAAAATATATTTAAAATTAAATTTTAATAAATTAATTAATAAATAATTCTTAATTAATGTAAATACAAATAAAATGATATCATATAATTTTATTGTTAGTGAATTAATGGATCTAAATTAAACATAATGATCTATTGGGACATTAATTAAAGTTTAAGGACTAATTTGAAAGATTTTAAAGTTCATGGTGATGATTTGTAAAAGAGTCAAAATTCAGATGAGATACATATTTTTCCCCTTATATTTATATACAAATTTGTGTAGAAGAAGATGTGATATTTTTCACATAGATTGAAGAGAATGTGGTAATATTCCCCAAATTAAAATAGAAGATGTGATATTCCCCAACAAGATTAAAGGTGGGAATGTGATATTCTCTCAAACACTCTCTCCTATAGCAACTTTCTGGTCAATACACAATTTCAATTTCCAAGCTTGTTATTAGACAGCATGCATGAATGAATTAGGAGTGTCAAAATGAGTCAAGTCCGATGGGCCGGTCCGAATAGCCCGACAAAATGAATGGGCTGGACTAGCAAAATGTCACCGAAACTTACATTACGTGACGAATGGAAATTTCTTGAATGGGTGAAATGGCCACCTCTTCGTTTAACACTACATAAAAATTTAAATGGGTTAAATTTTTTGACTAAACTAACAAAATACCAACTCCAAACTTACATGACTAGACTGACCCGAAAATGATCCGACCCCGAATGAGTTAGCCCAAATAGGTCAGGCCTGCCCCTTTTGACACTCATATGAATGATGAATCGAGGGCCGTCTCTAGCAAAAAGCTAATAAAGTCCTAGATTTAGGCCCCAAAAATTAATACTATAACCATATATATAATTAATATAATTATTATTTATTTATAATAAATTAAGGCATTTAATTACTAATTAATGTATGATAAATTTTATTCTCTCACATTAATTAGTCAATTATTCTCATATTAATTAGTTAATTATAATTTAATTACTCTTCCACTAACTCTATTTGTTCCCTCTATTTAAGTTGTCACCCATGCCTCTATTTTTTCTCTTAATTTTTTAATTACTTACACAATTTTCACGTTGAAATTTTTCACGTTATAATGTTTAATCTGCTGCCCTAACCTCTGCCTCTTTATTTTCCAGTTTTCAATTGAACCAAAACAATTTCTCACTTCTCACTTTTCCAACATTGCAACACAGGTTAGCAATGTTCAAAGTTTTTACTTTATAAATTCATTTTTTTTTCCTTTCTTATTTGCGAACAATAAGGACTCTTGAATTGCTCTTTTTTTTTTCTATCTTTCTCATTTTTTTCCCTCACATTCAAATCAATTTATATTTTGTTGAGAAACATTTAAGCAAATTGTAGTACTCAAATGAAGTGGTTTATTTTGATATCAACTTCTACAATTAGGTTTTGTTGTTCTAAATGTTATCATAATGTATTATTATTTTAATTTATACGTTATCATAAGTATATATTATTTTTTTATTAATTATGATTTAAATTTAAATATGCTAAAGGTCTCGTATTAAAAATTAGCTTTAGGCTACTAATTTCATTGTGCCGCCTCTGGATGAATCCTCCTCCTGCTCCCCGGCCATGCAGCATAGATCATCTGTTCTTTCAACCTTTCTAACCCGAAGTTGTTAAAACTGCACAAGATTACATGCAAGCTACTCATAAGATTGACTACTTCATGTCTCTTCAATAATAAAAAGGAAGTTAAGTACATGAGACTCTCACTATTGTGGGATCTATAAAGAGTTAGATATAACATATAAGCAATCTTATTCATATGGACCGAGATTGTTCTATGATTAAAGTGCATAACCACCAAATCACAAGACAACAACTATAGTGTTATGTTAAGACTCACCTTCCATATAACTCTTGTAAGAGCTTTAAAAGTCACCTTTTTTTATTAGGTGTTATGTCTTAATCAAGTTGTTTGACAAAAGAAATCTCTCTCTCTCTCTCTCTCTCTCTCTCTCTCTCTCTCTCTCTCTCTCTCTCTCTCTCTCTCTCAAATAAAGGTGAAGAGGGCAACCAGCGTATCCAACTCCTTCCTCCTGAAATTCTTATATAAGAGAGTACTTAACATTTAATCTAATAAAAATATAACATGCGGATAACATTAACATAATTATATATATCTTTAGATTACATTAAAAGTAATTATATATTTTGTTGCATAATGTTGTTTGCACATTAAAAGTTTTACTTTATCTTTACATCTTTTTAGTTTGGGATAAAAAAAAAAATTAGAGTATGTTAAAATGCATGGACAAACCTACTTGGTAGGGAGTGAGGGCACGTTCCCCGTTCAGCTTTGGAATTTTTTTATTATTCATGATAATTATTTGTCACTCTTATCCTCTTTCATATTTGACTTTGTCCTCATATGATAAGTAATGAGTAAATTTATAGTGAGAGAAGTTAAAATTTATTTAATATTTTTTTCAAGTTGCATTTTATGTCATTAACTGTTAAGATCATTCATACATACATAAATAAAGAATATTTGATAATATTGACAATGAAAAAATTATTTAACATAAAAGAAACAATTATAAATTGTTATTTCATCATTTTATATTAACTTATATTTTCATTTGAAAAAGTTGTTATGCTTGTATGTTGCCTTTGGTCCTACTATCTAAAATTTTTGGATCCATCACTGTTAAAATGTGTATTTTTTTGTTTTATTATCCAAAAAATAAATAATTTAAGAATAATATAAATATCATAACTTGTTTGAGCCATAACTTCTGGCCGAAGGGTGAACCCATCCCCAACGTGCAAAAAAGGCCAAAACACACTATACTGTCACCAGGTCCAACACCACCCACGCATGCTACGTGAGATAAACCCAAATTTAACTTTGACAAGGATGGAACCCAAATCCTTTTGGTTTATCATTGGGCTACAAGAGCCGAAGGCTCTAAATTCATTGTTCCTGAAAACTCCGGAAACGCTCCCCAGCTCATGTGCTAATCGACCGACCTCGCCAGTAATCAAAGACGTTTGATTCAACAAATACGTCATTCTCTTTTTCCCCAGTCAAATTCAAATGTAGATGGGTTGTCTCATGCTGAACTCGGTTTTGGTACATTGGCGGTACGAATATTTTAACTATGGAAAGTCTCTTGCAAACTATCAAAATCCCTTAGCACACGTGACTTTCCCAGCCTATATATATATATATATAAAAGACAATTTAATTATATTTCTTTATGTTTATTATATCTATTTCACTAATTAAATTATGATATGTATTTATTAATATTGTCTATTCTATTTTTTTAAAAAAAAATACATATATCATAACTTGATTAATAAAATAAATATAATAAACATTAAAAAATTGAATTAAATTATATATATATATATATATATATATATATATATATATATATTGGAGTAACCGAATTGATTATTTAGTACGATAAAACAATTATATCAATGGCTTAATTTTTTTTAGTGACGTCAAGTCATTAGGAGCTTACTTTAGTCTTTAGTGGGAACACAACATCCTTTATTTCATCATCTCGATTGATCATCAAACAAAGCAGTAAAAGCTTATTTACACAAATTTTAACATGGTCTAAAACATTCGCCTTGGGCACTACTGAAGAAAACAAAAAACAAAAAAACAAAACAAAAGGAGAAACAACCTCCACATCAGAGAAGTTAGTTCACATTGAAAGAACGAGTATTTTGGGGAATGGAGAAAATAGAAGATGATTAAAATAAATTCTCATTACCTCTTATGAAAACGAGAAGGAGAAAGAAAAAGGTACTTGTTTGCTTGCCTGCTCGGATGCATCTCCATATATGGTTAAATCGATTGAATATATCTTAGTGACAATAGAATTTGATGCATAACAAAGCAAAGCTGTAGGACAAGCGTATGACTCAGCAGAAGGGTGTCCACAACACAAACAGCTTGTTTCATGTGACAATGCCAATTGTTTCACAAAGCAAGGCCTGAACAAAATGTACTTGAACCACTGATAGCAAACATTCTCAAAATTTTCCCTAACATATCCACTGAGCAGACAAATGCTGCTTACTAAAATAACATCAACTAGAACAACCTGGCAAATAGTTACATACATTGCTGCAGGAAGGAGAGAGAATCGTAAGGACAAAACCAGCAAGCTTTGGGAGTAAACACATAAAGAGAAATAATGCTGCTTGGACAAAATGACATCACAAACCATAATGCAAATCTTCAAGCCTTCATTGTTAAATAATCTGAGCCATATGCTTCTATAATATTCAAGAGATGAATCAATTGCTCTGATAGTTATCACTGGGTTCTGTTTCTGCTGTTTGCTTAATGCTCTGCCGCTATGGGTTCTTGTACCAAGGCTAGCTGTGGTTTCTCTTCAATGACAATATCACCATTCACATGAGACCTTGCTTCACTTGGCTTGTCTGAGCGAGCCATGTACAGAGGCAGAGCTTCACTTGTCTCATTGGACAAGGAATTGTTCTCTTCATTGGCTGCAGCCATCTCAACTTTCTCCTCCCCTGTTGCATTGGACAAGGTGGTAATTTTAGTTGTTACACTAGATAAGGTCTTTTCATCATTCACTGCCTTAGATGAAGTTGGTGCAGTTGCTGAATTGGATGAACTGATCCTTTCAGAAGTAAGTCGAGGAGGAAGAGATCTTCGCTGTGGCTTCTTTTGATGGACAGGAGTAACTACTTTAGTGGGTTTACTCTCAGACACTTTCTCATCCAGACTTAAACGAGCTTGTCGAGCACTGCTGCTAGTGTTTCCTTCTGACTCTGAATATGTTGAACTCTTCCTACGACCAAGCTTGGGAGATTTTGCTCTTGTAGTTGGTATCTACATTAGTAAGTCCAAAGGCACTTGAATTTCAATTTCCAAATGACAAGACCAAACTAACTCACTCAAAAAACAAAATCAAGGAAAAGATCAATGGTCAGAAATCAGAGCAAAAAAAAAAGATGAAACTATGTGCACAATGATATGTTCAGATAGCAAAGCAAGGAACAAGACTTCAATTCACCAGTGAAAGAAAACTGGGGCTTTGACATCACTTTATTATAGTTAAAAATGAGATTTTTTCAGGTCAACAAATTTAGTGCTCCCATGAAATCATCTCGGCTTATAGTTGGTTTGGCCATGTGAGGAGAAGAACATTAAAAGCCTTAGTAAAAAGAATAGATCAGGTAGATGATAGCCTAATAGTTAGAGGTAGATGGAGACCTAAAAAAGCCATACGTGAAACCATTAAAAAGGACTTGGATTTAAATGGTCTTTCTGAATACATGGTTTATGACAAAACATAACGGCGTTGTTTAATCCATGTAGCCGACCCCAACTAGTAGGAAAAGACTTTGTTGTTATTGTATGAAACCATCTACTGGTATAAATATAAAGTTTAAAAAACTATTCAAGCTTAAGTAAAATCAGTTTAGATGCACCTGATCAGCTTATTCACCTATGGATAGATAAGTAAACAAGCCATCTAGAAAAACAAATTAAGAACTATAAAATATTTTCAATCAGATAGAACCTCAAAATCTTGTGGCCTTAGTTTGGGAAGTTGACACCTAAATTTTAAAAGCCACAAGATATGTGTAAGTCACCAAATCACAAACCAAATCTAAAGGTTTCTCATGGAGATTGATGAAAGCAGGTAACTACAGAAGTAGATTCAATATTCTAAATGATAGTCTCTAACTTTGTAAATTGAACCATCAGATTCATCAATTGAAATTGAAATCATAATTAATGAACATCAATATATGTAGTGTTTTGAACTTATCATATCATATGCATAATAAAACAGGATTATCTTCTATTTCGCCTCCCACTAAAGTTGGTCCAACAACCTCAGAAATACAGCTTTTATTACCAATGTCATAATTACATACTCAATCTCCATAATAAACATTTCCTTTCATTTTTATATCCACCACACCTAAACTTTTTGGTCACACAACTAAACAATTTATGCATTAGCTAAAAAGACCAACCTAGGGGAGTAATTAATGGCTATAAATGTATGCGAATTTTATATGAGTGAAGACCAACCATTCTGTAATCACAGGGTATTTAAGAACAAGCAAGACATTTAATTAGATAGACACTTCTTGACGGAGGGAAGTGGGAACAGTGAGAAGAAAGCTTCAATCAGCAGAGATTGCTCTTCCTAAATGTTTTCAGAAGATTGTTGTATGCTCTGAGCCTCTGACTCTCTGAAGCCACATGAAAAATGTGTGCGCGTTCACATCTGTGCACTTTTGCATTCACATAGCAACAGAAACATACAAACACATGCGCAGACACATACATTACATATGGCTTCAAAGTAAAAATAAAAAATCTTCTGAAAGTAATTAGGCAGAGTACACACACAAGGCTTGCATGCAATCAGACAGACAGGGAAACTTACTTTCTTTAACTCCACCCTAGGAGGAGGAGGCTCCTGGTAGAAGCTTGGCATTGGAGTTGCTTTAAACGCTAGACTCTTCCTAAGCATTTTAATCTCAGCTTCTTGGGTCTCCTATAAAAGGATTGAAGATTGACGTGATTAAAAGGCAATATCTGCAGGTTATAATTCAGCCTAGATATCAATTATTATCACCTTGGTTTTTGCTTGCAGGTTACTCTCCTCCACTTCCTTTGCATGAATCTTTTCCTCAAGCTTGGAGTAGAACTGGCCGCCAAAATATCAATTATTATTTTTAACTAAAAGCTTATTCAAAAGAAACCCTCACGGTAATACAAATGTGCAAGCAAGTGATAATTATTTACCTCTTTTCTTCTCTCAGCTCGCTCATCACACCTGAAACTGAATCCATAATTTGGAAGTGTCCCCACCCTGCGAGGTTTGGCATCTTCTGCAGTAGGACTTCTAAGTAGATTAAGGAAAAACCATAATCATACATTGCATCACTTTCAATAATAAACTTACTATATAAACATAAAGAAATCCCCTTTAGTTCCCCATTCCACTCACAAGGAAGAAACAACACTCAACCAGGAAAAAAAATAGGATACGAATCTGCTTCTCCTTGAACATTATCAAGGGGCCCATTCTTCAATGATCTCGGTTTAGTCTTCTCCCTGTATCCAATAAATTACAGTCCACTAGTCAAATAATTAAGATGATCAATTCTTTATACAATATTGTTTCCTGAACTAACATATGATGAAACATTCACAACTTAATGCAAAGCATTACATACATGGGTGCTTCAGAAGATGCTGCATCAGACTTTCCAGGGTGCTGAGAGAAACAAAGTGTAAAGAATCAGGGAATGCCAAAACTATAAATTTTATTACCCAAAATCAAAAAGATAAAAGAAGAAACCATACACAATTATCTGAATGCCTAACTGCATGTGTAAACATTTGGTAAAGTAATCAAAGATAACAACAAAGTTTACCTTGGACAATCGAGTCTGCTTGTCATTGTATGATCTGTTTTTAGTAGGCTGTCTTGGGTGAGAGCCTAAAACCAAAGTACCATTTGAAACAGCAGATGATGCCTCTTCATCTTTTCCATCTTTGCTCCTTTTTACCGAACTTGTATGAACACCTCTGGGACTTGGGGGCTTTGCATTCTTATTCTTGACAGGACCCTTTTGTGCTCCTGATTGCACTGTTTTATCTATGATTTTCACTTTCTCTTCCTGGATTTGAGCAAATACATGAGATTCAAGTAATATCAATAACTTAAGAAACCAATTCAAGAAAAAAAACCTCTCACCTTAGAAATGGTCACATTGTTGCCATCCATGTTGTCATTTGATCCTTCCTTGATTTCTGCCATAGACGAGTTATCAGTTACAGTGCTATCGGACTGGTTGAAAATTTCAAAATTTCCATTTGGAGCTACAGTCTCTGTAATTTCAGTAACACTGGGGTCTACATCATTTGAAACAACACCATCCTTTCCAGAATTAGATGGTTCTTCATGAACACCATTCTGGTAGTCTGCTTCAAGCCCATCAGCAGGAGAAAGGTTACTTGGATCCATCATTCACGCCAAGCTACAAGTTACATAGAACCAATGAATTGTTAGAGATAATTTAACACAAGACTGCAAGGAACGAATTATATTCCAACAGAACAAGTTTTACTATTCTTCTGGTGTTTATATGAAAATTTCATCTTTGGCCCTGTTAGCCAGGATGGTTTTGAAAAGTATCTAGAAAATCTCTCATTTTTCTTTTACTATCCGAAGAACCAAAAGAGATCACAATCTTTCAGAAAACAGAATTCATCAGTATTTGGTTCTAAACCTAATGGCAACTTACCCACTTGAAGAAGAAAGATAGCACTAAGATGGAAAAATAGTAGACCTGTCAGGAGGTGTCATGAGTTACTTGCCAGTCCAAAGGGAGAAAGCAACACAACACAATTATCATAATTCATAAGTTACAAGAAAATATGATAAAAATACAAACAGGCCGTTTCAAAATCATGGATATTAATCAATAATGTAGAGCACTTTAGTTGGACAAAAAGATGCATCTAATCACCGCTTGGTTGCCAAGTGCATGAAGACAAATTGGGAAGAGGGAGATTCATTTTTTTTAAGTTCCATAAAATTTTTTAAAAAAAAAGAAAAAGAAAAAAAAGTAGAAAGATGAGAGCATGAGACTCTCAGGCTTCAAATAACAGAGAGACTTGATTAAAAGCTCTAAAATGACTTGCTTCTGCAGCAAAGCAAGAAAAAAAAAAAACACTTGGCTATGAACTAACATCGTGAAAATACGATGAGTACAACTAAGCAAGTGAGCAAATCAGGGATAGTAAAACAAGCCAGACTACAATACTCCGATTCCCAAACTCCCATTTTCCAAGTATAAAACTTTCATCCAACATTGATCTCCTCATACCAAAATAATATCCCAATGAGGACCAAAGCTCCATTTTGCCGCAAGAATAATTATACACAAACAAACAAATCAATAACAGATTACATTAATCTTACTCAAGTTAAGGATTTGTCATCATCACAAGAGGAAAAAAAAGTCACAGAAATAAAAAAGAGATTTTGTTCCAAAATTATAAGTTATCAACAGTGTTCCCAGAAACCCAATTGAGACTGCAGAGTGGGATGGTTACCTGGGGTAGTCAGAATGGCATCAAAAGGAGAATAGCATTGTGGGTTGAGAGATCTGGGGGAAAGAGTGGAGAATGAGGATGGAGGATCCGAATTCCGAGCCCGACCAACAAGATCCGAAAGATTCAAACTGTAGCACTAGTACTAGCAGATGTTGCTGTTGCTACTTGCTGATGATTTATCTATTTTATTTTTTATTTTAAAAAAGAGAGAACGAATGGAAGAGTGTAAGGCTGAGAGAGAAGTGTTTTTTTTATATCATAGGAGAGAAGAGAAGACAGTCACTAACTTACAGCGGTTTTCTTTGAAATCGAAATCCAAATGCTGAATTGCAATTTCCAGGTCAGGTCATGTCGCTTTCTCTGTAACAAGTAACAACGTAAAAAACGGTAGTCACGTAAAATGTTTTGTATATGTATATTATATTTATATTATATGTTAATATAAAAAAATATCAAAATTATTTTATATATGACTATAATATTTTTATAAAATATAAAATAAATTAGTAAGTGAGTTAAAAAAAATTAAACTTATAACTAGTCACACAAACTAACTCACAAACTACGGTTACATCAACTTATACGGTTTTCCCCAAGATACGTAGCCATAGCCTAGTAACCAGTAAGTAGTAACTACTAACTAGTCATCTTCCGTCCAGTAAACTTTATGGAGAAGGTTTTTTAAGGGAATGAAGTAAGAATGTATCCTTAAACTAAGTAAATTAATGAGCATGTTTGGAAAAAAAAAAATTCCCATCTCAACAGCTTTTTTTTAAAAAAAAAAAATTGTTGGTTACTTTTCATAATATGTTTGATAATTTAAGAAAATTTTTGTGTATAAAATTTAATGTATTATAATATTTTTTTCATAAATTTAAAATTTAAAACTTTTGATTTTTTATTATAAATTATTTTAAAAATTTTGAAATATAAATATTATTTTATCCTCAATTAAATAATTTTTTAATTATTTTATATCTCTTTTGATAATTTAATTTATAAAAATAATTTGTTTATATCAATCAAACAAAACATATTTTTTAAAATTATTTTTAATTAACATATCTAAACATAAAATTAATTTTATTATAGTTAATTATAATAATAATCAATTATTAAAATAATTAAATTTTTACAACTAATTTAAATACACACTAAAACTACTATATATTTTAAATTAAATTAAGAGTGAATACTTAGTTAAATTAGAGGATACATTTCTACTTCATAAATTTTCATCAAACTAATTTTATTTTAAGAAAATTATTTAATTTAAAATAATCTTAAAATAAATAATGAATAATGTAAATAAATAATTTAAAATATCAATAGTCTCACCCTACATTTTGATCTGATGCAATTTATTATTTTTTAAGTGTTTTTCTGCAATTATTTTTTAAAATATAATAAATGTAGTAATAGAATGTCTAATTATTTTATTAAAAAATATTCTGTTGGCATTTTGTCACGTCAAATTAGTTTTTTATATTAGAATAACATTTTTTTGTTTGTAGTATTTTAATAATTCATTCAAAGTATAATATTAAAATACATATTATACTATACAAAATTTTGTTTCTAATATTGAAATGATAGTAAATAATAGTTATCTGTTTGAAATATGATATGAGTGCTGATAGGAATTGTTAATATTAAATAAATAAATAATCCCTAAATTTAGAAAATAATCGCGCTTTTCTGGTTATTTGTTAATGGCCACTTTCCTTTTGAGTTTTTAATTTTTGATGTCGTGTTCGTGTTCCTGCATTTTATCTTTCTTTCTTTTTTTCCTAAATGCTTTTTTATAAAATAACATGTTTTATGAGACTTACGCTATACTAATCAATCAAAAGAGATTATTATATTTAAAAATTAATGATTATAATATTTATATTTAAAATTATCACATTTAATTTTATATTAAGTTTAATATAAAAAATCTGAAAAATAACGTAAATCTAATTTAATAGTATTATTTATTCAATTAAAATATGTCTAATTTTATTCAATTTATTTATAAAATTATTTTATATATTATAAAAATATTATAATTATATATAAAATAATTTAATATTTTTTTCATATTAATATATAATATAAATACGATATTTATATTTTAATGTATATAAAATATTTCTCATTTTAAATAATATATATGAAACGTTTTCTGTAGCTGCAGTGCAGGCTACTGTGAGTAGATGACAAACAGACTAATTAGGGTATGCTGTCGGGCCTGAAGTGATGAAGGCTGTAAAGGTTCGTTTTATCCGTCAAATTTTTTTGCGGGTTTGGCCATTTTTTATTTTCAACCCACATAATGTAACCCGTGGGTTAAAGCGGGGTGTCGTAATGGCGTCGAGTTGAGTTTTTAAAAAAAGTGTTACAAATTAGTCTTATTATTTGTGTTTGTGATATTTTTTATATTATTTAATTTATTTTATTTTTTTTTATAAATTATAATTTTTTTATTTTTAAAATTTTATATTTTTTTATTATTTTTATAATGATCAACTCACTTACTTTTTTTTTCATTTTTTTTTCTTTAATTTAAATTTAATTTCCAACCCATTTTAATAAATTTTTAAAAACAATAAATTACACTCTACTGAAGGCTCGTCTTAAAAGCCAATATGTAGATTTAATTATTTATTATTTAAATATTTAAAATATAATATTTCATTTATATTTATATATAATGTATTTAATTTAATTTAATTTATAATAAATAAAAACAATAAATTACACTCACATACAATATGATATTTTAAATAAATATCATATTTTGAATATTTTAAAATATTTTAAAACATTTTTTTCTCTTATTTGCATTTCATACCACCATTCAATCCATAGACTAATAGTCCTTATTTTGGAATGTAACTGCACGAAATTTCAAATATAAAATGTTTACTTACACGAAATATTAAATTTTTAAAACATAGGTTTTAAAATCATTGATTTTTTTTAATTGATTTGACAAACCAGCCATGTTCTTTGTTAGGTAGTTAAACACTCATATCAGGGTAGTTGGTTTAAAAAATAATTAATGCTATTTTTTGAAAAACTAATCATTAATAATCTTGATGAGCTAATGATAGCAGCACCTATATTCTAAAATATTCTAATTACCTCCACCCTACTATGTGAAATTGTGAATAGCGATTTTATATGTAAGTGAAGACCTAAATCTGTACTGATCTTTGGGTTAGAAATTGATCAACGCGTGGTTGTTGTACTATGGAAATTACTTCCTTGCAATCAACGTATTAGTATGAATAGAAAGAACTTGAATTTATTAAGTATATAATTTTGAATTTTATTATAAGATTAATATATATATATATATATATAATATCATTAAAAAATATTTTTATTTAAATACTTAATTATATTTTAAAATATTAGTATCTTATATATTAAACAGAGAATATTATCAAAAACTTAAAAAAAAAAAATCCTTCGTTGCATTGCATGTAACTGAGTCAACATTTAGTAATTTAGTAGCAAGCCTATTTCTATTTGCTTATCATTTTTCCGCGTTTAGTTATAGAAATGCTCGGTGATGATTGAACATTATATAGGAACTTCCTTTTAAAATAAAAGCCTAAAAGGAAAGAAAAATAGTAATTTTATATTATTTTTTATCTCATATTATATTTTATCTTATTTTTTAATAATTATAATTAAGTAAGAGAAAGTGATTAAAAAATAAAAATATAATTAATAGTATACAAAATAATATGAAAAAATATAATAAAAAAATCAAAATTAAAAAGAAAATAAGTTAAATGGTGCACTCCAGAAACTAAAAAAGACTAAACAAAACAAAGGGTCAGGCAAATAAAGTTGATGTATTGAGTACCCAAAAAAAATAAGTTGATGTGTTGGACCAACATTCCAATTCAAGTGAGATAAAATCTATCATCAGTACAGGGCTCCTAATCCTAAGCATGGAGACATTGATTATGAGATATATTTATGTGTTAAATATATATATGTGTTAGATATATAGAGATATTTATATGATTTATGTATTTTACGTATTTAAATGTGTCTGATTAAAAAGATTATTTTTTTTAATTTAGATATATTTTGGACACACTTAAAAACTTTTTAGACACACTTGAACACTTTTTGAACACACTTAAACACGACTAGGACACGACTTGAATACGACTCATTAATATTTTTTTTAAAGAAATTAGTTTTCATGACTAATGTTTAATAAGTAAGCCCGTAACTCATTCAAACTCAATCACATGACTGACGTCCCAAACCATAATTTTTACAAATTAATATTTAAGTTTTATCTTTTCACATACCATTATTTTCATCTCCTCCTTCTATCTCTATTCGTAACAAGTCGTCTACTTCGTTATCATCGAAATTTATCTCATACTAATATTCTTTTTAGTTATTTTTTTATACACATTTACTTATACATGATTAGTTCTATTAGGAGAAGTTAGTTTATGAGATTTTTTAGAATATGTCAAAACAAATTATGTTTCATATTTTTTAGGAAGAATTTATTAAGTAATAAATATTAACACATATGATATATTAAAATATTATAAATTTTAAATTTATAAAAATAATATTAATGAATTATAATTTTTTTTAAAATTTTAAAAACGTCGATACGATGAGGGTTCTGTCTACGCTCCCCATAAGTAAAATAACTATATTCATCAGTCATATAATAAGGCCAGTTAGGTAGGAGTCAGAATGGATTATTTGTAAAATAATTTATGGATAGATTATAATTTTTGAATTATTGATTTATTGTTAAAATAAATTAATAATTTAGATTAAAAAATAAATTTTAATTAATAATACTTAAATTCATATAAAAATTTGATTAGATTAAATTAAATTTTTTATAAATAATTATAAATTTTAATTAATAATTTTTTATATATTTAAATTTATATATAAATACTATTAAATTAAAAAATAATTTATAAATAAATTCAAATTTGTTGAGTACACATCAACAAGTTACAAAATTATTTACTTTGCTTAATCAACAATGATATTCTTACATTTAACAGTATTTATATTCATTTTCACATATGTTACTGTTTATGAGATCTATCCGTAAATAGTATCAAATCATGTTTTTATCTTTTTTTTTTTTTAAAGTATATGTTCATTAACTAACTTTCTACGTAATTAATTACTTTTTTATTTTTCATTAACTAACTTTTTTCACGAATATAGAAATAAAGTTGGTTAATGAATAATAAAAACATGATTAATGACTTATAAAAGTTAATTAATGACACAAGATTTTATCACATAATTTTTATATTCGTGAAAAAAATTAGTTAATAAAAAATAAAAAAATAATTAATAATAAAAAAGTTGATTAATGAATATATATTAAAAAAAATAAAAAATTGATTTTGATACTGTTTACGAGGTTAAACCTATGAACAATATTTTGTGTTAAAAATAGTTTGATATTGTTTGCGGTAAGGTGATAATTTTTCTTGCTTAATGGGCGGTAATACCAGCTTGACAAGACAGATATACTTTAAAGCCAAGTTGGCTGCCACAAAGATAAGATTTGTGATTGTGTCAAACATGGTTTCTGTCCGTCCATCTTAGGTTCAGATGCACTATCACCACCATGCTAGGAGAGTGATTTTTGTAGGTTTTTTTTTTAAAAAAAAACAAAACAAAAACTTTGCTTTAGTTATTTTTCATTATTAGATATAAGATATTTTAGAAGTGAGCGTAGAAATTCGGATTCTAACATAATAATTCAAAGTTACAGTGAAAGAGTTCGTAATTCAGTTCACACCAATCTCAGTTTAAAGAGTAGGATGTGATGAAAATATTAGAAATTTAATTTTTCTTTTTTACTAAGTTGTTTTGCAATTCGAATGTTTCTACACGTCATGCTTACAACTTATTATTAAGCATATTTGTATGAAACATACCAACATCCTAATTTAAAGACTTGGATGTGATAAAAATATTAGAAATTAAATCTTTAATTATTATAGTTATACAAATCAAATTGATCCGGTTGATCCAATCGAAAAATTTGCTACTTGACTTCTATACTAGTCCAATTTTTAACCATAATGAATTTATTGATAACTCAGTTAAATTGAGATGACCCGTAACCTGTGAATTAGCTTAGATTTATACTTTTTTTGAAAAAAATGCTTGGACTTCAAAAAAATAAATATTAATATTTGAAAATGGTATATTTAAGACATTTTTTTATGAAATATATTTTGTTATTAAATTACATGTTCTTATTAAAAAATATTTTTAATTTTTTAATTTATATTATTAGTTAATAAATTTAATTTTAAAAAATGAAAATTAAATAATTATCATCATTAATTTAATCATATTATTAATATTTTTTATAATGTCTTTTTATATATATAATATTTTTTAATATAATATTTTTTAAAAAATATATTTATTATTTATCTAAATTTTTTAATTCAACTACTTAACCTACGTTAAAATAATGACCCGTTAATCACACCTTGTGATAAAGTGTTGTTTAGATTTGATTAGTAGAACTTAAGTTTAGTTGAAAGTGTGTTTTGCCATGCTTAACTTAAGTTTGGTTGAAATTAAGATAACGTAATTTATGTTTAAGAACTTTTGTTTTAAAAGTGAGTTTAACAAAATGAATATTGTTTGGATTAAAGATTAAAAACACTTTTAAAACATGATTGAAAGAGAAAATACTCTCCAA
Source organism: Ormosia emarginata (assembly GCA_029884605.1). NCBI lineage: Eukaryota > Viridiplantae > Streptophyta > Magnoliopsida > Fabales > Fabaceae > Ormosia > Ormosia emarginata. Next base: position 67,745,829 of record JAQQTP010000082.1, read on the forward strand.
CAAACTTTCTTGATGAAAAAGCGAAAATTGCTACTTTTATTTCGAATGAGTGTTGAAATAGTATGAATGGAAAAACATCCAAACACTAATGTTACGCTCTTCAAAAAGTTGAAACACACTTTTAACAACACCAACTCCAAACCAAACATGCACTAACCTCTGCTTAGTAATCCCCAATATCTAAGGCTTTTTTGGAATAAATTAAAGCACCCATGGACCTCCCCACCCACCTATTTTAGATTCCTTGGTTATCTCGTGTGCACGAAAGAAAGCTATCGTGCAACAAATTAAACCACCAACACTATAGTAAATGAAATGACAATAACACTCTGAGGAACTGCATTCAAACTCTTCTGTTTAATTTTCTGTTCTTTTTCTCGTCTGTTTTTTTTTTTTGGGTACTGTACCAAAATACGTAAGATTCCAAAACAAGCATTGAGCTTTTGAAGCTTAGAGCCACAAACCACAAAAATTGGGACTCGCGTGTATGAGAAAGAAGGGATTAAATCCTTGCCTGTAAATCTGTAATCTTTTCTTGCTAGAGATTGGCTAAATTACTGTTTCATCTAAAAAATGGGCATCTTGGTTTTTTATTTGTTATTTTTTTTTCCAAGTTGTGTCTGCTCTATAGTTCATACTTGTGTGTCAAGCCGTCAACTCAACTGCCCACATCCAGTAATAGTTTGCCATTTACTGCAACATGTTATTATTTCTACAAGTGAAACTTACATTTGCCAATGTCCCTCTCATCCATGATTGAATTAAACTCCTTACTCCACAATAGAAATAAATAAGTAAAAATCTATGTCATAAGAGTTGCTTTCACAGGTACATTGGGCTACTAACATTTTTAATTGCTTATTTATATTATTTATTAACTAACTTTAATTATAATTTACTAATGTACATTCTATCAACTTTTTTTTCAAGTCAAACCTAAATTAATTATATTCATATTTTTCTACTCACACTCCTATAATATTTTTATTTTTATATTCAAACTCCTGTAATTATTTATTTTTATATTTTTTTGGTTTCTAAAACATATGCTATATAAGACCTAGTCTTGGACTTAATTTACAAAATTTAGCCAATAAAACAAGAAACAAGCGTAAAGCGCTAGAAAGAGGCTTCTGATAAAACACCAACTCCCATAATATTTTTACACATTCTATTTCGAGCACGCATCCATTAGGTCATCACTTAGTTCAAGAGAGCAAAAATGTGAACAGTGACCATTGATTTTACAAAGTCCTTGACGCTTTGTATGATGTTGTATTTTGTATTCATATTCATTCTGCACGTAAATGACACAAGATACTACAATGTTAGAGAAGAATTTATCGTATGGTAGCCTCTACAATTTTCACCTCTATCACATCTAATAATAACATCTATTTTTTAGAACTTCAGATGATTATTGCATAATGTTGTGAAAAACCAACATTACGAACACCATCAAGAAGCTCTTCTCAATTTTCAATTTTTTTTTTGTAAGTTCAAGAATTTTTTTGAAGGACTTCTTAATATTGAAAAAGAGTCAAAATATATCACCAGTAAAACAAATAAAAGAGGTTTAATTACCAAAAAATATATATTTAGAAGTATTTTTAAAATAAAAATAGAAAACTATTTGAACAAATAAAAGAAGAGCATATCAAAAGAAACTATGCCAATATAGGAATTTAATTCCAATTCCAAAATGTTTTTACCATTTGAGTAAGAGATTTCATTGAAATTCATGTTTTCATCTTCAATTTGTTGTTGCCCCATTGTTAAATTCATCTAAAAGTAATATATTTGTGAAGAATAAAAGAAATAATAAAGAAGAAAATAAAAGAATGACAACCCTTATGGAGAAGAAAAGAAATGATGAAGAGTTAAAGAGCGCATAAATAATTGGTGAGAATAGTTGAAATCAGTTAGAAATGTGAAGAGATAAATAAAGATTTAATTAATTTTCAATTTAAAAAAAAAACATTACATACTGAGACGTAAAAAAAAAAGAGAAATTATTTAATTAACGATAATTTAGGAAATTAAAATTAAAGTTAGTTAACAGAGAGTGTTAATAGATAAGAAAAAGCTTAGATGAAGTTCCTTATATTCTTTCTATCTAGTTCTCAAATCAAATAATGACATATAAATTTTTTTCTAACTCAGCAATACACACTTAACACTACTAAATGATAGTTAGTTGAGAACAAATTCACGTATCATTGTTTAATTTGAGAACTGGATAAAAAGAATATAAGGAACTTGAGTTAAGTTTTGTTCTAATAAATAATGGAGAGTACCAATAGTCTCACCCAATTTTAGGATACCCATTTATTTTTCTTGGCAATTAATATAAGGTGGTTTCTCTGTACCCATCAAAATGGGAGGGTTTTGGTGCCCTTCTTACATGCATCAATCACATTTAAACCTATAAACACATTAATAAGTAAATGTGTCCATATCATTTATTTATTGATGAGGGGTCTCTTAGATGGGTCTGTTAACTATTTTATTTCAATAAATAAAATGGTGAACAAACTCCTCATCAATAAATAAATAATGTAGACATATTTATTTATCAAATTGTCTATATGTTTAAACGTAATTGAACCATGTAAGAAAGACACCAAAATCCTCCCATTTTGATAGGCACTAGAGAAACCACTTTAATATAAAGCTATATTTTTTATAGGATTCAACAAGATGTAATGGTGACAGTTGAATAAAATAAAGTAATAAAAACCATTCATCCATCTAAAAGTTAATAAACATACTAACTCATTCAATAAATAAATAAAAAATAGTGCCTATCTATTATTTTCCATTTTTCACTCATGAAAATAAGGCTTCCAAAATAAGAGAAGTATTTCTGTTAGGTAATGGTTCGATGTTTATGGCCAAGAAAGAACATCGGCTGATGTACACCCAGCCTTCCTTTTAGAAAGGAAAATATAAATGAAAACCCTTTGGTTACTATCGATAGTCTCACAGCAAATTTGATGAGAATTTGCTTGTGCTGTGTCTTACCTCTTGATTTCCTTCATTTGCTTTTTGTATTAGGAAATCTATAGAAAAGAACCACCAAAATTATTGAGAATCATCATTATGGTCTGTAGTTAGCAGCTGCCTAGTTTAGGCGGGTTAAGGAGGCAGTGGCCCCTTGCCTCCCTCGAATACTATCTTCTGCCTACAAGAAACCATTGGCGCCTATCCATATGCACCTAAATTTTTATTGGTTTAATTTTCGAAATACTATTTGTGCTTCAATAATCAAGTGACCAAGGTTCAATCAATCTTTGTTATCCTCATTTGTTATACTACAGTAAAATTTTCGCATAAATATATAATGACCTGCCTGCATGCACACACTTCGTAAGTTAAGTTTTTTGGGGTAGTAGATCTAAGATCTTGATGTTCAAAACATTAATACATCTCCCAAAACTTCATGGCAACTGTAAATAAACACTAGCAGCAAATCAATAAAAAAACAACGTTCAACTCCTGAAGTTATAAGCTATTCCACCTCACACCAGAATTCACCAGCTTGACATACGCATTTTTGAAATCTTCAAAGAACATATTCTCATTGTCTGCGTACTTTTTAATCCATCTGTTCAATAAATGAAGTTCTCTTAAGTTATGCACATTGAAGCACACAGATAATTAGCAGAAACATGTACATGCGGTGCACCGGGACATTCTTTGTCACGTGCAAGTGAATTTTTAGTCATTTATTAAAAAGACAAAAGATCCTTTTCAGCACCTCATTGTTTGTTTAAATGGATAAAAAGAATCAGAAATGAGCCCTAAGCCCAACAAACAACTATAGTATATGCATTTGAACAGGGAATGTGTTTGGCTGATGATCAGGACCTTACTGGTTGAAAACTGACAATTCAGATTTCAACTAGAAAAGGAGAATTTAATGTGTAGTATTATGTGTAAACTGATATTCCAGAGACAAGAACTTGTTCACAAGGGCAAGAAGCAACACGAACAATACTGTCAGAGACAAATCAAACCAACAAAACTTACCCATCACCAATTGATATACACTTCTTATCCTAGGTATTCTTTTCAATTGCCGGGCTATTTGCGTTAACTGTTATTTTCTAGAATCTTGAAAAATAAGAAAAAGAAATTCTTCTCATTTTCAATTGTTATAATCTTAATATTATTTAAAGGATTTTCCACTTTTTTGTATTGAGATCTTAATTGTTAACTGATGAATCTTGCCAATAAATCAGTTCTATCAGTTCTGTTAAGTTAGTTTTTCTGTTTTGACAGTTGTCATGTAGCTTAGCTGGCTTCTCTGTATAGGGTCTCTATATATATTCTTTTGTATATGCTAAATTAATATCATCTGAATGAGAATTTTCTCTTTCTCAGTACATTTCTGCATTTCTCTCTTTCTCCCAGTCATTTCTTGAGTTTTTCTCTCACGTTTTTATGCAAATCATGAAGAAATTTTACATGGTATCAGAGCTCCTTTCCTAGGGGCTCTGCTACTGCTGCGTATCCTTCTGATCTTGCATTTCTCACTTCTTTTCTTTCAATCAAGAATCTTAGTGTTCGATCTTGAAAATTGAAGATAGAAGAAATGGCAGAAGTTGCTGCAAATGGTATTGCGAATGGAGCTATTGATGCTTCAAGTCTTTTCTTTATGCACCTTAATGAGAATCCACGTTCGATTATGGTTCCGAATTTGTTGAATGGTGAAAATTATCATCAATGGTCAAGAGCCATGTTCATGGCTCTCAAATCGAAGAACAAGATAGGGTTCATTGATGGTTCTTTGGTGAAACCCGCACATAATAGTCCCAATTTCTTGCCATGGGACAGGTGCAACACGTTAGTGATGTCATGGATCACTCGTTCGATAGATCCATCGATTGTCCAAAGTGTGCTCTGGATAGAAACAACAGTTGATATCTGGAATGATCTTCGGGCTAGGTATTATCAGGGTGATATATTCAGGATCAGTGAATTGCAAGAGGAAATGTATCTGTTAAAGCAAGGTGATTCCTCAGTGACAACTTACTACACTCATCTAAAGGGACTATGGCAAGAATTAGAGAATTTCAGACCAATTCCTGGGTGTTCTTGTCAAGTGGCATCTAAGTGTAATCTGATCCCTACAATCAAATCCTATAGAGAAAATGACTATGTAATCCGATTCTTGAAAGGCCTCAATGAGCAATACTCTGCCGTTAGATCACAAATCATGATGACGGACCCTCTCCCAAATATCAACGAGGTTTTCTCATGGTTGATCCAGGAAGAGAGACAAATGAACTCTCAGTTGAATGATTCACGAGCTTTAGTCACCATTGTTGAATCAGGTGGCAGAGGAAGAGGAAATAGAGGAAGGAACCAGAATTTTGGAGGCAGAAATCATGGAGGTAGGGGAAGAAGTCTCAAGATCTGTACATACTGCAATAAGACTGGACATATGGTGGATACCTGCTATAAGAAACATGGATATCCTCCTAACTTTGAAAGAAGTGGTGTGGCAAACAACTATACCATAGAAGAAGACATTCAAGATGATGACGCTCATTCAGTGCAACATAAAGAAATGCCAGATGAGACTGCAAGGCCTTTCTTTACCCTAGAACAACACAAGGCACTATTGACTCTATTACAGAAAAGCAGTACCACTTCCCATAATGCAAATCAGGTTGTTGCTGATAAATCAGGTACAATATGCACTGTTATAAATTTAAAAAAGTCAAAATCCTGGATATTAGACACAGGGGCCACAGATCATGTGTGCCATTGTCTATCATTTTTTCATTGCCACAAGAAGATTAGACCAATCTCTGTCAAACTGCCAGATGGGACTCAGGTGGTGACTGATATAGCTGGGACAGTGTTCTTTACTGAGAGTTTATACCTTACAGATGTTCTATACATTCCTAGCTTTACTTTTAATTTAGTTTCAATTTCGAGATTAACCAAATCTCTTAATTGCAAACTAACTTTTACTGGTACTACTTGTCATATGCAGGACATCCATACATTGAGGATGATTGGTGCAGCTGAGTCAAAAGCTAGATTGTATTCTCTCTGTCCCCAGGCACTGTTACAATTCCCTATTCATTCTGTAAATGTTCATTCTGTTAATTCTCTCAATTCAAATAAATGTAACATTTGGCATCTAAGATTTGGCCATCCATCCCATGTAAAACTTACTCAATTGAATAAGATTTTTCCTTCTGTGAGTTGTACTAAACTTCATATTCCATGTGATACATGTCATTTGGCTAAACAAAAACGCCTACCTTTCCCTGATAGTGAATCAAAATCCATTCATCCTTTTGATCTTCTTCACATGGATATATGGGGACCCATTTTGATAGAGCCCAAACTGAGTTATTGGGCTCAAAGGAATATACGGGTCAGTTTGTTACTAATAGGCCTAGGATTTGGAGGGTCTATTCTAGAAGGAAGAGAGAGAGGGCTACTGATGTGGCAGTGAGAGAGGATAGTGGAAGTTAGTTACGTGATTTGAGTATGGGAATTCTGTTACTAATAGGCTGGGTGAGGAATGGAAGGATATCTTGAGTATCCTTTTGGCAAGTTTGTTATGGATTTAACTCTCTCTTCAGGAGCTTAGCTCGTGGCGTAGGACCTTGGTCTACTTGTAATTACTCTTTTTGTCTAATAATATTCGGTATCCATCTTACATTCTCTCCTACCATTACATTCCGGTTTCTATCAAATTGGTCCGACCCTGCTGGGATTCGAGTACGGGACCGGGCGCAACGAGGTGACGGAGGTGAATGCCACCCAAGAAAAAATCAGTGAACAAAGGAGGTATGGAGGATAAGGTAGCAGCTATGGAGACAGAAGTGACCAACGTCAAGGCATCCCTAGCCGCGATCGAGAGTAAGGTCAATGGCAACCATAAATCTTTGATGGCGCTGCTTGCGGTGTTTGGGCAAGAACCGACTGGAGGACGAGGAACAGGAGGATGAGAATAGCAACAAAAACAAAGAGACAGAGAAGGAGGATGAGGAGAAGAGTTCGCCGCCCACAAAGATGTATTCGACGTCAGGACTGAAAAAGCTCCACGGTGAGGCGTTGGACGAGTTTAGGCAATCGGTGAAAAAGATCGAACTTCCCATGTTCGATGGAGAAGATCCAGCGGGGTGGATCTCTAGAGCCGAGGTGTATTTTCAGGTGCAGGAGACACGTCCGAAAGTACGCATCAATTTGGCCCAGTTGTGTATGGAAGGGCCTACCATCCATTTCTTTAAATCATTGCTTGATGATGAGAGGGAGCTGACATGGGAGCAGCTTAAGGTGGAATTACTCGAACGCTATGGCGGAACCGGCGAAAGTGATATCTACGAGCAGTTGACAGCTCTTCGTCAATGGGGCAGCGTTGACGAATATATACAAGAGTTCGAGAGGTTGACAGCCCAGGTGAAGAGGTTACCCGACGATCAATACTTTGGGTATTTCCTTCATGGGTTGCGGGGAGAAATCAGGGGACGGGTTCGAAGTTTGAGAACTTTAGGACCTCTGCCGCGATCTCGTCTCATGAGCTTGGCTAAGGCGGTGGAGAAGGAATTGCAAGGAAGAGGAGGAAGCTCGATCGGGTCTAATGGTTCGAAAGGTAGTGGAGCTAGAGGTGGGTACGGATCGGGTCCAATTATCCGAGCTAATCCCAGTCAATTGGGTCGCAACACAGGATCCGAGTGGGTCTTTGTTCGTGGAGAAAAAGGGGCAGGCCCAATAGAGGGGAACAAGTCAGCAAAAGGAGGACAACATGGGTTCAATTCGAAACCAGGCCTAAGTTCAGAAAAGAAGAGATCTGGAGATAGAGGTTTTAAGCACTTGTCGTATCAGAAGCTTACTGAAAGGCGACAAAAGGGCTTATGTTACAAATGTGGGGGTCCTTTTCACCCACTTCACCAGTGCCCTGATAAGCAATTAAGGGTGATGGTGCTGGACGATGGGGAAGAAAATGAGACAGAAGATCAACATCTAGTCGCCGAGGACGAAGAGGAGATCGAGCTAGAGGGAGAGTGCAGCATCATGAGTTTAGGGAGCATGGTGACAGAAGAGAGGGGGAAGCCTCAAACCATGAAATTTCGAGGTACTGTTAATGGTGTACCTATCCTCGTTTTGGTAGACAGCGGAGCCACCCACAACTTTATTTCCAAAAAGCTCGTGGAAGCCATAGGATGGCTGGTAGAAGACACCAGACCTATGACGATTAAGTTGGGAGATGGTCACAAAGCAGAGGCTCGCGGTAAGTGTAAAGGGATCAAGCTGGAATTGGAGAAAGTCAAGGTAACAGTGGAGGCTTTTCTTTTTGATTTGGAAGGCATAGATATGGTGTTGGGAATTTCATGGTTAGCGCCTCTTGGGAAGATGTTAGTTGATTGGGGTACACAAACCATGATATGCCGATTGAATGGAAGATGGGTAGAATTAAAAGGAGAGGACAGCCACCGTTTATCTCAAATAGCTTTGCAAAGTTTCGTTGGTAAGCCAAAAAAGATGATTGAAGGCCTCTTCTTATCCACTGAGGTGCACCTTTCTAACAAAATAGAGAAAGGAGCAGAGACTGAGAAACCGAGGTTGGATCAGCAGAAGGAGTTAGAGGGGTTGTTGATTAAATATGCTGCTATTTTCAAAAATCCAGAAGGGTTACAGCCAAAAAGAGGAAGGGAACATGCTATTGTTTTGTTTGAGGGACAAGGCCCTGTCAATGTAAGACCATACCGTTATCCTCATCACCAAAAAAATGAAATTGAGAAGCAGGTAAAGGAGATGCTGGATTCTGGAATGATAAGGCACAGCCAGAGCGCTATTTCTAGTCCTGTCATTTTAGTGAAAAAGAAAGACAACACATGGAGGATGTGTGTGGATTACGGGCCCTAAATAAGGTCACGGTACCAGATAAGTTTCCTATTCCGGTAATAGAGGAATTGCTGGACGAATTGCATGGTGCTCAGTTTTTCTCTAAACTGGATCTCAAGTCCGGGTATCACCAAGTGAGAGTCAGGAGGGAAGATGTTCACAAAACAGCTTTTCGTACACATGAAGGCCATTACGAGTATTTAGTGATGCCATTCGGGTTGATGAATGCGCCATCTACCTTTCAAGCTCTAATGAATGAGGTTTTCAAAACGATGTTGAGAAGATTTGTGCTAGTATTCTTTGACGACATATTGGTGTACAGTACGGATTGGAGGACACATATGGCACATCTTGAGGAGGTGTTGGAGACATTACAGAGGGAGCACTTAGTAGCTAATCGGAAGAAATGCTATTTTGGCCAATCTACGGTGGAATATTTGGGGCATGTCATATCTTGGGAAGGAGCAGCAGTGGACCCGAATAAAATCAAGAGTGTGATACAGTGGCCCGTTCCAAAGAATGTCAAAGGTGTGAGAGGGTTCTTAGGGTTAACGGGATATTATCGGAAATTTATCAAAGATTATGGGAAGGTAGCAAAGCCATTAACTGATCTCACCAAGAAAGAAGGGTTTAAGTGGAATCCAAGAGCACAAAAGGCTTTTGAATTTTTGAAGGAAAAGTTGACAACAGCTCCAGTTTTAGCGCTGCCAGACTTCAACCAGGGGTTTGTCATAGAATGTGATGCTTCAGGCCTAGGAATAAGAGCAATCCTGATGCAAAAGGGTAGGCCTATAGCTTTTTTCAGCAAGGCTTTGAGTGAGAAGAATTTAGCAAAATCAGCTTATGAAAAGGAGCTGATGGCGATAGTTCTAGCTGTGCAACATTGGCGACCTTATCTATTAGGAAGGCAATTTACAGTTTACACTGACCAGAAGAGTTTAAAGCAATTGTTGCAGCAGAGGATCACTTCCGTAGATCAGCAAAATTGGGCTGCGAAATTGTTGGGGTATCAATTTGACATTGTTTATAAAAGAGGGGTGGAAAACAGAGGAGCTGATGCTCTTTCTCGTGTGACTGAAGAGGCTGAATTTGGAACTTTGATATCATATCCAACATGGGTAGAGGGGAAGGAAATTTTAGAAGAAGTCCACAATGATGAGGTGTTGCAGAAGGTGATAGCAGAGCTGAAAAATGGAGGAGAGACACGACCAGAATTCACATACAGCAATGGGATTCTATACTATAATGACAGGTTAGTCATATCAGCGAATTCATCTTGGATTCCCAAATTGTTACAAGAATTCCATGCTACTCCTCTAGGGGGACATTCCAGGTTTTATAGAACATATAGAAGGGTGGCTGCAAATTTGTATTGGATTGGTATGAAGAAGAGGATCCAAGACTTTGTCAAAGAGTGTGATGTTTGTCAGAGACAAAAATATATGGCAGCAGCTCCCGGGGGTCTCCTTCAGCCACTAAATATTCCAGAGGTAGTTTGGGACGAATTGTCCATGGATTTTATAACGGGTTTGTCAAAATCAAAAGGGTATGAAGCTATTTTAGTGGTGGTGGATCGTCTGTCCAAATATAGCCACTTCCTACCCTTGAAGCACCCTTACACGGCTAGAATGGTGGCAGAGGTGTTCATAAAGGAAATTGTGAGGTTGCATGGGATTCCATCTACCATTGTGAGTGATAGAGATCCTATCTTCATTAGCAACTTTTGGAAGGAAATGTTTAAACTTCAGGGAACACAGCTCAAGATGAGTTCGGCTTATCATCCGGAGACGGATGGCCAAATGGAGGTGATTAATCGATGTTTGGAGACTTTCTTACGTTGTTTTATCACTGACCAGCCACGAAACTGGGTTCACTGGCTGCATTGGGCGGAGTATTGGTATAATACGACATTCCATGCATCTATAGGGATGACCCCATTTGAGGTGGTGTATGGTAGGAAACTTCCAGTAATCACAAGGTTTTTGCAAGGGAGACAAGGCTTGAAGCAGTTCAAAGGGAGTTAGTGGATAGAGATGAAGCTCTTAGACAATTAAAGCATCACCTTTCCAGGGCTCAAGGAAGGATGAAAGTACAAGGCGTAACAAGAGGAAAGAACGAAGTTTTGAAGTTGGGGAATGGGTCTTCCTGAAATTGCGCCCTCATAGGCAGCAATCGGTGATTTCACGGATCAATGCCAAGCTAGCAGCACGTTTTTATGGTCCATTTCAAGTACAGGAACGTGTTGGAGCAGTTGCTTATAAGCTCAAGCTTCTGAAACATCAAGAATACACCCTGTTTTCCACGTTTCTTTACTCAAAAAGGCGTGGGAAACTACAATGTGGAAAAAGAGTTACCAGTGGGAATTGAAGGAGAATATATGGAGGTGTTGGAATGCGGTGTTGGCCACGAGCCGTGAACAAGGGAAGAGAGTCAATTAATCAATGGTTGGTACAATGGAAAGGGAAAGGAGCGAGATGAAGCTACGGGACGATGAATTCACTATTCTCGGCCAGTTCCCAAAATTCAGCCTTGAGGACAAGGCTGGAGTTGATGAGGGAGGCAGTGATAGAGCCCAAAGTGAGTTAATGGGCTCAAAGGAATATACGGGTCAGTTTGTTACTAATAGGCCTAGGATTTGGAGGGTCTATTCTAGAAGGAAGAGAGAGAGGGCTACGATGTGGCGGTGAGAGAGGATAGTGGAAGTTAGTTACGTGATTTGAGTATGGGAATTATGTTACTAATAGGCTGGGTGAGGAATGGAAGGATATCTTGAGTATCCTTTTGGCAAGTTTGTTATGGATGGAGAGCTGTAGCTCTCTGTAGGAGCTTAGCTCTGTGGCAGTAGGACCTTGGTCTACTGTAATTACTCTTTTTTGTCTAATAATATTCAGTATCCATCTTACATTCTCTCCTACCATTACATTGTCATACTGTTATTTTTCTGGTTTCTATCAAATTTCATCCCCATCCATGATGGGACATAGGTATTTTCTTACTGTAATAGATGATGCCTCTAGACATACATGGATTTTCTTCATGAAATCGAAATCTGAAACTTCTATACACATTAAATCCTTCCTATCATTAGTTGAAACACAATTTGGGGTAAAGGTTAAAACTATTCGATCTGATAATGGGGGAGAATTCAAACTTAGTCAATTCTATGCAGATAAGGGAATTATACACCAAACTTCATGTGTGGAAACCCCACAACAAAATGGGATAGTTGAGAGAAAACATCAACATATCCTTGGTGTAGCCCGAGCACTCATTTTTCAATCACATTCCAAAATTTTTTTGGACACAAGTTGTTAGCTGCTGTGTACCTCATAAACAAGTTGCCAACCCCATATCTGTCAAACCAGTCCCCTTATCAGGTCCTGTACCAAGCATTGCCAACTGTTTATGACTTGAAAGTCTTTGGATGTTTGTGTTTTGCTTCTACTCTTACTACAAACAGAAAGAAACTTGATCCTAGAGCTAGAAAGTGTGTCCATCTAGGATTTAAATCTGGTATGAAAGGTTATCTTTTATTTGACCTCAAGTCCAAGGAGTTTTTTGCGTCTAGAAATGTTATTTTTTATGAAAATTTGTTCCCATATGAGTCATCAGAACATCAGCCTACTACTTCTACTGACACTTCATCCCATCCACCAGCTAGTCAATACAATAATAGTCTCAGTTTTGACCCTTGGTTTGACATTCCTCAACCCAATACAGATCAATGTAATTCTGCCTCAAACTCACCAAATCATTCTTCTACATTGGATTCTCCAGGGTTATCCCAAGTTCCTTCTGTCAGACAGTCCACCAGAATTCGAAAAACTCCTTATCTGCAAGATTATCATTGTTCTTTGACATCTTTAACAGCCAATGACTCAGCTTCCACATCTTCAAGCAGTATCAGGTATCCTCTCAACCAATACCTCTCTTATGATAAATTGTCCCTCAAACACAAACATTTTTCTCTCAATATCTCATCCAATTCTGAACCCACCACATATGCTGAAGCTGTTCAGCATCCCTGTTGGCAGCAAGCAATGGCAAATGAGCTAGCTGCTCTCACCAAAACCAACACATGGACACTTACTAGTCTTCCTCCTCATAAGAAAGTTGTAGGATGTAAGGGGGTGTTCAAAGTGAAATATAATGCAGATGGATCCATTGAAAGACATAAAGCTCGTTTAGTAGCAAAGGGTTTTACCCAAACAGCTGGCCTTGACTACTTAGAGACTTTTAGCCCAGTTGTCAAGATGGCCACAGTGCGAATATTACTTTCCCTTGCAGCATCCCTTGATTGGCATTTACATCAATTAGATGTAAACACTGTCTTTTTACATGGAGATTTACTAGAGGAAGTTTATATGCAAGTCCCTCCTGGTTTGGCTGTTTCTAGTTCTGATTTAGTTTGCAAGTTACAAAAATCATTGTATGGGTTAAAGCAGGCTAGCAGGCAATGGAACTCGAAATTGACTAAGACGTTGGTTGATTTTGGTTATGTTCAGTCTAAGGCTGATTATTCCCTCTTCACCAAGTCATCAAATTCAGGATTCACAGCCATCCTAGTGTATGTGGATGACCTTGTTCTTGCAGGCAGTGATCTCAATGAAATCACAAGAATCAAGCAGACTCTTGATCAGAAATTCAGCATTAAAGACCTTGGGGAACTTAAATATTTTTTGGGTTTTGAAATTGCTAGATCTCAATATGGCATTGCTCTATATCAACGAAAATACACATTGGACCTACTCCAAGAGACTGGTTTATTGGCTTCCAAGCCGTGCTCTACCCCCATGGATCCAAATTAGAAGATCAGTCAAGAGTCTGGGACACTATTGACTGATCCTTCTACTTACAGACGCTTGCTAGGCCGCTTACTCTACCTCACTCATACCAGACCCGATATATGCTATGCGGTGAGTAGACTGAGCCAATTTCTCTCCGCACCAACCACTGTTCATCACCAAGCTGCTTTGCGAGTTATCAGGTTTCTCAAAAGGTCTCCTGGCTTAGGTTTATTTTTCTCCAAAGATTCCCACTTATCTTTGAAGGGCTTCACTGATTCTGATTGGGGTGCGTGTCCAGATACTAGGCGCTCTGTAACTGGCTTCTGTTTCTTCCTTGGAAACTCTCTTATTTCCTGGAAGAGCAAAAAGCAATCCACAGTGTCCCGATCATCAGCTGAAGCTGAGTATAGAGCATTAGCACAGGCCACATGTGAGGCTCAGTGGCTACTGTATCTACTACAGGATTTCCAGGTTCCTCATCCTAAACCAGTTGTCTTGTACTGTGACAACCAATTTGCTCTCCATATAGCCGCCAACCCAGTTTTTCATGAGCGAACGAAACATATCGAACTGGACTGTCATACAGTCTGCGACAAGGTTCAAGCAAGCCTCCTTCATTTACTTCCCATTGCCACTCAGAATCAAGTTGCAGATATACTTAGCAAGCCACTCCAACCAGGTCCATTTTACATGCTTCATGCCAAGCTTGGAATGCTCAACATCCACATTCCAGCTTGCGGGGGGGTGTTAACTGATGAATCTTGCCAATAAATCAGTTCTATTAAGTTAGTTTTTCTGTTTTGAGTTAGTTTTTCTGTTTTGACAATTGTCATGTAGCTTAGCTGGCTTCTCTGTATAGGGCCTCTATATATATTTTGTATATGCTAAATTAATATCATCTGAATGAGAATTTTCTCTTTCTCAGTACATTTCTGCATTTCTCTCTTTCTCCCAGTCATTTCTTGAGTTTTTCTCTCACATTTTTATGCAAATCATGAAGAAATTTTACATTAATGCTTAGCAAAAAATGCAGTGGGGCCAATTTCATATTAAGGACAGCATAAGAGGTTGTCAAAAGATAAAGAACCTTAAGCATTCATCATCCTCAACAAGTGCATGATCTGAAGGAAGGCCAATCATACTCGACATACCACCTATATATAAGAGAACCAGCAGATGAGAATGATAACAAACATTATTTATTTATAAAAAAAAATGACAAGAGCAAGGTCATGAAAATGTTAGGCCGATCCAGAAAAATGAGCATGCAATCACAGAGATTTATGTCATTTATAATAGTTTATTGGAAGGCAACTGATGTCAAAGAAACTGAAAAACTTGATTGGAACATTAAGATCCAGAGCATACTAGACACAAATTGTGTAATAAACCAGTTGCTGAAGCCTGAAGGCCTAACGTGCCTTCAACTTCCTTATTGTTTTCATTAAACAAGAATTGATTCAGAAAATAATGACTAGTGGCAATTTTACTTAAAATACCAAAGCAATCTTTTAAACGAGTTTAGTTAAGTTGTTAATTTACCTGAAGACGTCCATGGCTTCTCCAAAAGAACCTTATAATATGAATTGTCAAAGGAAGTTGGGCTTCCAAAACCTTTACTTCCAAGAGTGTGGGCTCCAGACAAAGCTACAAGTTCTTGTGTTCTGTGAAAGAAAAGCCCCAAATGGATAACAACACATAAGCAAAATTAGTTCTGGTAAAATATGCTGAAAATTCTACACCGATAACAAATAGATTGTATGTCTCAGCATAAGATCAATAATTTTTGGGCCATTAAATCACTATATTTCTTGCCTTGTTACTCTGGTTTAGAATTAGGACTATAATAAGATATCAGATTCAGTATGTCTCTATATATGTTATGATTCTCAAGGTAATTTATGGACAATTGAACAACCTTTAGAATGTAAAGCTGCGAAAGTCTGAAATAAGTATAAAAAAAATAATACTTTCCTTCACTGAAAATGGAAATTGCATGCAATCAATCACCCCTACAGAACACAAATGCAACATAAAAGGGATTTTCCTCATACTCACGAAAAGCCTTTTCTCTGGAAGCATTTCTTCAAACCAGAAGCATCAAGAGATTCCTCAGGTAGTTTCCCTTCAGAATCAGGCCCCCTATCATTAAAATTCACGGGAATAAATTGGCAGAAGACACAGACCAGGTTTTCATTGTTATGTGACAGCCAATAAATTAAATCCCCATTGAGCTTTTTTTTTCTGTAAAATGGTTGATCATTCTTTAACAACAGCATGAACATAATTAAAAAAATTGTTCAAATAATATCTTCAAAGAACCCAAACCACCAAACTAACATATCACTGCTTGTTTCTCATCCTTAGGAGAAAAAAACATGTTGTTTGTCACATCATATATACTAACTAGAGTACTAGACAATTAGCATCTTACAGCGAATCTAGTCTGCCCAATGAAACTTGGATTGGTGGACCTCCACATACTTCAACTGCTTCAGCTCCAGCCACAGCAATCATGTCCGCCCAGGATACTAATAAAGGTAAACTAAAATGTGTTGGCCTAGACCAAAACAACACTTACTATTAGCGGTAATTACCAGATAAAACAAGGACCTGGTTGGATAGCATCTATCTGAGTCTTCGCTTTCTGCAGAACCTAAACAATATATCCACTGAGACATTAGCTGGCGGTTAACATATAAGACTTCTGTCTTCATGATTAAGAAATTTAGAGAGTAGAACATACAATCACATGGAGTTCTTCAAATAATAAAAGAAAGGATGATAGGGGGAAAGGACTGAGAAAAATAGTGAGACAGAGCATGCCTTTACTGATTTTTTCAGGCCAGCATTTTCAGGTCTTTCAAGTTCATAGACTATAGAACCATTCATACCACCTGCAACAACATGAACAATGTAAAAAAAAAAAAAAATACACATTACATTGGACAAAAGTCACATGATAATTTTGTTTGAATGGAATCAGACATGAGACTCACTATATGTCTGAAAAAACCATCACTACTTCACTAGCATGGCTTTGTCTCCATGATAGCGATGATTAGTATTTTTCCTACAAGACCAGAAATGCGACTAATATTGAAAATTTACTAAGATTGGCAATATAAAATCATATTTGGCTTGGGATCTGTACATATATAAGTGCCATGTGCTTGATGCCAAATTGGATGATCAAGAAAACATGTCGACTAGAGGATGCAAGCTTAATTTTTTCACTCAAAATGTCAAAACAATGACAGCCCAAATGTGAAGCAGTTACAGATTTAATCGGTTCTTAAAACTCAGAGGAATTTTTAACCCAGATAATGTCAGCCCTTTTCACGCGAGTATTTACATCCATTATACAAAGAAGAAAATTTCATTGGCTTGTTATAGAAAACGAAAAGGACTGCCTGAAAACTAACAGCATTTTTGAGAGATTATGTCCCTTAGATGTATTATACCTGTATTATCATCCAATTCAAAGGTTCCTGCATCGTGGAAAACCAAACGAAGCACACCTGCAGCCTTTCCCTTTGACAATACTTTCCTCACCTCATCTTTAATGAGAAGATATTCCTTCGTACCTGGCCTTCAATCAGGGGCAGAAGTAGCACACAAATGAAAACACATCAAGCAAGCATGGCAATGCAACAAACAAACTTAACTAGAAAGTACATATGATGAATTATTTTTTAATCAGTATTACACTGCCAATGTATCCAATTCAAGACATGAATGAAAACGTGCTTTTTTAAAATTGTACTAGGTCTATGTATCAATAGCATACGGTTGTGATTGTGAATCCTTTTACATGAATAGGATCAAGCATTATTTTAATCATACTTACTGCGTGGCGTTGGCTGGGAGACAAGCCATGATGTGACTTAATGGAAGAAGACATGGCAAAGTGGCTATGCATATTGATATTAGCCCTCTCCTTCTGCTACTTGAAACCACTGGATTTGGACCAACATCTACTATAATACATTATTCATGTGAAATTGTACGCACAATAACAACAACGACAAAGACAACGACAACCTTATCGGAAAGCTTTATGACAGACTGGGAGGTTCAACTTTCAAGGTTGCCTCACTCACCTGAACAAGCATGGTCGTTGGGCTTGTCGGGATGAAACTTGAGCGTTGATAAAGATGACCGTTGTAGTTTGGCGGGAAAATCAACTTCGGGGTTCGCCTCAGCTGAAGCGGTGGCGATTGAGCACAGCAGAGTATGGTTAGTGAGAGTGAGAGTTGAACTCATTATCTCTAACGCACGCCACACAGTCAATCACCCCTTTTCCTTTTCCTTTACCCTTTAGTTACCCCCTCATTTTTTTTTTTTAAATAATAAATTTCAATGTTTCAAACACTACTTATATAGAATATAATATAGCATAACCAAAAAAGAATATACACACACAACACAATAAATCTGCATAAAAGTTTAAAAAATATATATACAGGTACACAATCTATATTTTAGATCTTTTTCTGAAAAAAATATAGAACTTTAAAAAATAAATAACAAAATGATCTAAAGAGTTTGAATTTAAATTTTACAGAGATGTCTCATCTAATAGTAGATTTAAAATTTCTAGTCTTGATTTTTCATATTAGTCGTATATTTTGACTTACGAAATAATAAGACCGTTAAATCTGATGAACAAAGTTACAGACCATAAAAGTGTAACAAAATAAATAAGATTTTGATATAAGAAATAAAACTATTTGAAGCAAAGTCAAGACATCTATAATTTAATGGGAAGATAAATGTAATATTTTATTTCATCTTTTTATTCCCCTTAATTTTTTTTGTTAGGATTTTACGAGATTATGGTGGTTGCTTTAGTATTGTTTCTTTTTTTTTATTCTATTATATTCTTGCGAGTTGTTTTTTTATTCTTCCAAATATGTTGGAAGTAATCTTAAGAAACCTTCTTTTGTGTATTCTTTGGAATTGTGTTTTTTTACTCATTTTAAGTAATGAAATTTATCTTTTTTTTTTAAAAAAAAAGAATGATTTGTTTTAATGGGAAATAGGCAAATTAGTATACCATTTTCTTTTAGAACAAACATACTTATTTTCGTGGAAGGTTATTGTTCATCCACATTATTCACTTATTTTTTAATTTAGAAATTAAAAGTCATAAAGAAAAAAAAAATTTACTCCATTTTAGCTCATCAGTAATCGCCCTTGGCCTAGACAGCATCCATTGATTACTCAAATTTTGGAATTCTCTTGTATTAGTAAAACTGAAAAAAAAAAATGGAGTGAAGTGAAGATTGATGATGGATAGCAATTTATAATTTTATATTACAAAAATTAGTGACTTGAACAAAATTTACAAGAGAGGGAAGCATGAAAGCCCCATACAAGAGTAACTAATCCTGAAATGCTCTGGATTACATACCAATTTTCCTCAATATTACAACACCCAAAAAAAGAAAGATACAGCTATTGTTATCTTGGCCCTGAAAGGCGAACCGCAGAGAGATAAGCATCACTATTACAGTCTGATGGGCCTGAAGAGGTGGCCCCTTCGCTGGTGGATTTGAACATATCGGAGAAAAGGCGAGAGCCCATGGGAGAACTGGTTGGTGGCTTAGGAACAGTACAAAGACCCTCCAGCATTTGCACAACTTTGGTCATGGAAGGCCTCATAGCCATATCTTCCTGTATGCACCACAATGCAACTTTGATAGCAGTATGTACCCTATCATCATTATCATCTGTTCTCAACTCTGAATCAAGAATATCTCTCAGCCTCCCTTCTTCCATCATCTTAAATGCAAAACTTGGGAAGTGGGATTTCTCTGAACTTTCAGCAGGATCATAATTTTTCCTTCCCCCAATGATCTCTAGCAACACCATCCCATAGCTATAGACATCACTTTTCTCTGATATAGCATAGTTTGTTATCCACTCTGGTGCAAGATAGCCCCTGGTGCCCCTTAGTGTTGTAAAAACATGGCTTTGTTCTCTATTCATGAGCTTAGCCAGGCCAAAATCTGAAACTCTGGCCATGAAATGATCATCAAGAAGCACATTTTCTGGTTTGATATCACAATGAACTATCTTTGAGTCACAACCTTCATGCAGGTAAGCAAGTCCTTTTGCTGTTCCCAGAGCTATATTAAACCTTGTATCCCAATCCAACACAAATTGGCCATTATTTTTCTTGAATATCCATTTATCCAACGAGCCATTAGCCATATACTCATAAGCAAGAAGCCTATGAGTTCCTTCAGCACAGAATCCTCTAAGCCTGACCAAATGCAGGTGATGAATGCTGCCAATGATGCTAACTTCAGCCCTGAACTCTTTCTTCCCTTGGCCAATACCTTCTAACTTCTTCACAGCTACTTGAGTCCCATCTGGTAGAACTCCTTTATAAACTGAGCCAAAACCCCCTTGCCCAAGCTTCACCGAGAAGTTATTAGTAGCCGTTTCTAGATCTTTGTAGCTGTAACGGATTGGCATACCAGTTAAATTCTCCAAGAAATTGTCCTCTTCTGAATTCTCTCGAGGAGACTCAGGCAATTTTTTCTTTCTCCTGTAGTATCTAAGTCCCACAAAGAGCAGACAAGAAATGACAAGCAATGTTACTATGACAATGATCACAACAACTATGGTGTGCTTGTTGCTGCTTCCACTGTTCCCTGTGCCTGTCTCAGCTTCTCCGTCACTTGAGACCTTAATGTAAGAAACAAAACCAGAATTCGTATCAGATTTCTCAAAGCTTCCTATACTGTCCAACAGGAAACAGTTCCCTGAACTTGTGTGGAAGAACATAGCAAGACATGAGCAGTTTCCACTGCAAGAAGTTTGGCAACCAGCCAAATCTGTTTTTGAAAAGGGTTGAAGAAATTCAAGAGCAAAGTAATTGAGTCCATCATCAGCTTTCAGGAGATCAATGGAGTTTCTTGAGTTATCACAAGGAGAGACAAACCCTGGTGTGCAATTAGGACGAGAGTTAAGAAAAGAAGGGCAGCTGCACTTCTGATCACCTGTGCATATGTTATATGGATCACAAGATTCTGGTGTATCACAAGAACCTTGTGGTATTCTTGTTGGTGAAGCACCATTTGACCCTCCATTGTCCAGATTATAGAAAGTGATAAAGCCATCAGTTCCCAGAACTGCAATCCAAGTGGCATTTGTACCTGGATCAGCAGAGAAAATAAATTGCCATAACAAAGATTTGTTTTTATCATAGAACCTCCAGGAATTTTGACTAAGGGTTGCTGAAGCTACCACATCACCATCTTCGTTGATGGTTTTGCGGTTATCCTTCTGCATAGTCCAATAAGGCTGTGGTGTTTGGAAACCAGCTGAAAGAATGACAAGGCCAGATTTGATCTCAAGAACATAGGTCAAGTTGTTAGAGTTAGGTTCACTGATAAGTTTCATTCCCTCTGTGAAGTCCTGTGTTGGCAACAAGGTATCTGTTGGATGGCTGAAACTCTGCCAAATCACTGTACTATTATCATTCCCTAGCAAAACTAGATTTCCAGTGTCCTGCAATTCCATTGAAGAAACTCCCTTGCCACTTGTATATGTAGACCAGACCACAGTTCCACCTTTCTGTAAGAAGGCATTACCCTTCTCATCAAACACAAATTTGTCAGAATTAGAAACAGGAAGTGCTCTATTTGCAGTCCAAACCACCCTGGAAGTAGCCACGTAGATGACTACCAGTAGAAACCGTGTGGGGTCATTTGCAGTGGTGACAAAGCCAAAGGCAAATTCTCCACTGTTTGACACAAGGAACTTGCCATCTTTGTCAATCCAATTCATTTGAGAACCTCCAAATCCCGGTGAGACCTTGCCAATAATTTGAACACCAGCCAAACAGACTTCAGACAGAAGGAGGATACACAACACGAGGGTACCCATAATATGGAAGAAAGACCAATATTTTCCCATGGTTACTCAACAGCCAATTGCTATTTGCGGAGATCAGATGTACAAGGAATTAGAAAACTCTGGAACTTGTAAAATAGAATTCATTAAGAAGAGAGAACAAGACCCCGAGGTTGAAAAGGCAAATAACCTTCCTCATACTCCCACTCACACTCAGGCAGGTTCAACATGAGTTTGGAATTTCCAACCAAACCACTCAGAAATCTAACTACATACCTGCACCAGACAAGATTGGTAGCAGTATAAGAAAAGCAAAGAGAACCCCAGAAAATAAAAAGTAAAAAAGAGAAGAACTTTGAAGCTGATTTTTTTTTTTTGGCTGTGGTTACATAATGTAACGAATATGATAAAGAAAAAAAGGGAGAGAATATGAACACACCCGAATGAGGATAAGTAAATATTAGATTGTCTACAGAAGAATTGACCAACTCAAAAATCTACTTTATCCGTTGGAATCTGATGAATCCTGATCTCACACCTAATGGAATGGATACAGGTAACAGAATTGAAAAGGCCCAGAAGAACACAGAGATTAGAAATGAACTTAACCGTGAAAAGAAGGGATGGTTACTCTTGCTTTGGTTCTGGCGCAGAAATCAGAAGAAGGCAGGACCAGTTGAGGAAAAGGCCAACAAAGACAACTAGGTAATGTACTGTTCATTTACCATGACACCGGAAAGGAGAGCAAGTTGCAAAGGGAGGAAAGTAAAAGCACGTGAAAAAGTATGGCAAGGAATGAAGTGAGGAATGTCAATAGGAAGGCCGAGAAAGAAACCAGTGGATGTGAACTGTGAAGACAAAGGATACCACCTCCCCTGGCCTGGCTTTTAGTTAGCTAAATCTGTTTCTACTTCCGTCATGATCGTGATGGTTTGAGACTTGAGATCTGAGTGACTAAGATTACCTCTGTCCTTTAAAGGTGGTTTTGGAGCTGTAAACTGAAACACATAAAAGGAGGGTGTTTTTCTTCTTCTTTTTTTACTATATTTTTGTGGGTTGACCATTTGACGGATCCAAGAACTCCTCTTCTTCTGTTCCATATAGAAAACAAACTGGGTAGAAATTAATTATAAGATATATTTTAATTAGTTTTAATACTAAATGTTAATAGGAAATTGCTTTTATGATTTATCCCATGAACAAGAAAAACACAAGGCCGTCCAACATAATTTAGGAAATTGGCATTAACAAAATGTAGCTAAAAGGCCTTCATTTTATTAGAAACATTAGAATAATCAGCAAAAGAGTAGAAAAAAAAATAGGATAACCTATGTCATATGCATACGTACGCATTAACAAAAAAAAAAAATACCATTCATAATAATCAGTTAGAAAACATGCAGTGTTTAGATTGGTAGGATAATAATAAGAAAAAAAGGATGATTTTGATGGTGCAAGTTGAGTTGGTAGTTGTACTGTTTTTCTTCATTTGGTTTAATTTAATAACAATAATTATTGATAGGTGGTGGCTGGTGAGTGAGGAAGGAAGGTGAGACTGGGAAGGGTGTATTAATTATTGGGACAAAATTTAAGTGAATTTTTTAAGTATTTATGGTGTTATTTTTTAATAAAAATATAATATATATTATATATTTTTAATAAAAATATAACATGTTTTTTTAATTATTTTATTATTATTTTTTAAAATTTTATTAATAAATTATAAAAATATATATACATGTCATATTTTTATTAAAAAATATTACAAACACATAAAGAATTTTATATAAGTTTTGTCTTAATTATTAAGGTAAATTAAAATATATATAATGAAAGGATTTGTTGGTTATATTTTATGCAGAGTTGGACGAATGTGAGGAAAGCGTCAAAGTTTGTGCAAGCAATGCAATGCAAGTTGAAATGGTGGTTGGGTCACTTTTCTAAAACAACGACAATAATTATATATTTTTTAATAAGAAAAAAAAATATGAAATTCTCTTGAATTTTGATTATTTTGTAAATTATTATCATAAATTTTAAAATTTTTTAATTAATTTCTAAACTTTAATTAATATCTCGATAGATCTCTACATATTTAATTTGAAGTTTATTAATTCACTAATAATAATATTCGATCGTATAATTTTATTTGTATAACATTTAATTAAAAATTATTTATTAATTTATTTATTAAAATTTAACTTTAAATATATTTTATTCCTTACAAAATAAATAAAACAAATTTATTTTTTAAAATAAATTTATGTTCTATTTATTTTGTAAGGAAGAAAATATATTTAAAATTAAAATTTAATAAATAAATTAATAAATAATTCTTAATTAATGTTAATATAAATAAAATGATATCATGCAGATATTATTATTAGTGAATTAATGGATTTAAATTAAATATAAGGATCTATTTAGATATTAATTAAAGTTAATTAGAGACTAATTAAAAAATTTTAAAGTTCATGGTAGTGATTTGTAAAAGGATTAAAATTCAAGGGAGTTGCATATTCTTTTTCCTTTTTAATAAATCCATTTAATAATTTTTAATCTTTTAATTACTTAAAAAATAATACTATTTCACTTAAAATGGATTCAAAAATTTAAACAAAAAGTTTATAATTTAATTAATACCAACCTAAATTTTTAATATATGAGTATCATGTTGATCGCATCAACAATTATGTTTAAAGAAATTAACTTGATTTTATTTTAATTAGATTACAAAAGAATTAATGATAAATAAATTAATTATACAAATTAATTCTTAAATGTTTATCAAGATGTTGTAGAAATTATTTTAAATTGAAAAATATAAATATTTCAAAAAATCATTAAGTTACGCTTATTAAAAAATTAACATAAGAGTTACACTTGACTCTATCATAAAATTAAATTTTTCATTAAGAAGGTAAGTATTATATTAATTTTGTAATTTTTATAATGAAAGTATTTAAAAAAAATCTTAATTATAGGTTCTTCAATATTGCTACACACTTACACATCTTTTGAAGTTTCTTTTTACCTCGAATGAAATTCTACTTCTTCCAAAATTCAAACTAAAGAAGCACAGAGAATTTGGTTTAGAATTAGGATTTGAATTCTGGGATCTAAATCATGGTTTTGGGTTTTGTCATTAGTTAGAAAGATCCTTTGGCTTTACAGTAAATTGTAGGGCAAAATTAATTAATTAATGAATTGGTTGGGGTATTGACCATATGAAAAAGCAAACACCCTCAAATCGAGTGAGATGGAGTCCATCACTGTAGGCTCTGTGATTCCACCATTACCCCATTAGTTTAATCCAATCAGGGATTAAAAAAAAAAAACGTAAGGGTTCGGGCAAGAGATAATGTGCAATTTTCAGAAGGTGAACAAAAGAGTTTTTTTTTTTTTCTTTTATCTTGTTGCACCATGATTCAAACACATTTCAAAGCTCACGATATTAAAAATTATTAACATGATAGTAAAATACAGACCTCTTCCATAATTCTACCATAGTACTACTACTACTAATTATTATTATTATTATATTTGATTGGAACCATAGTACTACTAATTAGGTGTTTAGAATCCCATGTTAATAGTTCAATTAGTAAGAACTGAAGACATATTAGGAGAAATGCAAGGAGTTCCATCCCTGCCTCGCCACTACTCTCCACCTGTTACCCCTTCCCATTTCCCCCTCCTTCCCCTCCACTAAGGGGCCACGCAGGAGTTCTATTAGGGGCCACTTGATCAGATCTCACAGCATGAGACCTAGGTATTAAAAAAAATGAATTAGGTGCTTAGCTCATGTAGATTAAGAGGATGGTATATTATAATATATTTACGATGAGTTGTCATAATATTGTTCAATATTTAAAAAAATTATAATAAGGCTCTATATTTACAAAAAAAATGTGGTTTTTTCAAAAGCTATTTGTGTGTGTATAATCTTTTCTGGTATGATCTCCTAAACTGGCCAAACAGTAGAAAAACAATTGATATTGAAAGCTAAAAAAAAAATAATGCTAGAAATACAAAAAATTGATGAGATATTCAAAACACTAACTTTTAATCAAGAACTGAGCATCTAAGTTTCAATTGCAAACATGTAATGATATAATGTTTATTTCTTCCGTGATTTCATGATAAGTACCTGAACACGTGCTTGCTTATTGGAACAATCCTCGCAATATGCTTAGCAAAACTCAAGCAATGTGCGATTCACCAAAAATAAATAAATAAATAGAATAAAATAAGCATTCAAGCAATGCGCATTTAATAAGAGTGTAGCGTTCTAATAAATAATAAATTAAAATTATTAGAATACGATGAAGTTAATAGGCAATAATTAGAAAAATCTGAGATAATTAAGCTTAATTATAGGGGTACAGTGCACGTGAATGTTGCATATATGTTAAGTCCGTTGAGTCCGTGGATGCTTGGAAATGACTAATAATATAACAGGTCTTTGTTCATTACGCTGCAAATATGAACATGAATGAAGAGGGAGCCTATATGTGTTATATTAAACACACAGGCAAACCCATGCAAGGCCAAATCGACTTTAGTTAAAACAATATGACGAGGCTTTTAATTGTCCTTTTTTTAAAAGAAACTGAAATTATTTGTCGTCTAAGTTTTGATTATTTGATGCTTGTCTTCATTAAGATAGTACCTTCTTTCTATTAATGTGGGTATCTTTATATTAGCTTGCATCAATTGAGACGGAATGATCTTAAGAGTACACTGTAATTTATTTTAGTGTAAGATACAAGAATTAAGAAACATTAAATTAAAATTTAATTGTGTGATTTTTTTTTTTAAGTTATTCTTATTCAATTTTAATAAATTGCTATACTTTACCATATTTATTCAATATTTATGAGTAGTTAAATTTTTAAAGTATAATGATAGAAATGACTTTATTAATATGTGAAAACGTCATTTATAATGATTCAATATTTTTTAACAAAACAACACTTAAAATAAATTAGAGGGAGTAATAGACTAACTTTGAGTTTGTACAGTAATTAAATATTATGTGTTTTCAACAGGGTATATAAACATGAATGCATAAAACAAAAATTAAGAAACTAAAGAAAGGAAATAAAGCGATTAGAATCTTATTAAATTCAATATTTAATGAGCTTAATTGATATGTATTGTTATTGTAATGTAAAGGGAGTTTTACACTTATATTTATAAATATTTTGACAAATAATTTTTATTATTATTTCTTTCTCTTATTAATTAAAAAAATAAAAGTAAAGTGTTAAAATATTAGTGTATGCTAGTATAAAAATTTTACACTGATTGTGCATATTACTTTAATTCATTTTTAATTATCATTTAAACAATATAATGTCATTGATGTATTAATTTGATATTATGATTTGTTTTTCCGGTCAAGTTTTTTTTATATGTATTTTAAGGTCAATTTATGTCATATACTTCGTCACAATTTACGTTGATACTTAGTAGTAATGTATTAATAAAAAGACAATGGAAATCGAATCCGAAACTTTTGACTTGGTGCATATTATATGTACATATATATTTTTTTATTAACCTCTAATTAAACAAAGAGAGGAAAAAGGCTTAAACTTGATTGTTTTAAAATCTAATGATATATGTTCATAAGAAATTGAACACAATAATATTATTTGTGAGAATGACTTATTTATATTATTCAGTGTTAGTTTAAAAAAAACTAATCTCACACTTAAAAAAGTATAAAGATAATTTAAGAAATTTAAAAATCAAATGGTATATATATAATTCAAGCAAGCATGACCTTAGCTTTACATTTCACAATTCGATTAGATAATACTATACTCCTTAATAGAATTTTCATGCATGCCAAACCCTTTTCCACATGGGTGGCAACTTATCTTTTTTACGTTTTGTCTTTGGTGTGAGGAGAGATGTAGAGGAAGGGGTGACAGGGAAGAGAAAAATATGGGTGCCTTCATTTGTATATAGAAAAAGTTAATCATATATATTTTTTAGATGTATACGTACTATATATATATTTTTTAATGATATATGATTTAATAAAATAATAATAATAAATATTTATAATAAATAATATTAAAAAATATAAAAAATAATGTAAAAAATAAAAAATAAATAAATCAGAATTGTTTGTATATACAATTCCTTTTGGTGTCATTCTAGGGTTCTAATATGAGTGGGACAGTGGGGCCACCATTATATGTACTCATGTGACGTTAATAAAATTGTGGACTGCCAGTACTGGTACCATTCCATGTGATCTACCTGCGGATGGCGAGTTTTCATGCATGCTTAAACTTAATGATATGTTATCGAGATGGTTATTATGTTTTTAAAATTTTTTTAAACATTTATGTTT
Source organism: Ormosia emarginata (assembly GCA_029884605.1). Lineage (NCBI taxonomy): Eukaryota > Viridiplantae > Streptophyta > Magnoliopsida > Fabales > Fabaceae > Ormosia > Ormosia emarginata. Next base: position 67,773,729 of record JAQQTP010000082.1, read on the forward strand.
TATTTACTTTAGTTATAATAATTAGTTGGTCAAATATAAAAATTAATAAATAATAGTGGATGATGTACAGTGAAAAAGCTTTTCACGTAGTCCGGTAAATATGCATTTCATTACAAACAAATTTTTGGTATTCTTTTATTTCTTTAAATTAAAATTCATCACATTAATTAATTTTTAATTATTATAAGAATTTGTTTTTGCAGTTTTATTTCATTAATTTGCATTTTTTTTCATTTCATATGATTCTAAAATTTGCAGGTGAATAGAAGAAGAGATGGAAACTTTATTATTATTATTTTTCAATTTCAAGGAATTGTGAGAGACTAATGATAGAGACTAAAGCTTTGTGATTATGTGGCAATATTCAGCAGAGTTTGAGGCAATGTGCGTTCATGGTGGCGTGACAGTAGTTCTACTCTGTCATTGAGGTGGTTGACGAGATAGATGGTGACACATTGGACTTCAAGAAGTTGGGGGCTTGTAGTTGTCCACGGCTTCGTTCATGGATTAATGGCAACTTATTCATGATGGCTCGAAAGGTGTACTTTGGATACTGATTAAAAAGCATAGATAAGTAGATGACTAGAAAGTGGAGGGACTTTGAAAATGAGATGCGATGACAAGGCACGTTAGAGATGGTGAATGATTTCAATTATGATAAAAACCTATGTTAAGGGATACTTTTGAAGATTAATGGTACTAATTGAAAACGATCTAAATCTGAGTTTAAACAATTGGTGTTGAATCTAAATTTGGGTTGAAGACTAATAAATAAATGTAATTGATTATAAAATTTACCAATAACCAATGTCAACTATAAATCTATTTCTTGATAATATCAATAATTTAAATAATTTAAACATCCATTCTTCACAATATTTTAAGAACATTTTAAACTTTTACTATGTTATATCCACAATTTAATTGTTGTTATTGGTATTTGGAACCAAGAATATTAGTGATTTCTCGATCATAAACCTTAATAAAATCAAAAGTTTTTCACGCTAAAGGCATCCCAGTACAATTCTTCGTACAACTAACAATACGAAGTGACAAAAAGGCGTTTTTAGATAGTAATAAATAACGGGAAATGTTTTTTTACATTAGAATATATATATTATATTTATATTATATATTAATTTAAAAAAATATTAAATTATATTATATATAACTGTATTATTTTCAAGATATATAAAATAATTTTATGAATAAATTAAATAAAATTTAATATATTTCAATTAAACAAAAATAGCACCATTCCATTTGCGTAGAGGGAGCTACATTGATAATTGGGCGAACTTTGCTCGTATGTCCCACTACTGTCTCCTGCAAAATTCAATAGCAGTTAACAAAGCCCTTTTTTTTAATCCCCTCGGTAAACTAAACAAAGCACTGATTGTCTTCCAAACGAAAGGCAAAGAAGTGGACACAACCCACGGAGACTTCCACATTCTACAAAATTACTTTTTTTTTTATACATTCTACGAAATTACTTAATACATATATAAGTAATAATTTAGGCTTTGGGATTTTGAAAAAAGAAAAACGTGGCGCACCCACACTAATCGAAAGTGCTATAGTTGTCCACATTCGCTTTGAATATAATATATATCACCTATAATAAATTGCTCTTGTTTTTCTCGCAAAATTTTGATAATCAAATTAAATAATATCAATGTGAGAACAATTTGATTTTTATATTAATATTAATCTCTCTTTTGGAAAGTGGGAAAGAGGTAGTAAAGACAGGCTGTGCAATCTCACTGTACTGACATACATAACATATTTTTAACTATATATAAGCTTGTTATAAACATCAAATCATCCTAGTATAAAAGACAAAATATAAAGTCATCAGCCGCACGTCATCAACTCACGGCGAACGAACGAAACTTCGACGATATATATATATATATATATATATATATATATATAGTCTTTTTTAATTTAAATATATTATTAATATAGATCTAAAAAATTTTAACAAATTGAGCCATTAGATTATACGATTGAAAATCATATTATAAAAAATATTTAATTATCATAATAATATATATATTATATATATATATATATATATTTAATTAAATATATTATTAATATAAAAAAAATTTACACATTAGTCAATTATACATTATCATATTAAAAAAAATTTAATTATCATAATTTTTATTTTTTAAATGATATATATAATGAGATATGATTAATTATTAATTTAAATTTTTTATATTAATAGTGTATTAAAATTAAATATATTTTTACATATGTTTTTTAAGTTTAATTTTGATATATTATTAATGTAAAATTTTTTATATTGAATAATAATATAAAAAAATTTTACTAATAATAATATATCAAAATTAAATATAATTTTATTTATCATATCGTTTTTGTTGTTTTACTGTACAAATTTGATTATTAATTTAATATATTTCCCAATTTGTCCTTTATGTCGTATATATGTTATAATTTTCTTAGTTGAACAATTGTATACTTTAATTTATTTTAATCAAATATTTTCATGAACCTTAATATTAAATGTGTTTAGATTTAATCAAAATCCTTAGATGCAATTAGTTGGTGTGAAAAATAGACATGTAAACAATATTAATCAATACATTAAAACGCAATATATAAGCTTAGATAAATCATCACTTTTGATATAATTTGTGTTTTTCTCTAACCATACACTTTTTAGAGTTAAAAACAAGCTTTAGGTTTAAACTAACTAAAACTTGCGCAAATTCAATTGAAAAAAGTAATGGAAAATTGAAACTAAAAGAATCAGATTTAGAAAAAAATATCGTTTAAAAATTTGAAAAAAGTAATTTACAATATATTTGGGCTCCCTTCCATTACTGACAAATGCAACTGATCTATGTCATAATGGCATCAAATCAAAACGATGTAAACTTACCCATATTAATTAATTGTGGGATTTTTAGTTTACATACGATTATCAGCCCTCTAAAATCTCTATTATAGTTCTATCTCATTCAGCATTTATCATCAATATATATGACGACCCTTCGCATTTGCAGTTAAATCGACCTCGACCTTAAATAAATTAGAGCTAGTTTCAACAGTCCTTTTTATTTGAAAACTAAATAAATCTTTATATTGTTGATTGGCATTTCGTGTTCTGGAGTCATAATTGGCATCAGACTGGGCTCATGAATAGGAAATCAAGGATTTTGCTGCTAGCAACTCGAACACAAATGTGCTTGAGTTTTAGCTTGGTTATCTACCACATAAGTACATTTTAACTTGTTTTTAAAATCTAAAATGATGATGTATTTAGGCCACTAACCAATAACAATGCAGAGCGCAATAATGCTTGAGTGCTATAACATGACCCGAAAATCAATCACATGAAATTTAATTTGTTTGCCATAGTAACCATCGAGATTCCTAGCCAGTGAGTATACTATTCCAATAGTTATATATAATTAATTATGTCCAGATTATATTATAAGAAATTTTAAACATCACAATCATCTTCATAAAAAGAAGTGGATCGAGATATTTAATTTCAATCATAGTCAATTGAAAAAGATGCACTTACTATTGTATACTGTAACTTGCAATGAATTGAAACAGTAAAACACTAAAGCTTGAGGCGTGTGAAACACTGTTTTCAAAGATTATTTCGGTATAATTAAAAATTCTCTAGACTACAGCAAGTTTTTCCTAACAATATCAAAATTTCAAGAACTGCAAGAGGGTTATTATTATTTTGTAACCCAACAAGAAGAAGAGAGAAGAGCAAAGAAGAAGATGAAAACGGAGAATGTGTTAAAAACTGAATTAGGAGACAGTTTTATAAAAACATAAGGGAAAACTGTTAGCAGAATCTACACGTTAAAAACCTGTTCTGCACGTTAGAAACTTGTTCTGCACGTTAGAAAACCAAGTCAAATTAGTTTTTGCACGTTAGAGGAAGAGTTGACTGAGTAAAAAACGTAGGTAAGATCAAGTCATTTTTAAACCTCTTCAAAATACTCATTTTCAGGTAAGCTCAAAAAATTAATTAAATTTTTGACAAAAAACTTTGGGCCTCATGTTATCATGTACAGGGGAGCAAATCGATGATTTATACTAGCCACGTGTCTTCAACTCATTTTTGTGCATGCGAATCTACTCCCTATTTCACTTCTCACAAAGCCCAAGTCATAAATTGATATATAAACTCTTTTAAAGTCTTACTTCTAACCAATGTGAAAACTTTATTTTTTAAAATATTACTCTTTTCACAACACTTACATGATAGTTCATTTGTGACGTAGCTCTAGTCTATAGTAGTCTACCCTAAATAGATAAGGTATTCTTCATGACTCACTTAGACTAGAGATTTTGTGTTTATCTAATATATATAGTGACACACAACTTCTCTCAATCAAATAAGTCTCCTTTAGGTTAAGTCCACTATCTCAGAAGTGGATATAGCCACTTTCTAATCGTTGCATTTAGTGCTAAACAAACTAGATAATAGTCTTGTCTATTATCTCTAATTAACCAAATGATTTAACTTGATAAAAGTCACAAGAAAATGTTGAGAGCACCTTAAGTTAGATAAACAATCTAACATATATATCAAAATTCATGCTTTAGAAAAGAAGTACGTACTTTCATTAACAATTAAAAATGGCTAAATGATGCACTGTTAGGTTATCTGACATAATTAGGTTAGGGTGTCTGAATTCATCTCTTTTCATATAGCTCATTAGATGTTAATTTATGGACTAATTAATAGGAATATAGAACAATTGTACGTGTTAGGTGTTGAAAAATAGAGATGTTGAGGCATTTTTCATTCATGCTATATATAGTATTTCATTTCAACTTAAAAAACTAACAGTATTTGGAGTGTTCAATCCCCTTTTCACTTTGAAGAATATGTTAGGTTTGGTAACTTTGCCAGCTTGTGAGATCTAACAAAGATAGTCTTTCATCCACACGCAAAAGATAAATAAAAAAAAAAAAACCCGAAGGGTCGAAATTGGTTCGACATTGTGTGCTCATGTTGATTACAGCCGCAGAATATGCCACAAGGCATCTGATAGGGCATCTGATAGATAGCCCTTCTAAACATTAACAAAGATTTTGGGTATGATCACGTTTTTTTTTTTTGTGGAGTGTATATTACACTAAAAGAGAATTATTATTTTTTAAAATAATTAATTCTTGATGAAGTTGCAAAAAACATATATCTTTGTGCTTACAACAAAAAAAACTGTACCAATTGAGCCCAAAAAGCATATTTAATTACACTGTCTAAGTATGCTCTAATAGACATATATTATATTAATTGTAATTCAATGTTCATAAAAATCAACATGCTGATTTATTTTTATGTCTCATTTAGCTAGGCAGTGGAGGTAGTCCATTCCTCTATCACAGATCTCAGTTAACAATTAACATTACTCTCTTAATGAAATTTGACTTTGAAACGTTTAAGATAAATTTCTATGTGCTCAAGCATTCTCCAATGATGGACGGAGCGTCACTGTCTTGGAGAGAAAATATAGTACAGCTAATTTTGACAGCAAAATGGAAGGAAAATAAATATAATAGAGACGGAGGAGTGAAGCCTTCATAAATGGTGTGTCTCTTGTTAAGCACAAAGGCCAGGTCCAGGTGCATGACCCATATTATATATAATTAACAGTACGTGTATTCCATTCCTATCCTATCATAATGAGGTCAAAACGTTCCATAAGCTTTTCGGGTTGCCAAGCTTCCAACCTAGCCCCGTTCTAAATTAAGCCCAACAAGTCATATTGAATGGTACTACTTATTATTATTGCTCTTAACGTTTAAGATGACTATATTACATTGCTTAAACGTAACCATCACAATTTATTATGCTAATACCTGTGTGTAAGTAAGTACTAATTAGTAGCATTCTTAATGTTTATTGGGTCCTTTTCTTTAATGTGATTGTAAGTAGTTAACAAACGTTGTTGTTGGCATGGTGTGGACTGGCTACCTTTTTATTTTCCAGCTATTGTTGAGCCATATTGGTCCATTTGCAGCTCACAGCCCAAACTAAGCCCAGGTAAAAGAGGTTGTGGGGAACCTGGCGCAAATGACCAAGAGAGACAGACAAAATGCTCGCATAACAAATAATAATAAAAGATCACCAATGACATAGCATTTTTTTTTTAAAAAATCTTATTCCATCTCACATTCCTTATTTTAGTTTACTCTCTTCCTCCCATATTATTATTTTTTTTATTTTTAAAATATTCCTTTACATGATAGATTAGAGATTAATGTCTCAAAATGTAATCAGATACATAAATAATAATATTTTTTATTTATATTAATTTTATATACATAAATTTTAAAATTTAATATTACGTGTTTAAAAAATTTGAACTCATTTACTCATGTCAAGACACGCTTGATCTCTTCCTCCAATACTAGTAGGTCATATAATTAAAATAGAACTAAAAAAAATAAAACTTCTCAAAATTTTATAATTAGATTAGAAAAGGAAAAATGGAAAATATATAGGAGCCATTTCTTCTAAGGTGAGGCGTTGGTGAGGGACCAGACAAGCACGAAAGAAGAAGTGAGTGATTCCGTGTATCCTTCGTGTCAGAATTGGTGGGGGTGAAAGGTGAACGTGTGGGCTCGTGGCAAATCGTCCACACCCAATAAGCTGCTGCCACATCAATTGTACCAAATAAGAATGAGTATGAACGACAATAAACTATCACACGCCCATTCCGCTTCTGAATGAACTGAATCACGTTTCATTCTTCACAGAATTTCAGTCCACAACGTTCCTTCTAAAGCTTTGCCCTTTTTCTTTCTTTTAAACCTTCGGCTTTAAGAAAGCGAATAATCACATTTAAACAATATTAAAAAATAATTATATAAACATATAAAGTTTGTGGAAATTTGTTTGCTCCCAGCGTAAGATTTGAATTCTAATAGACGATTGTGTTACTATGAAAGAATTAATTTGATATATCATTTAAACTACTGCTCTTGAGCTAATTATATTACTTTCTTTTTTTTAATTTAACTAAAGTGATAAAGAGAGTAGAGACTACTGATAAATATCTGATTTGCTTAAATTGGTGAAATTTAATTTTTTTAAAAATTTAATAAATTTTCTGTTAAAAAAAAACTTAATATATAATGTAAAAAAGAGAAAACCAAAATAATATCAGCAAGCGTGTGATGACAAAATCGTGTAGACCGAAGCGGTCCACTCATACGTAAATATGGAAAGAGAGAACTCTGACCAATTCTCTCTGACTCCAAGTGCGCATTCTATTGCACTCTCCTGTCTCCACCTCTTTTGTTAAGTTTTTTTTTTTAAAAAAAATTATATTATAATAAATATATAATTTTTTTGTTTTTTTGGTACAATAAATATATAAATTAAATGCAATGGTAGCTGTCACCGGGTAAATTAAGATTCATTGGAACGTTTCTATACTCCTACCTATATGTTCTACCTACTCAAATCCATGGCTTCTTCATCTGATCAAACATAGCATTTTGAACAAGAAGAAGAAGAAGAAGAAGTAGAAGGAACAAGGAGATCACAGACGAAGATGAAGTACTGGGCACCAAGGTTGTCGGGTGAGAGCAAGAACAAGCACGCAGTGAAGCTGAGCCAATTAAAGCTTGAGTTAGGCCTTTTTGGAACCAAGGTGGCTGCCACAAACGACAAGGTGGCCATTGAGATTACAGGAATAGCTAGAAAGAAAGGGAAATTACCTTCATCATCATCATCATCTTCTTCAAAGCCAACGACCACACCTCTGTCACTTCTTCCCTTTCACCGCACCCCACAAGGACGATGCACTCACACCACCTCTGGCCGTAGATTCCTCAGTGCCAAAACTCCCTCTCTCGTATGGGACGGTCGCGACCTCTGCGCTTTTCATCTCCTCCTCAAAGATGCCTCCCTTGGTGCCTTTGACATGGCATTTCATGTCTTATATGTAACAACTTCTTGCTCTTCTGTTTCTAACTTTTTTATTTATTTATTTTTCTTTTGGCTATTAATTTATTTAATATGTATGTATCTTCATTGATGTATAAAAAATTAAAATTTATGTGAAAAATGAAATGCAGGGAGCAGAGGGTACCTCAGGAGATTCCAAAGCTAAAATGGCGGTGGTCGGAAAAGTATCCATTAGCGTTGCCACGGCGGAGCTGCTGGTCAGGGAGGAGATGAAGACGGAGTCCAATTCTCACCACCTTCAAAGAAGGCTTCCAGTCCAATTGAAGGTCAATGGTTTATTCATCGAAGCTACCCTTTCGGTATGCTCCAGCTTCATTTTTTCCTCGTTTTCTTTTTTTTTAATTAATTAATTATATTTCTATTTTTACTATTATTATAATTATAATATAATTGCTCTTTATTGGTCAAGCCCATTTCATAAGCACATACAGCAAACATGGAAAGCTATAATACTTTGTTAGCTATTTCATTGAATTTTCTATGTATATATGGATTGTTGTATTGTACGAAAACAATACAAATTAGTTACGTCCTATATTGTTGTATTGTATGAACTCATTGATTGCATAGCGACCATCACTCCATCATTTCTCTGCGAATTTATTTTCCTAATAATATCGTTATTTGACCGTCATTATAGAAAAACTTGTCTTTTCTTTTTACTTTTTTCTTTTTAATCAATTCTTGTCGGATAAATTGTATCTTTTTCTTAGAATCAGGATTTTCTCAATTTTTTTTTCTCAAGTGATCAATTGTAGGAGAGAGAAAGACACAAAAAAAAATTGAATGTGGAACCTAGTTAAAACTTATGAAATTTCTTTTATAATCTTGTATCTTTCTCTCTCTTACAATTGACCACTTGAGAAGGAAAAAAAATTGAAAGGAACTTCGACCCTTTTCCTTGTAATGAACATGCTTGTCTGCAAAGCAAGGTGGTGCAAAACTATTAGCAAGATTAATTTTTCACGACAAGTTTTTAACAGGTCACTTTGAGGTTATTGAAGCTAAGGAATTCTCATGATGACACGCAAGGACCCTTTGAAAACTTGGTCGAGTCAGAGAAGAAACGCGGGATTATAGGGAAAGTGAAGTTTTTGACAAGCTTGACAAAGAAAAACAATGGGAAGTTTGATGGAGTGGAACAATCGAGTCCTTATGAGTCGGATGGCTCACCTATGTTTGACTCAGATGACTCGTCCAATGAGTCTACCGCAAGCAGTGGCAGTAGCAGCAGCAGTAGCGGTAGGATTCACAACGAAGGGTCAAGACTTAAAAACGGGTCTGAAAGGTATACCAAGACCCGTTTGGACACGGTGCAGAGAAGTTGTTCACAGTTGTCATGGAATAGAAGCTTCAAGGAAAGGAGCTTTAAAACAACCACAACCAAACAAGAAACTTTAACCACCCGTTCAGCTCCTTTCACGGTATGTAACATCATCATTTTTTTCCCCAGAGTGCTTAATTGGTTTTTATTATTGCATTGACCATGAACATGAACATGAAAGGTCACTTTTTTTTTTTTGTAGAATAACTACCAAATGGTCTTGTCAAATTTTTGCAGAAATCACATGACCTTTCACTACAATTATACCTTCAAGACAATAATTACGGTGCAAGTAGCTGGGAAATCAAGGAAATTTCAAGTAGAGATGGGCAAGGGAAACTGAAAACCAATGTGTTTTTTGCTTCCTTTGACCAACGGAGTGAACAAGCCTCTGGTGAGAGTGCCTGCACAGTATTAGTTGCACTCATAGCCCACTGGCTCCATTCCAACAAGGATATGCCAACAAGAGCCCAGTTTGACAGCCTCATCACACAAGGTTCCTCTGAATGGAGAAGGCTGTGCAACAGTGATTACTACTTAAAGCTCTTCCCAGATAAGCATTTTGATTTGGAGACAATCATAGAAGCCAATCTGAGACCTCTGACTGTTCTGCCTCAAAAATCATATACGGGGTTTTTCTCCCCTGAGAAGTTCCAGAGCTTGAAAGGAGCTATGTCCTTTGATGAGATTTGGGATGAGATAAACAGCAACGTGGTTGATTACAAGCCAAGAATTTACATAGTAAGTTGGAACGATCATTTCTTTGTTCTGAAGTTAGAAGCAGATGCTTACTATATCATTGACTCTTTGGGAGAGAGACTTTTTGAGGGGTGCCAACAGGCATTCATATTGAAGTTTGATGATTCAAGTGTGATGTATGGGAAAGTAGACAAAGCAGATGAAGCCCCTTTAAAGGGAAACAGTGGTGCTAAGAGAGCAAAAAGTGAGGAAAGCCAGCTTGAGATAGTTTGCCGTGGAAAAGAGTGCTGTAAAGAGTTCATCAAACGCTTTCTCGCTGCCATACCAGTTTGGCAACTAGAGAAGGAGGAGAAGAAAGGGACTGTTTCAAATCCCTATCTTCACCGGCTACTGCAGATTGACTTTCATTATAGCTCTTGATCATCACCATCCACTTCAAGTGTCGTCTTTCTTCTCAACAAGTGGACCTTTATTAGAAGCCTAATTATGTAATTAGCCCTTAGTTTTTCAGTCTTGGGACTAGGGAGACATTCACTTCAGCTTTGTAAATGTGCTTTAAACTTTGAAGACCCTGGCCTTATACTTATAGCCGTAGGATAGGCTACCTTAAACCTTGGTTGTGTCAAAATGCCTCCTGTCGCACACTAGGTGGACATCATGGACCATAGAAAAATTGCCTCTCGAGAACAAATTGGTGGCAGGAATGTTTTCTGTATGTTGACCTTGAGCAGTTGTTACAATTACAAAACGCAAATTAAGAAATGGTGGTTTATTTGGTGGCCATCAAAATGGGAAAGTTTTGGTCTCCTTCTTACATGATTCAATCACGTTTAAACATATAGACAAATTATTAATAAATAAATGTGTCCACATGATTCAATCACGTTTAAACATATAGACAAATTATTAATAAATAAATGTGTCCACATCATCTATTTATTGATGAGGAGTCTACTGACCATTTTATATATTGAATGATCCTCACTCCCAACCTTGCTACTCCCTAAGGTTCTCCACCTAGTCAGTCTTCCCATAATTGAAAACCAACCTACAATCACCGTGACCCATTGTTTCGAAGACCACCGTCGCCGGAGTAGATAGCCATAAGGTGGTGCAAATGTGGTTCGTTGGGTGGTGGCGTGACTCACAGGGGCTTGCCTCGCATCACCACCACACCATCGTCGGCGACTGTGGCCACTAAGTTGACGACGACGGTGGTGACTTCATCGGATTTGGGAGTTTTGGATTTAGGTTATGAGCTCTTCTTCATGGCATCATGTCCGATGCGATTTCGTGATTGGACTTCGGCCAATGCAAGTGTGGCTACCAGTGAGGTAGATTCTGTGATGCAGGCGTGTTTGTGGTCGCCAGAAAATCCATCTTGAGTTCGATGGGCTCGCAAGAAAACCATGAAAAAGAAGGCTTCCTCCCTGTTTTACAGACTAGGTTTTGTTCCCCTTCATGACTCGCGTGGAAATTTGGCAAGAAAGTGGTAGATTCTACCATTTTGTATCAACCCGCAAGGTTACGACGATGGAAGGATATGAGGTTTTTTTGTGCAACAACATGAAGGGGTCGATTTTACCATTTTATATCAACCCACAACGCCGCACTTGACCTCTGCGCACACACCAAGCTCTGACGCACTTGACCAAGTACAAGAGGGGTCGTCAAGTTCTAAACAATTAAGATTAGAGTTCTTTCAAATGGTTCAAGTTTGAGATTTAGGGATGTTAATCTGATTTTAACTTTTGGATTTCAATGTGATTTTGTTTTAAAAGGGGATGGGGTTAAGATTTTTTTTAAAATAAAATACGCCTTTGATGACCATTCAGTAAGTAAAATGGTCAACAAACCGTTCATCAATAAATAGATAATGTGAATACATTTACTTATTAACTTGTCTATATGTTTAAACATGTTGAGTCGTGTAAGAAAGATACCAAAACACTCTCATTTTGATGGGCACTAAGAAATCACCTTAAGAAATTCAGATTTTGCGGCTGCAGTGCTTCTTGGTGACAACTTCTAAACCTTTAAAAACCATGCGATTTTACTGAAATTGAAGAGCAATAACATTATATAAGCATCACTAATTCATAGAATAACCATCCCCTCGACATTGATCCTTATAGAGATTATAGATTTGGCAGAGTGGATTTGAATGAAAAGGGAAAGGAAGTGTTAGAATAGATGCACTTGTCATTGTCCAGTTATGTTTACATTTTTCTTTCCATCCAAATTTTCTCTATCCAACCCAGGGAAGAAAGAAAAAAGGAAAAAGTAAAAGCAAATGAATAGAATTAATCCTCATTGAATTCAATTTAATTCCTTTATATCTTTCTTCTTCGCTCTACACTATCATTCTATGCAAGTATTGAATATTCTATTTTGGACTTTTTTCAAGGTCCTCTGAATTCCTCGCTTCATCTATCTATTTGCTCATTATTTTATATATAATGCGAGGGGACTGACTGATACGGAAATGTTCAAAGAAAAAAATTGGGAAAGAGTCTGGTCAGCGATTAGCGCATTTTAGTCTATAGAATTAGGGGGAAAAAATGATGGTAGATACTAGGATGTATTAATGTTAATGTTGATTGTTGAATGATCAAAGTTAAAGTTTTTAAACTGAATATTTATATATGGTAAAAAAAAACCTGAATATTTATATATTACTATGTGATTATTTAATCATTCAGCTCAGCATTGATGTCATAGTATACAATCCCCCCCCCCCCCGCCCCAAAAAAAAAAAAACAATTTTCTTTTTACTTTCACGAATCAGAACAAGCCCACAGGTCTCATTTCCGAAGACCCAAGACGATTCCTTTAACAGCATATACAATGTAAGGTTAGACAACCCGAAGAGAGAATTCTCGTTTCCCATTTTCAAATTTCAACCTTGGATCCGTAATTCATGTTTATCGTGCTCATTAATCCGAGTCCTTTAACAGTCTGTTTATATTTTAACAAGTTAGCATGCTTTAGACTCAAAGTCCAACTACAACATCCAAACTTCCAGAAAAGTATTAATTTTAGCATATGACTGTTCTATTTAGGTATTGGACCATTCTTTATTGTTTTTTGGTTAGGTCTCTAATATCTTGACCTCATATTTTTCATATGGCCGAACTAGGAGGCTGTGGACCATTCTGAGTCCAACAGAATAAGTCCAATATAGCAATAGGCCAAACATAACAGTAGGCCTGGCAGGATCTGGATTCAACCCCAACTTCATGTTGACAGTATATCCGATCGATGTATAACGGGTAAATACATTGGTAACAGTCACTTGCCGACTTAAGTAACTAACTAACGACTATAATTGATTCTGTACTTAATGAATAGATTGTAACTGAATTCTAACGTTCGGACTTTGAATGTCCTAAACAACAGGAGTTCAAGTTGTTGGAGTTTGGAACATCTATATAAACCGGCCTGGCAATTTAAGTCAGGCATGTTCTATTTTTTAGCCTAATACATACTATCTGCGCTTGACTTATCTTACGATCCTTGTGCTGACTGACTTGTCTAGTTTCTTTGATATCTTAACACTCCCATTCGGGAGCAGGAATAGAGTCTCTTTCTAAGCAATCTAGGTTCGGTCAGTACCCGGAACATCTGGTACCCACCGTGGGGCAAGGTAAAACTTTTCTACTCCACAATCCTTCAACTCTCTGCACGACCCATTCAACCACCTTACAGACCAAATATGGCCAGCAATGAAAACGGTGTCCTGAATGGAATCAATCAAGAAGGCAACCAGCTCAATCCATGGAGATGCTCCTGCAAGCTATTAGAGACATCAATAGCCGAATTGATAGAATTGCTCAGACCAACAAGGATCAACACAGGATTGAGCAGGAAGACCAGAGGGAGAGAATTCCAGAAGAAGATATTCCGAGCAGGGATTTTCAGGGACATACTAGTATTCCCCGAACGAGTAATCATGACGAAAGAAGACAAGCAAGTAACCCATCTAGAGCAGATCATCCTTTCTCCGATTTCGTTATGTCAATCCCACTTCCAAAGGGTTCAGACTCCCGACGATGGAGCTTTATGATGGGACGACTGATCCACAGGAACATCTAACGATGTTCAATTCTATGATGCTTCTAAATGGAAGCTCGGACCAGATCAAATGCAGGGCTTTCCCGACTACTCTAAAGAAATCAGCTTTGCTCTGGTTTTCAAGCCTTGAAACAGGTTCAATTTAAGATTTTTCTAAATTATTTGTTAAATTTCTTAACCATTTTTCCACAAGCAGGACACATCAGAAGACATTGGCAATCTTAATCAATTTGAGGCAGGGCCGAGACGAATCTCTCAAAGATTTCATGCGAAGGTTCGGGGAGGAAGCTGTGCAGATAAGAGATCTCAATCCAGCAGTATCCATACACGCTATTATGGCTGGCTTACGGCCTGGACCATTTGCAGATTCCCTTGCGAGGAAGCCACCTTTAGACCTAGACGATTTGAGGAGCAGATCTACATAATATATCAATATGGAAGAAATCACCCTCGCTAGGCAGCAAATGGAGCAACATTTTTTCGAACCGGAACACAGAGGAAAAAATCACCCTAATATTTCTATCAAACTAGTTAGTAACGACCGACCATACAACGGATGGGGATCAGAAAAAATAGGTAGACATTTGCTAAGAGAAGACCGAGCATATGAAAATGTGCGGATAATAACAGATAGAGTACAACCCTGGTTTAGTGAGTATACTCCATTAAACTCTCGTCGGGATCGGATATTCCGGGAAATATACAACACCGGTCTGATCTGTCTCCCAAGAAATGCTGGGCAACAAAAAACACCACCCAATGTTGATAAAAGTAAAAGGTGTGAGTTCCATAAGACCTTCGGACATACCACCGAGGAGTGCATCAGCTTGAAAAATATGATCGAGCAACTTATTCGAGAGGGGCATCTAGGTAAGTATGTTTATCGCCGCAGGAGTCGGAGCAGGGAGATAAAAGAAGGAGATCAATCCAACCGGAGGGGGCCAAGTCCGGATTTGAAGAAAAAAGCAATAGAAAATTAAAAGGTAGTGTACTCTTTTTCCTTATCAGGATTTTTTCCCAATGGGTTTTGCCTGAAAGGTTTTAACGAGGCATACCTTTAAACTTAAATAAAATATCATTTTGAATCTTGACTCTTATGAAAATGGCCTTAGAGCCAATTCCGATCAAAGCCACCGATGCCGGTCATTGTCACCGATGCCGAGTTCGAGTAAATTAACTAATATCCTACAAACACCAAACTTTTAAAAATAACTAAGTTTATTTCGATAGGCCAGGAGTGTCCTTTTAGCAAGTCATAATTTTCAATCAATTAATTTTCTTTAAAACACTTAATAATTTTTAAAGGGCAATCTTTTTTAAATTTTGGTATTATCAAATTTTCTGGACAGTCGTTCCGCCATTAAGTATTATAGGCAAGGTTGGTAAGTATGGAAATATTTTTGAAATTCAAAACGTATAAAAGCACATACGGTTATACGACCAAATTTCATAAATACTTAGAAATTTCAAAAAACATCATTGTTTTGAGACGACCTAATTATACATAGAAATTTCAAAATGCTCAAGATTCCGTCTCTTCATCTTCATCTTCATCTTCAACAATACGGCCGCCGACTACCTTGTGGAACGGCCCTATCTCCCCCAAGCGATTATCGAAGATTCCATCGGGATTCAGAAGCATGGCTTGTTGAAGGCAAGTATTAAAGCCAGCAACTCTTTGATTAGTAATTTCATCTCTCAGTCCCTCCAACTCAGCAAACAACTTGTTTTTCTCTTCCAAGGCTTCTTTAAGTACTCGGTCAGATTCCTTCTTGCTCTTTAGTGCAGCTGACAAATTTTCTTCAAAGTTTTTCTTCTCTTCCTCTAGCAGCTTTACCGAAGACTCGAGAGAATCAACTCGGAGTGCCTTTACTTTTAAAACTTCTATTTCATTTTTAAAATTGGAGACTTCAGCAAAATGGGCCTTCGCTGCTTTTTCCATCTCTGTACGGAAAAGAAGGCTGCTGGATGACATTTTCTTTTTTGTTTTTGCCACTCCAAGCTCGGCCGACCTAAGTACACTAACGGACCGAAGAAGTTATACTTCGACCCATCGTATAAGCCCAATCTAGCCGATCTTATCCTTGCGTTCCTTGTCTTCTGAAAGAGAAATATGGTTGTCCACCAAAGACTCAAAAGGAAAAGTGGACGACCATAGCGAAGACTTGTCTTTTCCAGCAGTAAAACCATTTAACCCCTCGAAGGCCACTTTTAACGCTGAGTTCTGCGAAGAGTCTTCGCCTACTGAGGTCAAGGCAGGTTGTTTCATACTTTGCTCATGTCCTTCTGACCGACGTCTTTTTTGGATCATGGGATCTGAGTTGGTGTCAGAAGATTCCGGTTGCGGATTAACATGTATAGCTTCGGTTCGGGGAATGGTATCATCGACATTTCCTACGGCGGAGGTTCCTTCATTCTTCAATTTCTTGAGTCTTCGTTGCATTTCACGAACAGTTATCTTGGGAGCCATTTTTTCTGCAAAGCAATTAAAAGTAGTTAAAATACATTAGTAGATTTCCAATATCGGCGAAATATTACAAATAAATAGGACTTACGCATTATTTTTTATAATTCGGTTGGATTGTTTCCAAACTTTACCAAGGAAGCAGTGTCCAGCACCGAGGCTTCTTCCAAAAGGTCTACCAATATTCGGTCTTCAGCTGGTAATCATCTATATTCCGTACCCAGTATGGAAGTTGGGTTTGCACGCCAATATAAAGAGAATTTTTCTATCCCCATATTCGTCTAAGAAGAATGGAAGATCGGTTGGCAGAGAACTTACCCGAAAAAACTTATTTTTGAAATTTTTGTAAGATTAGTCTAAAATAGAAAATAATCTTCTTCGGGGATGACTGTTAATTGATACCCAACCCCCTTTACCGATTCCCTTGCATTGAAAGAGGGAGAAGAACACCCCGATATTTGGTTGCCGGCCTATAAACTGAACTAGTACTTCGAAAGCCTTGACGAATGCCCAACTATTTGGATGAAGTTGGGTGGGCGCGACGTTTAACTTATTCAGGATTTTACATTGAAAATCCGAGAAGGGTAGACGGAGGCCGAGGCGGGTGAAGAAGGTTTCATATACATAAGTCCAACCTAGGTCGTCATTTTTACCTGGAGACATAAAATCCTCTCTTCAGGTCGACAATATCGGCACACGAATTTGGTCTCGTCTCCATTAGATGCCATCACTATACATCTTCGGAGGATATATATGCTTTCGGCCGAATTGTAATCCGAGCAGTATTTTTTAACAGCAGATTTAACCCAATCGTACCTTTCTTCTTATCTTGAAGATGACGACCGACCTTTAACATCGGACTTTCCTTATGGATGGGCCCATTGTATTTTGACAGGGAACGGCCACTGGAGATTCACCCAGAATCTCTATAGACTCACTATCACTATTATCGCTTCTAACGGACATGTTTCTACTCACAGCCCTAAATCCTAAATTGAGGTGATTTACAGAGAGTGAAAGGGAAAAGTGAGAGGAAGTACCTGTTTTTGGAAGACGAATGTGAAATGCTTCATTGCAGTAGAACTTTGTGAGGAAATAGTGAAGGGCCCAATAACTTGATTAAACGCGTTTGATGAGCGATTGCAGAAGGTTTCCAGAATGGAGGAAGGCTCAAATGTCAAGTATTTTGGAAAAGGAAGTAAAACGTGAAGTATTTTGGGAAGAAGCCAACAGTTGGACTTAGAAGAGTAATGAGAAGGAGATAGAAGAAGGGCTTTTTTAAATAAAGGCCAGTCCGCCACAGATCAACGGTAATTAAGTCAAGAGAAATGAAAGGTTTGTGTTCTCATCCGTGAGATGAATCTTGCAGCCAGGATCCATCTTAGTGAAGATCAACGGTGAGAAAAAATCAAGATCAATTGTAAGGCGGTTACTGGTGCAGTTGCTTTAATGGTGCAATAATGAAACTGACACTTAAGTAATAAATGAATCACACGTGGCACACGTCTTTTAACGTCTGAGCCAATTACGGGTTACGTGAAACATCTTGAACAAAGAGCCTCATCTTGAGCAAAAATGGTTGCAGGAAGCCAGGTTTGTTTCTTATGAAGGTTTCTGATTTATTGAACCGACCAACTATAAATTCGGTAAAATGATTTTTCGCCTGTTATTGAAGTCGGTTATTTTCTAATATTTTCGTTCCATATTATTATTCGGCCCTTTTGACTGAATATTTTTGCATCCGGGGGTTTGGGTCGGGTCTCTAATAGATCGGCTTCACTGTTCCATATGGCCGAGACCATTCTCTACTCGGTTTGGGTCGGGTCTCTAATATCTCGGCCTCATATTTTCCATATGACCGAGCTAGGGGACTGTGGACCATTCTGTATTGTTTTTTGGTTGGGTCTCTAATATCTTGGCCTCATTTTTTCCATATGGCCGAGCTAGGGGGCTATGGACCATTCTGTACTGTTTTTTGGTCGGGTCTCTAATATCTCGGCCTCATATTTTCCATATGGCCGAGGTAGGGGGTTGTGGACCATTCTGAGTCCGACAGAATAAGCCCAATATAGCAGTAGGCCCAACATAACAGTAGGTCTGGCAGGATCTGGATTCAACCCCAACTTCATGTTGACAGTATATCCGACCGATGTATAACGGGCAAATACATTGGTACGATACTTGCCGACTTAAGTAACTAACCAACAACTATAATTGACTCGCACTTAATGAATAGAAAGAATTCCAACATTCGGACTTTGAATGTCCTACAGGAGTTCGAGTTGTTGGATCGAACATCAAACTTCCAGAAAAGTATTTAATTTTACCATATATGACTTATCTTGATCCTTGTCTTTGACTACTTTTAGTTTCTTTGATATCTTAATATATTCAGGAATAAAGTCTCTTTCTAAGCAATCTAGGTTCGGTCAGTACCCGGAACAGGTACATATATTTATAACAAAAAAAAGTTAAGTTGTCTTATAGAAATCCTCTTAAGCAGGGTAGTATTGCCTAGCAGCTGGGTGATTTCAAGGGAAGCAGTAAGCGTGTCCTTTGCCTTTCTCAACTTGTCCCACAAATAATGTCATGACTCGTTCACGAACGAGTAAGTGAATAAATGTAAAATTTTAAGAGGTTTTTATGATACCGAAAGTTTAATATTATTGTATTTTAATCATTAAATAAATTATATTAAAATTCGTACAATAATAACTTAACAATCACCAATACTTCGAACCAACCGAGCAGAGTTGAGATAAAATTCTTTAAAATCTTTACATCGGCATCATCAAATTATGAGCAGGTTTCATCAAGTTCAAGTTTCCTTGTGAGGTTCCATCTTACTTGTTACTTTTCAACCCGAAACAACAATTTGTTTGCTCAATCACTAAATAACAATTGTTTTTAACATAACTTTCGTCATATAATTTAATTGTTACTACATTTCATTTCCAGGGTATATCCAATGTTCATCTAGTAGATAACACATGAACATTGATATTGCACAAGATACATAAGTTGGAAATGACACATTTTACTACATTGGAGAAAGACTCTCAAATTCATCATCCTTTAAAATTCAGATTGAAGTTGTTATTTACATAACCCATGAGTACTAAAACATTGCTGAGATGAGCCTGTAGAGTACATAAATGCCTAGACATTAAGTGTCTAGCCGTTTCAAGAAGCATAACAAACCACAAGTCTAGAAACCTCAATTTCTCAAGTTACTACCAAGTATCTGTGGTTGCAAACAAATTCGCTGAACTTATAAAATTTGCGTTCTCTTATTGCACTGTTGGTGGCACAACCATAGATTCATCCTTAAAGCTCAACTTTTTTATCCTTCTGGGAGGTCTGAACAATTAACTTGCTCCTCACTTCAGTCTCCTGGACTTGACCATTTTCAAAACTAGGGGGTGGTATAGTGAGGGGGCCCAACCTCAGCGATAGATCACATTTGTATGTGCATGGGTTCACAGGATCATTGTTAATGATGAATGATTGGGATCCCTGACTAGAAGGATTTAAGTTACAGGCCAGGAGATTCTGAGCAACACCCATTATGGCAGGTCCAAAAGTGTTAGAAACAGATTTATGTGACACTTCAAAACCATTTCCATAGTACAGGGGATAAACTGAAAACAAGTTTGATGGCTGTTGATGTTCCAAGCACTGTATTTTACTAGTTGAAGGAACAATCTCAGATACATCTTGCGATTTTGAGGTATGATTCCTTCTATTAGCGTTGTGCACTGTGTCATGAGAAACATTGGGAACCTCTTCACTGCTGCGACTCAAATAACACCTTGGGCTGTTGCGTTGACTCCTTGAAGTTTTTCGTAGGGAACATCCCAAGCTTAGAGCAGCTGAATCATACCAAATGTAGAAGGAAAATCACCCATATAATAGATATCAATTAATCTTTTTTTCCCCCCTCTTTTTTTAGGTTGAGAATGCAGAAAAGTTGCTACCTTTGTTATATTACCCAAAAAAAAAAAAAAGTTGCTACCTTAGTTAAGGAGGAGATTAAACAAGAGCATCCGTGAAGACCTAAACAGTAATGGCGCAATTTGATGTCAGAATTGAGTAAATACCTTCAATGCAAGGCTTCAAATACTCTCCAGTTTCAGTATGCTCGTCACGTCGAATTATTGTATCAATGGCATCATTTGTTCTGTCCAAAAGTGTTGTAAGGTCCATGTATTCGGCCTACCCAAGAATAAATATGCAAAGATTATATAAATGACAAAGGGTTAGACTTCTGTGAATCTAGTATTCATTGGTAAATTGTTTTCATCCTTATAAAATATATCTCTTTCTAGTTTTGTAGCTCCTAACTAGGTTTATTTTCCTTTTTTTTAAAAAAAATAGAAAATGCTGAGTATATAAGCAGCAAAGCAAAAGGAACAAGGTTACCTCAGAATTGGCTTTAGAGTACATAATTTCTTCTGCCCTGAGCACAACAATAGGGAGCTTCTCTTGGTACTCTTTATTCTTCTTAGTAGCAGAGCCATGTATCTCATTGACAACCCTATTCAACATATTAAAAAAAAAAAGAAAAAAGAAATGATTAAGTGGGGAAACGAAGAAATCTATGTATATTGCTGAGAGAGGAAAGAGGGTGGACCTGAAAATTTCTTGAATTAGAGTTCCTCTAATGGGTTGGTGTCTTTCACAGTGCCAAGCTCTTCTCACGCAATCATACGGCCTTGGGCCTGGCCTGGGCATCCTTGCTTCGCACTTAATGGAGAGAAGCAGAGTGCTCAGTTTCACGAAGAGAAACAAACCCCAAACTCCAAAATGTGCCAGATGTTGTGGGTAAGGGTGAAATGTGCTTTAGTCACTTCTGAGTTCTGAACCTCCCAAAATGCTGAACAGAGACACCTATATGAGTAAAATGCTGTGCTATCACGCTTAAATGACAATAATAAAAGTACTATATAAAAAAAATAGTAAATGGTTATGGAAAATGAAAATTATTGTTTCAGTGAAATTAAAGAGTTTGGTTTGATGTGTCACCTACTCATCCACATGCCTGCTTCCCCTAGCCCCAAGAGTTATTTTCACTTTTTGGGAGTATTGGCATTTTGTCTTCGTCTATCTCCAAAGTCATAGCCATTCATTTGTTGGTGGGTTTGACCTCTCATCATATCATCAGTGTCGGTGGCCCCTAAGCAACCCCAACCTCTAATCACACTGTAACGAGTGGAAAAGAAAAGGGTCCCTCATGTTTACTATGGAGGATGAACCTTCCCAACTCCCAAGCTGCACTAGTAATACTAGCAAGAGTAAATTCTCAATTTAAAAGCCTTGAGAAAGTCGATGGAGTAAATTATATTAAATTAAGAAAAATCAATAAAAACATCACTGCTCGCACATGAAAAGGAATATATTTATTGAATTCAACGGCCAGGGGACGCGAGTGGCTCAGCATTTTCCTTTGTATATGTTCCCTCTTCACACTTCACACTTCACACTTCACACTTCACACTTCACTGCCAATTAGTCAAGGATGGATGTTAAATAATGAATTCGCGATCTTCAAGATTTATTTTGTTTTTTTGGTACTTCTTCAAGATTTATTTTGATATCAGGAGATCTGAAGATATTCGAAACAGTACTAGGTTTAGAAACGATCTGAAAATTGATCAAGATTTATAATACGCTAGCAAAATGGACGGGAAAATCTTAATGGACACTCTCATTGAATACAAAAAGTATTTCACAAATTCGACTACGAGAGTGGAAAAGCATATAAATATATGCGTGATCAAAATATGAAATGAGTCTAAAAATAAGTGTTTACACTTACGGATGGCAATAGGGCGGGTAGGATCGGATAGTGTTTTTTTCGTTTTGTTTTTATTTTTATTATAGATATTTATTTATGAATTTTTTAGATAGATAAAATATTTTAAATATGAATAATTAATAATTTAAAATAAATTTTAAAAAAATATAAATAAAATAAATTTTAATATTATATATTATAATTTTATTTAATAATATAAGATTTTTATAAAATTAAAAAATATTATAAATAACAAATTAAATTTAATTATATTTTATAATAATTAATTTACATAAATAATTATTACATAAATAATATATATTTTTTAACAAATTTTATCATTATAAGTTTATTTAATAAAAAAATATTTTAAAATAATAAAAATATACATAATTTTATCTCATTTAAAATTAAAAAATATATTATATATTATATATATTAAATAAAAATATATATTTAACAAATTTATAAATATTATATATTATAATTTTCACCCTTATTCTTATTTATTAAATAAATATTTATCTCCCACCTTATCTAGGATAATCCCAACAAATTTTCGTAAGTAATAATTTTAATTCTGTCATCTCTATTTACCCTCGTTGCCTCTGCTACTTAGCCATTTTATGTTTGTCAAACTCATATAAATTTTTTTCCTATAAATTAGCCTTTTTCATTTTTTTGGTACTTTAGCATTTTTCAATCTTAAAAGCTGAAAAAAAGGATTCTGTTTTGGTATAACAGCATGCGTATAAGGTGTCAGCCTGTCAAGCGCATGCAGATTGATGAGATTAGCATGGCAGCCATGTGTCAACTGAAATGTAACAGAACAAAAGTGTGTAAACTCCAAATTCTTTGCTTGCGTAAGTGGGACTAGTTCACTCAAGAATCAACGTCGTTTCCATCGGACGGCTTAGATTAAGCTATTACTTATTATTATTAGAGGTGTTCACGGATTCGATCCGATCTGATCTGTGAACCCGATCAACCCGATCTAACTTGATATAAAATATTCAGGTTAGTTCGGGTCATCGAATCCATTCGAGTCAAATTCGATTAATTCGTTTATTTATTAGTTCAGGTAACAAGTTCAGACATTCGACCCGATGACCAGATTAAAAACTCATTTACCCATTACCCATCATTACCCGTTACCCATCTCTCTCTCATTTTCTCAATTCCCATGGCCACCCATTACCCAAATCAAATCCCTCCCCTAACCCTAAGTCCAAACAACTGCTGCTTTCCCTCTCTTTCTCTATCTATCGTCTTTGTTCGTCACTGTCATTTCCATCTTCAAATCTAACATCACTCTCTTCCTTCTTCTCTTGCTTCTTTCACTGTCGCCGAACATCATTGCCTCAGTCGATTCATCGGAGAAATCACCTGCTCTGGCGTCGCATTCATTCGTCGGCTCGCCTTCTCCGTCTCATGCAGCTCCTACTCTGAACCCTGTCCCAACAAGTTCACCGTCAGATCTGTTGCCGACACCTGCGCCGGCGCCAGTGGATTCTCATTCTCATCCCAATTCGCCTCCAGCTCCTTCGCCTAGGAGGTCTCCGTCTCCAGTGGAGTGTGAAATCTCACTCTCTCAGATCTCAACCCTCTCTCTCTTACTCGTTGCTTTGCTCCTCAATCTGTTCAGACCACTATTGCTGTTCGTTCAAACCATCGTCGCTGCCTCGTTGGTGACACAGATCTGCGAGATTTGAGCAGATCTCTGATGAGCAGATCTCCGACGAGTAGATCTGAACAGATCTAACCTTCTATTTTATTTGGTTTATTATTTATTTATTTTGGTTAAATATATTTGTACAAAATATGAACTGCAAATCGTCAATAGCTTATGTGCCTTTTGATTTTGAAAAATTGAGTTTGATTGTGCTTTAGAAGCAGTTTCTGGTGTGATTTTGATTTTGGTCACAACCCGACTATCCGATCCAAACTAACCCGATTGTAATCGGGTTGATTTGGTTTGAGTTACTCAATAATTTTAACTCAAAATCGATCCAATCCAATCCGATGAAATTTAATTAGTTTGAATTTTTTTTTTCTAAACCCGAATCAACCCGACATGTGAACACTCTTAATTATTATGGCACAAAAAACAAGTAATTAAGACGAAGATAAAAGTTTTGATAAGGATAATTACAGTGCATATATACCTCCGAAAAAAGAGAAACAAAAAAACTTAAACATAGAAAGCCGAAAGCGTGTACAAATATATTATTTATAGCATATAAATAGTGAGGAATGAAGTTAATGAACTAAATAAATCAACAGCTCCACCGCAACGCAAAACACAAATTCGCGATTATGAGTGCTTTTTTTGGGCCCCCAATATTGTGCTTATCTCATGTTATCTCCGCTGTCAATGTGGCATTCTTCCCTCTACATTCTGTACTCCAATTTGAAAGATCTCGTGCACCTTTTCAGTTTTGCCTCAACACAAACAAAACCAACATATTTCTTATAAGCCGGAAATGCTATCGCCAAACCCACTTTCTCTTTTCTGTGCAATACTTCTATGCTTACCTTTGGCCATTGTATTCACCACCACCACAACTACTACCACTGCAATCAACCAAAACAACAACATCACCACCCTCGTCATTCTTGACAAACCAAACCTAGACCGCAGAACCAGTTTCTTTAGCATCGGTAGCCCCCAAGGCCAAGACCCGAAGCAAACGGCGGCGCCACCGCTCCCGGAGGTCAACGACGAGGAGGAGGAAGTGTTGTTTCGGGCGGCTGCACGGGCAAAGCGTAAACCCACTTGGCCTAGAAAGATAGCCTTCATGTTCCTCACCACCACCCCACTCCCATTCGCACCCTTATGGGAATCTTATTTCAACCAAACCCCTAAGAATCTCTTCAACATCTACATCCACGCCGACCCCACCTTCTCCTACGATCCACCCTTCTCCGGCGTCTTCTCCAACCGCCTCATCCCTTCCAAACCCACCGCCAGGTTCTCCCCCACCCTCACCTCCGCCGCGCGTCGCTTGCTCGCACGTGCCCTCACCCACGACCGCTCCAACTACATCTTCCTCCTCCTCTCTTCCTCTTGCATCCCCCTACACTCCTTCAACTTCACCTACCGCACCCTCATCACATCCCGCAAGAGCTTCATCGAGATCCTCAAAAACGAGGTTGGAACTTACGACCGCTGGGTGGCGCGTGGACCAGACGCGATGCTCCCGGAGGTGAAGTTAGAGGACTTCCGCATTGGGTCCCAGTTCTGGGCGCTGACACGTAAGCACGCGAGGATGGTTGTCACTGACAAAAAACTTTGGTCCAAGTTCAAGTTGCCGTGTGTGCGTTTTGACACGTGCTACCCGGAGGAAAATTACTTCCCTACCCTTCTCAGCATGTTAGACCCAAAGGGGTGCGTGTACGCCACGCTCACCCACGTTGATTGGAGGGGGCGCGAGGATGGGCATCCTCGAACGTACGAGTCGTCCGAGGTGGGCCCTGAACTCATTCAGACGTTGAGGAGAGATAGGCCTAGGTATGGTAACGGTGACGGCGAGAATAAGGGCTCCGGTGGCCGACGGCGACGTCGTGATCCGTTTTTGTTTGCAAGGAAATTCGCCCCCGACGCTCTTGGACCGTTGATGGGTATAGCTGACGGCGTTATCTTTAGGGATTAGGTCAGAACAGAACTAACTGAGAATGACGGGCACATCGTGCTGTAAATTTTGAAATATTGATGGGGGCAAAATGGTAATTTCACGGCGCGAGAAGTGAGAACGGTGAGTCGGATCGGATATTAGGGCTCATTTTAAGTTGGCCCAACCCGATGAGTGATGGGATCGAATTCGATCATGGTGGGACGGTAAAACAGCTGCGTAAGTGTAATAATTATTACTATGAGCTAAAAGAGGCTAAAACAGCTGTCCTGTGTGAATGTATTAATTATGGATTGACTCGGATGAGTTATAAGTTGTAACCTTCGAGTCTGCCAAAATGGGGTAATGTATATACCCAACATCCTATATTACCAGACCAAACCAAATGTACAGAGAGCGTGTGTTGTAACTTGTAATGGCCAATGCCACATGCTGTTTCGAGTTTCTCCTGTGATTGCTAAGCAAAGACTTGTGATAATGACAAAAACGCAACTGTTTCTAATTTTTATTCTAATTTTTTATATTTTTATTTATTATTTTTTTCACATTATTTTTTATATTTTTTAATACTATTTATTATTTTTATTTTTATTATTTTTTTATTAAATCACATATTTTAAAAAAAGTTATTAATATTATATACACTATTAAAAATAATATTTCTTTTTATTCATACTCGTACTTTTTTTTCTTTTTTTTTTGGTACAAATGAGGATATTCAGTACTTTTTCAACTCCAAATTTGTGATTTTTTTATTTATTATTATTCTAACTTAGGTTACATTTAGATTTGTGAGATTAAGTGTAATAAAGATAAATGAAGTGGAATAGAAATAGTTTTTATTATTTAATTATATTAAAAAAATATAAAATGGGATGGAAGTGAGTGAGATAAATGTTATCATATCTTATTAAAAATTATCAATTTTTTTTCCTAATTTGAGGAGTATGAATAGAATTATTATTTTTATTATAATTATGATTTTATTATGTCAATTTTATACTCTAAAATTGGTATGTTTGTAATAAAGATAATTTAAGAAAAATAAAATTATAATTCTTATCATTTCATCTATTTCTCAAACAATGTAATAAAAATTTTACTATATTCTATTTTAAAATATTTAAACAATAAAATAGTATTTTTATTTCATTTTATTTTATCTCATCTTATCACATTCTATTCTATCAATTATTAAATATCAAACATAACTTTAAATATTCAAATAAATACTAGTACAGCTGCAAATTGTATGCCATGCTGATAGTATTTTGCGGTTCAATACGCAGTGCAAATCTTTGTGCTTATTTTAAATGATAACAAGAAACCATAATTTCTTCGGCTTTTGCAGACAATGCATTTTTTACAAAGGATTTTATTAAAAGGTACTTATTAAATAAGTTAAAATATTTTTTAATGAAAATAAAATAAATAATATTTTTAAAATTTTTAATACATTAAATATTTTACTTTTATAAAAAAAATGTTTTAATTTTCTTAATGCAAAAACCCATTTACAGACAAGCACAGAGATAGTCCTCTCGGAGCAATGCCCACTCGGAGCCCACGCACTTGCTTGCTTTTGTCAGGCCACAAGTGCTGAAGTCAAGGTGCAAAAGGAGTTTGCAGAGCCCAAAGAAAGAGGGTACAACTGGGACTTTAGAAACAGAATAGTTGTAGACTTTATTTCTCCCAACAAAGGCCCATCCATGGCAACTTCAAGCGTTACAAGTGCGACTCAAATGAACCATACTCCCAGGCCCAAAACATAAAACAAAATGGAACAGTACATTCTTACTACTGATCGCTACTGTCTCGTAAATGCGAAGTACGCCCAACAAGCCCAAAGTCTTTATGCTCATGCTTTTTATCTCTCTAAGTTAGGTAGAGTAGTACAAACAATTCTAGAGGTGGGAATGGAGAGTGGGCTTGTTTTACAGGTAAAAATTCCACATTTGCTTCAAACTTTAGCAAATAACAAGTTAATTAGACCCATAGATTATAAAAAAAGCTACGCACTAGCGTTATTTTCCTACACTGGTTTTACTAGCTAATACTGTTGATAAATAGTGGAACTTAACTAACATTATCGAAATATGACCAATTAATTCTTACTAATACATTCGCCATGGTCAATGAATGTGCCATCTACATTAAACATAATGTAACATCTGCAATACTTACATGCTAATAGTATTTGAAGCTATTTAGGTGTTGGCTAGCAATGATGAATTTAAATAATTTACAGAATTTGAAGTCAAAATTTTATGTCGTCTTTGTATTAAATTAAAAGAGTCACTAATAAAAGATTAAAAAAGGCACTAATAGTATCGGGGTGGAATATTAATTAATTTTATTTAATATATGATTATAATGAGAGTGAATAAAACGTGATTGGAGACTGGGGAGCGGCTGCGGAGGTGGGACAGATGACCTGCCCCTCTCCCAACAAAGTTGCAGTTGACCTTTCAATATTTATAAGCTCAGCTGGTACGATAACCAGTTTAGTTAAACCATGCAAGTCTTTGGTCCCACTAGTTTTGAACTTGGACCACACTCCTCATTTTCCTTTGCAATTTGTACAACCAAACTTTATATCTAGACTAGATGATTAACACATACTAGATAAGCATCTCAAGTCTCAACACAGGAAGAAATGGCAAAAAACAAAAACAAAAAAAACAAAAGAGCATCAAAGTTGTCAAATCATTGTCCAACTAATATTTGTTGGTATTCACAACTGGAGAGGTCGGTGTTATGTAAGTGGACAATGGAAAATAACTATCCTCCATCTTTCATCCAAATAATATAAAAAATGAATTATATTTTTTTTTTACGTTATTAAATATAAAAAGTTTATGTAAATTTGAATGACGTGCAATTATTTTCATTTTTCTTTCAAAAAATAGTCATTAGACTGAAACAAACTGCTGGGTGAAGCCAGACTGGAATCACATGCAGGATCTGCATCATAAATTGCAACACCGTACCACTGCCAAATGAACATGATCAATAAGTTACCGACCATGACATAATTAAGACTAAATTTTTGGAAAGGCATTATGTTGTTTAATAAAATTTTATAAATAAGTTTATTTACATTGTAACTTATCACATACATTAATATATAATAAATTATTATGTTATAAATTATTTTTAATGACATAATTATTTTAATTATACATTGTTTAATTATTTATCTTCATCTAATAAGTATGTAAGAAATATAAAAAGTAGAAGATAAATTTTTTCAAACAATTTTAAAATAATGCAAGAATTAAAAATAAAATAGAAAAAATATAATTAGGCTCAATAAGATACCAGATAACTAATTATCCTTTAAGCCAGTTGTAAACAAAGTTTAGTTGTAGTTTATTAGATGTGTGTGAAATTAATCTCATTCAAGATTTAAGGTTATTTTACCAATGCAAAAGTCCCTCAATCGTTTAACTTATTATCTATTGTTGTTAGATGTGTGTACTTATAATGTGATTAAGTGGTATTTTAACTAGTTTTTGTATACTTTGATTAATTAATCTTTTTTATTCAATGATAATATTTGAAGTCTAATTTAAAGAAATTAGTATAATTAAAATTCAAATTTATAACTATGTATTTATATACATATCACATGCTTAATTGCTCGTCTACCAATATGTGAACTCAAGGAATTGCCATGCCACTTTTGTTTGTGATATAAAACTAATAAAAGATATATATGATTTTATAGTATTTGGAATTCAAACTCAAATTAAAAGGGAAAAAAACCACTCGCTTATTATCTAGTGAGTAACCGCCTGATACTATAGCAGATGCCAATGACAAAAGATATATTAGTGAGATAAGAATAGTTTGATGTAAAAATAAAAATAAATATATTGACAAGAGACACACATTAAGAAAAGAATAATAATGACAAAATGAGGTTTGATATAAAAGAGTAGGATGAAGCTCCCTGCATATCAACTATCACGTGTGCACATATATGCTTGCGCCTGAGTTATGTGTTAAAATCAGAGTGTTAATGTATTTGTTCTGAAATGGATTCGAGAAAATCTTGAAAAATAAGCGTGTATGTGGTGATTTCTTAGCTTAAGAATCATGGTCAAGAAGCGTGGAGTCAGAGAGGTGGGTACACTGCAATGGGTTCAACACTCAAGTCGGTGAATCTGTAGGTAAGTTCAAGCTAATGAAATAGTAGTAAAAATTTTATACCCCTTTTGGTTAACTTAGCGCAGTATATATTGTGAAGCGTGATTTGAATCATCTTGCGACTCCACGTAGGATAAGTACGTTAGGATCGTCTTGTGACAGTGATTCAAACCCATGATCATTGAGGTCTGTCTCGACTTTGTCAAGGCGTTCCACGATCGTTGGTCGTCTCGACTTTGTCGGGATTGTCTTACGATCGTGGAGGTAATCTACGATCTGTTGAAATTTTTTTTTCTTTAATGGTCAATCCTTCTCATGAGCGATCGTGGTCACATTCTGCGAGAATGGAGAAATGAGCTATTCTGATCTGACGACGAGGTTCGAGGTCACAAGGCCGTCATAGGGGTGTTAATCGGTAGTCAGGTGGTTCGTGTCTTGGTCGATCTTCAGACGAAGTCTGACCATGGTCGAAACAATATTAAAATAATGTAAGATCGACTATATTCAAATGGTGTTTAACTAAATTTTTTGTTAAAGACAAATTTTGATTTCCATTAGCAATTTGTGAAAGAAACATCTTTCTCTAAAATTTTAAATACTTAATGGTTTGAAAAATTAATGTTAAGATTTTTTGAAAAGCAAAGGATAATGAATATAATGGTTAAATTCGGTTAAACTGATGAAAAATGAATAATCGTAATGCAAAAAGTGAAATGCAGAATTTAAAGTTGCAAGAATAAAGTAAAGCAAATGAAAGTAATGTAGGAAAAAGAAATCAAATGACCAGATCATCTTTCGACTCAAAGATGAAAAATAATTCTGAGAAGAAATACTAATTGAAATGAAATTTGCATTGAATAGAAATAAGTTGGGTGGAAGACATACTTAATTAATTCTCTACTTCATCCATAAGTGTCTTATAGGATTTGTAAAAAATGTGTGCAAATGTTTTTAATTATTTTAATATCTTCACTCTCTCAAATATTTATAAGTAAAAGAAATAATAACTATTTTTAAAAAATTCTAACAAGTGTTTTTGGTTTAAGTAACTTCCTAATTTTAACATGGACAATTGTCTTATTCTTAAAATAGGTGTGCAACTTTTTGCTAACTATTGTTTCAAATTCAAAATGTATTTGAATTTGAATATTTCCTCGCTTAAGTTTGCTCAAAATTGAATCTACGTTTGTGAATTAATCTTGAATTCTTTAAGTGTCATTACAGTCTCTTATTTTTGACCTTCTTCTTAAGCTTGGTCCAATCTTCAATCAAAAACCTGATAGATTATATTCTTCCACTGCTTGATCCAATTCTTCCCCAAAAAATCTACAATTTTGTTCTTTTCCAAACATTTTTCCTTACTCAAATCGAAGGTTCAACAAATTACTTAACTTAGTGTAAAGCATAATGATAAGCCTTAGACTTTAATCTAGAATCGAAAAGATTAATTTTAATACCAACAAATAGTTAAAATTATGTATATATTAAGTGTATACATTGTATTATTCAAAAGAGAATCATGTGAGGAGGGCAAGCGCCCATCGGGTCCCCCACCTGCGTTTGACATGGGCTGAGAACCACCCGACATTGTGATCGATGTTTTAAAAAGATGCATCACTTCTTATCATAGTACATGATGGGGCTAAATTTAGACATTTCTTTTACATAGTATAGTATTACTCTAATTATTCCTCTATTAAACTCATAAAGATAATTTAAGTAACAAAGTTAGTATTAGACCTTATGGTTCTAGTAAGTGTCAAAGATATCACCTCTCCTTTTTTTCTTTTTTTGAAGGGGAAATTGTGGGGGTGGGGGACAAGAAAAAGTTGCGGATGACTACCTTTTTGTCGTTTATTTGAGCAGAAATCTAAATATAACAAATTAATAATAAAGATCACACCTTATTCTGTCAGATCCTATTCCATTATAATAAGCTCTATTTCATTTTATTTTATTTATTATTAAATATCCAAACATAAATTTACAATTCTAGCAAGTAGCCTCACTATTTTAAAAAGCAGGGTCGGTTCTAAAATAAAGTTAGTAAAGCCCTAACTTCAAGTCCCAAACTTTAAGCCCCAAAAATTAATACTATTACTATATATATAATTTATATAATTATTATTTATTTATAATAATTTAAGGCTTTTAATTTCCTAACTCATGTCTAATAAATTTTATTCTCTTTCACATTACTTAGTCAATTATAATTTAATTACTCTCCTACTAACCTTAATTTTTTTTCCTTCTATTCATTTAATATGTTGCCCATTGTAGGCCATGCCTCTATTTTTTTCTCAATTGTTTAATCACTTATGCAATTTTCACGTTAAAATTTTTAATCTGGTGCCCTAGCCTATGCCTCCTTATTTCCCAGTTTTCATGTGAAGCAAAAAAATTTCTCACTTCTCACTTTTCCAACATGGTAACAGAGGTTAGCAACGTTCAAATTTTTTACTTTATAATTTTTTTTCCATTCTTATTTGCCAACAACAAGGTCTGTTGAATTATTCATTCTTTTTCTCTCTTTCTCATTTTTTCTCTCACATTCAAATTAGTTTATATTTTGTTGAGAAGCATTCAAACAAATTGAAGCACTCACGTGAAGTGATTTGTTTTGATATTAACTTCCACAATATGGTTCTATTGTTCTAACTTTCTGTTATCATAATTTGTTTTGTTTTTTTTTTATTTATACTTTATTGTAGGTATATATTTATTCATTAGAATTTAAATTTAAATATGCTAAAAGCCTCGCATTAAAGATTGGTTTTAAGCCATCAATTTCATTGAGTCACCCCTGCTAAAAAGAAAAGTAATGTCAACTAAATTATTGCAGCTAATAAGGATTAAAATCTCATTCATATAGAGTATATATTTAATTCTCATTTTTTCCTATAAGTTCTCAATGAGGCCGATAACAAGTCCAGGGCTTATAAAGAAGTAGCATCTCTTCTCTATTGTTTTTTTTAATCCAAAAAAGGAGTAATAGTTGTAAATATTATGTGATATATTGAATGTATTTTAAGTTATTTTAAAAATCATTATTAAGGATAAATGAATATAATTTTGTAATATAAAATATTGTTATTCTTTATTCAAAAAAGAAACCAAAAGGTAGCCATAGAAAAGAAAGCGTGAGCATTAGAGCATCGAGTGTGTTCAGTAGAGATGTAATTGGGTTGATTTCAGTTTTTAGAAAAAAAAATTTAAATTAATCAAAATTAATTAGTTCGATTTGTTTCGTATTTTTTGAACTAATAAAAATTATTGTAACAGTATTTAATTATGTTTAGTAAAATTAGTTTCAGTTTTTACACAAAATTCAATAAAAAATAATTTTTTTTATAATGTTGAAAATTGAAACTTATGATTCTAACTTATAAATTATTCATTACACTTTGAGATTTAAATACTATTTTATCATCAATCAAATAAATTTTTTAATCATTTTATATTTATTTTGATAATTTAATGCATAAAAGTGATTTTTTTATACTAATCAAACGAAATAAATTAATTTAAAATCACATTTCGGTGATATATCTAAACATAAAAATGAATTGATTATAATTGATTATAACAAAAAAATTTATACAATAATTAATTATTAAAATAATCAAAATTTTCACAATGTTGAACCAAACACACACTAAAACCGTATGTTTTAAATTTAAAATATGCTCTGTCCTGCATTTATCATTTAAATAAATATTATATTTAATTTAATTATCAATTAAATTAATTATATTAGTTAATTTTTATTAGTTTACTTAGCAGTAGTTAATCATAATAAAAGTGAATTACATCCTAGATATACCTTCCTTATAGTATTAAAAATTTAAATTCTGAAATCATCATTTTAAAAAGAATTTTACCTAATCACAATTTTGACCAAAAATTATGAAAATAATTGCTTGTGCCAAAAAACTTAAATATATTCTTCAGTATGTATGAGATAAATGATTAATTTTAAAATTATAATTAAAAATATTTTAATATTTTTCTTATAAGACGGGTGCGAGTTTTGATGATTGAGTTGAGCAAAAGTTGATCCCATTATCAAACCTATTTTTCGTTCCTTCATTACTGGGACATGAATATCATAATCTAATAGTGTTTGGCAACTGGCATCACCATCACAACATTGTATTTAAAATCATAACAAGCAGTGCGTATCTTAAGGTTATCAACTCGATGGAAAAGATAAATAGATGGGAATCCTATGTCGTTCGTAAAAAGGAGTATTTTCTTGGTTTCATTCAGAGGTCGTCTTGTGCAGAAGACCGAGGAGATATCTAATTGGGGAATTGGGATCAAGGAAAAAACAAAACAGACGGACAAATTCATAAATTGTTTACTAGAACTAGGTAGCTTTCAGTCGTTTTCCTAAATCTTTCTCAAACCTTCAGTTCCATATTAGATATTTAGATTTGTTTTGGATCGTGGTTTGGGATACCATTCTTAAAGGTTAAATTTGACATATACGTTATCAGGTGTCGAAACATGCACTCTGGCAGGATGTCCGTACACGAGTATTAGTGATATTCTTCAAATAACACTCCGTAAGTCTGCGCATAACTTGATTATTATCAATTATAACCTTTATAGTGTGGGCGTCATGACTACCTGCTATAGTAGTTGACTACTAACGCGATAGTTCCGAGATTTTAGGGATCTGTCTAGACAATCGTGGGAGGGAGGCACCCTCCGTCAGGACTCTGCCTAGACGATCGCGGAGAGAAGGCACCCTTCTGTCAGGCCACGATCTTAACGTGCCTGTACTCTGCAACGAATGCTCAAGGACTCCGCATCTACACTATAAATATCAGGATATACTATGCTAACAAGGTAACTATAATTCATACGGTGTATACTCTCTTCGTGTATCATCTAACTTGAACGTTAGAGTCCCTTTGCAGGTACCCAACTTCCTTGTCCAAGATTCACGGTGACAGCAGCTACACGAAGAGGAAGAAACCACGACACACGTGTCTCTTCAGACACTCTTTGATTCTACATCAGAACAAGATTGAAAACATTTTAAATGTTTTTAAAATATTGAAGAACATAAATGTTCTTAAAATCATGACCATTAATTTTATTAAAAAATAAATCAACAATTAACATGAATTGTCTGGTACTTTTATAACAAGTCACATTAGTAATTATTGTTAATTACAACCGTAATCTTTGTAAATATAATAAATAATTTATAAAATTACAAAATGACTCATTTATTATATTATTCCTTTTCCTTTTAGAATTCTTTTTATATTTTGTCAATAAAAAAACAAGTTGAAACGTTGTGTTTCATTAAAATCTCTACTCAAACATGAAGCATGAAACATAGCGTTGTGCTTCATCATCTTCTTTCCAACTCTTCGTCCTCATCGCTTCGTCTTCTTCAACATGTGCCTCTACTTTTACAGTTTCTGAGTTGCAACAACCATGGTAACAAATGAAAGTTTTCAGTGGAACCGGTGAACCACACAAGCTGGTTAAATGCATGGGACAGAGGGCTCACAGCACTTGCTAGCGCAGCTATGCAGTGGAAGGGAAGGAGCCTAAATCATTGCTAACAGAACTCTTAATTAGACCCTAATCAACAACGTTAATCACCACTCATATTTAATGACCTCCATTTTCACATGTCTCTGCTATTAGTAGTCCCTAGAGCTCTGGCAAACTTCGACAATCCCACAGGTGGGTCTTCTCTTTCGATTCAAAGGGTTTCCCAAGAAAACCCAAAGAATGTGTTTGGAATGTAATAAAATAGGAAATGATTTGATTTGTAAATCAAATTTAATTAAATATTGTGTTTGGAATGTTAAAAAATAAGAAATGATTTGATTTCTAAAATCACATGTATTTCATTCCTTTTGTTTTAGAAATTCCATCAATTTTGATAGAATTTGTTAGGATTTGATTTGATTTGAAATGAATAGACTATTTTACCCTTAATAACTACCTTTAACCACCTCTCATAAGAGTTAAAATGTAAAATAATAAAATCAAATCAAATCAATTCTTATTTTAATGAATTCCAAACATAAAATTTGATTTATAAATCAATTCAAATCCTTTTTTTTTAAAAGTTCCAAACACAAAATTTGATTTCTAAATCAAATCAAATCAATTTAAATTAAATCAAATCAAATCATTTCCTATTTTTATTCATTCCAAACACACTCAAAGAGCTCAAAGATTTATTCACCACTAGAGCTTGATAGAGGTGATTTCACGTCTAGCCTAACGCGAGAGGAAATCAATTGTTGGAGGTGAGGTTGGTAGCTCCGATGGTGGAAGATTGGCCTTGGGTGGTTCGGTGATGGTGGCAGCGCAACTCAAGGCTAAGACCAGAGGTGATGTAGTGCCTCTGTAGACGGCAGTGGAAGAAGAACAGAGGCTTTTGCAAGGCACAGAGGGCCAGCGATGGTTATTGAAGGAGTAAAATGCAATAAATAAGAGATAAGAGTTTAAAAAATAAATAACATAAAATTGATTCTGAGAGCAAAATACCTACTATAGCTAGTAAAGTCAAATGAGTATACATGTTCAAAGTATATTTCAGGTGCATTGTAAATGTCTCCATTTACACTATGTTTGAATGACAGGTAATAAGGAGAATTAAAAGAAAATGAAAGGAACGAAAATAAGTTTTTGTGTTTAGAAATTTTAGAATGCATAGGAACGGAACGAAACACATGGGGAATCATTTCGCCTCTCTTCCCCTCAAATGTCCAATTTTTGTTCCCCCCAAAATTGAGGTGAAATGGGAGGAACACATGTTTCGTTCCGTTCCGTTCCGTTAATGAATCTTCCAAACAAAGAGGGGGATAACTATGTTCCATTCCATTCCTTTCCTATCCATCCTCATCTATTCCGTTTCGTTCCGTTAATGAAAAAATATCCAAACATATGGTTAGACTTTAGACCATTATTTCTCAATTTAGAGACTAGTATTACTCATTATATGAAGTTTTTGTGACGCATTCAAGCGTAACTTCATATTACACTATCACCATGTTTAGAGGTGTCTGTTGGGTGGGTTGGGTGAGTTCAACAATGTTTTTGGACCTGATAGTGGGTTGAGTTGGGTTCGGTCGAATAATTTTTTTTGTTCAACTCGACCCAATCCGATCCGCTCAAGAGTGAATTGGGTTGAGTCGAACCCGTGAGTCCGACATTTTTTTAAAAAAAATCCTAAAAAAAGTCAAGATACAAAATCTAGTAAATTAACACTATAAGTCGTAATCTCAAACATAGTAAGTCTCAATCTAACAAATTAACATCATAAGTCTCAATCTCAAGCATAATAGGTCTTAATCTATCAAATTAATACCATAAGTTTCAACTGACCTTACTCAAACATAATAGATCTCAATCTCAAATAAATTAAACACTATAAGTCAATAAGTGCATAACAAATTAACAACTAACAAGTCTTACTAAGTTTGGAATAATCTAAACAAAATTATTCATTAATCAAATACTTGTAAGAAAACTTCATCTACAGTATTTTTGTTCTCTAGTTTTTTTGGAATGCATTATGAGTTTATTATCATGTAAAATTTCTTAGTAAGTAGAAAACCTCTTCTAAGATCTTTCATCCAGTTATGAAATATTAGCAAAACAAACATATTATTTTGTTTGAGTTATTTATTCCATTTAATTAGTTTATAAATATAAATTTATGTAATCCACAATTTTGATTCTATATTTATTGTATTCTTTTAATCTTTCAAGAGAGTTTGTTTTCAATAACACGAGTCAATGTTATAAATAAACTTAATAAATCTTATTAAGTTAACATAAATCTAAAATAAACTAAAACAAACTAACATGTCTTAAAAGTTATAAATAACAAATTACACTAGCTAATTGAAGTCAATGTCATCACATATAAAATATGGATTAACATAATTATTTACTTCATTCTCAATTTTCTCATGAGACTCTTTGTCATCCAAGCGATCGGTTAAATTTTCATTACATTGGTCTGCCAAATGCTTAATGAGTTTATAATCATTATTTTTTTGGTCACATTCTCAATGTGATTACAATGCCTACACCTAAACTTAATTGACTATATAAAAAAGTCATAAAAAAATAACATAAATTACCACTGCCTAAATGATTTAAAAAAAAAATCTATTTGAGTAAGTTAAATTTGTATGAGTCGATATTTTTTAAACTTAATATCTAATTTATATTTTATGAATTAAAGTATTTTTCAATCTAATTTTATATGTAGATCCAACTCAACGTATATTTTATGAATTAAATTGAGTTAAATCTATAAGTTTATAGGTTCATCACATCTGTTAGACACCTCTAACCATGATGACTCTCGTACAGAGTTAGTTTTATTTTTGGTGGAATAGAGTTAGCCCACTCTCTTTCTCAGGGACTGCATAATCCGGACAGACCTCCCATGACTTGTGGGAACTTGTTGGTCACCAACTTTGCCTCTCATAAGTACCCAAAAAATGTCGAACGAAATTGTGTTTATTCCCGAGAATGTAGAACGAGAATGCCGACAATATTACAAAAAGCTGTTTGATTTGTCAAAAATATTTTTAAAATATTTTGTAAACTTTAATGTTATATTTATCAATGTAGTTAAAAAACATTTTAAAAATTTTAAGCAACTTTTGTAATCGCACTAATTAATTTCGAAAAACTTCTGACCATTTATAATAGAGTAGACACTGACATATGTTGATACTAATAAAATAAATTTAAATACTTTACGCATATAAATTCTAGTTTAATTTTAAAATTCACATAATATTATTAAAAAAATAATTTGCTTAAAAATTTTATTTTATTCTGAGAATTTATCTTTTATCTAATGAGTGAAAAGATATTTTAAAAAATAAAATAAAATAAAATAAATAAAATAGACACTAGACACTAATGAAAGTCTGACAAAGGGTAATTATAAAATTATTTTGTATTACTCCATCCGTTTTATAATATCCATCATTTAAATTTTTTAGAAAGATTAAAAAATTTAATAAATATCCTAAATTTTAAGAAAATATAATTCATTTGACTAAATTGTCTTCTCACTCTATTAATTATTCCATTTAGTGGAGATATCAACATACAAATAAAGATAGAAAAATTTAATTAACGCTATTTTGGTTTTATACTAAAATGACAAATGAAACAATTTTTTTTCTAAAACGATAAATATTATGAAACGAAAGTAATATTACTTCTTAATCATAAATTATATACCTTCCCCAAAAAATCATGAATTATCATATTATGTAAAGAGTTTATTTATTCGATAAAATATTAACACATAATTAAATGATAATATTACATTAATCAAACTTAAACTCATAACTTTATATATGAGTACATAACTCTAACAAGGAATACCACCAGATCCCACGTTACAAACTAACTTGTAGAAAAATTTCGCATGTCCAACCCAAAAGCTTGAACAAAAACTATATTACTGTATCCCAAAAACAAGTATTACCTACAGATTACGGTCACAAATGGGTTGCCTGTCTTTTCTCCCGCTTTTGACAATTTTTCACCAGAAAGATCCCAACTAATAGTTTCAGAATTCAAATTGAATAGGTGAAAGATAGGAATTGAAGAGTATGGGACAACCATATATGTTAATGTTGAAAGGACCCAAACCAATAACTTGAATGCCACCAGAAATGTTACTTGACATCTAATAATGGCACTTAGGAAAGATTAATCATGTAGTTAAATTCGGTAACGAAAGGTAATAAGAAAACGAAAAAATGATCAAATTGAATACTTACCACAAAATGATCAAATTCGGTTACTCCTTAATGTCAACATGGGACCATGGGGAACTAGTACCGTTTACGTACAGGCGGCCATGGCTGTTCCCACAAGATGGAAATATCATTTGGCATAACCAATCAAGATCCTCAGCACCAAGATTTAATAAAATTTACAGTAGTTAAGCGTCTGCTTTTGAGGAGCAAGAATCACTTAAAAGTACAAAAATCGAGAAGAAAATGCTAAAATTACAAGACACAGAGACATCACAATTGAGTTACACATCCTCCCACCATCAAAACCCAACAAGAAATTGGTCTCTTCAACTCCGTCAGTCTCCTTAAAATCCCCATCGTACTAACGTGCAGATCTCAAGAATAAGATGGCATCATTTAAAACAAAGAAAAACACTATGTCATAGTAAACAAATAAACGAAGTAACCTATAGATATTTGGAAAAAAAAAAAAAAAAGGCGAGGGGGGGGGGGGGGGATCAGTAAGGAGTATGGTAATACCCGGTCGGAGGTCCCATGCCATTGACTGGGGGCATTCCATAAGGCATCATTGGCATAGGACCTCCGGCATAATACCCAGTGCCACCCAGTTTGGCCAAGCTACCTTGGCCTTGCATTCCATCCCTTGCATACTGCTGCCACAGGTGCTGCTCCTGCACAAGAAACTGCTGCTTCTTCTCCATATCGGCCATTTGCACATAGGAGGGGGGTGGAAAGCTCAATGATGCTGCAAATGGATCTTGATTAACTGGCTGCACAGATCCATCTGGGGCTGGAAGAGCTAAAACAGGTGTTGTGCTCTTTCCAGGTCCTGGCAATGCCACACTGCTTGCACTCCCTCCACTCAGTTGGGCAGTGCTGACATGCTGCCTCACCATTCCTTGATCATACATGCCAGTCAACAATAAGGGATCAAATCCACCACCTAAAGTTGCCTTCTGCTTTGATAAATTGCTAGCAGTCTCTACCAATGCCAATTCCCAATCGGCCTTCCCAGGTTCTGCGGCCGGTGTTTGCCAAGCCGAAGTCACTTCTGGCTGTCCATTTGATGGGAAGGCTTCCCATGATCCATTTGCATTATTAGCTGGTGCACCAGCAAAGAGCGCCAAAGCCAATTTATTACCCTGATCATCCGCAGTGACTCCATCATCTCTCAGGTTCACCAAGTCCTCTGTCAACTGTGGCTGTGGCTTAGGCTCTGGCTCAGGCGGAGGAGGCGGGGTATAATTCTCTGGTGGAGGCAGTGCCTTGATTTCATTCATATCCGGTACCGGCTCCTCCTCTTCCTTTGGCACCGGAGGAGCTTCCTCTTTCCTCTCTGGACTTTTTGGCCTCTTGGCCCTATCCCTCACAAACTCCTCAAGTGTCTCCAGCAACTTACTAGTAATCCTCTGAACTTCCGGGTACTCTGACGACCTCGCCACACCTGTATCCTTACACCAATTGTAGAAGGCAACCAGCTCATCGATCTGCTTAGCCGAACTGGCATAAGCGTCAAAGGCCTTAACACAATCCGGATACTCCATATCGAAGAATTTGTCAAGCAACACAGCCAGAACCTCACATATATCAGCATACAACTGAAAGCTCTCCTTGACAACAGGATACAAGGCAATCAAAATCATTCTGCTATTCTTGGCCAAACCAGTAGGTCTACAAGCCAAGAACCGATCCAAAAGATTCTGCAAATGACCCATCTTGCCGAAAATCCTCTCCGGCTTCATATCCCTCAACGGAGTCACAACCCTCTTGTCTTCCCTTCCCACCGTTTCAGTCATATCACCAAACGACCTTGTCCTCCTCATCCCATTCCCGTACCCACTTTCTCCCCTGAATTCACTTCCATACTCATACTCATAAGCCCTTGGCGGCGGCGACCTAAAATTATCTCTTCCCCCAAACCTATCATCGGCACTACCAGAACCCCCAACACTCCCACCACCAACACTTCCACCTCCACCACCAACACTGCCACTTTTCCTATCGAACAGCATCAATTCGAGGCGTTGATCGAGGTACATAGCGTAGGTCCTGACAAAAGCAGAATGATCCCATGAACTGGAGTGAGCCTCGTCCCTGAAATCAGACATGTTGAGAAGCCTTGTTCCTCTTCTGGTGGCATACAGGATCTCTTCCTGGAACAGAGGGGGACCCTCGTTCATCAACCTGTGCACCAGCATCAGTGCCTTCAGCGCCACGATCCAATCCCTCGTCTTCCCCAAACGCTTCGACACGGCGGAGACGCAAGCGTGGACGTAGCCGCGCGAGAACGACATGAGGTTGAGGATCTCGCGAATGTACTTCTCGCTGGCGGGGTCGTCGTCGTGGCTCGTCGCCTTCACAATTGCCACCTCAAGGTCCGGCGCCATGTTGCTCGCCACCTTCGCTATCCCTATGCTCGTCTGGTCCTTTACAGCCCCAATCGCCTTCCGGATCGTGCTCGGAGCCATCCTCGTTCAATCAATCGGAAACTGAAACTGAAGTTGAAGCTGAGAATGAAGATGATTCACTCACACACACTCTTCCTCTTCCGATCTAACGATTCCTCTCAGTGAGTCACCAACTCAAAGCTAGCTATGAATGAAACCATTATAACAAATAAGGTTGGTTAGGGTTTGAGTTAACAGATTTTCCAAAAGTAGAAAACCATAATATATAACCGTTCAAATTCAATACATAGATCCCCGAAGCTTACCTCTACTCCTAGATCCGCGTGAGAAAACGGGTAGGGAGGCTCCGATTAGCTAGCTTCGGTTCTAGATTATGGGTCAATAGAGAAGGAAAGAGGAAAGGAAAGAGAAAAAAAGGGTCAGAAGGCGAGAACCCTGTGATCTGTACCTCAGATCTATGGCAATGGCGATGAGAGAGAAATATAGAGAGAGGTAGCAGGTAGCTGAACTGTGTCTGAAGAATGAAGGAGGGTGGGATTATATGTGTTGGGGGCTTATTTTTATTACCATACGACGCGTACGGTTTACGGTGATTTGGACTTGCTTTCTCTTTGGTGAAAGTGATTTGTTTATGATAATTTCTGTTTGGATGTTGACACGTGGACCTTGATGGTGTGGTGATTGGGAGGGTCCCACTTGACGCATGAATTATGGGCTGTTGATTAAACTCCGGTGTAGAAGGCGTCGGTGGGAGGTTAAATGGGAAATGCTTTGTATTTATGGAAAGCAACGAATGTGGGGATTTTGTCTGATGTGCTTGCCTTTTCTCGGAATTTTTTTGCCTTTTCCCTCCTTATTTATTCTATTTTTTTTACTCATTATTGATTTATTGGCGTTTCTAAAAGATAAGTTGTCCTCCCATTTCTATTTTAATTTTTTTAGAAGTTTCCTTGAATTATTTTTTTATTTTAAAAATATTAGTTTACATTATCTTTTATTTATTTTAATACACATGACTTCTTTTGAAGAGTAATACACATGACTTTATAAAGGATATACATATATGGAAAAAAAAATGTTAGATATATTTCTTTTCCTATGGAGATCCTATTGTCCTTAACAGGAAACAGGAATATAGATGAGGAGAAGAGACGATTTAATGAGATTAAAACTATTTTAAATTGTTCCTCAAACTTGCATGGCATGCTTAAATTCAATGCATTCAATATATCGAACACATAATGTTTGGCAACATAATTTTGCTCAAGTTTTAGCTATTATTATGACATTAATAAACTATATTTAGTAACTTAAGGTTGCCTAATGGTTAAAAATTGATATAATTTAATTTTGATTTAAATTGATTTAATTTAATTAAACTTAAAAATCAAATTTTATGTTTAAAAGTTATAAGAAAAAAAAATTGAATTTGATTAGGAAGTCAATTCTTATGTTTGAAACTCATAAAAAATATAATTAATTTTATTTTACTTTATTATTTTATATTTTTACTTTTATAATATAATTTTTCTTCTTGTGATGTTAGATTGTTATGATGTAGGAGACGTTAAAATAAAAAAGTTTGTAATGTTAAAATAGTTTATCAACTTAAAATCAAATCAAGCCTTAAAAAATTTCATTATATTTGATAAGATTTTCTAAATATAAACAATTGAAGATTCATAAAATCTTAAAAATCAAATTATTTGCTTTCTTTTTTAACATTTCTAACACAAATTTGATGTATAAATTAAATCAAATCAAATATCATTTTTTTAATATTCCATACATACTGAGTTTAGGCTATTCAAATTTTATTTTCTTTATATGAGTAATTTTGTTGAGAGATTTTTAAGTATTTTTAGAAGATCATTCAATAAGTGGCACATTAATTATAACATTAAAAATATAATTAAAATAAGAGACAATAATAACTCATAAAATTGATGTAACATTCATTGAAAAATACAAAACAAATAAAAAATTCTTGTTTCGAAAGTACTTAAAAAATTCTAAATTTTGTTATATTGATAACAATAAATTTTAACCTATATAATATCTTTTAAGTCACCTATTCCATTTTTATTATTCTAATTCTAGTGGCGTATAATTTTTCGTATTAATTTATAAAATAATCACTTTACCTTATCATTGAACATGATGTCTATAAAATATATCCGCTCATAGTTTTTTTTTTTTGGTACATTCCACTTATAGTTTTTTATTTATTATCTTTTGGACTTTTTGCTCC
Source organism: Ormosia emarginata (assembly GCA_029884605.1). Lineage (NCBI taxonomy): Eukaryota > Viridiplantae > Streptophyta > Magnoliopsida > Fabales > Fabaceae > Ormosia > Ormosia emarginata. The sequence continues at coordinate 67,818,299 of JAQQTP010000082.1, forward strand.
ATTTATTTTAAAAATATTTGGAGTAATATTTATTGTTTTAGAAAATTCAAAATATATACATACACACACTATTGATTATCAAATAATAAAAGTATGAACTCAATTTTCATGCACCAATACTATTAAAATGTTTTACACTATCATTCAACATGATCCTCTTCTTAGATGTGTATAATGACCCCTTTATGTAACAAACTATTTTAGTCTCAGATTTAATTAGTCTAGCTTAACAATGAAATGTATTTTAACTAAAACTAATTTTATTAAGTAATATTTTATTATATTAATTAGTTTAAATATTACAAGTTTAGAATAAACAAATTAAAGCTGCAAAACATATGAATCATATATAAGTCTGTCTTCATTACTTATAAAATTTGAAATGCCATATTAAATCGTAATAAAAGTTTTCATCATAAAAATATGAATCACATTGACTGAACACACCCGAAACTTCATAACACAAAGATAGTTGATTGAGAGAATTTACCGCAGCTAATAATATCTGAACTAAATTATCTTTTAAGTTTTAAAGAAATAGGAGGGACTTATTCATAATTTATGATAACTGTAAGTAGGGTTGTTTGTAATTCGATTTTAAGTTTAAAAAATCAATCAATCCAGTTAATGTTATGTATATTGGTTTGGATTGAATTGGATTGATTAAGTTATGAAAACTAAACTAATACAATCTATTTTATATTGATTTAGATGAGATCAGTTTAAAAAGTTTTTAACTAAGCATTTTTTATGTATAATTTTTTGTGAGTTAAAAGTAATTTATCTTATTAAAAATAAAAATATAAAGAATAGAAATAATTTATTTTATATGAATAAAATAATATTTGTTCAAATAGAATAAGAGAAGTGCGTAAAAAATTAGATACATTATAAGTAAAAATATAAATTTAATAATAAATAAATATATTATATAATATTAATCAATTTGAATTAAATTAGATTGATTTTAAAATTTAAAATAAAAAATTAATTAAATCCAATTAATTTTCAAAAAATTAAACAGACAAGATTAAAACTTATTCGATTTTGATTAAATTTTAATTTTTTTGTTTTAGTTTTCAGCTTGGATTTAATTCAAACACACCCTAATTGCAGGTCCATTCATGGTGGGGAAAACACTATTTTTCTTGACAGTTAAAAAAAATATGAAAAAAAAACTTTATTTCTCTTATAGTAACAATAGATAGATAGGGGAGAGAGTGGACCCTAATCCTTCTCTCTTTTCCTTCTAATTTTTTTATCTTAAGTGAAAGTGTATGAACGGAAGGATGTTATTTTTATTTTTTTGTGACAGTCTCATTGTCTCATCTTTTATTTTAGTGTCTTTTCTTTAGAAGTGATTCAGATTTGTAGATCTTTAATATGTTTATTTAAATTTGCTTATCTCAACAACAGATATTATGATTTTGGTTTTGGTTTATTGTCTTTTTTATAAATATTTTGATCTCTTTTGTAATTCTTCTTATTTTGATGATCTTATAAATGAGAGAAATTTTCAAATCTATTTTAAGAAGCATCGTAATTACTTTCTAAGCTACAACACTTTTATGTTGATTTTTAATATAAAAGATGTTTAAATATTGATAATTTTAAATAAGTAATAAAATTACAAATTGTTGATTAGTCTAAAGTATATAATATATTTGTTTTTTATTTTATTTAGATCTGACGTATTTTTTTGTTTATAAATATATTTAAATTTCATTGTTAATGAATTTTTTCTTTCTTAAAAAAATAGTAGATAAACAGCTCATGGGAAGAGGAAATGCATCTAGAATAGTTGACTCTGAATTAAGTAGTTCTTGAATCATTGATCCAACGCATACTTTTAATGCTTTATTGACCCTCCAACCGATGTCTTGGGTCGTCTGAGACTGAACTAAGATTGTTTCAGCAAGATTTATTGAAATTCAGTATATTATGTTTTGAATTTGAGTTCATGTTCAACGATGACTTCTTCGTTCTAAAATCTATGTGGAATTTCCTTTAGAAATTTTGCGGCGCTTCGTTTTGATTATCTGTTTGTAAAATATATAAAAAAAATTATACCCAATATGAGAGCAGAAGTGGTCGCGTGGCCTAATGGATAAGGCGCTCGCCTCCGGAGCGGGAGATTGTGGGTTCGAGTCCCACCGTGATCGTTTCTTTTTGCTTAATTTTACTAACCTAATTTTTCTTTTTGCTTATTTTTACTGATCTAATTTTTTTTTTCTTATTTTTATTAACCTAATTTTAGTCACACATTACTTCACATAATTTTCACCCTGATTATATCTGATTTTATATCATTTTTTTTCCATATCTCCCTAAATAAATTATTTGTATTTAATTTTTTACTTTTTATTAATAAATTTTTTATTTTCAAATTTAGTTTTATTCTGAGCGACTCACAATAAATTGAATTCATTAGCCTAATTTTAGTCCCATATTACTTCATATAATTTTTACCGTGATTATATCTGATTTTATATCATTTTTTTCATATCTCCCTAAATACATGATGTGTATTTAATTTTTTATTTATTTTTATTAATAATTTTTATTTTATTTTCAAATTTCGTTTTATTCTGAACAACTCACAATAAATTGAATTCAACCAGTGTTCAACACGAATTGAAAACAAGGAATTGGGAGAAAAAAATTGTTGCTCATAATGGTCAATTTTGGATTTGTAAACATTTAGACTTCGTTTAAAACGAGGGAAGATTTTTCATTTTGGATTAGTAAACATTCAATTTTCAATTGAATACAGCGTCAAAACTCAAGAATTTTTAAAATGAATATTACTAGTTTTCCACTAAGCTCGTGTTTCCCCTTAACAATATCCCAGCCATCTAAAAGAATTAGACAAAGGCCCCTTATGGAACATGAACATGTAGTCAAGACTATAAACTAATGTTGCAACTCATTGTATTTGGGAAAAAGTTGAGTTTACAAAAAAAATTTCTGTAGCAATTGATGGTGCCGAAATCTTCGGTCCTCCATTGGATGTGAGAGGCTCAAGAAAAAGAACTCCACCATTAATCCATTACTAAGCCCAAGTGCAATTTGACTGGGTTTAAGTGGATGTGCCGCCAACTGTAGGATTAAATGTCCTAGGCCTTGATGTTGTGCCATTATTATATCATTAGCTGGAACTGACAAAGTTAGCGAGTTCCTCATTTATTTAATTTAAAGATTTTTATAGGACACTTATTAAGAAATAAAAAATAAAAATTTTTCTATAAAAAGTAATTTTTTTTAATTTTTAATACATTAAATATATTATTTTTTATAAAAAAATTCTTTTTTAATCTTTAACAAGTATTTTTATAACACTTAAAAAAAAAAAAACACCCTTAATTCAAAGAGGAAACTACATTAAATTAAGAAGTAGTTACATTAACAAAAGAAAAGTTACATTATTCAAGAATTTACCAGGAAAATCAAATCATAAGAGGAAGATATGAATGTATTTGAGTATTTGATATCATTTTTTCTTGTGTCCTCTAGTAATAACTTCCTCTTCAGGTCAGAAGAACTTCTCAATCCTGTATGAAAACCCATAATTAGCTACAGACTTATATGCCAGTGACTGAACTCTAATGCCTTAGATCAAAGAGTGGTTGTAATTTCAATAAATGCACCAGGAAGTGGGTCCTCCAAATCAAATGATTGGGATTCCGAATCACTAAAGTTATAATGGGCACTTGAATCATCATAATATGATCCTGATATATTAGAGAATAATTTATTTACTAAAGTTATTTCAGAGATGCTAATACAGTAAAATTTAACATGTTTATAATCAATCATGTCTTATTCATTTTTTACAAATATTTTATAATTTTCTCAATTTAAAAATAAAAAATTAACTTTCTATTTTATTTCCTTTCTTTTTGTTATGCACTAAGATCCAGACTTACTTCATTGGGGGCATCTCGACCAACGTAAACTTTTCGGCACCGCTTACACTACAGAGCATAGCCTAAATCAACACTGCATCACATACAACTAACACAATTATAGGATAATCACTCCCAGCAAATCTCACGAAAATATGAATTGATACAAATCCCTTAATTAGCTATAACTACATATTCGTGAGAATTCAAAATGGAATTTCTGTCATATCTTACATAACCCTTAACTAACACTCTCCTATAAATACTAGACTTGATCATTCAGGTAACATTCTGAACCCTAACACTACCTCTTAATACATAACTTAACTTGAGCGTTAGAGTACTTTTTATACGTACGTCTCCCTCTGCTCTACTGGTGGCCACCACACTACAGAAAAAAATACCACCATCCATTCACTAAAAAACACTTCAGGTAAACTTTTTTGACCCATTCAAAACATCTTCCTATCCTCTCCATCCCCCCAAAAGTAAGTAAAGAGTAAACAAGGCGAAAGCAATCCTCCATGCCATGCCTCTACCAACAACCAACTTAAGTGACTTACTTTAGAGAAAGACTTAGGTAGACATTGTCTACTCAATTGTGTGGACTAAATCAATCAATAATTGAATAATTATATAGATCTTTGTACTACATAATTATTTTATATTAAAAATATCAATATATCACTTATTAATTAGTTTAGTTCACACAACTTGTGTAGTCAATGTATACACAAATAGAGTAAGGGTTAAGCCTATTCTACTTTTCACAAGACGCAGGAGTACATGAGGAAATTAAGCCTCCAAAACCAGTAAGACGAAAGGATGGGAACTGAAAAGGTGGAATTGGTCAAGTATCTATCGTTCAACAAGGGGAACATGCTCTGGAATGACTAGTCAAAGAGGTGTAGTATAATGCTACAAACTTTAAATTGATATTAAGGCCATCACTGCTCAGCTTTCAGTACAAATAGACAAGATAAACCAAGAATAGACAAAAATGAATAGTATAAGCGAAGTGCAATTTCATACTTCTTTTCTAGTGGCAGACTGGCAATAAAGGCCTGTTAAGGTTCAGAGATCGAATTTTATTAGTTAACAAATGTATAGAATTAGCTCCTTTAAATTGTGAGGAAAGGCCAGACATGTTAGTGCCTTCTGGTGATCTTTGAGCTTAGTATGAGAGGAGTCGTGTTCTGGACCGGATTTTGGGTTAATAATTTAAGAGTAATTTGGTTCATCAAAATAATATTTAGATATTATTATGTGTTATTTTGATAAGTACATATGTCAATTTATTAGGTATAATTCTCTCAAAGTATCCTTGATGGATATGAAAGTTAATTATATCTCACATAAATAGAAAAATTAGTTAAAAAAAATCACAATTCCTAACGGACTCTAATCATAAATAACTGTATTCAATGCAGATTGAATTTCATTCTAAAACGCCCTTGTAAATGTCATGCAATGTCTCAAAGATATGAATCTTGTAACATTTCGAAAATTTATAATTTCAGGATAAATGATCGTTTTACAATATTTGAAATTTTTAGGAATTTTTCTAAGAACGCGGAATATTTTAATATTATTTTCCGTTCTGCACGCACGTTGAGCAGAATTGGCAGAACGACTGTAACGCTCCCAAAGTTGGAAAATTTTATTGTGAATAGTCATTTTCTAATATTTGTGATTTATGTGAATTCTTTCAGAATTTTTTAGAAACGATGAATATTTTAATATATTTCTCATTTTGCGTGCGTATTGAGCAAAGTCGGGAAATGAAATATTTTCCCGAGAACCTTGAACTATGAAAACGTTGACGGGGGATCTTACTAAACCCGAGGCTGGACACAGTTTACAAGGTTTCACATTTTTCGAGAAGATTCAACAAATAAAATAATAAAACGCTGTATAAATTTTATCCGTCAGATTTATTAATGTTGACTTCTGCCAGCTATGATTATTGTCCAATAAATAATAACATGTAATAAAAATCTTATCACACTGTTCAAAATTTACCTTGTGTCAAGCCCCTTTAGCTTTATTTTCAAAATAAAAGTTAAATTAATTCAAAAACTTATTTTGGAAACTTCTAAGAAGCTTCCTCCCATTTCACTTTTCTCTCTCTTCCTTCCCCACTCTTCTTACACGGCAGATGGCCCTTGAAAAGCCCAATAATCACATTTCATTTTATTTCTCCTTCTCTTCTTCTCTTCTACGTTTCTTTTCTTTTTCTTCTTCTTCTTCTTCTTCTTTTCTCTTCTTCCTCCTCCTCCACCGTCCACCCTCACCATTCACCATTTTCATTCCTTACTTCACCACTTCCATATCTAGCTTCTTCCATCATTTCAAGACCATTTTCCTTGTGGCCTTCCTGGGTTCTTCTTCTTCCTCCTCTTCTTCTTCCATTTTTCACCATTGAAGCTAAAGCTTGGAGCTTTTGAGGTAAAGTCTTAAACTTTCTTCTATCTTCTTCTCATTTTCGTTTTATTGGTCACTCATGTGGCCAAGGAGTCATTTTTCTATGATTGGAGTGAACACATTGGGGATTTCTCACCCTAGGATTTTTCTTGAAGGGGGAAAACGAAAATCAAGAGCAAAAAGGGGAAAACATCCTTGTGATTGTCTTCATTTAGGTAAGAGGGAGATGATCCTCTTCAACCAATCTTGGTAGTAAGGAAATGTCTTGTGTGTTGTTGTTGATGAGGGAATCCATGTTGGATTTCTCTCTTTGTTATATTGTGTCATTTCCATGATGTTGTAGTTGTTTGATTGGTATAAATGTATGGATGTATATTGTGTGCTTTGATGATCATGAACATATATATTGTTATTTTGTATTTAGAAGACATGAATCATGCTTTGGATTGTGGAAAATAAATGAGAAACTATGATAAAGGATAGGTCAGGGCTCTGCAGAAACGAATTCTGCAGAACCCCTATTAATGCACTAGCGCCCAGACGCTGTGCATAGAGCGCCTAGGCGCTCCATGCCCAGAAAGTTTTCCCTATGACGCGGCCTGGTTAGCGCTCAGGCGCTTCGTGGTCAGCGTCCAGGCGCTCCACTAGCGCTCAGGCGCTACAGAGATGGCGCCTAGGCGTCCAGAACAGAACCAACTAGGTAACTGTGAGATGAAGCTAAGTAATTGGAGATGTGAATGTTAATGTTGGAATCTGAGATGGAGAGTTTTAAGGGTTATTTCACTCAATTTGAAGCCAGGGTTTTAGATTGAAACTATAAGGAATTGGAATAAACTTGGTGAACAAAATTTTAAGTAAAGGATATCAAGAAATCAATGCATAAAATGGGAGAAATTGATGTTAGTAGTGGACTTTGGGAAGCCACGATCTTGATCATGGATTTTAGGAAGTTGGATTGATTTAGTGTAAAATGAGAGTTAAGTGATTTTGAACATAGAGGAAGAACAAGAGAGTTGTGAGACTTGTAAGACCCGCGAGTAAATTTTAAGTAAAGGATATCAAGAAATCAATGCATAAAATGGGAGAAATTGATGTTAGCAGTGGACTTTGGGAAGTCACGATTTTGATCATGAATTTCAGGAATGGGATTGACCCCACGAAGAATAAAAACTAAATGATTGGTATCGAGAGACTTGAGCATAACGCGAGATGGAAACTTACTTAGTGATGGATTCTTGTAAGAGTGGCAAATCTTGAATAAGAATGCATAATGAACCTTAAAAATGTATTACCTTATTTGATTTCAATATTATGATATTGTGGGTCCATATGAGTGACCAATGTTGTATTGATGCTTATTTGAGCCAATTGTGGCATATTATGAAGTGGTATGTGATATGGACTATACATGTTCATGCATAGAGTCTTATACATTGTGAATGTCCTGTGGACTGTTGTAAGGCCGAGTTGCCTAGGAGATTGAACACACCCTGGGTGCGGGTGCGAATAGACTAGTGTGGGTCGTGTTATGACATCGGGTGCGTCGGGGTGCGGGTCCCTCACATGGACAGTTTAGAGCTCCTCTATGCCGTGGGGTAAACCAATGCAAACACACCGACGATCCGGACTTGACACTGTCCTATGTCGTGATCGAGCATGGACTGTCTGTACAATGCCTGATGTGCACGTAGAAAACTGTTGAGTTTTAGCACCTTGGCTGCGGCAGCCGAGTTGCAGACACGTCTCCTGATCTTTCTCTCCGCTTGTTTGAGTCTAGCTCCATGGAGTAGGAATTAGAAAAGCATGCATTGTGCATTGTTCATTATTGGTCATATAAACTGCTGAGCATGAATACCTGTAAATGATTATCTGATTGTTGTGCTGATTTCTGGAAATACTTTTGTGATCTGACTGCTATTGCTCACTGTTGTTCTACCTTTACTATAAATATCACTGTTATTATGGACTCTGATTATTGCTTAGAATTGAATTGCTTTTATTATAAATTCCTTTATTGCTGTTGATGAATATATGAACTGTATTGCTTGGTGGGCACTTTGCGCCGTGCTATTTTCTTGCTGCCAATAGTGGTAATGAATGACGAGTGTCTCACCTCTTTCCTATATCTCTGTATTCTCTGTTTTATATATATATTTGATAAAAGATCGTGAAGAAGACGATAAGGAGCCACACCTTGCCGATGGGGTTGGGAACCTGGATGATATTTCTTCGATTCTCGTAGGAGTGCAGCTGCGTGAAGGCATTGATGCCTGTTGTATCAACTGGGACGCCGAGTGTCATATGCATATGGGGTTGCGGATTTGTCTGCCGGTAGTACCCATCGCTGGGTTACTACTTCTCCCCTTTAATGTTTTTATTTCTGCTGTATTTTATTTGACTCTGTAATTATTATCTTCTATGTCATTAGTGATTAATGTAAGTTGGCTATGAAATATATATATATAAGGAATGTGATGTCATTTCATTAGTTGTATTAAGGGTTGAATACATTTATATTTCATTCATGGCTCGTATTTTCTATTTATGCATAAATGTGGAAACAAAAATACACTCTCAAATTTGTAAACTACTGTTGTTATGTCTGTGACGCACCTGGATCTAGTAACTGTGGTGTAATGACGATTGCGCTGCAGTTGGTATATTTAGGTGTTTTACATTAGGTGGTATCAGAGCAGTTCATCCTATTGAGCCGGGGTGTGGACTTGCTATGTTTAGGCATATTAGAATTTGGTCTGTTGTGCACTTCCTTGTCTCTTGATTGAGATAATGGGAAAGGAATGCATGGCTTGCCATAGGTTGAATGTTGATGGCTACTGTTATACAGTTGCATGATATTGAGGACTGACCTACTCAATATGTAATGTTCTGTGTGTACAGGAAACTATGACTTCACCTAGGCGTAATATGTTAGGAAAATAGGATTTCTTTTGTGAGGAGATCAAAGGGTTTTGGAAAACCGATCTTCTGGAGAAAGAAATAGTTGGTGTAAACTAGGTTCGAGAAGCAGTTTGGAAGTTGATGGCTTATGAGGGATTACGCTGTGGAAGCATAACGAAGAAGTTCGAGCTAGAGATCGTTAGGATTCGTGGATTGACTTGTCTTGTTTGAATTGTGTAATTTTGTGGGTTTAGTTTTCGAGAGGAGACAATGTTGATTGAAATAATTATGTTTGTTTCGTTGTGTCATGTTTTGTCCATCTTCGAAGAAAGTCAATGGCTCGTGACAGACGTACGCATGTGAGCGCAGGACAAGACAATAGAAGTATGGTTGTGACTGTAGAAGAAAGGCAAATGATAGCTGAGATGACAACTTACCAGGATCAGAGGACCACGCAACAACGAGAATTGGAAGTTGAGGTTCAGAATCCGTTAGAAGAAAGTCGGCTTTGGGGCAACCTTGGACTACTTAGATTCCAAAAGAGGAATAATAGAAAAGTTAACCAGTTTAAGCGGAAACCATACGCACGGGTATCAGGGAAATAACAATAACAACCAACTCCTGGACAAAGTGCTGGTAGTGGTGTATCCCGTCAGACCCCGACATCTTCGCCAAGATGTATGAAATGCGGAAAGAACCACTTCCCGAGGGAGTGTAAGATCAAAGGGATAATCTGTTTTAGATGTGGGAAGCCTGGACACGTCTCCCGCAACTGCGATCAAGCAAAGGCAAATTCTTCAATCAATGCTGCAAGGGCCGTGAAACCACAAGCAGAAGCCAGAACTTATACCTTGGGTGGTGTTGAGACCTCGACATTTGGAGATCTAAACAAGGAAAATTACGCCTCAAATGACGATCCTATAATCGTGCTGTATAATTCTGGGGGTAACCCCTCCTTTTACATTTTGTAACCGTATGGATCATTTGGATTCATCTGTATCCTTCTCATCTTTAACTTAAGTTATTTCCATTTCTGTTACTAAGACTTGTCGTGGACACCTAAGTTATGTAATCTATCCTATTTCTACTAAAGATCGAGTCTTTTGTTGACCTATCTTACTTACTTCAAATCATATCTGTTCGAGTTCATGATTTTAGAAAGTAGACCGTCGTTTTCTGATTATTATCTGCTAGGTCGTTCTGATAAAAACCTTAGTGATTTTTAAAACTAAGACTTTTGAATTCGTGACAACCAACAAAGTCTAAGCTTCATAAGGGAAAGGAGCTTGAGGGTATATGTTAATGTTCTCCATAGAGGACCAAGAGTAAAGGGAATATACATGCCGCTCTTGTAGTCGAAGGGAGTCACATGTCAATTACGATGCTGTTAGTTAAGAAGAAGAATGAAATTTCTCGGTGAGACGAGGACCGTCACAAAGTAAACAAGGCTTCGATCAAGGATGAGTGTCCTCCGGAAAAGATGAACGATTCAATAGGCTGGTGAGGAAAGAGTCGTTGTTCTCTTCAAGATCGATATATGACCTGGTCATCGATGGATTCGTGGAAATTGAGAATGTTCCCAAAATGATTCTTTCGAGTGTGCTTTCAACATTATGGGTATCCCGTGATGTCAATCGGGGTGACAAACGCTTCTATTGTACTCATGGACAACATGAATTGTATTTTCTATCCTTACCTAGAATAGAATTGTCGTTGTCATTAATGATGACATTCTAATCTATTTTCGAAGAATAGTGGGACAACTTACTCAGCTTATAAGAAGAGAATCAAAACTTTTACGGACCAACACAGGCGAAGAAAGTTTCCAAAGATTGAGGAAATATTCTGATTTCGATGCTGCCCGATCCCGATGAAACATTCCAAGTGTGTGAGAAGAATTACCCAAAGTTGGGAAACAAGGTAGTGACTTGTGAGAAGAATTACCCGACCTGTGACTTGTAATTAACCGCTGTCGTATCCGCTCTGAGAATATAGAGACACTTTCTATATGGAGCAAAATTCAATGCCCTTAGCTGTCACAATAACCTGAAGTACTTAATCGACAAGAAGGAACTAAACATGAGGCAGAGAAAGTGACTAAAGATTTTGAAGGAACATGATCTCTAACTTTAGAGTCATCTTGGAAAGGAAAACGCCATGGCGAACTTTTTGAACCGGAAACTGCCTAATACCTTCATTATGATGGTCGAGAAGAAGGAATTAGTAGAGTAATTCGAGGACAAGTGGCTGTCATTAGAAATAACACTGGATGAGGTATGTCTAGATATAGTCACTATTTCGAATGATCTGTTGGGAAGGATTCAAGAGAAGTAGAAACAATGACCAATTTCTACAAGACAAGAAAAAACTATTAAGACAAGGCATGGTGTCAGAATGTGGGGAAGGAACTCGACAGAATCTAAATGTTCATAAGTGAAAGTTGTATACTAGATGATTCAGAACTTAAGGAGTTTATTCCCAATGAAACTCGTGAGAGTAAAACCGAGTTTACACATCAGAGTGATCAAGGTATATCAAAATCTAAAACAGAAGTGATGGTAACAAGGGATGAAGAAAGACGTTGCTAAATGTGTGTCATCTTGTCTAAGATACCAACAAACTCACTCTTAAATTCTACGGACTATCCTAAATTCTTTTTCGGACTGGTTCGGTATCTATAACTAATCTTTACTATCCTTTCTTTTTAAATCTTCATGATATCTTCCGTATGTCATGATCACGAAAGTATATCCTTGGACCCAGCCGTGTCATCGAACGGGACACAGTATAAATAAGAGAGGGTTCGATCTATGAAATACTTCTTATGAAGATCGAGAATAGAATAGCAAAGCAACATGGAGGCAGGGAGATCACATTAGTAAGGGTGATTAAAATTGACGTGATTAGAAGCGCGACATGGAGGTCAGGAGATAAGGTGAAGAAACAACGTCAATATTATCCTAAGGAATGAAAATTTCGAGGATAAAATTTCTATTTGAAGGGGAGTGTTGTAACATCCCGAAAATTTATAATTTCTGGATAAATGATCGTCTTACAATATTTAGAATTTTTAGGAATTTTTCTGGATTTTTTTGAGAACGCAGAATATTTTAATATTATTCATCGTTCTGTGCGCACGTTGAGCAGAATTGGCAGAACGACTGTAATGCTCCCAAAGTTAGAAAATTTTATTGCGAATAGTCATTTTCTAATATTTGTGATTTATGTGAATTCTTTCAGAATTTTTCGAAAATGATGAATATTTTAATATATTTCTCGTTTTACGTGCGTATTGAGCAGAGCCGGGGAAATGAAATATTTTTCCGAGAACCTTGAACTATGGAAACGTCGACGGGGGATCTTACTAAACCCGAGGCCGGACACAGTTTACAAGGTTTCATATTTTTCGAGAAGATTCAACAGACGAAATAATAAAACACTGTATAAATTTTATCCGTCAGATTTATTAATGCTGACTTCTGGCAGCTATGATTATTGTCCAATAAATAATAACATGTAATAAAAATCTTATCACACTGTTCAAAATTTACCTTGTGTCAAGCCCCTTTAACTTTATTTTCAAAATAAAAGTTAAATTAATTCAAAAACTTATTTGGGAAACTTCTAGGAAGCTTCCTCCCATTTCACTTTTCTCTCTCTTCCCTCCCCACTCTTCTTACACGGCGGATGGCCCTTGAAAAGCCCAATAATCACATTTCATTTTATTTCTCCTTCTCTTCTTCTCTTCTACGTTTCTTTTCTTTTTTTTTTTCTTCTTCTTCTTTTCTCTTCTTCCTCCTCCTCCACCGTCCACCTCACCATTCACCATTTTCATTCCTTACTTCACCACTTCCATATCTAGCTTCTTCCATCATTTCAAGACCATTTTCCTTGTGGCCTTCTTGGGTTCTTCTTCTTCCTCCTCTTCTTCTTCCATTTTTCACCATTGAAGCTAAAGCTTGGAGCTTTTGAGGTAAAGTCTTAAACTTTCTTCTATCTTCTTCTCATTTTCGTTTTATTGGTCACTCATGTGGCCAAGGAGTCATTTTTCTATGATTGGAGTGAACACATTGGGGATTTCTCACCCTAGGATTTTTCTTGAAGGGGGAAAACGAAAATCAAGAGCAAAAAGGGGAAAACATCCTTGTGATTGTCTTCATTTAGGTAAGAGGGAGATGATCCTCTTCAACCAATCTTGGTAGTAAGGAAATGTCTTGTGTGTTGTTGATGAGGGAATCCATGTTGGATTTCTCTCTTTGTTATATTGTGTCATTTCCATGATGTTGTAGTTGTTTGATTGGTATAAATGTATGGATGTATATTGTGTGCTTTGATGATCATGAACATATATATTGTTATTTTGTATTTAGAGGACATGAATCATGCTTTGGATTGTGGAAAATAAATGAGAAACTATGATAAAGGATGGGCCGGGGCTGCAGTAAAAACGCTGGTGCGAGAACCCCTGTTAATGCACTAGCGCCCAGGCGCTGTGCATAGAGCGCCTAGGCGTTCCATGCCCAGAAAGTTTTCCCTGTGACGCGGCCTGGTTAGCGCTCAGGCGCTTCGTGGTCAGCGTCCAGGCGCTTCATGGTCAGCGTCCAGGCGCTCCACTAGCGTTCAGGCGCTACAGAGATGGCGCCTAGGTGCCCAGAACAGACTAGGTAACTGTGAGATGAAGCTAAGTAATTGGAGATGTGAATGTTAATGTTGGAATCTGAGATGGAGAGTTTTAAGGGTTATTTCACTCAATTTGAAGCCAGGGTTTTAGATTGAAACTATAAGGAATTGGAATAAACTTGGTGAACAAAATTTTAAGTAAAGGATATCAAGAAATCAATGCATAAAATGGGAGAAATTGATGTTAGTAGTGGACTTTGGGAAGCCACGATCTTGATCATGGATTTTAGGAAGTTAGATTGATTTAGTGTAAAATAAGAGTTAAGTGATTTTGAACATAGAGGAAGAACAAGAGAGTTGTGAGACTTGTAAGACCTGCGAGTAAATTTTAAGTAAAGGATATCAAGAAATCAATGCATAAAATGGGAGAAATTGATGTTAGCAGTGGACTTTGGGAAGTCACGATTTTGATCATAAATTTCAGGAATGGGATTGACCCCATGAAGAATAAAAACTAAATGATTTGTATCGAGAGACTTGAGCATAACGCGAGATGGAAACTTACTTAGTGATGGATTCTTGTAAGAGTGGCAAATCTTGAATAAGAATGCATAATGAACCTTAAAAATGTATTACCTTATTTGATTTCAATATTATGATATTGTGGGCCCATATGAGTGACCAATGTTGTATTGATGCTTATTTGAGCCAATTGTGGCATATTATGAAGTGGTATGTAATATGGACCATACATGTTCATGCATAGAGTCTTATGCATTGTGAATATCCTGTGGACTGTTGTAAGGCCGAGTTGCCTAGGAGATTGAACACACCCTGGGTGCGGGTGCGAATAGACTAGTGTGGGTAGTGTTATGACCTCGGGGGCGTCGGGGTGCGGGTCCCTCACATGGACAGTTTAGAGCTCCTCTGTGCCGTGGGGTAAACCGATGCAAACACACCGACGATCCGGACTTGACACTGTCCTATATCGTGATCGAGCGTGGACTGTCTGTACAATGCCTGATGTGCACGTAGAAAACTGTTGAGTTTTAGCACCTTGGCCGCGGCAGTTGAGTTGCAGACACGCCTCCTGATCTTTCTCTCTGCTTAGCTCCATGGAGTAGGAATTGGGAAAGCATGCATTGTGCATCGTTCATTATTGGTCATATAAACTGCTGAGCATGAATACCTGTAAATGATTATCTGATTGTTGTGCTGATTTCTGGAAATACTTTTGTGATCTGACTGCTATTGCTCACTGTTGTTCTACCTTTACTATAAATATCACTGTTATTATGGACTCTGATTATTGCTTAGAATTGAATTACTTTTATTATAAATTCCTTTATTGCTGTTGATGAATATATAAACTGTATTGCTTGGTGGGCACTTTGCGCCGTGCTATTTTCTTGCTGCCAATAGTGGTAATGAATTACGGGTGTCTCACCTCTTTCCTATATCTCTGTATTCTCTATTTTATATATATATTTGATAAAAGATCGTGAAGAAGACGATGAGGAGCCACACCTTGCCGATGGGGTTGGGAACCTGGACGATATTTCTTCGATTCTCGGAGGAGTGCAGCTGCGTGGAGGCATTGATGCCTGTTGTATCAACTGGGACGCCGAGTGTCATATGCATATGGGGTTGCGGACTTGTCTGCCGGTAGTACCCATCCATGGGTTACTACTTCTTCCCTTTAATGTTTTTATTTTCGCTGTATTTTATTTGACTCTGTAATTATTATATTCTATGTCATTAGTGATTAATGTAAGTTGGCTATGTAATATATATATATATATATATATATATATATATATATATATATATATATATATATATATATATATATATAAGGAATGTGATGTCATTTCATTGGTTATATTAAGGGTTGAATACATTTATATTTCATTCATGGCTCGTATTTTCTATTTATGCATAAATGTGGAAACAAAAATACATTGTAATTTTGAAACTACTGTTGTTATGTCTGTGACGCACCTGGATCTAGTAACTGTTGTGAAATGACGATTGCGCTACAGTTGGTATATTTAGGTGCGTTACAAATCTAATATGATATACATACTGCTTTACTTGTGCACGGTCTAACTTGAGCATCGGAGTGCTTTTTGCATATACAATCCCCTCGCACCACCGTTGGAGCAGTCGTGCCATGGAAGAGTCCACCTTCAACCACATTCTCACGTCACATTTTGAATTCAATTTAGAACGTTGGTGTCATCTGTGAGAATATGATAAACTTAAAATCTCACCACTATCATCATGAAAAAGTCACACAGACACATTCAGATGAGATCTTGTTCCTTCGTAGAGGCAGAGCTTTATGACATATGAAAAGTCAAATGGAGAAGTCGTGCGGTCTACTACTGCACTTTGACAAAGGCACACCTACATTGTCCAACAATGACACTCAATTAAGACAAAGGTTGCAGGGTACAATATGGGGCTTCCCGATCCTGTTCCCCCTAGTAACCCCTCCTTATTGGAATCACAAAGAGCTTGGCGAGGATGATAGCATCCAAAATAGGAGTTCTCCTTCCTTCATGAGGCGACCGAGCATGGTCGCTGGGACCCACTTCTCATCTTCTTCGTGGTAACCCGAGACTTTGCGACAGCCACCGTGGCCCTTGTCGCCACGCTTGCCCCTACTGAAGCCACGACTAAAGTAGCCATGGTCTCTGTCACCATGGTTTCCTAGCCATGACCCATAATATACGGCCAAACCACACCAGTTATAGTGGAAAAAATCTATAGTCTCTCTCTTTCATGCGGCCCAAACATTCATCGCACATTAGAGAACTCTAACAGATGCTTCAATAGGTTGTGCTTGAGTACGCCACGATTGCAGAGGCCATTATGGTCCTTTTCCTCGGGTTAAGGACGAGAAAACAATTTGCAGCCACTGCTAGAAACTGTAGTGAAAAACATCTCAGTTTCATTGGCAAAATTGTACCTTCCGCAGATCAATACCAATAGTTCCTTGGGAACGAATAACAACAATAACAACATTTAGTTCTTTATGAAGACAATGTAACTGCTAAGTCAACTGTGCCTCATGAGTCTTTAACTGGTGCATCCGTCCCATAATTTCTTCCTGACTCTTAACCAGAAGCTGTTCAGTTCTCTACTCAATAGAAACTGCTTGGGCTGCACGTGTTTGAAAATCAATCACTAACTCGGTGCATTATCCAGATCTGAGCTTTAGGAGGAGCATCTGGCCATGAAGTGTGTTTTGATAGGATGGTGATGCCCAAGGGAGGGTCAATTTCTTATTGAGCAAGAAATTTGTTGTCTGTGTGAACTTCAACCCACGACCACCAAAGCAAAACTTGGCGTCCACAACTCCCAAGTGGTTCAGCCATAGAGTTTTCCCAGAGCAGAGACAATTGATTGTTTATGTCCTCATCAACCTCATCTAATGCTTCAAAATCAAAGCATGAAACCGCACCCGAGCCTCTAATTTATGCCTAGCGTCCTGCGAATTCTGTAACACCCACCGTAGGGTATTACATTTAAGACTAATCATAATATAACTTACCTAAGTTGTAAAATACTGATTTTAAAATTTCGTTTGCAGAATAATTAAAAACAAATAAAAATCATAAACATAAAACATAACTGAAAATAAACTCGTCATAATTTACATACATCTTGAAACATTGTTTACAAATAATTTACATAAGTACACACTTACTCCCAAAAGATAAGACATACAATACACACGACAAAACATGAAATACTAAACTATAACCTCTAAAAACCCAGACTCAGGATTCGGGCCCTCGAAAGGATCCTCGTCCTCAGTATCATCACTAAAGAACCCTGGCAGATACAACAAACGCCAAGCTAGAGTCGTAGCAGACGACACCATAGAATCCTTCTATGGAGTATATAAACTACCACCCCATAGGTCTCGTATTGGCATAGTGAACTCAAGATGCACAGAGACATATTGCGTCAGAACAAAAGCCTCATCCTTAATACCACTAAGGTTTAAAGCTAAGTCCATGGTGTAAACAAAACGTTCATTATCAAAATCAAATATCCAAGCTTCAGTTCTCCCATGGAACTGCACAGTAACAAAACCCAAAACTTGACGTCTCGCCGCCATACAAACAAACACAGCAAAACTATCACTGGTGGTAAACAGAATTACTAGCTTCCTCGTCTCGTCGGTCTTCATCAAACATATACAGTAAAACAAATATAATACAACAGAGAGGTGAGATCCCCTATATCAATACCAATGAGGCAGTATAAAAAATGATAGCAAATAGTACGGATACAATATTTTCACATACAGTCATATTATCACATCACATTGTTAGACCATTTGTGTACCGCAAGTGCACGGGTCGTTCAAGTAATACAGATACAGAGTAAAAGTTTGTTCCCATGAGGATATATAGTTTCCATTACTAAGTAACAACTAATAGCTTAGCTAAATTCTATCCAAGGACATATAAAATAAAGAAATGCAAATAATCTAAATCTAAACTACAAAAGCAATAACATAATGGTTTAGAGATCTAGGGAATCTTTATTCACCTCCTATTTCATATTAATGATATGCAATCCTTATAAGCAACATCAACGATTAGTTAGTTTAGCTTGAGAATCTGATTTAGTCAAAAGCCTATGTCTAGGTCAATCAACCCTGGTGTCATTTACCTAATCCACTATGGTTCTTATGGTTGCATGAGGATTAGTATAAACTCCACTAATGAATGATCTATTCTCAAACACACGCTAATACATAGCTAAAAGGTATATTTCTATCCAGTTAGCGAATTAACTCATCCAAGCCAATTGAACTTGTCGAACATGCATCAACCATACCATGTCCATCTTCACAAATCCCTATGTCTAGTTCATTTGTATCAATTAAGATCATGCAATTGTTGATCAAACAGAAGCAAGCATTAAGCATAGGCATGGAAGAACAAAGCTAAACATCAATAGATACTCAAAAGATAATATAAACATCAATAATCATATAAAGATCCAAAATATTTCCTAAATACAGCTTCTAATCCATTGAACACGAAATTACAGAGGAAAACAGTGCTCAAAAGATAAGGGAGAGAAGAAAACTCAGGGAGAAGAGGAAGGATGCTATTGATGAGATCATTAAAGCTTGAATCCTCTTCCTTAAGGAAGAGGACCTCCAACCTTAGCTCCACAGGCCTCCAATCTGCCCAGAAATGAAGAACAAAGTCGCAGCTTCTCTAAAACCTAAAACTATCTATGGAGCTCTTCAAACTCTCCAAACTCTCTTTACAAAATCTGATAAAATCTATTTATAGACTCATCAAAACAGAGGCACGCCGCGGCATTGACATTCCCACGCCGCGGCGCATGTCAAATTAGGTCAAGGGCGCCGCGACATTGTTTTCCTTGCGCCGCGGCGTTCAATTCTTCGAACCCTCTGACTTTGGATGCAGGGGATGTCACGCCGCGGCATTCACATGCCACGCCGCGGCGTTGCCTGCTGAGATGCTAATTTGGCTTTCTTTTCCCCTTTCAGCTCAAATGCTCCACATATCATCTCATTTGGAGCCCTTCCTATGATAGAGAAAATACCAAATCAGTAACAAATATAAATTCACTTAATCACATATCAAATATACACAAATTGCTCAATTACATACTGGAAAGATATTAAAATTGAATATAGCAAATATAAGCGCAAAACCTTCCAAATATGCATAAATACAAGGACTTTAACACTCTTTGAAACACATATATGGAGCACAAATTACTATACTTTATAGAGTTATCACACATATAATATATCAAATAAGCATAATTACTATATCAATATGCTGACCCCTTATGCATGTGCCCAAAAACCAAATCCTACTTCATGAAGCTAATCACAATTTCGAAAAGAAAGATAGGGAGTACATGTCTGTATATCGTTAACCTCAAATCATGTGCCAATAAATTATATCATGGTACGCAACATAGCTAATACAAGACACTATTAACCAATCATGAAAAGAGTAGCAACTCTGTCAAGACCGTTGGTGTGTTTGTATAGGATACCACGACGCAGAGGTGCTACCAACTGACCATATATGACTTTCCACACCCCAACGTCTCCAAGATCACTGAAAATCGTAACTACACAATTCTCACCCGCACGAACGTGTAACTTCAATCTCCTAGGCACACTTGCCTTAACCAAATAAGCTGACACTTTTTTTTATGCATGATGTATGATTCAAACATATACAAACATCATTCTTACAGTATTTCATATACACACACCATCTATTACTGGTACCACTTTCCAATAAAACTGGGCCTACCACAATAGCCCAACAGCAAGCTGCTGTTATTTCCAATTGTATAAACTTTTTATTGCGTTTTTGAAATCACGCACTATTTTTCTAACGTTTTCAAATCACGTAGAGATTTTCCAATGTTTTTATAATCACAAAAATATTTTCAAATGTTTTCTAAAATTGCGTAGAGATTTTGAAACATTTTCTTAATCGCATAGCGATTTTAAATTATTTTCTCAATCGCGTAGTTTAAAAATCACTATTTTTAAAATCGCGTATGATTTTTCTAACATTTTTCACTTGCGTAAAATATTTCTTAGTTTCCTAAACTTATTTATAAAATTCTCTACACAATGTAGGCATTTTGGCTTTATTTAGAATATTATCATACTAAAAATTTTTAAAGTAATATTTTCTACTTTTCTTTACAAAAATTTGACTTCTTTGATTTAATTAGATATTATAGCTCAAAATTTTCTAATACTCTTCATAACCCAAATGATGAGCTATACGTTAAGAAATTTCAAGTTTTAATTTCATTGCTCATCGTAACATAAATATGTTAATTTAATTCTAAACATTTAATCCACTTTCCCTTTACTACTAAAAATCTTTTAAATTGAATTCTTGTTAATTAATTACCTAAGTCTACTCTTATAATAATTTTGGATCTAAAACACTAAACATTGGCATATTGGCCAAAAATTCGTTTGAGCTTCATAAATAACATTTAATCATTTTCTATCACATAATTCTTTTTTTTAAAAACCCTTAATCTAATTTCTCATCATTAAATCACTTAATCCATGATTAGGAAAATAATTTAGAATATTTTGCTCTCTTTATGGTGTTGAGGCCGTGAGCCTCTATGGGTTCTTTGGAACCTTTATACAATTCCTCATCATGTGAATCATATCCTACTTTATGTAATAATCAACATGCTTCCATAATCACATAAACAAGCATATTATCAAAGCTACAAAGCATACCAACCAAAAATCATCACAAACAAAACAAACCTTAAATCATACAAGTGAATAAATTCTTATAGATTTCTTACCACAAACAATTCCATTTCCTCACCACCAATATATGATTGATGAGGTTAATCTTCCTCTTACTTTAAGGAAGACAAAGTCACAAACTAAGCTTGACAAAGAGAAACCATGGATCAAACATAACTTAGAAACTCAAGAACTAAACTTGGAATCAAGAAACAAAGCTTTTACCTTTAAGAGTAGAAAATTCAAGCTTGATTCCCAAGCACTAGATGGATGAACTAGCTTAAGTTCACAACATGAAAAGTTCTTAGAATGGTGTTTAGGTTTAGGAAATTAAATTAGATGAAATTTTGGAAGCTTGGATGTTGGTGTTGGGTGTGGAGGCCGAGAGCTTTAAAGATGGAGAGAAATGAAGTTTTTGGCTAAGTTAGGAAGAAATGAGAATGGATAGGAAGCTTATGACGTAAAGATGATAAACTTAACTGGATTCTACTACAAATGCATGCATTAGCCATGGAAAGCCTTCACAAAGGGTGTAAGATGTTTAGCCTCCAAATTTATGACTAGCACATGGTTTCAGATGGCTTATGTCATTAAGTGATCATGCAATTGTCACATTAGATGATTAATTTGTTCATGAACTCCCTAGAACACCAAGGTGCCATGTGACTCATGGAGAAAAGGTAACTAGGTTTTTGATTTAATTAGTTCTTAACTAACTTAAGCTAACTTAGTTAGATCACTTAGTTCCATTACTAACCATTTAGTTACTTAGGTATGAGTCATTTATTCTAGAAACTCTTGTAACTATAAGCTCTAATGAGTAGCAAACTTAGTTTGTTCCATTTAGTTACTACATAGGCTTTATGCTAACTTAGTTAAGTCATCTAGTTTCATCTAGTTTCATGGCTAACTAGTCTAGCCATTTTCGTTGATCACTTTCTGTTGGTTTTCATCAAGCTTCAAGTCTTCTAATTGGTTCACAAAACAAGGAATCAAAACTTTTTCTAAAGGCTATTGTCCAATAGATAATAGTTACAGAAATTATTACTCAATGGACAGAATATACTGCTCAAAAGTTAGTAAGTATTGTCCGCTAGATAATAAAATACGGAATTTTTTTATTTTACAGATAAATTCTAAAAATTAAAAGATCGTGACACGTATCTCTCGGATTCGGGTTTAATAAGCTCCCTCGGCTCTGAATAAATCAGTAAAGATTTTCTCCGGCCTGAAAATTATTATTTTTCTGACTCAGAGTAAATCACACACAACGATCAAAAACAGTCACAGAACAGTCAAAATAAATTTACAGAATACATAATTCACAAAACAGTACAATTCAATCATTACTGTAAAATAGTAAATTTTGGGATGTTACAAATTCAGCATCCGGTGATCAAACCCAACGTGGATGGTTCTAAACCCTGACTTGGAAAATATAGCAGTCTTGCAGGTGACTTCTCCGACCTCCACCACGATCCACACAACATCGTACGACACCAGCATCAACGAACGCACCACACTGGTTAATTTTTTGATCAATTTATTGACATGGGTTGCTTTGACAAGACTACTTGTCTTTATGCTTTTCTCTATGGTTACGACCATAGACACCAGTGTGATAGCGCTTCTCATGTCTTTGGTAGCAGGTGGAGGACTCTTAGTTCTTTTTTGTTACAACTATATACATTAGAGCATTATTAGAAAGTATTTGCAATTTACATTTTGGGCAATTGTGGCTACTTTGATAACTACAGTTTGAGGATTGAGGACACATGGAATATTCCAATATGTATGAGGCCCTCAATCTCATGCTACAACGGGGTGGCTTCACATATGCATTGTACGGGTTATAATGCGCCCTAATCCAAGCCAAGCCAAACTGATGAGACTTCAAGGCAGAATCCTTCTTATTATAAGTTTTGGCGAATGACGGTGCACAAGGGAGTGAATTGTAATGTGAAAAGCCAAGGGCATAAACAATCATCTATCTCCCATATGACGGGCATAACATTATACTCAACCGCAATTTCAACCAAATAGTAAATCTAAAAAAAAACATTTCAATGGCAAAAGTTTCTATCTCAAATCTAAGTCAGTACCTCGGTTGTGACTTTTGAGTCCACAAGTACTTTGGCTCGACATCATTTAAGCCAATACTTCGATCGTGACCTCGAGTCCACGAGTTCAAAGCTCGTTCCTTATGGAATCTGGGAATTCATTTAATGTTTTAAGACCCTCAAGTCAGCCTTTGTCTTAAGAATGTCTATAAAAGAACCCGTTCCTTATAGGATCTAGGAATTTCTTTAATGTTTTAAGATGCTCAAGTCGGCATCTTCCTTGAGAATGTCTATAGGAACTCATTCCTTATGGGATCTGGGACTTCCTTGAGAGTGTCTTTTGCAGGTACATACCCTCTCGCATCACTACTAGAGCATCCGTGCCACAGAAGAATCCACCTTCAACTACCTTTTCAGATAACGCTCTTTATCCACTTCAGAATATCAGAACACTTGACACTACAACAAATTTAGCCTATGGTAACTCTTCAAAAGTGTACCATAAAATACATTAAAGTGTAGCTTTTGATATAGGCTACATTTTTTATATTTTTCCCTAAAATATCCAAAAGAGTTCCAATTATGTTATCAACTATGTTCTTCTCTATATGCATGACATTAAGGTTGTGGCAGAACGTGTTGTGTTGCCAATAAGGTAATTAAAAAAATTGACCTTTTCTTCTATGGGCCATCATTTGATTTCTTTTGTTTCTTCCCAAATATATTGTCAAAATTTTATAAGCTCTCAAACATATTTGTACCCTTTAAGAAGGGCGGGAGAGACCTAAATTCTATTTTCCATTGAAAGACCTTTTATTAGATCTCCATTGATGATCTATGAGTAAAAAAACACGATAGTCCATATAACACATCTTCCGACTATGTTTCAGATAGGTGCAAGAAGTCTCATAATTACAACAAGGGCAAGCCAACTTTCCTTTTGTACTCCAATCGGATAACATAGCATATGCAGGGAAGTTGCTAATTGTCCACAGCAAAGCTGCTCGCATTTGAAAGGTTTCATTCCTTGAAGCATCATATGTTTCTACCCCTATCTCCCATGACACCTTCAAGTCTTTTACCAATGGTTGTGGATAAATGTCAATGTCATTTCCAGGTGATCGCGGCCCAGGTATAAGCAAAGAAAGCATACAATATTCTAGTTTCATGCATAACCAAGGAGGTAGATTATACGCCATCAAGACAAGTCAACTGGCCATGTGATATGAGATATGCTCATAGTCCGAAATGGATTGAACCCGCTACTTGCCAAGCCAAGTCTCAAATTACGAGAATCTTTAACAAATTCTGGATGAAGGTTATCAAAGTCTTTCCATGATTGGCCATCGGCAGGATGCCTTAACTTCCTATCTTTAGAACGCTCTTTGTCATGCCACCTCAATGTATCCACTGTCCTTGAGCACATAAATAGCCTTTGAAGTCTAGGAATTAAAGGAAAGTATCTTAAAGTCTTAGCAGGAATAGGACGAGATTTTTTGGAAGGCTCAAGCTCACTATCAACTTCAGGATATTCAATATATCAAGAAGCTCTACAAACATGGCAATGATTGTCACGCTTATGGTCATTCCTATATAGCATGCAGTCATTAGGACATACATCAATCTTTACATAGTCAAGACCTAAGTCTTCCACCATAGCCTTCGTTTTATTGAAAGATAAAGGAATGTTCAAGTCAGGCATCACTTCTTTCAATAACTCTAAGAAGGAAGTGAAGGATGCATTGCTCCATCCATGTAGACACTTCAACAAGTATAGACGGATGATGAAAGATAACGTAGGGAATCTTTTACAACCCGGATACAGTTCTTGGCTTGCCTCATCAACTAAGTTATAAAATTTCCTTGCATCTTCATTTGGGCATTCATAAACTTCTTCAGCTTGTGCCACATATCTAAATGTATCATTCATCAAACCATCAATGTCGTCATTTGAATTAACTCCATCATCTATGTCACCATCAACATCCATTGGGATTTCCTGTTCCCCATGATTAAACCAGACTGTATAACCTTCAATAAATCTGTAGCATATTAGATAATCATATACTATGTTCCTCTGATACCAATAGATATTACAACACTTTGCACAGGGACATTGAATTTCTTCGCCTTCAGGATTTCCAACAGAGTAAGCAAAGTCCAAGAAATATTGAACACCATCACAATACTCTTTGCTATACCTCGGTAAAGCCATCCAATGCTTGGACACATCTTGAGAAAACCTAATTATTTGATATTCATACTTCAAATATATATTCATTTATGCATTAACTAGAGTTTATAGGAATACAAATAATATGTGTTAAATTCACACTTGGGGATTAAGATATAATATCATTAAAAAAATAAAGAGAAAGAAAAAAATGTTGTATAGATAATAACAACATAAGAAAATAGAGAGGATAAGAGTTTCTTACCTAGCCATGACACTTGTTGTAACTCAACTTAACTTTAAGTCCACTATAGATCTTCACAAGTCTTGATGAATCTCTTTTGAGCAAAAAACAATCAATTGTAAGTATGATCTACAAGGATCATTTGAGCACAACATTTTCACACGCATATGCATTCAGTGTTCTCCCTCAAAGTCATAACCACCTATGCATATGCATTACTAACAGGCACTGAAGTGAACCAAGCAACCATTAACAAAATCATAAGATAGTGTATTTGGATCTTTAATAAATAAGTGAAATTACTCATAATTGCCATAAGAAAATTCAAAGATAACTGTAAAATACAGTTAAACTTCAAAACACTAAGAACAATGTGTTAATTTGAAATCTTTAATAACTAACTGAACTTACTGATAATTTTCACAAGCAAGTAATTTAATCAAATAGAACTCTCTGATTAGTAGACACTACTTGTAATCTAAATAATTCATGCTTCTAGAGAGCCTCCAATTCATTTTTTTTTTAATAAGAAAGAGCCTCTAATTCATATTACATCTAATATACTAGGAACATTTCAGATATATTTCAATTAGAGTATTGGCATGTGATACTCAATATCAAATGTAAGATCAAACTTAGTTTCACTGGAGAAGGAATAATATTCTGTAAGGAATTCATTGGAGACTATTTTTCACGTATCTGTACTCATTTCAATACAATATGTTGATGGGGATAAGAATAAATTAACAAAGAACTTCTCTTCAGATCCCATTTAGGTTTCTTTGAGTCATATATGGAACTATTGAGCTGAAAATGTTTAATTATTTGTTTATCTTTTGCTTTGAACATTAAAATGCCTTCAAGCATTGACTCCATCATTAAAATATACATATACATACATATAATTAAACATTTCACATATTATTCTTGGTCACTAGTAGTCAACAATCTAAAACTCACTGCTTTGATTTAACCCATTTGAAATGTTAATTAGTCCCTTTCTTTTAGGGTATTTATATGTAATTGAGGAGAAGGAGGCATTATTATGGAGCTAGCTAAGCTTAAGCAATGAATGGGTTGCTCTGCTCCATTGGTGGACCAAAAGATAATCTAAAGAAAGGAAAAAGAGTGATGAGAGAGTAGTGTGTACATGTATTAGGTAGGCAAAGCACTAAGAAATCAAAACAAAACACCATTAATAAATTACTACAATGCAGAACTAACTATAGACTACTATAGCCTCCATGTAATAAATTACTTAAAGATAAGCTTCTCAATACTAGTATAACACCATTAATATGGAAAACAGTCAATGGAGACATTAATAAGGACTTTCAAAGATACCAACTTGTCATTCAACTTGTTGTCAAACAGTGTAATGTTATTGAACAAGAGACACAGATCAATATCAAACACATCATAAAATTAAGCAACTCAGACATGCAAATGTGAGGACTTCAATGCATAATTAATTTCATTGACAGACAGTGCATAGGAGGATGAAAATAACTGAAACTTTGTTCTTAAAGTTCTACATAGCTAGGCTGCCTATCCAAGAAGAAAGTGAGAGAAAACTGAGATGCAACAGCTCTTAAAGTAGTAGAATCCAAGAAATCACGAATTCAAAAATGAATCGGGACATGTAACTAAAGCAAGATATATCTGGGTGACCATTACAAATCTAAGAAAACAGAACCAGCAAGAAAATCCTAATCTTTAAAGCTAATCACCATGACAAATCAAGAAAGATTCAATCATATAACATCAGAAAATCCGAGAAGAAATCAAAACAATCTAGAACAAATCAAAACTAGAGTAGCAGATCATCTTTTAAAAAGAAATCTGGCAAAGCACTGTTTCCAAAAGAAATCAAAACAATAGTAAGCAAAGATCATCTTAAATTACAAGTCTTGATTAATTTTCGGACTCAATTGATGAAGTTATAAGTCAATATATTCAAATGGTTCTAATTTGAACATAGGACATGAATCAAGATGTAATCTGAAAAGAAATGCATAGCAGCATGACAAAACTCCCAAGTATGATCCATAAAAACCTCATCTGAGAATAGAAGGGGCAAATTATTAGAAGAAGAGAGAGCCATATTTGGGATAAGGTTCACAACCATTGACAAAACTTATGGGGTTTGAATTTATGGCAGGAGGATCTTGAAGGCTTTTTTTTCCCCTCTAATGCAACACATTTTGTACTTTCGTATAACTGAAGACAAAAGAATCTTTTCCAAAGATAGATTCATATGCATGATTACAAGTGGGAGATAAGGAAGATGGAGACCCATTACCATATTTTAATAAATTAAAGAGTAAAGGAAGGTTTTCTGAAAATGGTTATAGCGGCACAAGAGTCCACTTGGTGCAGGCACAAATTAGACAATATTTGACAAGTTTTGCTTTAATTGATATTTAGGCAGAACCTTTTCACAGTATGGTTCCAAGACTTTCCTATCAAATGATTTTCAAACTGTTCTATTTTATACAACATATCAACACACCCAAGATTGACCAGCATATAAACATGTGCTTCAGTCTTTGAAAAAAATAACTTACTTGTAATACAATATTCATATGACATACTAACAGGAAAATTTATCAAAACAAACCCAATGAACAATTCCCAAACATTGCATCATCCCAAGGGTCCTAACGCCTTATTTTTCTCAGCATACGCAGATCAAGTACATAGCCCCTATAAGAGAGAGCACCTAGCCAGGAAACTAAAATAGAAACCCCATGGTGCTAGCTTTGTTACTTTCACTTGGCTACTCAATTAGTTACATTTTAGGCAGAAAAGAAAAGAAAGAACAAAAGGACGTAAATTCAAGAAATTTTTCAAATAATTTTAAGTTCAGACCAGCATGGATCCTGAATAGACAAAAGTTCAATTCCGGGGTTTTAAGTTTGCAGTATCCAACAAAGTAAAAGGCAATCAAACTGAATAAGCCTAGCTCAAACAATGGACAAAAAAAAAGAACAGAACAAAAATATCTTATGCAAAGTTAGTGATTGAAGAGAATTGATTTCCTTTTTTTTGTAACCAGAGGCATCTAATGTATGTAAGCATCTCTAACACCATTTCTGGATGGTCAAACAGCCAAATCAATAGTAACTAATGATATACAAAGAATACCAAAAGATTAACCAAGGACACAAAAAGACTTTAACAAGAGACATGCATAATCAGACTAAAGACAATGACCTATTTACAAATGAAACAACCCAGAATAGAGAGGCAACAATCAATAACTAGTAGGATCAACAACATTCGATCCAAATAAGTAAGCATTTTCTGTTTATTGCTTTTCTTTAATGATCACAGCCTACCAACACACATTTTTCACACCAAATGAATTTAAACCACAAAGAGGACTTGGCATCCAGATCATCATTCAATTTTATAATTAACAATAAAAGCCCCCACAAGCCCATCAGCAAAGCTTAGCTATGCTTCAAGTTAGTTTTAGTAAATAAGTGGAGCATGAGCAAAGCTCTTGATGAGCCATTCAAAAGGTACTCCGTTCAATCACACACTTCACTTGCTCTAAATATCAATTCTACTAATTCATCAACAAAATGAAACGATATTACACTTACAAGAAAACATCAAAGACCTAGTAAATTGAAACTAAGAATCAATCAACAATATGAATTATGACAGGATTGTCTTTTGTTGAAGGAGAACGCAGAAAGAAACAGCAACACATTCTATAAACATAAACATGATGTGATTGCACAGTCAAGTTAAATATCAAAGGAAAATAAAAATAGTATGAATGGTATGAATTGTGTAAGAAAGTCAATGAACAGAGAATTGTACACTGCTCGTTCTAATCATATACTCAAACAACATTGATTATTTAATGTAAAAAAGGTGCAACAACATTGCAGACAAATCTATCAAACTTATCTATCAAATCAAAATGAACTAAAATTAAGAGACAAATCTCGATTGATCTTGTACTCATCTGATTGCAAACAATATTGGCAAAAAAATATAACTAAAATTATTTAATGTCAGTTTATGAACTCTTCATCTCCGTATATTTAGGTACAAAGTTTTAAAAAGCCACAATAATTCTCCATTCGGCAATAACATCAAAACTCAACCCAAAATAGTGAGCACAGAGATGACAAAGCAAAAGTAAGGAACAAAGCGACTACAAACCCATAAATGGACACACAACCCATGCAACAATAATATTCATTGGGGAACCCGAACTCAAATCAAAGAGAGGTACCTAAAATCAACACAGCAACTGAGAGAAGTGACGAGATGAAATCAAAATTGGGGAATGACACGTAGCGGTACCTGAAATCAACTCATCCTCATCAATTAATTGGTCTTGCAGGTGTCGATAGGGTAGAGAATGGACAACAAAGAGAAACGCTTACCTGAAGAATAGTGGGATGCACCAAACCCTAACGGAGAGAAAGGAGTGGCAGAGAGACTATAAAAATGAAGAACAGAGGCCGGCGAAGTGGAGATGTACGGGGGAGTGGGTCACGGTGGAGGGTATGGGGGAGTGGGTCACAGTGGAGGTTCTGATCAAAGTAAGGGAACGGGTCAAGGTGGTTTAGTGAGTCTTTCTTTGAGGTTCTGAAAGTTGAAAGTTTAGAACAAGAAATTTAGTGAGAAAACGATAGTGTGCGCGCTTTATGGAAATATATTAGAGTACATTTAGGAAACGTCACCTAAGATGGTTAAATGAGCTACGCTTTATCAGTGTTGAAATTTATCAGAAAAATCGTACCCAAATGTATATTATAGCAACAATTAAAAAACGTACTCTTTGCACTCTAAGGGCTCGTTTGGTGGTCAGGATAAGAGAGACAGGATAGGATAAACTATCATATCCTATCTGAAACTATTGTTTGGTGAGCCAGCAGGATATGATAAATTAATCATGTCACTTATCCTATCCTGACTATTTAGTTCAAATTCTATCCGAGGGAAGAATTTGTGTTAGAACTCAACAAGGATAGGATAAGGTGATTTAAAGTATGATATAAAAAAATATTTTAAATATAAAATAATTAAAGTATAATAAAATATAACATGGTTACCAAAAATATATATAATAAATATAAAATATTTAAAATAATAAAATACTAATAATTAATTTTAAAAATTATTTTTATTTTATCTCAAGGCTAATTTTGTTATTTATATTATTTTAAAAACTGAAAAATATAAAATTATTCTAATAATTTAACTATATGTAAAGTAAAAACTAAAAATGAATATTTAAAATTATAAAAAATTAATTTAAGTTAAACAATATTTTCAAAATTTTAAAAATTATATGTAATTTTATCATAAGGATAAATTTGTCTTTTTATATAATTTAAAAAAATTAAATTATAAAAAAATAAAATCAAATAAAATATGAAAACATTCCAAATAAAAAAGAAAAATTTTAAAATCATACTAAAATTATAATGTTATCCTGTTGGTTATTTGGTGGACACCAAACGTCAGATAAGATAACAACTTATCCTGCTAATATCCTATCCTACTCTCTTATCCTATCTGCTCTTATCCTATCCTGAACACCAAACGAACCCTAAAGATACGCTTTTCAAATATTGTAAAAAATACAGTTGCCAAAACTATTCAAAAAAGACTACTCCTATAAAAGTGTTGCCTATTAAGATATAAGACTACACTTTTTAAATATAACTTAAAAAAATATAGTCATAGGCTAATTTTATTATAGTGTGATAACATGAATATCACAAGGTTGATGTAAAACCTGATATTCTAATATCATAAGGTGGACAAAGGTCGAAGAAAGACTTTGATTGGTTCATGCTTTCTCCATGTCCATCTTCATTCCTTATATAAGCCCCCACCAACTACTTATTTATAGGTAGAGATTGCCTTGGAAATTACTTAACAAGTGTTATCTTAAATGATTTCTCTCAATTTCATTATCATGGGCAAATTTCGGTTAAGGTCCATATAGATTTGTTCCATTTTATATTAAATAGAAAAGATTATTTGGCAAATGTTGAAAGTTTGATCAGGTTACTTGTAATTGAAACAATACAACTGTGAGTTAAAGAATCAAAGTTGAAACAAGTTATTTGTAATTTGACTCTTCATATTTTGCTTTTGCTCTCTACAACTTATTCAAGCAAATACTTTTTACCGAACCTAGCACCATAAACAAGATCAAAGTACAAATTATAAACCCTGTCAAATAGTTTCATTTTCATTCCTTAATATCGCCAAACGCCGCACCGAACCAATGAAAGATCTGCAAAGTAATCATTAAGAAAATGTTATTCTTTGGATACCTTACCCTTTTATAATAATATTCCGAAAATTTCTGTTTTTTTCCAAGTAATTAACTGTCCTCAAATTTCTGTGGCACAAATTAAGAAGTCAATGAAAGTATATATATATATATATATAAAATAGTACATACTGCCATGGGACATGTCCAGCAAGCAGCCAATCCCCTTGTTCGTTTTGAAAGGTGAGTGTATAACTTGCTCCATCTTCCTCAAGTTTTTGATCTGCGCATATATAACGTGTGTTCAGACCAAAGCAAAAATCAAATCCACTATATATAACTCACACCAAAACCACAAGAAAACGGTATAAAAAAATTGTAGTACTCTTCACATACACTTAGGAAACATACTAATCAACGTGTTTGTAAGAGCCTGATAAGAGTTGTAAAGCCTCAAATCGATCTTCCTTCCTATGGCTACCCCTTCCATATTAACCTTGACGTATAAAGAGTTTGATCCTCTACTTTGATTCTCATTAGCTTGCATCCTACCATTCCTGATCTGGCCTCCTGCACGATGCTGCTGTTGATGGAGTTCTTTCTTTCTCCATGATTTAATTGGTGGCCACCCCACCAAATGATTTTCTTCTTTCTTATTCCTGTATGTACATAAAGGTAAAGATAGATGTTCTTTGACTAAATGAGTTGCTTTTACTTTTAGTTTGAGAATTTTTAATTTTATCCGAGAGATATATATGATCAAAATGTTCAATAGAATAACTAGCTAGTTTTAGAAGGGCAAAGCAAACATAGAAAACATAGAAGTTGAAAGACAACTTACTTGTTTGATGTGTGGATGTTTCTGTGCATCTTTCCACTGCGGTCATCTTCCTCGTTTGGCTGTCCGCTCCATACTAGTAAAGGCAAAGGTTTCAAAGAATGTCCAAAGGACTCTTCGAAGCTACGTTTGTTTTTGACATGCTTTTTGCTTTCAGTACTGTAACTGGATCTCCATAATTCTAGACTCACTATCTGTTTTGACTTTATTAAGCCACGGTTGTTAAGCTCGGATCCCTCGATGAGATTGTGAGTGGGGAGAGCCAGGCCTAACTGAAGCTCCATGTAGCATAAGAAGCTAATTAGCTTATTACAATAGACAAAGGGGAAGAAATATATAGGGCAACTTTCAAAGTTAGATATGGGGCTGTGGGCTGGCTTGCTCAAAGTAATTGAGATTATTTGACCTTTGGGACTTGTATAAGTATATATATATATATATATATATATGTGTGTGTGTGTGCATGTGTGAGTGAGGGAGAGGAATGAAAAGGACTATTGTCTTATGGAACAGAGATAGTTAGAGACAGCATGGAAGTTGGGTCGGCTAAAATAGCAGCAGCATTATAAGCTAGTTGAGGAATGAGAGCACCAACGTGCCACAGCCACTTTACCCGCTTTCTTTTATTGGTCTCAATTTTCCTGCCCATGTGTCCCCACCTATACCTATACTGACTCTCTCTAGCTTTTTTTAATTTCCTGGGTTTATGATACTAGTTTAATGTTATAGATAACTGTCATACTCATCAACTCTATAATTTGGTAAAGATGATCACTCTGAAAAGACTTTGAGGATTGGGTTCATTAACTATAGGAAGAAGAAGAATCTAATCTTGAAAGCAATACTTAGATCCATGAAAAGATAAATAAGACAGACAGATAAGCAGATGCAGAGATAAAATATTATTTACCAAACTGAATAACTTGTATAGCTGTATATGACACGATTGGTCATCTACGTTTTTTTTTAATGGAATTCCTTTCTAGCCAAACACTGAATGTCAAAATTGTGTGCCGCCTCGGTTACCTCTGATGGTGAACTTGTATCAAACTGTTGAGCCACTAAATCACAAATACTCTACTTGACCATAAAGCTATAGCAAACAAGACACCGTTAATTAAGCTAGTTAATTATAAAATACCTTCCAAAGAAAGAAAGAAAGAAAGAAAGAAAGAAAGAAAGAAATTAGTAGTTCATGCACCTGTTGATTTTGTTAGCTAATATGTCCAATATGTCGGCTGATGGCCGTCAAACGTATCATGATTTTAGAACTCACACAACTTCCCTGTATCCACTGATGCACTTAGCTAGAAAATATTCCCTTCATTTTTATTCATTGTTTGATTATAAGATTAACAATGATGCTTAATTCCCCTAGCTACCTCAGTAACATGTTATGCTTTAAAATTAAACAAGTAATTGACAATGATTCTTTCTGTTGGCTTTGGTTTTATATTCCACTATTGACTCTACTCCATGGATTGGGGGACTTGAGAGTTTAGAGAGAGGGAGAAAGTGGAATGTGCTCGACAAAGCAACCAACAACATATCGTATAGTTAGGTATGTGCTCCAAAATACGAGTGTAGGGTTACCAATACAGCACAAAGGAGTGCTGGTCCAGAGCTTGGCAAGGGGTAGACCTTGTGAAGCCCACGTGATGGTGCAGTGTAGATGACATATTATGCTATTCGCTGAACCCCGGACGACCATTGGAACCAGTTCTATCTTAGCTCTCGTGCGGTGAAGCTTGCAAACTCAACTAGTAGGACCCCAAAAGTATGATACGTTTAATTCATTGCTGGCCCTTTACCTGGCACTGATAACTCCACCCACACCCTACAACTCACTCAATATATCGAAACACTTTGTTAAGTATGAGTATTGAGCAGGTAAAATGAAACCCATCTTGGAATTTTATTTTTTTTAACAAAAATTTGGAATCTTAATTAAATGTCACTCTCGAATTCAAATGACTGAAAGAAATGCAAAGCAAAGCAAGGCAAGGTCCTGTTCTCAATTTTGATGGAGGGCCCACTGGTAGGAAGTGATATATGCATCAAAGCACTATGGTTTGAGTTCCCAAAGAAGGCTTGGCTTTGCCTTTGATGAGAGGATAAGAAAACTGGTCCATTTCTGTTCAAAGTGCTTGTTTAATTTAGTTTAATTCATACATCATTATCAATCCAACCATATCCTGATATCCCTATGTTTAGTTGCGACCAAAACATACACTATTAATTTCTGATGTAGGAAATTTTTGTTATCCTTAACACATTGTCATAAGTTTCGAGGAACTATCGTAGTGGTTAAACTCGTCAAACAGATACTCCTTTGTAAGTATCCATATCCGATATGCCCTCAACTAGGCAAGTAGATGTTAACAATATGATCATGTGATGTGAAAACACAATAAGCTGAAGCTGGAATTGAAAGCCCCACTGATTGTCAAAGTTGTCCAGAACACTCACTAAGTATAATTGAATTTCCAATTGTGTAGACCATAATTATAGTGTGCAAACCATGATTAGTTGGTTTAATTTCTCATAACAAGCCAGAACAACTTTATTTCTAGAGGGGACAAAGCCAAGACATTGTTAATCTTTGTTTTACGTGTTGTCCAAATAAACTGGTGTAAATTTTGACATCGTTATAGTTTTCTAACTCTTATTATTATTGCAGGTGAAAATGTTTTCACTGCTTTTCCTCATCTCAGTAACTCAGTTGGATAAGATTTCCCCTCCTCCCCCCCACCCCCAACCTTTTGACACTGGAAAGCCATTATTGTTTTGTGACGTGTCAATTACAATAATTCTAGATTAGGTCTTTCAAGCTAGGGCAGCTTTCATTGAAGTATATAGAGTAAATCCCTAAAATTATTATTGATTTGTAATTTAACTTATGAATTTAATTATATGTACAAGTTAGTTTTTAAATTTACAAAATTTGTATCAAGTTTGTCCTTTGAGAACTAGATTATAAGTGAAGAATAAATATAGAGACTAAGTTGCTAATTTACTAAATTATATATCTTTCTAAGTTTAATTTTCACAATAAAGTACATCTTTGTAAGTGAGTTGTTATTAAGTAGGCACCTAGTTACTCTACTTAGATTTTAATAATATGTGAGGCTTTAAATAAGATTCCAATCATTTAAAATAATTGTTTCTATGATAACATATTAAAGGAAATATAATTAATGAAAGTCCAACTATCATATTTATTCTATTTTTTTTTTAGTGAGTAATTTTTATGATCGTCTAAATATATCAAAAAAATTTTAAGTAAGTCGATCATGACAAATAGAAAGTACTTACAAAACACTCTAATACTTAAATTACTAAATGTATAAAGTTATTATTAGAAGAAAAACTCTCCATATGAGTGACATCACGTGTTTAAGTAATTAAAAGATATTTTGGTGATTAGGAGTGAAAGCCATATCTGAGTGACTGAGTCGAGTAAGAACCCAGACTTACGGTCGGGTTGGACTAGAGGGTCGGATTTCTATTAAAGGTTGAGTTTTATTAAATCGGGTAGATTACAAATTGGGTGATGTTTTGAGAATTGGGTCATCGAGTTCTTGATAGTTTACGAGACTGGAAGAGGGATTGGGCCAAGCTCAAATATTATAGTATGGTCCAATATCTTTAATTGCAATTTTTTTAACTCTACTCCGATTCCTACTTCAATTTGAGTGTATTATCTACCCAAAAATTTTTGCCTTCTAAGTTGACTTTAGTGATGTAATTGAGAATAATTTTTAATAAATACATTCTCTTTTTTTTTTGACGAGTTTTCTAATACATTTCTTTTCTTTAAAAAATATAAAAAAAATAAATAAATAAAATCCTCATAGTAAATAGAATCCTACTTCAATTTGAGTGTACTATCTACTCAATATTTTTTGCTTTCTAAGTTGACTTTAGTGATGTAATTGAGAATATTTTTTAATAAATACATTCATTTTTTTTTGTGACGAATTTTCTAATACATTCCTTTTTTTTAAAAAAAAGAATAAATAAATAAATAAATAAATAAATAAATAAAATTCTTGTAGTAAATAAAATCTTATTTTAATTTGAGTGTATTATCTACCCAAGATTTTTTGCTTTCTAAGTTGACTTTAGTGATGTAATTGAGAATATTTTTTAATAAATACATTCCATTTTTTTTTTGTGACGAGTTTTCTAATACATTCCTTTTCTTTAAAAAAGAAGAAAAAATAAATAAATAGAATCCTCGTGGTGGAAAATGGAAATGGAACACAATTAACGGCCCAAAGCCCTTCAACAGAAAAGGTACACCACGTTGGTGCTAGATTTTCCTAGTTGAAAATAAAAATGGGTGACACATGGCAGGTCAAATTGACGCATTCAATGTTTAGTTAGTTCAAGTAATTTGATATTTATTTTTATTAGGAAATATCTTGAGTTTGAGTCTTACGAGTAGAAAAAATCAGCATTATGATAACTTTACACCTTTGAGATCCGACCTCGCTCGATTCTGGATTAATCGAGATCCAATGTGATTTTCAGATATTAGAGGGTTTATACATAAAAAAAAAAATTGGCGCATTCGAACCAACATAGCGAGTCCAAGTGGTAATGGGCTTATGTATTTTAAGCATGTGGTCAGAGAAAAAATTGACTCATTCCATTGTGTTGGGTTTTTGACCAATTTGCCCTCAATGATAAAAATAATTATTAAATTATCATCTTTTTTAAATTATTTATCTGAATACCACCTTTTTTATCACGCTGGAATTTTTTAAGATTGTCTGTATTACGTAGGATATGCTAATACGCGTGGCGTATCCAACGTGAATACGCCAGAACGCATGGCGTATCCAACGCGGATACGTTTGAATGCTTGGCATTTTCCAGCTGAATATGCCATGCGTTATGGTGTATCCACATTGGATACGCCACGCGTATTGGCGTATCTACGTTGGATACGCCACGCGTATTGGCGTATCTACGTTGGATACGCCACGCGTATTGGCGTATCCTACTTCCATCCCTATAACTCCTCCTCTCCTCTCCCTCCCACGGTCACTTCCCTCATTTTTCAAATTTTCACATTCTCTTTAGATTTCACCTTATGTAAGCTCTCTCCCGAACTCTCATGTGGCTGTAACTTGTGAAAGAATCATATATGTAAAGTATTTATCGTTAGATTATTATTATTGTTATATTTATTGCTGAATATTTTAATTGTTAGAATTATTGTTCATGTTTTTTAGTTTTATATTAATTGTGTATTGTATATTTGTTTTATTGCTTGAATTATTATTTATGTTTTCGTGTTTTTATATTAATTGTGTATTGTATATTTATTTTATTGTTAGAATTATTGTTTATGTTTTGAGTTTTTATATTAATTATGTGTTGTATATTTGTTTTATTGTTAGAATAATTGAGTATTATCATTGATTACTATTATTATTATTATTATTATTATTATTATTAATTGTGTATTTATTATATATGTTTTATTGTTAGTTAGTAAGTTTTTGGATTTTGTTTATACAAAATTGAATTATTTGTGTTGTTATTATTCAGAAGTATAAGATGACTAAATACCTTATTGTTCTCATTTACTACGATGGGAGAATGTATGAAGGTGAAGATTGTCTAATGTACGAAGGTCCTCTTCCCAAGTCTATCATGATTCAACGTGATACGACTATTGAGCTTCTGAAAAGGAGAATTCATTTAAAATTAAGGCTCCAAGAAAATCAAGTTGTGCCTAGTGTTGTATATATATTTCCACAATGGAGTAATGTACTAAGATTGATAGCTCATCCATTAGAAGATGATGAAGACATTGCTTGCATGATTGATTGCTTTGATCAGTATCCTAACTTAACTTCTATGGAGTTATATGTCGAGACAGAAACGAGTGAGCACAATGAGCATGCTGAAGCTCCTTTTGAAACAGG
This sequence comes from Ormosia emarginata, assembly GCA_029884605.1. Lineage (NCBI taxonomy): Eukaryota > Viridiplantae > Streptophyta > Magnoliopsida > Fabales > Fabaceae > Ormosia > Ormosia emarginata. The sequence goes on from JAQQTP010000082.1 coordinate 67,856,974, forward strand.
GTTACAAACTGATCCTTCTAATCTTGTTGAATCATCGTACCCTATCAACACTCAATTCTCCATGACACATGCTCCTGTCCTAGTACAATCTCAAGAAGTTGGTACGTCTGCAATGCCTGAAGGGAGCTCATTTAGGTTGGACCTTGAAACTGATAACTCGCTTATGACCGATGCATTATCTGACACAAGCAATGATGAAAGGGAGATGCCTAAGGGAGAAGATACAAACACTGACTTAGAAGAAGATCAATCTGGCCCTAAAGTAAATATACAACAACTAGTCCCTCCATTGGTAGTTGCTCCTGAATCTACGTATGTGCCTCCATGCCCTCAGTTTTCTGAAATCAATTGGGATGCGCTGAGTACACCTGATAATCTATCTGAATTAGATTCTCATGGTATTTAGAGTCCAGATGAAGAATTATAGGTCGAGTTGCAATTTTCCTCTAAAGATGCTGTCAACTTGACTTTAAAACAGTATTCCATTATTAGACATCAGAATTACAAGGTTGATGATTCTGATACACTGCTGATAACTCTATGAAATGGTGTTATTATAACCTTATATATGTGCTTTATTGATTGCTTAGTCTTTGTTATCAAATATATTTGGAAGATTTTAAGCTAAATCCATTGATTTCAATTGTGATATCTTCCTATATGTTTTCTAAGCAAATTGATATAATTTTTGCTATGATTTTGTGAACTTGTTATTATCATTAATCTGGTGATTTCTCAATTGCAAGAAGGGCTCAAAATGAGTGTAATGGTCAAGGACTTAGAGCTGCATTGGAAGAGAAAGCACCAGGTGAAGTTCAGCATTCAACGTCTCGACGTGGGCAAGTTAACGCTGCAATGTGAGGCTTCTCTTGTTTTCTGGCAAAGAGCTATGAAATTTGCACGTTGCGACATGAAGAATGACCGCCGCGACGTGCTTGACCTAAATTCAACACGCACCGCGACATGACAAGTTGAGCGCCACGACGTGAAACAGAAATCTAAAGCTTATAATTACTGTTCTATCAGATTTCAAAAGGATAACGTTTTTGTTTTAAAAATACAACTGCTAGGATTTATTTGTGACACTGAAAGGAAGCTAAAATGACCAAAATTAGAGGTCAAATCCTTCCATAAGAAGGATCCAAGCATCAAAGACCACCATTATTGAGCTTGCAACCTTCTCTCCTTTAACTTCGTCTCTTCTCATATCATGACAATGAGTATTTGTGATATATTTTGGTTTGTCATGAGCGGCTAATCTGTGAATAGGGATTTCCTTAGATCCTTCTATGAATATTGATGATTTTATAAACCTTTAAGTTAATATATATGATTTGGGATTGTTCATTCATATTGTTCCTAATACTTTTGAATGTTTAGTCAATATTTAATATGCTTTGATTAAATCTAATGAACCTAGACATAGGAATTTGGATTTAAGATCATATGTATAGTTGATGCATGTTTAATTTCATTTAATTAACTTGAATAAATTGATTAGCTAATAGGATAGAAATATACTTATTAGTCATGCATAGCTATTATTGAGACTAGCCCTTAATGAGTAGAATTTACTCTAGATCTCATGGATACATAGTGACTAGATAAATGAAGCATGATTAAATGACCTAGACATAAACTTTTAACTTAATAAGATTCTCATGCCAACAAATTCTAGATCATGTATTTTGATAAAGACGTTTGCATATCGTCAATTGAAGTAGAAGGTGAAGAAGGATTCCTTATTCTTTAATCATCAACTGTAATCCTAATTAGCTAGCATATAAATTTTTTCACTAGTTTACACACAACCTTTTTAAATAGAAATTATTAAGCTATTGGTTAATAATTAGTTTTGAATTAGCAATAGTCCTCGTGGGATATCTGACTCTTAGCTATATTACAAGTGCGATCTGTGTACTTGCGGTAAGCAAAAGAGCGAACAACAGCGATTAACTGTTAAGAGTCCCAGAGCTGCTGATGGTTGTAATTGGAGGATCATGGTCATTATAAGAAAGAAATCAAACATGTGGGAAATTAGAAAATATAATGGACCTCACAACTGTGTCAACCCAGTCATGTCACAAGATCGTCAGAAGTTAGACTCTTTTATGACTTGTTCTTGCATTCTGGAGATGGTTAAGCAAAAACTCGATGTACCTATATGCTTGATTATTGAAATGGTTTGATGTCAATTCGGATATGACGTGTCCTATCGGAAAGCTTAGAAGGCAAAACAAATTGCCATTGTGAAGGTATTTGGAGACTAGGATAAATCTTATACGGCATTGCCTTAGATGGTTACATGTCATGCAAAGAGACATACCAGGCACAGTGGTGGAGTTTCAAAATGTTGATTATGTCGAGGGCAATAAAGTTGACCGTTCAAAACTTGTATTCAATCGCTTGTTTTGGACATTCAAACCATATGTTATTGGATTCAAATACTGTAAGCCCATTATTCAGATTGACAACACTCATTTGTATGGTAAATATCGTCATAAACTATTGATTGTAACAACATATGATGACGATAGAAAACCTCTACCAATTGTATTTGCTATTGTTGAAGGGGAAACAAATGATGCTTAGAGTTGGTTCTTAACCTTGATTAGAATACATGTCACACAACAACAGGGGCTATGCTTGATATCTGATCGACATCAAGACATCATAAAGTCAGTGGCGAATCCACATCTAGGATGGCAGTCACCGCAAGTGCATCATGTTTTCTGCATTCGGCATATTGGTAACTATTTTAACAGCGCTTTTCACAATCTAACCCTAAAGAAACATCTGATTAACACAGGTACTTAAATATTTCACATTGTTTATGAGTTTACTATACTACTTATCAAACTACAATTTAGTTGCTAACACCAACTCATTCAATATTTTAATATCAGGGTACGAACCAATGTCATAGAAATTTGAGGCTAGGTTAGAAAAGTTGACAGCTACTCCTGAAATGGCAAATTAGATTAATTCGATTCCAAAAGAACAATGGAGTTTAACATATGATGGTGGCTACAGATTTGGTCATATGACGACGAACTATCTGTGTGTATTAATGGAGTGTTGAAAGGTAGCAGAAACTTACTAATAACAGCACTTGTTCAGATAATATATTACAAAATGGTAGAGTACTTGTTAATCGAAAGGATGACGCAAATGAGAAACTTGTTGATGGGGCAGATTGGTCTGATGATTTTATGAAAAGCTGGAATGTCAATGTGCTCAAGGCAAGCTTTTACCAAGTCCGTCGATTTGATATACAGTCAATCAGATTTTTGGTCAAAGAGGCATTCAACCCTGTAACACCGCAGAGTGGAGTTAAATATTCTCTAAACCTTCAAGAAGGCACGTGTGACTGTGGCCTGTTTCAAGCGTCGCATTTCTCTTGCTCTCATGCAATAGCAACATGTTCTTCCAAGAGACTTGACGCTTTTCAATATGTGCATAGTATTTACAAAATGCATACTTTCTACAAGGTGCATGAGGTTAATTTGAGTTTCATTAAGGATGAATCATGGTGGCCACTAGCTCCGGCAATTACATTGGTACCTAATCGTCAATTGCTTTGATCTAAAAGTCGACCCAAATTAACTCGACTTAGAAATGAGATGGATTAGTGCGAACCAAGATCAGAACAAAGATGTAAAAAATGTGGTGAATCTAGACATAACTCTCGTAGTTGTCGTCGTGGTGGATCGACTTCTTTGAGGAATGACCAAGTAGGGTCATCTACTTGATTAGGACATAATTTAATACTCATTGTATTGTAATGATGACTATCAATGTGTAATTGAAGATTTTCAATGTGTAATTTGATAGTTTACGTGATTATTTTTGTTTAATATCATTCCTCCTTGTGCTTTTAGCAGTGTCTATTAATTTATGCTCGATACACTCATGTTTAATATGTTTATTTGATTTTTTAGTATGTTTTATTATTTGAAGATTTACCCAATGTTCTTGTCTGTTGCCTGATTACAGCATGAAACATGACATTCCACTTGCGCCCAAGTCCAGAGGACCCGTCAGTAATGGAGTTACAGGAATTTCATGTTTCACAACATATATGACAAGGAAGACTAGATCGTCATCTACGTGTTAGACGTGCCCATAAATTCAGACATATGAACCCAGATGAATGGATACTATCATATCTAAAGTTGGTTAGTTTCATTGGGGTTGCCCACATGAGATATTGCACCATCGATCACTCCTTCATTACGATATTAGTTGATAGATGGTGCCCTGAGACACACACATTCCATATGTCTACTAGAGAGTGCACCATCACATTGGAGGACATAGGTATTACCTCGAGACTTCTCATTAACGGTGATGTAGTTACTGGCTGTACATCCCGTCGAGATTAGATGCAGCTATGTCAGGACTTGTTAGGATCGCAACCAGATGAGTCACACGTATCAGGTGGCCGTATTGATATGTTGTGACTCTAGAGTACATTCTGCACATGACTTACTAAGGCCGATAGAGCAGTTTACGTGATGCAGTGTGCACGAGCTTATATACTTCGGTTGCTCGTGGGATTGCTTATTCCTGACCATTCAGGTAGATACGTGCACATGATGTTCCTTCCTCTGTTGGAGGACTTTACCACTACTGGGAGATACAACTGGGGATCTGCGATTTTGGCGTATTTGTACAAAGAGTTGTGCAAGGCCAAAGACTACAGCGTGCACGAAATTGGAGGTGCTTGCATACCATTGCAGTATTGGGCATGGCATAGATTTTCACCCATTGTCTCTACACTTGTGGATGATACTGATCCTGTCCTTGTGGCTGCCTATGTTGTCACTCGTGGTCCCCTACATCCACTGGAATTTTGGTGAGTCTCTCAACATATCTGTACATTAGTTTATTATATATACTACTTGTGTTAACATCATATGACCTTGACATATATATAGGTGACATAAACATAATGTGTTGACTGAAACCCCAATTGGGGTGCTTCTGTATTACTGTCGGTTCTTTGATCAGATGAAGAGTGATGAGGTCAGTATCTGTTTACATTGATTTAAATAAGTTAATTTGTCTTCCTTTCTAATTCTTTATACAATTGTGATTATAGATAACAAGACGGCCATATACGGATGAGATTGTGGCTTCACTGCTAGCATTCTGTGTCACTGGTAGAGACATTATTCTGGCAGTGGTTCCACTTATCTTTTTCTACGTTGTTGAGTGGCACCATCCAGACAGAGTGATGCGTCAGTTTGGTCTAGACCAACTAATACCACGGAGACCACACCAACCTGATAAGTTGTACTCGATTACATTAGTCGGACGACACGATGAGGATTGGTAGGCCACACACCTTGCACACATAGTCATCTGGGATATTCAGAGGGAACAATGTGTTATTGGTTGGCCTTTGGAGTACATGCGCTGGTACAGATGGATTACCAGACGTTGGATTTCTTGAACTGGTGCATTCATTGGGTTTGTGGTAAGCTTTTTACCAATATGTCATGCTATTCGTTTTGTGCATTTTATATTTTGTATTGATGATGACATGTGTTATATCTGTATCTTAGGCTGACATTGCAGAGAACGTCCATGCGTCGGTCAGGAACCCTAGTTCGGGATTTAGTATGACTAGCCTTCAATAGTCCATGGAGGACATCTTATCTTTAGTGAGGGAGCATGATCACATCATATTGGATCACCTTCGTCCAGCTCCTCCTACATATGACATTCCCAAACCATCCAAGTAGTCCAATGAGCAGAGGTCGCGCCGTAGACGGAGAGGGTTAGCGAGTACTCGGTCACGACTACGACTTCTAGAGGACTTTGATTCTTCAAGTATGCCTATTACTCAGCCACCGCCCACTTCTACTGCTACTTACTCACCATCTCAATCACCACCTCCATCGTACCCGTCATATTTATGTTATCCACCATCTACAGCATACCCACCACCTACTTACCCTTACCCATCATATCCTTATACATTTACCCTTACACTGTCATTTCCATATCCGCCGTATATGGGTCACCCACCATATCCTCACCCATCACAGCCAAGACCTTCTTCTGATCCCCCTCACAGACCATCACATTTTGACCTTCGCCCTTCTCATTGATGCTTATGAACCACATTTTATTAAATTTGCTTAATTTGAAATGACTGTATGTATATATACCAGATTTTTCTATTATGCTTATGCAGCTTATACGTGTTTTGTTGATATGGAATTCAATATATATAAATATGTTTCATTATACAAGATGAAGTATTTTTGGGAACATCTAATTTTTTGGAGAAATTATGTCAAATTTTTTATAGAATCGGAATGTTTAAACTATTAAAGTTAATTGATTTTGTTAGACTCGCTTGGCTGGTATTCTAGCCCATCAATTTTAAGTGTAAAAATTAATTACAATACGCTAAGGGTGCTCACTACTAGATTTAGTTAAGTTTAACTTCATAATTTCATAGACTCAATTTTTTAAACATGGGCTCGCCTTAGATTTAATTGAGTCGAAACTTTTAACTTAAGCATACTAAGCACGATGTGGGGGTTAAACAACTTATTTTTTATGTTAATAAAGCTTACGGCCGTGTGAAAATATGACACAGTCGCTTGATCATAAAATCACATATCTAGATGAGACACGACCATGTGACCACGAAACACAGTCGTGTCTCAAAGTTAGAAGCTTTACTTAAGTTAGTAGGGGTGTCAAAATGGGTCGGCCCGGCTCATTCGGCCCATGTAAGTTTCGGGCTGACATTTTGCTAACCCAGTCCAGTCCATTTAGCCTTATGTAGTGTTAAAAAAACGGGCTGACCCGGCCCATTTGGGCTCAACCCATTCGAGTCATATAAGTTTCGGGTTGGCATTTTGTTAACACAACCCGTCCATTTTGTCAGACTATTCGAGCCGGCCCATCTGACTTGACCTATTTTAACACTCTTATGAGTTAGACAGGCCACGTGTGTTGGATACGTCATAACATGTGACGTATCCAACTTGGATATGCCAAAACGTATGACATATCTAGCTGGAAAACGGCAAGCGTTCTGGCGTATCCATGTTGAATACGCCACGCGTTCTGCCGTATCCACGTTGGATACGTCACGCGTATTGACGTATCTTACATGACACAGATAATCTTAAAAAATTTCAGCGTAGCAAAAAAGGTGACATTTTGTAAATAGTTTAAAAAAATAGTAATTTAATAAATATCTTTGCGCATATTGGTCAAAAACTCCTATTATGTTGGCCTAAATTCCTAGAAGAGATACTTACAATGTGTTCTTTTTGTTTTGTTTTTTTCAATACATGATAGTAATATGATATTTTGTTTAAAAAATATATATATATTTGAGAAAAGCTAACTTAAAATCAAAAATTAAAAAAATTCTTAAAACAAGAAATGGATGTAAGAGATAGTGCTTTTATAATTAACTAGTAGTTCATCGTGAATTTCATGGAAAATCCCAATGTAATTTAATGGTAAAAAATCTTTCTTATCCAAATAATAAGAAAAAAAAAGAGAAGTTCATTAAAGTAGATGATTTAGGGTGTGTTTGTTTGTATTTATTTATAAGAAAAGTATTTTTTACTGTTTGGATACAATTATTAAAATAAACATAATCTTAAAATAGTCATTTTTTTTTATGAAAAGTTAGGTTGAATTGTTTTTGAAAAAATAAAAAAGTAAAGAAATAAAAAAAGTACTTTTTTTTAATCTTAAAATTATTTTTTAAAACTTACCCAAACGCACTGTACACTCACTTTTTTTCTTGCTACTTTTGTTAATGATAGTAGTTTTGAAAAAAAAAACAATAAGTGACGAAATTCCTTTAGATATTATGAATATGAGTATTATAATTTATTAATTAAGCTAATTTTTTAAAATAAAATTTTTATTGCGAACAAGTGGTGTCCAAATCAATTTGTATACATTTTAACTAATTTATCATTCTAATTTGGTCAATTTGTTAATATTTTTGTAATGAAGATTGATGATAAAGAAAAATAGGCTCAATTTATAAAATAAAATATAAGATTGATAAACGTTGAGAATAAATTTAAAAAATTCATACATTCATGATTTATCATACAAAAAATATTTCTATTTTATTAAAGTAATAATAAATTTTCTTTCACTAATCATATAGATTTTAAGCATCTGAATTGGAAAAGAGACTCTGGCGAGTAATAGAGTGTGGTGGTTGGCGAAGTGAGTTAACTCCAAGTTGGTAGTTCGGAGTTCGGAGTGGTGACTTACACCCTTGGAGTGTGGGTGCGTGATTGCGAAATGTCTCTAAAGTCGTCGTATTCATCGGAGAATCTGATACTTTTGGTATCGGATCCTCTGAATGACGACGACAAAGAGAGGCTTGTGAAGGGCGATGATAATATATTGAGAGGGTCCACCATAACCAAACGAGGAGCCTACACTGCTATCTCTTACATGTCCTGCGCATGTCTTATCCAATTTCTTTTCTCCTTTTATGATCATTTAATAATCGCTTAAATGATGTTATAAATTGCAAATATTGGATCTTATTCTTATGGAGGGCGTTGTTTCATTGGAAATGTGAATGTATCTATCTGTGCCTTTTTAATATGTTCATGTCTTATCTGACACTAACATGTAAGGCTTTGATCAATTACTCAATAATCTCTATTTATTTTTTTGTTTTGTCTAGTGCTCGTGGTGATGTTCAATAAGGTGGCTCTCTCATCTTATGACTTCCCATATGCAAATGTCATCACGCTTCTTCAGGTTGATCCTTACACAGGTTTTCTTTCTTTCTTTTTTCCACTTGATTGATGATTACATTTCATAATTTTTTTGTGCAAATCATAGTTCTCTAATTTGTTCTTGGAACTTAAAGAGTTGTTGTTGTTGGCGTCTCTGCAGGAATTGTTGTCTTTGTTGGAAGCTAGGAAGCTTGTTGTAGTTAGTCTGGGACTGCTGATTGCTTCCTAAATTCTAATACTGGGGCTGTGAATTACTTCTCAAATAGTTTCCTACCACATTACAGTCTTCCTCTTGTAGGGATGGATAAGCATCTGCATGATGTCTTGTTTTCAAACAAATTTCACACTTTGCAACTACAATGGTTTGGTTAATGACAAGCTTTTCAATAATGGAAGTCAAATGAATTAGTTTCTGATCTACAGTAGATATATCAATCTCATTTACCTTTCACCTCTTTCATCAAATTGCTGAGTATTTTCAGCCAATACCTATATTAAATGTCTGACCTTTGCAAGTGTTTTGTTTTGTAATGCTCATTCACTAGAAGCGTCAAGAATCTGTCTATTTGCCTAAGTTAGCCCCTCATAGAAATATTGTAAGAGTAATTGCTCTGGTATCTGATGATTCAGACAACTTGCTATAAGACTAAGAAATCTCCCCCAATATTCAGCAAATATCTCTCTAGAGTTTTGTCTAATGTCACAAATATCCTTCCTTAAGTTAGCAACTTTCGAAGTGGGAAAATACTTATCAAGGAAAGTCCTCTTCATATAATTTCAAGTAGTGATAGATCCAAAGGGCAAGTAGAAAAGTCAATCCTTTGTTACTCCTTCAAGGGAGAAAGGAAACACTCTAAGCATAATCTGCTCCTCCATCATGTTGGTCGGCCTCTGAGTGGCACAATTTGTTTGAAATATCTTGAGATGCTTGTTGGGATCTTCAGATGACAACCCATAGAATTTGGAAAGTATGTTCACCAAACTCAACTTTACTTCAAATCCACCATCAACTGGTGGTAATTGGATGCATAAAGGTTGCACATTAAGGTTAGGCTATGCCAATTCTCTAAAAGTTCTGTTGTTATGTAGTCAAGCTATCTCTTCTTTTCCTTCTTGTATTGGTGAGCTATGAAGTTGAATTATGATAGAATCTTCGATCCTTTGAAATATCTCTTGATCTTCTAAATCAATTTCAGAAATATAAAGAGAAGATGGTGTAGGTTTAGAGTTCTGCTCAACTGTTTTCTTTTCTTTCCTGATTTGAGAAAGTGTCTGCTTGTGCATGTATCTGAAAATCACACAAATTAAAATTAAAATTAACTAAAAATAATACTAACTAAATAAAAAAAGACTAATAGATCTAACAAAATGAACTCAAGCAACGCGAACAATTTGATTAAATTCTCACACCTAAAATATTATCAATGCAAAAATATCTATAAATAACTCATGAAATTAATAAAAATTAAAAACAACCTAAAATTATTAAAACTAAATAGCAAATAAAAACAAAGAACTAACCACACACGAAAATTAGAAAAATTTAAATTCACAATATAACACTTAATCACGTGAATAAAAATCACAAAGATAGAATTTTTCAATAAGAAAAGTAAATTAACACTAAAATAAGAAAATACCAAGAAAAAAAAACAAAACAAATGACCAAAATAAAAGTTCCTAATCAATTATATTAGCTCAGTCAATGATAATTTTCCTTTATAATAGCGTCAAAATTTGATAGGTTAATTTATTATCAAATTAAAACTCTTTTACTGATTTAAAAAATTAAATTTTAGCACAGTAACAAATAAGGTATCGTTCTCCAAGAAAAAAATAATTGATTAAGGTTAAATAATTAATATGGATAGGAAAAATACAAAAGAATAATTAAAATTACAAATTAAATAATTAAATTAACCAAAATAAAAAATTATGTGTTTAAAATTTATTTATTGATTTGGTCTAAGGATCAACTTCTACCACTAAAATTATTATTTTCTTAATTTAATTTTAATTAATTTCTTTATTCACTTGAGCTAATAACTATGAATAATTAAATGTAAATTATTCATCCTTCCAAAATAGCTAAGACGAAAACATTCTCTATTAACTCTAACCAATAATTAATTTTGAAATATATAGAATCAAATTATTAATTGAAATAGAAGATAAGTTGTTCTAGGCAGTACAACCTCACGTGAACCTTATGAACGTATGTTGAATTCTCCTTTGAAAATTAACCTTTACTTAACTATAACAATTAATTAGAATTCAACGGAAGCATAAAATCTTAATATAACAATAGATAATTTTAAAACAAAATTAGATGATCAAGTTAAGAGAATTTTAAATATATCATAAACATTAAAGTATTAGACAATTGTAAACAACTCAAATATATGAAAAGAGAAATTAATGTCAAATCAAATTAAAAAATATTATTCTAGGAATTCAACATCACCTTTAACTAAAAGGAAAACTAGCTTAACATAATGGAGAAAATATATTAAAATATTCGAAATATATCAAAAGTAGAAAATGAAAAAACAAAAAATCCTTAAAGAATAGTTTTCCAAATTATAATTAGTTGATATTTTCTTCAATCCCCTTCGTGTTATATGATTCTCTTCCTCTTTTTTGCGCTCTCTCGCTGAGTCTTTTATTTATTCTAATTTAGTAACTTGGACTACACCAAATTTAATTAAGTTTCTAACCTTTTGATTTTTTTGATATGGATAACAATTCAATCAAAATCAATTTTAAATCTTCCACTATTAATTTAAGTTTTTTATAAGATTTATATTTTAGATAAAATCTCTTTAAAGTTTTATCTTCAAGATCTCTTAATCTAATCTAAAATTTTCTAAATTATGTCTAAAAATTTAAATAAAATTATAAAATAAATAACGATGATAAAAATATTAAAATTTAAATAAAATTAATTAAAAATTACATAAAAACAAATAAAAAGTTTAATAAATAAAATATAATTAAAAAATAAAAAAGTAATAATTTTTACATGATTTAAACTTGAAATTAATAAAAAAAATAATATAATAAACACTTAAAATTACACTTATCAAGAGGTCCCTGTAATCTCGAAGTGCATTTGTAGCTTAATGAAGAGAAAGCCAGGTGAAGAAGCGGATTTTCTTCGGGACTTGTAAGTGGTATATCCATGACCATGAAGTGGGGTCTTGCCATTCACGTTGCTGTTTCAGCAGCCACTGGTACCCTGCAGACGCTGTATACTTACCAAAATATGCATCTTTCCAAATCCAAATGTCATCAAAGGAGCTATAAGTTGGGATAGGTATAGTAGTAGACAGCAAATTCTGTAAGTACGGTGGTATGAAAGTTACAATATGATCAAATTTCCATTCTCCATTACCATAAATTAAGTACCTTCAAATCTGTGTCAGACACATGAACGAAATTCAGCAAGGTGCTCAAATATGTGTGTTCAAACCGATCAGAATACCAGAGAGAAACATTTCCACTACCCAGCCTAAAGATGAATCCTTCACGCAAGGTACCAGCTGCTTTAACAATACCACGCCATATGTAGGAAGTGTTAGGTCCTTGAGACAACTGAAAAATATTTCTTCCTTGAAGATATTTATGGGATAGCAGCCGCACCCATAATTTTATCATTAATGATTTTCCAAAATAGTTGACCAAGTAAAGCTGTATTCGAAGTACGAGCCTCTCTGACACCTAAACCTCCCATGTGTCTTGGATTTGTATCAGTCTCCTGATTAACCTGTTGGCAAATGAAATTTCTTGGCCCTTTATCAATCTGCTGGCAAATGATTTGGGAAAACAAAGCGGCTGCGTGGTGTAAATTGGAATAGATGAAATGACTGATTTAGCAAGGCAAAGTCTTCCAGCTCTATTTAATGAATCCGAACCCTCTCCTGTTTGCAAGAAATAGGAGGAGATTTCCATTATCAAAATTTATTTTTTTTATCGTAAAATATTAAGATAAATATACTTAAAAATTTTTTAACTATTGGATGAAAAAAACTACACATCTTACAATTCTTTTTTGGACAAAAGGGGATCCACTCCCCTATTTAATAACCTGTCCTTCCAAGAAGAAAGTCTTCTTTGGATTTTCTCCAGGATAGGATAGAAATCACTGCTTTTGACTCGACCTTTAAGAAGAGGGAAGCCAAAATATTTACTCAAGTCATTTCCAAAACGAATAGGGGTAATATTTGTGAAGTTCGCTTTTTTTTCTTCTTTGAACCAAGGGAGAACACGTTGCTCTGGATTTTTGAAGATTTACTTCAAGTCTTGAGGCCTTACAGAATCATCCAGCATTGACTTAACCAAATGAACCTGACTAGCCTTTGCTTTGCAGAAAAGAAGAACATTATCTGCAAAAAAATAGATGGGAAATACCTGCCCCCACCTTAAGAAATGTGTATAGGCAACCACTTCTTCTCCTCAACTTTTTTAGTGATCATCAAAATCAATTTCTCTATACAAAGAACAAAAAGATAAAACAATAAAGGGTCATCTTATCTTAGTCCTCTAATACGAGAGTATCCTTCTAACTTTGAACCATTTCAGAGAATAGATAAATTAGAAGAACGGACACACCATATAATAAACTTCACAATTTGATCTGGAGACCCAAAGTCCATATGCGTTGGCTCAAAGTCAAATCATCCGTACACCAGGTTCCATCTTTACAGAAAAGACCATGAATCTTATTTTTCTTCCTTCGGATCACAGTTTGAGCATGAAAAATTTTGGTATTTTTATAATCAAATTTTACCCAATTTTCTCTGGATTTTTTAAACCACAGGAATTCCTCGAGTAAGAATTTCATCATATTCAGCTCTGAGGGTTTGTTCCAAATTAATGAGGAATAAAGAGTCACAAGTCTCCAGACTGCGTTGAATACCACGAATTCTAGCTTCCGTACGGCGCTTTCTATTGAAAATATCCCCAAACACTGCATCATTAAAGACCTTGCAATCCTTGCTGATTTCTTGAAGTTTATCAGTAATGTGCGGGTTCCTTCTTACCCAAGCTTCTTTGACAACAGCATTGAAATCATTATGCGTTGTCCAGGCAGCCTGAAAACGAAAGGGCCTATTACCAACACCACTCACATGGCTACCACAACGGAGGAGAATGGGAGAATGATCAGAATGAAATCTGCCCAGGTTCTCAACCTAAGCCTCAGGAAATGAGCTACGCCAATTAAGATCACCCAAGGTACCACCAAAGAGAACACTATTCCTTCCATTTTTCCTTCTAAGTTTAAGAGACCAAACTTAGCTTTTCATATATCTATTATTTGAATTTGGAAAACATAAACCTAATTTTAGAAATTTTAAAAATGCAGTTAGTAGGCGGTTTTTAAAACTTATTTTCCTTTTATTTTAAATTCTAGTAAATCAATCGAGTATAGAGCTACGACCATAACAATCTAGAATTGCAATAAATAGATTAGAAATAATTACTGTAACTATATATTCTGTCCGTCTCAAATCCGTTAATTGAACTTTCTAACCTAAACTAAATCCTCTATAAATTTTATTTTATTTTTAGGAACTTTCGCACACATCTTAATACGTGCAAGACTAGTTTAACACAAAAATATTTCTATTAACTAAATATGTGACTTTAGGTGTATGGTGGAAGGTTCTTCTCTTTTTGGTATATATATATGGTGATTAATTATTATTAGTAAATAAAAACCATTTAGTAATTTAACCATTTTTTTTAAAAAATCAATATTTCTACGCCATATGTTTGTTGTATGTTGAAAAGTGAAGTAATTTGAAAATCAATAATCTCGAATTTTTTAATTTTTAATTTTTTAAAAAAAGAATCTTCCAAACCGAGGAAGGAAAGTGAAGAGAGGCGGTTGAGACAGTTGACGGCGCGGGGTAACGGTTATTTAAGATTTGACCCCTAAGCGGACCTAACCGCCATCACCACCTCCAAAACCCTCCCTTCAACAAACCTAACACCAATTTCTCTGTCTTTCTCTCAAACCCTAACTCCAATTGCAAAATGCGTGTTGGTGTGCTCCAAGAATCTCTCTCTTTTCTCCCTTCTCTTGTATAAACAAACACCATGGCTTGAGTCGGTTTTTCACGCAATCGATTAGGAGTTTAGGCAAATTAATTTGAGAGGTAGGTAGGTATGGGTGAGAGTAGGTTGATTGTGGAGGACGATTTCGTTTTTGCCTCCCAGGAGAGCCCTCCCCGATGTGTGATGATGATGGATAGCATTGTTTCCAGGAAGACTAGTTTTTCCTACAATTGGCTTCCTTCCGATCCCCTCACGCTTTCCGTCCTCAAATTGGATTCCTCTTTCTTCTGTAATTCCCTTCTCTTTCTTAATTCCTTCTTCTTCCTTGTTTTCTTCCTATTTCTATGTTTCCCATTGTATTGTAATGCCTTATTTCATCATCTTTTAAAAAAAAAATAATGATAATAAACAAATTCGTTGATCAAGAAAATTAACAAAATGTACTATAATTCTTCTGAAAAGAATAGCAATGTTAATCCAATCTTTTTTTTTTCTTTTTCTTTTTCATTTTGGGTTTCCTATCACACAAATGTAGCTGGAATTTGAAATGATACAAGTGTTTATTTGCAGATGTTGAAGTTGCGAAGACAGCAACTGTCGCAGAACTCAAGCAGGCGGTGGAGGCAGTTTTTAGTCACATGCCTCAGAAGGGGCCAGGGAAAATATCATGGTATGTGTATCATTACTCATCTTATATATGTTGATCTTGACATGCAAATTTACTAATTTGATTTTGGAAAGCTTCTTGCTTGTCAAGTTTAACATTTTTTACTCTGTTGAGACCATTGTAATCTGTTTTCGTTTTCACCATGTTCTTCTCAGAATTTTGTATTGATTATGGAGAAAAGGGGCAATGTAGAACATTTTGTCATGAATTCTTTGAGCCTGTTTAGTTTTACCATTTTCTGATTTCATTTTCACTCAAAACCAAAAATGATAAAGAAAATATGTCTGGATACTCATTTTCGTTTTCTTTTCCTAGAAAATGAAGTTCATGTTTCCGAGAATTTTGAATACAATAAAATGTCGTTTCCGGTGTTTTCATTCCTATGTGGTGCTACTTTTGTAATTCTAAAGACATCATTTTCTTTTCCTTTCTTATTTCACGCTTCTTCTCCTTCAAGTCTCCATTTCCATTGCAACCCCCATGGCCTACTGGAGAAGTTTCATTCACTTCTTCATCTGTTGGGCCGGCTGAGCTCTTGAGGAGCAAGACCCTTTGCCCATAATTTCTTCAGGTGGAACACTCACGGACTTACAGTTGGAGAAACTGAAATCATGATTGTCTTTTTCCCAAATGTTAGCTAGATAAATGGCTATTTGGGGGCCGTCCATCTATGGACTTGTCAATTGGTAGCTTGAGCTTCCTCCACTCAAGCCTCTTCCCATAAGAACTTGAAAGTTGAAATGCAACGTGTGCTTCTACGTGTTAGCTTCAAAGCTGTTTTGGGTAATTTTGGGTTTCTGTTAATAGTCCGTCAAGATGCGGATGTGTTTTGGACTTGGTGTCCTTGTATTGAAAATGATGGTTGAAAGAAGAAGGGTGAAGAAAAAGCAGGGTAAACCAGAAGAGAGGAACTTGTATTTAAGTAATAGAGAAAACAAATAGGAAATGAAAATAGCAATAGAAAGCAAAATATGTTTTCAAAAATACAAAAAATTGAAATTAGAAATGATTTTAGTAAATAGAAATAGAGAATGAAAACAGGAAACGTTTTCTGAAACCAAACGCACCCTTATATGATGATATTGGAATATTGGAACAAGTATAGGTTGATTTTCAATACTTCAATTTGGATTTACGTACTGGAATTTTGCCTTTGTTTTTTTTTATTCTGCAGTTCCTATAGTTACTAGATTACCATAATCTGTTGCCTGATATTTTTTTTTCTTTTGTTTGTGTAGGCCACATGTTTGGGGGCAATTTTGCTTATGCTATGAGGGACAGAAACTAGTTACAGAAACAGATTATCTTAGAGATTATGGCATCAAGGATGGTGACCAGGTTTGTGACTTTTAAGTCTTAAAGATTTATTGAAGAGCCAGCTTGATCTACACATGCACATGTTGATGAAATATTTTGCCAAATCATCACATTTGAACTTCAAACTTGGATCCTCTAGAGTTCAACTGCGGTGCAATTAAGGAAAAAGAGACACAAGATATAAAACTTAAAATTTTTAAATCATGGGACTCACCTGATTCCTGTCAATGTCCCAAACTGCGCAAACTGCTGAAACAGTAGAGACTACAGATCCATTGAACTTCTCTAGCCCCTGTACTCGTGATCCTTCTCTCTCATGTATGTAATTTGGATCCAAATAAATGTTAAATTAATAAACATAGTTATTAAAAATAAAGGTTGATTATAATTACATGAATCCCATGATTTTAATGTGGGTATAATACAATCTACCTAACATTACAAAAGGACATTTAAGTCTCAACTAGTTGGTCGCTTGGTTTTAGTTTATTTCTTATGATGTGTTGTAGTTAGAAGTCCGTTGGTCGTGACTCATGATAATTATTTTGTTTTGGTCTGTGCAGCTTCGTTTCATACGCCATGTATCTAACGTTTGCAGTTTTCAAAGAAAGCGGTTGAAGAAACGAGTTGTCAATTTGAAACAACACAGGAGGTACGAAGTTTTCAATGTAACTATGCAAAATATTGTTTTGCTTACATGATTTAGGACCAACATTACTCTGTTTGCCATGTTGGCCTTTGTACTTGCCTGTATAACACCAGCTCTATCTAGTTTCTAGCTTATGATTATTATCTCATTTTTAATAATACTGAATTGCTGCAATATAGAAAGGCCATTTACTAAAGGAAAAACGTGTCTTCCAAATAAATAGAAAGAAACTTGGTTCTTCACGCAATACATCTGTTTTGGAATTCACTTAAAATAATACATGACCTGTTTTACCTTTTGTTTCAGTTACAAGCCAAATATGAAATATTGGCATAAGTCGATAGTCTTAAAATATGACACGCCCAGAAAACTATAGGAAGCTGCATGATTGTTCTATTAGAACCTATGATTTTCTTTGAAAGGGCATGGAACCACTACTAATATGGTGGAAGTATTGATGGGAAATTGGCAACCTGCTTTAGTTGGAGTTCATGCACATTGATATAATATTGTCCTCAAACAAGTCCATACACTAGCTGAATGATATAAATGGAAAGTGCAGGTCAACGTCACAAGTGAATAGATACCAACAGATAGATCATAGTGATGATGACGAACATAGTGATGATGACGACGACATTGGTTTGGATGACATAGACATAGAGAATGGGAAGATCCAGCATTGCAATGAAGAAGAAGATTGCGAAGGAAAGAACAGATTAACAACTGGCTTTTTGGGAGGGTTGTTCTCATACACCCGGCTGGCAGTGGTGAGACGAGCTAGAACTGAAGGCAGGAATTGTCCCTCAATGATTGCCAGAGGTGTAGTGGACACTTTTAGGAACATTAGAAGGATTTTATGCTTTTGCAGGAGACGACACTACTCTCCGAGAGATACATGGAGAGAGCATTGATAGAGTTTTCATTTTAATGATTTTATTATTCTCTAGTCTATACACAGATTTTTCAACCGTGCTTTGGTTCTTTTAGTGGAAGAGACGGTAAAGTAATGTTTTTATCGGACAAAATACTGAGGCTTATTCTCATATGCATTACTTAGCATGAGAATGTATATTGCAGAGGAGTTTCTTTCATGTTCCTGTACAGAGGGATGTCTTGGGAATTGTAATTGAGTGAATCTTGCAGAAATCAGTAATTACAAGACTAAGGAAAGTAACATGGAAATTCAAAATATTTGGGCCTAAGAAGAATGAGCCAGGCGGGTGTTTCGTTGTGTAGACAAGCAATGGACCAAGGCCTGGCCCAATTAGAAATGGAAAACTTTTCAACTTCTTTGTCAGTGTCCAACCTCCCGATTCCATCATCCGTGATCAGCCAGCCACAGTCACACATCCTCATCAACTTGTGTGGCAAAGAATTGAGATAGCGCTTCTCCCAAATCATCCTTTTTCTCTCCAATATTCAACAAATCCTCCTCCTCAGATTGAACTGAGACACACACACTCCAAATCTGCAATCACAAAGCTGTGGCCATGGCCAACATGATTATGGCTTCCTCCAAATCTTTGATTACAGTTTCCATCAGTTCCCCTACCCCCACACGGAGATTTCCCATCCTCCAAATTTCACTTCCCAGAGTCACAGTCCCAACCCTCAAACTCTCAATCTCAAAGCCCCAAGTCCTGTCCCTTGTACCCTCCACCCTCAAGTCCCTTTCCATCCTGGCCGCCAGCTCACTGGCCTTCGCCCCTCCGTCGCTGGCAGAAGAAATAGAGAAAGCGGCGCTCTTTGACTTCAACCTGACCCTCCCCATCATAATGGTGGAGTTTCTGCTGCTGATGGTAGCATTGGACAAGATATACTTCACCCCACTTGGGAAATTCATGGACGAAAGGGACGCCGCCATCAGAGAGAAACTGAACAGCGTGAAGGACACGTCGGATGAGGTGAGGCAGCTGGAGGAGCAGGCAGCGGCGGTGATGAGGGCTGCTCGGGCTGAGATAGCTGCGGCTCTGAATCAGATGAAGAGGGAGACGCAGGCTGAGGTGGAACAGAAGATAGCTGAGGGTAGAAAGAAATTGGAGGCTGAGTTGCAAGAGGCTTTGGCTAACTTGGAGAGGCAAAAGGAAGAGACCATTAAATCCCTTGATTCCCAAATTGCTACTCTTAGCCAGGAGATTGTTAACAAGGTCCTTCCTACTGCTTAGTTACTACTACTAGTCATATCCTTTGTAAATTTCAATCCACCAGGAAAGGATTCTACTTTTCTGCTTTCGGATTTCAAGTGTGTTATGACAAGATTGTTCAATGTAAAACCCCAAATCCACAGATTGATGGATTTCTTAGTTTCTTTTGGTATTTGTATCTCTTCTTGATCTTTTTTAAATGAGTTTCTATGATGAAAAGAGACTCTGTTTCATTTTTGTTTTCTGTATGTGTTGGTAACTTGATATGTGACGAGGAATGAAAGATGGACGTTTCTGAAAGTTATTTCCTCTCCTGGCGGATCAATTCCGTCTTTATGTTATAGTTGGTTATGAATCAAGTGTGTAGACGTTTGGAGTTGCATTGAGTGAAAGCTATATGATGCACGGATGGATACATTAAAATTGGAGACTTATCAATGTTCCATCCGTATCTTGGCGAATTCATATATTTGTTTTTGAATCCCTACTGCAGTACTGCCTTCAAAGTATTATTACTTGAAAAACTCACAATTTATATTTATATCCCATTCTCACTAACTTTCTTTAAGAATATTGCCTTCTTCGAAATCATCCCACAATATAACTAAATGAATTAGAGAAAATGTGACTTGGATTGGGATAATCACAAAGAAATAACTTTTATTATTTTATATATGTAAGAGTAAATTACTTCAACCTTCTCTTTATTTATATGATTTTTTACATACGTCTCTTCTATTTTCAAAACATACACATAAACTCAGTTTACTCACTCTATTAAAAATATAAAAACTCAAAATTGCTCTTTTTTAATTGTCAACCCAGTTAACTCAAGCACTGTCCAACTCCTCCACTCACGCACTGCATCTCTTTCACATCTCTTTCTGACAAAGTTAGCGTGATCCAAGCATGCTTGGAGCAGCAAAATTCACCCAGAGGTTCCAAACTCAGCGGACTGCAAGTGACCCAAAACACAAATTCAGAATTAAAGAACACCCAGAAGCAAAATTGAACAAGATAGCAAAGAAATTCACGTGAGATGGCAATACATGAAGCATCAATTTTTAATAAAAACACAAGTACGTAAAAAAAAAAAACAAAAAACGTGTAGAATCAGATTAAAATTTCATGGAAATATTTTAAAAACAGAAAAAGAAAGAAAAAAATAAATGAAATAGATTGGAATTGAAGGAATGAGTGGGTGAGTGTACATGGGAGAGTTCGTGGAGAATGAAGTTGAAGTTGATGTGGTTCAAGCTGTTGAGGATGAACCAAATGTGACAGCTAAGACGCTGTGGAGGAGAAGTTCACCATGGAATTGAGAGGGGGTTAGGGTTTTGAAGCGGTGGTATCGTGACTCTTCTTCTAACAAACCCTGTTCGAGGTGATCCTATTACAACCCCATTATATTTCAGGGAAAATATTATGGAATTCGTGAAACGATACACGAATCATTAAAACTAATACCATTTGAATGCCATTTTAGTTATTCCTTATTTTTAGTAGTTGATTAAAAAGAAACGGTTAATACTTATTTTATATTATCAAGCCATTCGTGATTTTTCGTGAAAAATGAATTTGTAGGAAATAGCAGTTTTCTATTTTTCAGTTTGATAGTGGTCTCATCAGGTTAGTTTATTTTTTTTTTCATTTTTTATTTTGCAATGTTTAACAAAAAGTATAAAATATAGGATCTTTTTGTCATTTCAATCACATTTTGAGTTTATAACTTACTCCAGTGACTAACAGCTCAATTAGTCAACTTCTCATTTATTGAATTTATATGTAGTATATTTTTAAAATAAAAAAGAGATATTTGTGACTAGTAAAAGACATATATGTATATTTCAAAAATAGATGAGAGGACTATGAAAAATTAAATAAATAGAAGGGATGTTAGAATAATTTATTTTATATATAAATATGAATATTTTATTAACATATATTGTTATACTTATATTTTAATTTTTAAAAAAATTATCATATTTCTATATCGTATTAATTATATCGGATACTTATAATTGTACCGTGTAGTGGTGTGAAAGTCAGGTGAAGATTCCCTATAAACTTTTATCCATGTATAATTTATGGAAAAATTTTACATGGCTCGTTAGGAAGTTTTATGCAATTCCGTTTTGTTCATTTCATTATTTCCAAACAAAGCATCACTGATATGAAAATCAAAGCCTAAAGTGATCGCTTAATCCATGAGACCTGAAGATTACAGTCAAAAGACTCAGTCTCTCTACTTGACTACTTCTCTCATCAGTGATCAGGTAAAGGGATGGTTCAATTCTCACACACGTTAAATCCCAGGTCCAACCAGTCATGGCTAGAAAAGAGTATCCCAAGTCCCAACCATTCATTGCCAGATAAGAGTAACGGATTAAAATTTTTCTTACCTTGTTTCCAAACGAAAAACTCTAAAATGCTTTTACATTACTTGATGATCAACTTGAACATCTTTCATACCACGAAAAGACTATGGTAGTCGTTCCCAGTTCACCATCTAAACTCAATGATCAGCATGTGAATTAGTTTTATACTCGTGTTTGGGATGTCCTATAATTAACATAATTCAATCCAATACATGAAGCCAATATTTTACATGGACAAGAATTATGTATAATCTGCCAGACTTAATGATTTAATGTCCGTGTTAGTCTCTATTCTCACTAGACCGGAGAAGCAGCTTCTGCTGGCTTAAAGGATATAATCGGAGGAAACAATAGTAAGCAAGAAGCATCAATACTCCAGAAAATTGTCGTAATTGGAATATTGTGCATGAAGTATATATAGTACAAGCTAAGAAGGTGTTTTGAGTAGGCCAGAATGTTTTGACACTCTTGTATTAATTTGTTGTATTTTTGTCGTTAAATTTTATATTAAATCTTATTTTTTAATAATCATTTAACAACTATCTAATTATATTTATACCAAATTTTTTAGCATACGATAATTTTTTTCATATATAAGGTGCATTTCTTTGTTTTTTTAACAAGAAAAGTATTTATTTTAGTAAAAAATATTTTTCGATTACTTTTAACTATTTGAATAAGATTATTAAAATAAGTAAAATTTAAAAATAATTAATTTTTTATTTTTTATAAAAAATTAAAATGAGCTGTTTATAAAAAAAACAGAAAAATATAAAAGAGAAAAAAGATATTTTTTTGTTATCTATTTTTATTTTATTTTTATCCAAATACACTCATAAAATGCTCTCTTTAAAACCCACAACAACGTGTCCATATATATATATATATAAAAGAAATGTGTTTAATGAAAAAAATATTTATTATAAGAGATGAAAAAAATAAATTTTAATTATTTAATTTTATATAAACATTATAATATAAATATATGTGATTTTTTAAATAATTTTTAATCTTGATCATCTATGTATAATTATATGATAAAAATTTATTTTTCTTACATTTTCATAATAAAAAATTTTCTCACCAAATATGTTATATATATATTAAACAGTATTTTGTTTTTGGCTACACAATTTGAAACTTCAAAATGCGAATACAGATTCATACAAGACATGCTAACTTGCCTAGACTACAACTACAGGGTATCGTAAAATACTCAAATGGTGATAGCACTTATTCTAATTTCTAACCATTGTTGAATTTCTAAGAGTTTTCGTTCTATTTTTATTTCTTTACTCCATTTATTTTATTTGCCCTTTTTATATATATATATATCAATAACTGCGACTTGGAAGTTACGTTAAATGGTAGATGTCAAATTGTCAATATGGCGTTAAACTCGGGGAGAGGACGACTCCACTTAAATCATACAAAAATTTATCAATAATTCAATATCATTATAACATCCACATCACCGTTGGAAATGCCAGTCCTACCCTTGCCGTACAGATTGTTTTCTTTTTCATTTTAATAAATAACACCCCAGTTTTAGTTCAGTTCACTCGTCTTCTTCTTCTTCTCAACTTTGTATAAAGCTAGCACTTTTCTCTGTTCACCAAGCCGTTGGTTCGTCAGTGCTCTCAAACTCACACTAAAGGTTATTTTTTCCTTCTTCTGATTAAACTTTTTTTTTTTTTTTTGTGTTTTGGGTTTCCTTAGCTTTTGTTATACTCAGTTGCAGTGAATTTGGTACTCTTTTATCGTTTCTGATTTTCGTATTTTTAACTCTGGTTGATTCTTCATCAAACAAGGGGAAAAAATAGTAAATAAGTTTGCTTTTTGTATTATTGTTCTTTAGTTGTCAAGAAGGTGAAGCGTTTGCATATGCTGATGGTGAATAGAAGGAATACTTGTATGCGTGCATGTGTTGGCTTGCTTGCTTGGGTGTGGATGAGTGAGTGAGCCGTTGCGTTTGTATTCTATGTTACAGTTGTATTGTTGGGCTCGCTCAGTTCCTTCCAAAAGGATCTTTTGGGGGTTTTATTCGGGCATTAGATACAGGCAAGATTGAGACTTTGAGGCTCAGCAAAGGGAAATGATTCAAATGAATTTCTGATGGCCTATAGTAGTCTTTAGTCAACGATTTTTTTATTTGGTTCTGGTGATGAAAACACTCGAAACCCTTTATCTTTGCCTTTCATATTTATTTGTTCTGCTTTTGTATCTATTTGATAAGGACTGGATGTATAATTTTTTTTAAAAAATGAATGGTATGGATCTTCATGTTTCAAAATTAAACATTGTGAAAGGTTAAAAAAGTACAGTTTCTCTTTTTGTATTTTTGCGTCTTTTTCAAGTGTCAAGTAACTATGTACTGTTTTATGCATATGGGTGGACGTGTACAGTAGTTCAACTTCAAATGTTAATGATCAGTTATCATATATGTAAATTATATTGGGATTTATTCAATTTGCTCAATTATTTTATGAATGTTATTACGATTTCAGATTGAGGAATGGCTAAACATGTTATTGCTACTCCACCAGCTCCTTCTTTTGATTACGAATTCTTGGAAAGTGATGCTGAACACCTTAGAACTGTCAGAGCCTCATCCAGCAACATGGATCCATGGATTGAACCTGAAATGTTGAAACTCAGACACAGAATTGGTCGGGGGCCCTTTGGTGATGTTTGGTTAGCAACTCATCATCAGTCAACTGAAGATTATGATGAGTATCATGAAGTTGCTGCCAAGATTTTACCTCCACTCAGAGAGGATCATATGAAGACTGTATTAGAGAAATTTCATGAATTATATTTTCAGTGCCAAGGAGTGGCTAGGGCTTGCTGGCTACATGGAATTTCAATTTTAAATGAAAGGGTTAGACTTCGACTATGCATTTTGTTCACTATATGGTAGATCTTTAGCTTCCTACATGTGAGACTTCGCTATCTAGCTAATATATTTGTTTATGCTAACAGATATGCATCATTATGAATTTTTATGAGGGTTCAATTGGTGACAAGATGGCTAGACTCAAAGAGGGGAGGATTTCATTGCCTGATGTTTTGAGGTGATGTGTTTTTCATGTTTCTAGTGAAATATGTTTATCTGTATCTTTATATAGCACAGGGAGGACCGAGGAGGGGAAAAAACTTGTCAATACTAAGGCCATGTTACTGGCTGCAGGTATGGTATCAATCTGGCTCAAGGTATTCTGGAACTTCACTCAAAAGGGATTCTAATTCTCAACCTTAAACCATTTAATGTGCTTCTCAATGATAGTGATCAAGCAATATTGGGAGATGTTGGTATTCCCAATCTTCTGCTAGGTTCCTCATTCCTAAGCTCAGATATGGCTCACAGGCTTGGAACTCCAAATTACATGGCTCCAGAACAATGGCAACCAGAAGTCAGAGGCCCTATATTCTTTGAAACAGATTCATGGGGATTTGGGTGCACCATTGTGGAAATGTTGACTGGTATTCAACCTTGGTATGGACGTCCTGTTGGGGAAATATACCAATTGGTTGTTGAAAAGTATGAAAAACCCCATATTCCAAGTGGCCTTCCTTCTTCAATTGAGAATATTCTCTGTGGATGCTTTGAGTATGATTTTAGGAATCGTCCTTTAATGACAGATATTCTGACCGTCTTTAAAAGGTTTGTAAATTTTTAATATTTTTCTAATAAGATTTTGTAACTTTGCCTTTTTTTTTATAGCTTCACAAAGTTGTAATTCTGTTGGGTCTGGCTTATTTTACTTAGTTGCATTCATTTTGAGTGACTGATGTGTGAGACTACTTTATCATGGATTTTTTTCTCTCTCTGTGTGTGTATAAACCATGCATTATTAGCATGATGGCCTATTTTACACTGATATTGTAACTACTTTTTCCAGAATACTTTTGGAACGATCTTTTGTA
The DNA here is from genome assembly GCA_029884605.1 of Ormosia emarginata. Classification (NCBI taxonomy): domain Eukaryota; kingdom Viridiplantae; phylum Streptophyta; class Magnoliopsida; order Fabales; family Fabaceae; genus Ormosia; species Ormosia emarginata. Next base: position 67,882,872 of record JAQQTP010000082.1, read on the forward strand.
ACTATTCAGGTTGTATGAATTATTTTATCCATATGAAGATGAAAAGTGGTCCAAAAACACTAGATATTGATTGGGAGTTACTAGAACAGAATTGTACTGGTCACATGGGAGACTCATGGTGGTGTGGCATATGCTAGTAAATAGTTATATGGGACATAAGGCACAGTGGTTGTTTTTGAACATTTTCCTTGCTTAAGAAGAGTTAGTTGAAGTTATGTATATAATATATTGTAATAACCCTTCTTTACATTGGTATTTTGGAAAAAAATTATCGTTGTTATATTTCTTGATTTTTTAGTGTCTTGCATCTTGCATTGTCTGAATAAACATAATATTGTTTAGATCAGTCAATTACAAATGCGCACGACCACATAACATGGTGAGATATTCAGTTGAGTTAAAGATGCACTAAGACAAAGCATTCGGTGCATATTATCTAGCTGGTGATTTTGTAACCCGCACTTTAGTTAGCAAGCTCATTTTAGCTAGCTTGTATCTTGTGAAGGCTTGATTATGAACTCTGAACATCTAATAAGAGCAGCCAATTAGCTGAGAATTAGTGAAAGTGTTGTTCTACACTTGTGCTTCCAAATTATCTGGGATAATATCTGCACCAGAAAGTATCAAAACATAATCTTTTTGAAAAGCCTGGAACTGTTTGTAACTAAGCATGGTTATTTTTTCAGTTAATTTCTATAACTTCATGAAGAAAAGAAAGATCTGCTGTTAAAATATTACTCTATTCTTAATTGTTCTGCCTACTTTGCAGCTCACTGAATGCACTAGCCAATGATGGAGGATGGAGATATCTTGGAACTCATACAGTTACTGTAAAATCAAGTAGCACTGGCTACACAGAGTGGTTCCTTTCAAAGGATCATCTTAAGGTGGGTGACATGGTGCGATCTAGAAAGGCTTCCGGTTCATGCAAACCTCAAAACATGGATGTCCCAGAAGGAAATGTTGTTGGTTTAGAACGTAATGCAGATTATGGTTTTGTTTTAGTGAGAGTCCATGGTATCCATGACCCTGTAAGGATTCATGCATCAACTCTTGAACGCGTCACTAATGGTTTGGCAGCTGGTGATTGGGTACGCTTGAAGGAAGAAGATGAGAATCACTCGCCAGTGGGTATTCTTCATTCCATTGATCGTGATGATGGCAGAGTGGCTGTTGGGTTTATTGGGCTGCAAACTCTGTGGAAAGGAAATTCTTCAGAACTTGAAATGGCAGAATCTTACTGTGTAGGACAGTTTGTTAGGCTGAAAGCCAATGTTCTGAGTCCTCAATTCGAATGGCCTCGTAAAAGGGGAGGGGCCTGGGCTACTGGTAGGATTTCATGGATCCTACCTAATGGGTGTCTAGTTGTCAAGTTCCCAGGGATGTTGACTTTTGGGGATGAATCAAGCACCTTCTTGGCTGATCCCTCTGAGGTTGATGTGGTTAGTTTTAGGACTTGTCCAAGGATGATAGAGAAGTATCAACATGTAGAGGATCATCACTGGGCAGTTAGACCTGTTCTAATTGCATTTGGCCTTCTTACAGCTGTGAAACTAGGGGTGTTAATTGGAAAGAAAATGGGAAGGAACATGAATGTTAATGCAATAGAGAATGAAAGTCAATGTACAGATAGCCAGAATGCTGGCAACCCTACATGGAGATCTTCAGTAGCTCACATCCTTTTCAGAGAAGGTGTTAACTTGCCCACTGGTCCGTAGTTTTACCTCTTCTATCTGAATATAGTTGGATAACTAACGCATGTAAAGGTTATCATTCTGGACAAGTGATGGAATTCATCAGCTGTTCTGCCATACTCCAGTTTGAACAAACATCACTTGGCAATTGTGATAAATGCCAACAGGGCTGACTCTGAATGCAAAAATTAATGTACATATGCTTCACAGGAGTTGCTAACTTTGTTCGTACTTAGTTTCCACTTTCCACGCAGTGATATGCATAATGAACACTCTAGTCCTTGTTCAAGATACATGTTATGCATTGATTCTTGATGCAACCACATACCATTTAATAAATAAATTAATCAATAATCTATATTAATAGAATAAATAAAATGTTTTCATGTGTATTACTGTTTGTAAGTTAATAAATCATAAATAAAAAAAATTGATTAAATTATCAGTTAAAGTTAAAAAATTAATTAAGAATATTTTAAAGTTTTTAATATTAATTTATAAAAGAGTAATTTAAAAACTAATTAGCTGAAAAACTAATTAATATCATATACTCTACACTTGGTATCGAATTTGAGACTCCATGCATACCACCAATCATAGTTGTACGGATTAGACCAATCCGATCAGTTAATTTGGACTTCAGGCGGATTCAGTTAATTTATTGGACCATTTTTATAGTTGACCCAGTTAAACCTGAGTGACTTAGTGATCAACTCGGTCAGGTGACTCGATGATTAACCTAGCCAGGTTGACCTGGGTTGATAAATTTTTTTTTTACATAAACAAAACAAAAAATGTAATTTTAACGATTTAAATACCATACTTAAAGGTTTTTGTCATAAAATATATTCTACTACAAGATCATATATGTTTCTATTGAATATTATTCTTAATTTCTTAATTTATTATGTAATCAATAGATTATTATCACTACTTGTTTATAAGTATTTTTTTCATGTAATATTTTAATATAATAAATTTTGTGTCAAGTAAAATTTTCATATAATGTTTTTTTAAAAATAATAATTTCTTTGTCTGAATTTTCCTATTCAACCAATTGACTCATTGGACTGTTGACCCGATGACTCAGCTTTCTAACCAAGTCTACATCTGATCCGAGTTATATACAATTGTGACAGTGAACACCACTTGAATGAAGTTACATGTGTTAGCCATATTATTAAATACTATATTGGATACATTCGGTCAAAAAATATATATATTGGATACATAATAGAATATCATGTAAAATATTACAAAATTCACAAGCAGAGGTTCAAACCTGGTTCTTATTGAAAAGTTAGAGCAACTAATCACTAATCCAACTGATTTAATTTTTATAGTGTCTAAATCAATATACTATATTGTGTTATTATCAATAATGATTAAGAAACATTTTAAAACATATTTTCTTATCTAGTATATAAGATATAAGATAAATGTTAAGATATTTATGTAGTGTAAGATGATGCAATTTGATCATATCAAAGATATTTAATTTTTTTTTTTACTATAATTTTACTTATATACTTAAGATATATATGCTAGTTTATATATATTCAAAACAAAAAAATATACATGTGTATATAAAACTCTGATTTAACTCTAGTTCAATTTCGGTTCAACATCAAAACTTTGAGCCTCTCCTACACTCGTTCAATGGTCGGTCTAGTTTTAAAAACATCCTGTAAATTCAATTCATTTTCGTTATTGCGACATTAATTTTTTTAAGTATTATTTCTACATAGATACTTATTGGGAAAAAAAACTAATCTAAAGTGAGTTTGATTTTAAAATAAGAAAATAAATGTGCATCCACCATTGTCATTTAATTGGTTAAAATCACGATATTAATATAATATATAAAAAAGAGTCATGATTTATAGATTTATGTCAAGTGGCAGCTTTAGATTATGTCATTAATATTATTTAAATTTGAATTTTAATACTATCTTTTAAAAAAAAATTAAAGGAAAATATAAATTATTTCAGCATTTTTTCTTACAAGTGTCATTTTCAAATTATATCATCAATGACTCATTACAAATTTAAATTTGAATTTCATTATTATCATCCTATTAATGTAATAATAGTGTTTATATACAATAAATGAACTACAATATCTTGGTTGATGAAATGAACTACAATATACAAGAAATGGTTGAAGAGAAAAGCAAGTATGTTTCTTCACTTACTAATGAGCAATTAATTATTTACAATGAAGTATTTGATGTTGTAAATAATGGGAAATGTGGCTTCTTTTTTGTCTATGGATATGGGGGAACAAAGAAAACTTTTGTTTTGAAGGTTTTGTCGACTGCGTGCTTTGTTCACAGTGGAAACTTGTTTTAAATGTTGCGTCCAATGACATTGCCTCTCTTCTTATTCTAGGTGGAAGGATAATTCATTCTAAGTTTTCAATTTCATTGTCTCTTACTGAAGAAATGACATGCAATATCAAACAAGAAAGTTTTAAAGCTAAACTTCTTTGCCATACAAATCTAATTATTTGGGATGAAGTTCATATGATTAACAAATTGGCTTTTGAAGTTTTTGATAGAACCTTGAGAGATATTTTGAGGTTTTCAATGATCTCAACATTGACCAACCATTTGGAGGAAAAGTTATTGTACTAGGGGGAGATTTCAGATAGATATTGCAAGTATTCCAAAAGGTAGTAGAGAAAATATTGTTATGGCAATAGTTAATTCATTCAAGTTATGGAGTCATTGTAAAGTTTTAACTTTGACAAAGAATATGAGATTTCAATTAGGACATCCTGGGTCAAATATGAATGTAATAAAGTCATATGCAGAATGAATTATTAAGGTTAATGATGGTGTATTGGGAGAAGATAATGATGGTAAAGCTGAAATTGAAATTCCAGAAGAACTGTTGATTTTGAATTTTGAAAACCATGTTGCAGATATTATTGATTTTACATATCCTGATTTGATTGAAAATATGAAAGATTTTAAATTCTTTGAGGATATAGTTATCTTACCCCAACACTTAAAGTTGTGGAGAAAGTCAATGAATTCATTATTTCTTTAATTCCAGGTGAAGAAAAGCATTATTTGAGTTCAGATTCTTCTATTTATATAGCATATGAAGATGTTGGCATTCAAGCTGAATGGTTTACAAGTGAATTTTCAAATGAGATAAAAGTGTCTGGAATTCCAAATCATAGGCTAATTCTTTAAAAAAAAAAAAGAGATTCAATTATGCTCCTTAAAAATATTGATCATGCAAATAGTTTTTGTAATGAAACACGACTAATTGTAGATGAATTGAGAAATAATGTGATAGGAGCAATAATAATAATAAGAAAAGAAGTTGGTGACAAGATTCTTATTCTTAAGATGAATTTGATACTTATTGATCCTGAAATCCCTTTAAAATTTTAAAGAAGACAGTTTTCTTTAACTATTTGTTTTACAATGACAAGCAACAACAGTTAAGTTCAAACATTTTCACATGTTGAGTTGTATTTGTCAAGGCCTGTGTTTACTCATGATCAATTCTATATAGCTGCTTCAAGAATAAAATCAAAGAGTGATTTGAAAATTTTAATTTCTGATGATAATGAAAATCTATGTAAGACAACAAAAAATGTTTTCTTCAAAGAAGTGTTCCAGGAGATTTAAATTGAAGGTAGTATGATGGAATATTTAATGATTTATAACATTTATTTGGAAAATATTTTTTTACATTATTCTAATTTTCTATAATTTTCCTTGCAGGTGTTTATAGTTATGTTGGGAAGAATATATTTTGAATGTAATAGTATCCTATTATGTTTTCTTTTGTCGAGAAATTTCCTATGAGGTATTGAAAAACATATATTTGTACTCTTTACATGTGTCGAATTTAAAGGAACATATTCGTATATTCATTATTTGCAACTACGTTTTTTTTTTTTTTTTTTTTCTATTCAAGATATAAAAAGTACACTAATTTTTTTGTCAATCAATAAAAGTCATATATTTTTTTATTCATATTCTATTACAGTTTGATCTTAAATAACTTCTTTTTCTTAAATTTTCTCGTACGTTGCACGAGTTCACATATTAATACTTTGTTAAATTAAAAATAAATATACAATTACTTACTTATTTTTTAAAAAAAATCGTTTTCATAATTATTAAGTTGAAAATGCATCACAACTAAAGTGACTTTTGTAAAGTACAACATAACATTACATACCACTTTATTCGTTAAATGAATAAATAGTTTATTAACTTTGATTCCAAGGGAGAGGTGATCATACTAAACTAAACAGCCCTTTTATTTTGTTTGATTACGTACTAAACTACCCTGAAAAAGATAGTCCAACAACGCAGAAATAATTGTCCATTGCCAAGGGAGCTCCAGCCTCCAAGCCAAATTTGTATGGGCGTACCGGCCTAAACTGCTGTATATTATTATTTTTTTCAATATTCTTAAAAAATATTTTTTAAATAATTATCTTAATACTTAATAAAAAAATATTAAATAAAAAAATAAATAAATTTAATATATGTGAAACATAAAAAATATTAAATACATTTTTTATTGAGTTTTGTTAAGAAGTGTCCTTAGGACACTTGTTAATGAGATTAAAATAAAAACTTTTAGATAAAAACATTATATTAAATGCATTAGAAATTAATTTTTTTACTATTTATCATGTTTTTATTTAAAAAATTTTATTTTGATTTCTTTAACAAATGCACTTAGTAAAATTTTTTTATTTAATAATTAAGATGATTATTAACATGATTAATTTGGAGGATTTATATTTTTTTTTTCACGTTTGCTCTTTGAAGGGCCTAAACCAATGTAGGTCCACCATTGTTTCCATTCCTAATGCTGACTTAAGAACTTAAATTTACAACGCGTTTTAAGTGCTTTTGACAAACACCTTAATTTGTAGGACCATACTAAATACAAAAGCTAAGATGTCTATTTCATCATCAATGACAAGTTGCTTTGAATCATGTTAGTTTCTTTCTTGGAAAGCTAATTAATATAGAACAAATTTTAGCTTCAATCATTTTTCTCTAACACCTTCCTTCAACTCCTTTAATCATCTTTCATCTATCATTTTTAATCTTACTTAATTGAGTTAATAAACAAATGACAAGTAATTAAAAGAGTTACAGAGATACAAAAAATGATTGGAGAAAAATAATTAGAGTCAAATTTTGTTCATATATATATATATATATATATATATGCAGATGCAGATTTGTTAGATAAATTTGGGATGATTTTCTCCTTCCGTGGCTTAACACTCTTGTTGAAATGAGTTAGTCTTTATTGGCTTGTGGCTTGTCTACTATTGTCCTTGCTTCTTTTGTCCACTCAAAAGAATAAGATGAAAAAAAAAGGTATGATATGATTGTAGAGACAGAGAAAGTGGTATTGATATGAACTCATCAAGGTAGGAAATGAAGAATGGGGTAATATAAAACAAATTAAGAACGGGCCATGGCGACAGGAGTACCGTGTCCCCCCCCCCCCCCCCCCAAAGATCTGGTAGTATTTCAAAGTCGAATATTTGGTAGAATATACAACACGCACATGTTCAATTAATGGCCACCTTACTAACTTCTAGAACTTCCATCATTTTGGAAGATACAGAAAACATGATAAGGATAAGTAAATAAGAAATAGGCACTATCTCGTGGGCTCTTCCGTAAAGAACACATCTTGCATGACCAATTGATTATTATATGAATTTTTTAATAGGTGTTTTAAAAATATTTGTTAAAGAATTAAAAATAAATTTTTTTAAATTTTAATATATTAAATATATTATTTTTAATTTTTTAATACATTTATTTACAAAAATCCTTATTATATTCATATATAAATACACAAACTCCTCACAAATCTAACACAAGAGCCATCGCCGTAAAAAGATTCCAACATTAGAGCTTTTAGTGCTAGTTGTTTATACTTGCACTACTTTCACAAGATATTGATGAAATGCATTAAATTTGACACCACATTCCACAAAGATCTTGATTATAGTACCATATGATGTGAGATAAATCCCTTAATACGCAAGCATGCAAGCACGAGATGTCGATTTAGATCGTTATCTCTACTTTTAATTTTTAAAAGGAAATATTATTTGTCACGACATTCAATTTACAAATAGAAATAATTTTTTTGTATTTTGTCATTTTGTTCAAAAATTATTTAAAAAAAATATAATAATTATTTTTTTAACCCAATCTAATTAGTTAAATATTTTTTCGTGATGTATTCACAAAATTCATTTCGTATAATATAATAATATTAATTTTTAAAATCCACTTGCAAGAATAAAATTTAAAAAGAGAAATATTTTATTTTTTTATTAATTTTTTAATTATTAAATAAAAAAATATTAAATATTTTTTATTTTAAAAATATTAGATATATTAATTTTTTTATTTAATAATTTTTTAATTATATATTTAAAAATAATTAAAAATTTATAAAAAAATATAATATTTCTCATTCGGAAGAGATAAAAATTATTAAAGAAATGTCCAGATTATTATGATAGGATCTGTTAGGCTGTTAAGGAATTGATGGATAATTATCATTAAACAAATGATATCATCAAGGGAGTATCTGTCAGGTTATGATTAACCATAAAGTGAAAAATTAAAAGATTTAGTTGGGGTTAGGTGTAATAGGATGGTGCCACTTTCCAGACAAGGGAGAAAAGCTCATGATAGCCCCATTGTACGAGGTCCACGCCTACATATCAAATAGCAATTGATAAGCAAAATCATGCACTCACATTACGTGGGGTCCCCGACCCTAAGAAGATTCAAAACCATCACAACCACGATTTCATTAAATTTTTGCTAACAAGCATTTTAGAATATTTGTTAAAGATATTAAAATAAAATTTTTTAAATAGAAATAAAATATTTAATATATTAAAAATTAAAAAATATTTAAATTTTTTTGTTTTAATATTTTTAAAATATTTATTAGTAAATCATAAATCTAATATGTAGCAGTATGATTGCATAATTATAACCAATTATTATTGCTATGCCAAGCACCGACTGATTTATTACGATTACTTTCATCTCTTATGTATTATTTGGTTGAAGTGAAAATGAAACAAAAGAAAATGTAAGAAGAAAAAATGGAATGATTATGTATTTTTTTCTTGTTTGATTGAGGAGAGAAAATTGAAAAGAAAGAAAAAATAATACATGGGATCCACAAATATTTTCACGACTCAACTGCAAAGAAAATTAACAAAAATGAGAGAAAATTATTGAAATGATAATTTTATCCTTTGTTTTTTGTGTTGATCTGTAATTGTCAATTTGTCATGAGTAACCATTCTTTTCTCCTATATATCTTTACAAACAGATCATGAATAACAGATAATTATTGCACAATCTCTCAACATAACAATTTAACAATTGAAGACAAGACAAAAAAAAAAGATCCACAAACAAGAGTAACAATGAAGGGAGCACGGGCGCGGGGAGTGCGGCGGTGGGGATTTGGGGGAAGGAGGCGTGGGGAACAGGATGGGGAGTGATTATAATTTTTGTTTTGGATTTTTGGTTTACAAGGAGGGAGGATAAGAGGTAATGAGGAAGGAAAAGAAGAGGTGAAGGGAGGGTTGCGTGGGTTATTGGGTTGGTGGGGGTAATGGGAAGGGGTGGGTAGTGTAACAATTTAAAAAGTGTTTGTTTAATCATGAATAGTTATTTTATAATATTTTTTATTTTTAAATTTTTTTTAGAATTTTTTGAAAATAACGAATATTTTAATATATTTTTCGTTTTACGTACATACTGAGCAGAAACTTGATGAAGTCAGTGTAACGTTCCAGAAATCATTTATTTCATCATAAATAATTATTTTTTAATATTTGTGATTTATGTGAATTCTTTCGAAATTTTTCGGAAACGATGAATATTTTAATATATTTCTCATTTTGCGTATATATTGAGCAGAGTAGGAAAAACGACTGTAATACTTCAAAAATTGGAAAATGATTAGACGAATAGTCGTTTTATAATATTTGTAATTTTTGAGAATTTTTTGGGATTTTTTCGGAAACGTCGAATATTTTAATATATTTCTCGTCTTACGTGCACACTGAGCGGAAGGAGAAACGGGATGTTTTCTCCGTGGACCTTGAACTATGGACATGTCGACGGAGGATCTTACTAAACCCGAGACTGGACACAGTTTATGAGGTTTCACGTTTTTCAAGAAAATTTTAACAAACAAAACAAAATAATACTGCGTAAAATTTATCTGTCAGATTAATTAATACTGACTTCTGTCAACTGTAACTATTGTCCATTGGATAATAGCATGTAATAAAAATTTTATCACATTATCCCAATGAAATCTACTTTATGTCTAATCAACTCACTTTAATTCAAATTTAATGTATTATAATCAAAGCTTCTTTGAAAAATTTTGACCAATTAAAGACTAAAATGCCCTTAGCTTCTAAGGGAAGCCAAAACACTCTCCATCCTCTCTCTCCATACTCCACGGCTGAAGCTCATTTGGGGGGGGGGGGAAGGAAATTAGTTTCACTTAACTAATTACACATCACACAAATTCAAATTAACCTAAAACACTTTCTCTCTCTACCTTCATCTCCTTTCTTCACAAAACATTTTCTCTTCCTTCTCTCTAGGAGAGCTCACGGCAGCCCTCTCTCCCACATCTCATTCATCACAAAATTTCTAACCAACCACATTTTCCTAATCCTCTCCCTCTCCTAAACACCTTTCTTGCTTGGAGCTTCTCGAAAATCCACCATCTTCATCACTTTCTTCAAGTTTCAAGGCTAGGGTTTTTGGGTAAGATTCAAGACTCTTCTCCTCTTCTCTTCATTTTCGGTTTCAAGGGTCTTTTAATGACCATCTACATTCCATTTTTCAAGTCCTTAGGCTATTCTAACCAAGTTGAAATTTCTAGGGCTTTGGGTGGCACCAATCCGAAATTGCAAGGAGATTCTTGGGGGTTTCTCTTGATTTCTTCACTTGGGTAAGAGGAAGACACTCCTCCTCAACCTCTATTAGCATCTAGGAACCTTGATTTTGTTGTTTGTAAGAAAAATCCAAATGAGGGTTATTCTTTAATTTGATGACTATTATGTTTACATGTTGATTTTATGATATTTATGACATTGGATTGATTGGTTGTGTATATTAATATTTTGGATTGGATTGGATGACTTGGAATGGAAGAAAATAAATTGAGAGTGCCTCTTGGGAGGTCACGGTTTTTGAGCCCAAAAATTGGGGTTCTTGGTGAACCAATGCAACAAGTGGTGGAGGACTAAGTAAATTAAAGATGTAATTTACAATTGATGAATTGAAAAGATTGAGAATTTGATCCCTTGAGAGGCCACGGCCTCTAAGGCCTTTGGAGGCTTAATCATGCAATTTTTGGTAACTTTAAAACTTAAGAAATCAAATTACTAAACTCTTAGGTAATGAACTAGAAAAATTACTAATTGAAAGAATTAAAGATAATTGGGGACTTCATAAATTTTAAAGAACCAAGAATAAGATTGTCATAAGACTTGGGTAATTTCAAGAGAACAAGAACAAGAGAGTGTGAGATTCTAAGAGCTTAGAATAAATTACCAAGTGTAAGAGAATGAATTACATTAGAGAAATCAAACTAATTATGAGAATCAAATTAAAGATGAACCTTGTAGGAAGAGTAAATCTTAAATAAGAATGCATAATGGACCTTAAAAATGTATTACCTTAATTGATTTCAATATTGTGCGATTATGGGTCCATGTGAGTGGCCAATGATGTGTTGATGTTTATCTTGGCCAAATGTGGCATATTATAGAATAGTATGTGATGTTGACCATACATGTTTATGCATGAAGTCTTATGCATTGTGAATGTCTTGTGGACTGTTGTAAGGCCAAGTTGCCTAGGAGATTGAACACACCTTAGTGCGGGTGCGAGTAGACTAGTGTAGATCATGTTACGACCTTGGGGGCGTCGGGGTGTGGGTACCTCGTAATGGGCAGTTGGTAACTCTCCTATCCGTGGGGCAAACCGATGCAAACGCACCGACGATTCGGACCGAGACACTGTCCTATATCGTGATCTAGCGTAGACTGTCTGTACAATACCTGAATATGCATGTGGAAAACTGTTGAGTTACAGCACTTTGGCCTCGGCAGCCGAGTTGCAGACGTGTCTCCTGATCTTTCTCTCCGACTGTTTGAGTCTAGCTCCATGGAATAGGATTTTGAATACTGTGTGCATGTGCATCATGAGATGTTATACCATATGAAAATTACTGCTTATGTGGATTTGAACTGTTTATTTATTGTTATGCTGACTGGCTGCTTGGAACTGTATACCTGCTTACTGATGTATTTACTGTTATTTATTATTGTTATTATTTTTGGAATGCTATATGGGTGCGATGCGCCGTATTGGTTTCTGGCTGCTATAATTGGTAATGATGGTAGGATATCTTACCTCTTTTCTGTATTTATATTATTTGTTGCCTGTGTGTATATGGTATCTATCTAAGACGACGACAAGGAGGTTGGAACTCTCGATTTTCCCGGCTTCTGGCCTGATCAAGACTAGCACCTACTGTGGAGCATGGAGGCACGCATGCGTGGATTTCTGGGTGATGTGCGTCTGACCTTCCTTGGGGGGGCCAGAGTATTGGCACATCAACTTGAGTTCCGACCGTTGTGTCTACTTGGGAGACGTGTCGATTTCTTTAGCCTGGAGACGTCATGAGACGCTGATCTTCACCTGCTACGTCAGCCTACGCTTGGAGTTTTATCTGCCCATTCGGGAGATGTGGGGTGATCGTTACTACATCTCGCAGGAGGACTCCTTTGATTCCACTGCTCGGGCTCCTGCCCGTGGTTCTGTGGTTCCGATGGAGGTTTCCTCTGACGAGGAGGACCCCGCTGAGGATCCTGATACGGTCCTTCCTCCTCTGAGGGACTGACTTTTCTGGTAGCTGCTGATGGCTGCCAGTGTTTTATTTTGGGGGCCTGATGTTTTGTATTTTGGTGGGTTGTATATTTTGATATCTGGGGATGTATAGTTATGATCCTTTGGGCAGGTATAGTTTTGCTTTTTGAAAATTTTTAGGTTTGTATCTAAAGTACAGTTGACATTTAAATGTATGTATATGCGTATTTTTCAGATGTGAGTTTTATTTCCTGTCTTACTCTTTACTGTTGTTCAAATTTCGTCACTTAGTTTATTAATTAACAAAAAAAAAAACACATACTGCCATTTTACTCACATATTAAAACATCGAACAAGTTAACTTTAAACTAAATGAATCGAGTCTTAATTCAAAAAAATTTTATTTTTTGCATTTTCAATTATGTTTAATAATGTGACGTTCCCTCTCAAAAAAGGGGCGTTACAGGTAGGGTAGGGTAGAGAGGAGAAAATGAGGGTGAAAATTTTTACCCATATTTAATATTTTTTAAAAATTATATTTATTATATAACAAGTGATTAAGTTATATTAGTGTAAAACTTAATATACTTACATCATTTAATAATTTTTATTAAATGTTATTTTTATCAATTCAATCGTTAGATTATAATTATCTAACACTTTAGTCATTTGTGTCAAATTTTTAAAAAATTAAACATAAATAAAAGCGTAATCAAGTGTTTTTTATTTTTATATATTTTAAAAGTATATATTATGTTAATTTTAACGTATATCAATAGAATACTAAATAATTTTAAATTAATGTAAAAATTTATAAATATGATTTATATGATAAGAACTTTTAATCTAAAAATAGATTTAGTGAAAAAATTATTTAATAAAAAATAATTTAATGATACGAGAGTCATTTTGACTTATACCAACGTAACTTGATCTATTCTCTTATTATATAAATATATTTATTTATAAAATTTATAAAAAAATATTTAATTTAGAAGTATAAATAAAATTATATATATATATATTCACATTTTATTATATAAAAAATTATATATTTGTATTTCATTATACATATAATAAAGATAAATATATCATTTTACATAATTATATATTTTTACTTATTATTTTAACACAACTTTCATTTTCTTTCTATTTATTTTATCTTCATTCAAACATACGAAGGGAAAATACATTTTTTTATTCATTGTCTATATTCCAATTTTCCTTCTATCCATTTTCTCTTTCCATCCAAACAAAGGCTTAAGTTTTTTTGAGTTTCAATTTTGCTGTGTGGAGGTGCCGTCGGTGAGCAAAGTGTGCGATTGTGGCGTTTTGGTGCTGGTGATAGAAGATTAACAGTGGAATGGAACTGTGGAAGGTCCCCTTAATCACCATGGTGGTTTTTCTTGTTGGATTCTCTCCCTAGCTAATATGTCACTATCTGAATCTTGGTTATATGAATGTTGACATGTCACTATCCGAACCTTAGATTATTTGAATGGATAAGATATGACCACTTTACTTTACACTTTTGAAGATTTTAATCCTCAAAATCTAACCAATAAGTCATAAAGTCATATTTAGGTAAGTACTACCAACATACTTCAAGGTTGAAAATTAACAAAACATATATGTTAAAAAGGACCTAATTTGATTAATATTTTTTATTAACAGTTAACCGAAATCCTAGCAAACCAAATATTTTTTTTATTTTTTATTTTTTATTCCCATTCTCACTTATAGCAAATAAAATATGACATTAAACTATTAAAGTAAACAAAGAGAAATACTTGCAGTTAAAACAATAATTTAAGTGACATTATATAGTTCATGAATAAAAAAATGTCTCAAATAATGAATTAGATATAAATATTAACTTACAGTATAACAAAAGAATACAAAATATCTGTACAAAAAAAAACATGGATTAATTGGCTCGGCCACTAGTAATAAATAAGAATGGAACAACATAAGCATTATAATTTTTTTATTCCAATTAAATGCTATTTATATTTACCTTACTTTTCTTTATAATATGTTATTAAGTAACACTTTTAAATTTTATTATTTTTCTATTAAACTTTAAATTTTACTATAATGTTTTGTTTATTGATTAGTTAATATGGATAAGCCAAGTAATGTCATGTGACGTGAGGGAGAAGGAAGAGTAAAGAATGATAAGCGTAAGGCGTTGGAATATGGGAAAGGAGAAGGATATTGTAATCTTGGAGATGTGATAGATGGTCTAAAGGTGTTAATGATCAACTTATCATGTTTTCATAGTACACTCGCGTGCGCGTGAACAGTGTATCCTCTGCGCTTTCGCCTCCCGGGCCTCCCCACCGCAAGTCAATAAAAGGCTGCACCACCTCCTCTTGCTGCGCGTCAATGCAACTCCTCCATTCTTACAATTTAATGAATTTATTAGTATTTACTAACAAATAACAACGAGTAAATTACACTTCAATTATTTCTACCCCAAAAAAAAAAAAAACAGACCAATGTAATTTACATATCATTACTATTATACCATTTCTATATCATTTTCTTCTTAAATGTTTGTTTGGTATAAGAAAAAAGAAAGAAACATGATAAAAAAGAATAGAAAGAGAGAAATGGAAGAGTTGTCTCTCCCATTGTTTAATATCATTCAATAGAAAAGGAATGAAACTTTTCTTCTTTTGTTTGGTTTTTTGAAAAAAAATGTATATAAATAAATAAAAATATATATAAATATATGATAGGACTTGCAAATTTTTTTCTCCCTTTTCTTTAACTTATTTTATATCCAAGAAGATGATTAAAAAATTGTGAAACCTATCAAAATATAATCTCTCCAAATCGTTTTCTTTTCATCTCAAAATGTGATATCAAACAAAGGATGAGACACTTACTCCGCCATGATCTGTTCCTTTTCCTCTTCAAATATGATACCAAACCAAACATAAGTAATACTAAAATAAAATAAACACACATTTTAATATATATTCTCTTTTTTTTTCCTTTCCCAAATTGAATAGTGTCTATTACCACCCATTTGTCTTTATTATCACTCTTATTTTATTAAATTTTTATTAAACAAACTAATTTAAACTATTAGATTAAAATAAATCAAAAGTTATTTAATAAAAATTAATAAAATATGAGTGACAATAAACACAAAAGAGTGATAATAAATACTCTCCTAAATAGATATAGATGTAATAAGAATGATATAAAAATATGATGTGCAAATACATTTTTTTTAAAAAATAATATTACACTTCAATTACTTAAAAGTTTGTGAAAATAATAGTAAATTTTAAAATGTTATCCTTTTTCCTTATCATCAAATTTGATGAGTAATAAATTTGAAACTTTGGTGAGAAAGAAGAAGGAAAAACACTTTTCTGTCATTATCCTTTTCATTTCTTCATAAAAAAAACTTTGAAAGAAGAGTCAGAGTAATCATTTTTTTTTTCTCATTTTCTCATAAAAAAACTTTGAAAGAAGAGTCAGAGTAATCAATTTCTTTTTTTAATTTCCTTTATCTTTCTTACCAAGCATTCAAATATAGCACTAGAGCCAATTCTCTTAGAATTTAATCCAAATGCACCTTCATTTTCAGTTTTTTTTGTTTTTTGTAAAAAAGACTTTGAGATGCCATCTTCCTTTTTTTTTTTTTTCAATTCATATATATGATCACCAACATAAAACGACAAGGTCAATTTAGGTTTAGTGAGAAAGAAAAGTGAGCGCGTGAGATAGTCATAGATGAGAGAAATCGCGTGGTGGTAGTCGGTTATGTTATACAATGTGCTGGGGTTTGGTTCAACATAAATAAGCTCAAACAAAGTGTCCATACTTTGAAAGTTAAACTGAACCAAGCGAAGCCATTGGTTCCCCTCCCATAGAAAAGAGAAGGAAAGAAAAACACTGTTAACAGTTTCGGAGAGAAACACCAAAAAAAAAAAAACGAAAAGTCCCAAAGGAAGCTTTTTACTAATCGATTACTTAACAACAGCACAGCACACACACCCTCCCCAAACAAAGAAAATGTTCGCCGAAGAGAATGGCCTCAAGGGAGACCCAAGGCTTCAAGCCATCTCTCAAGCCATCAGAGTGGTGCCTCACTTCCCCAAACAAGGTTTTCTCTTTCTTTCTTTCTTTCTTTTTTTAATATTTTATTTTATAATATTTCGTTCGCAGTGTCTGCTGCTTCCTCTTTCTGTATTCACATTTTCATAATTTAAACTTGGGGCTTACAGAGAGTTTCTTTTTGAACTTTTGTCGAACAGATCTCATCTGCAACTATTTTTCTTTCTTTTCTTTTTTAAATTATTATTATTATTATTATATAATATGGGTTAGGGGTGTGTTTTGTCTTTCTGTAAATTAAATTAAATTAATGAGATTTGCAGGAATAATGTTTCAAGACATAACGACATTGCTGTTGGATCACAAGGCGTTCAAAGACACGGTCGACATATTTGTCGATCGTTACAGAGACATGCACATTTCCGTTGTTGCCGGTACTGTTCTGTACTCTCTCTCTGAACTCCTCTTCACTCATGTCCGCTGCTACTACTACTACCTTTTTTTTAAAAGGCATTTTCGTACCCCTTTTTTCTCCTTTTTTTTTTGGGCAGAAAAAAGGGGAAAATCTCTTTTCTTTCCAGAAAGAGAACCAGGCTTGTTTTTGCTTCTAGTCTCTATTAATTCATGTTATTTTCTTTCAAATTTCAAATCCTTTATTGGGCTTCTTTTTGGTCTTCTTTCAACGCAATTGATCTACAAACTTCAAACCCTTTCTTGCATTTCGTAATACAATTTCTTCTCCTCATTTTTCTCCCTTTGTTCCCCCTTTTTTCGCATTCCGTTTCCTCTTTCTCTATCTCCGTCTTTTGTTTTTCTTGGCGTTGAAGGCTTCATTCAGTTAAGCTAGTTTATTTGTGTTTCTATTTTCATGGCAACACTTAGATTTATCTTTTGGTAAGGGGCTAAGAGCTGAGAGTTTTTATTTTTTGGGAACAACTTGAGAGGTAGGTACCATTTGGTGACATTCAAAATATTTTATTGGTCTTTGATTCAGATTTTTTTTTTTTATGGATAAAATGATGACATTTAGGCCACAGATAGGTCTTGTAATCTGCTCTTCTAGAAAACAAACTAAATTTAACCCACTGAGATGTGCTGGGGGGATTTCAAAAGGGTTTGGATTTAATAAGCTATTGCTACGTGCCTTTGGTTGGTTTACGTGCTGATGTAATTGGATTACATTACATGAAGGAATTGAAGCAAGGGGCTTCATGTTTGGTCCCTCAATTGCGTTGGGCATTGGTGCAAAGTTTGTTCCTTTACGCAAACCTCGGAAGCTGCCAGGTATGCATGTGTCATGTTAACTGTTAGTTTAGAAATTGCTTCTAAACTTAATCTGTTTAAGTTGAAACTTGGAAGTACCGAACAATGGCTAAAACAACAGAAGCTGAAGATCACTTTCTGTGGAATGGGATGGTCCTCTCTGTGTGGAAAGACCTTCTCCTACTTTGGTTGTTCATTACTCCATGTTTTACTGTTAGTAGTTGGTGTTCCATCGCCTAAAGTCAATTGGCTTCAACTTATCATAATTCCTGGTTGACTGACTGAAACAGATAAACTCAAGCATCCAAGAGGAAAGTTTTGAAATGCCATATAAATATTCAATCATCATTTTAAGTAAATTCAATGTAGGTTAACTGGTTGAAATAAGTTTCAAAGTGCCATATAAATATTCAATGTAGGATCCTAAATAAGTTTTGAAGTGCCATATGAGTATTGAATCATTATTTTGAGTGTAAAAAAATGCCTACTTCAATGTATACTAATCAATATTGCATGAATCACAATTGTATGAGGTGATGATAAATGTATCTTTTTGGGTCTCGCTCTCGCTTTTTATTTGTAATCTAACTAATACAGGCCTAATTTGGATAAGTTGTATGCTATATAGTAGGGATTTTTCAATAATTTTATCTTGAAGAAATGCGTATACAAAACTGAAATAGTTTATTTTCAGCTTACTTTCATATACTAAATATTGAAGCACCTGAGAATAAGCTGAAAGTAACTTTTGGGTCCAATAGCTATTTTCATGATGTGTTTAAATTGCCTTAGCTTATAGCATCAAATAACTGTTTATAGGAACGTTTGAGTTAAAAATCACCCATCAAAACTGGGTAATAATCACTAATTCAAGCTAATATCTATATATCAACAGTGAATGGAAGTAAATAAAGCCCAGCATTAAGCTTATAGAATTCTCATTTTTGTTCCATTTTAAAAATTAAAATTGATTCCACCAAAATTAATTAAAATTGATACTTATCTCTTTGGTATGAATAGAATCAGACTTATTTACAGATCAGGATCCAACTTGTTTTCCAAATCCCCTTCCCCATACACACGCTGGCACACTTGTATATGCATATTCAAATCATGCCCTAATTGGCTGCAGCTGATAGCTGAAATAAAATCCTAATTCTATGTCAAATAAATTTTACTTCTGGAATCATTCTTCAGCCTTTTGAGTTATGTCTATCTATTTAAAGTACTGGTCACAATGCAGAATTGGGCCTTCACATTATGCCTAAACTTTGACATGCTTCATATTTAGGTGAAGTAATTTCAGAAAAATATGTTCTAGAATATGGAACTGACTGTTTGGAGCTGCATGTTGGTGCTGTCCAGCCCGGTGAACGGGCTATGGTTATTGATGATTTGGTAGCCACAGGTGGAACTCTGTCAGCTGCAATAAGACTTCTAGGTGATTTGCAGGCTTTTCTTCTTGGGTTTTATTGTTTTTGTCTATGTTATTTTCTCTTGCTTCTTAAATTCACTTACAATTGTTCAATTTATATGGTCCCAATTATGCTATATAGTTTTTTTCAACTTATTTTGTAGAACGTGTTGGTGCTGAAGTAGTGGAATGTGCTTGTGTGATTGGTGTGCCTGAGGTTAAGGTAATGACTAAACCAGTGCTTTTGGAAGTTATGTTTGCTTTGCTAGTTAATCTCAGAAATTTCTATATTGTTATTGGTAATCCAAAAGTAAAAAAATTCTGAACTGAAAATGAATAAATAAATAAAAAAAAATTGAAATTCATGTGTTTCTCACATTGATAGCCTATTGGACTTGTAAATTTATTTTGTACATAATCAGTCTCTTGTGAATTTAATTAAAATGAACCGATAATGTTGGTTGCTCTCTCTACTGGATTGATTTATGATCATGAGTGACCAATTTATATCCTTGTAAAGGATGTGGTTATGATTAATACAATATGTTTAACTTCTAGATAGTCGCAAAACAATGAGTAGGGACTAGTACAAGCCAATATAGTTATGCTAGTATGCTACTGAAAGGAATTCTCTATTAATTGTTAGAGTCTACACTAGTTAGGTCCAGACTGCCAATTGCAGAACGTATTTGATGCATGATGTACCCCTCTTGTTTTTAAGAATGGTTTGAATCCTGTGAACTCATGGAAGCTGAGAACCTTTCTAAGTGTCATGGTTATAGTTATATTTTGCTATTCTGTTTATCTTTCTTTTAAGCAAGAGAGCAAAAAGTCTTTGTTATTGATAATGCATGATTTACTCTCTGTCTTCCTCTAGCTAACTTTGCTTATAGCTTGAAACTTTGTGGGTAAATATCCATAGGTATATGGAGGCATGAGCTTGTTATATGTGAATGTTTGTTACTGAGTTTGTATATCTACCATCTATAATTTCTTTTAGATAAAATGATTCTTTTCTTTTTATTTAATATTGAAAATTTTGAAAATGATATTTTAATTGAGATTGTCTGTCAAGACTCCGCAGACTTAATGGAAAGCTGCTAATGTATTTGATGTTACTGAGCTTGTCATCTACCATGTAATTTCTTTCTAGATCATCACTGGAAACAATGTTCTGTGATATTTCTTTTTTTTTTCCCTTGAATTCTTATTTCCTTGAAATCATGTAAATGAAATGTAAATTAAGCTTTCTCTTTCAGGGACACTGCAGGCTCATCGGAAAGCCACTTTATGTCCTTGTGGAGCCCCGTTTCTAGTAGATAAATGTTTTCTAGGTACGCCACTGTTTTTGAAACAATGGTTGCATACTTGCATATAATGACCGTTTGGAATAACTCTATATTCATTTTGCTCCGTCATCTCACAACGTCAACAGATTTCAATCATCTTTATATCTTTTTAATGGCTATTTGAGTCCTACTGGCACCTTTTATGCAAGGTGGTAACTGGCTGAGCAGTTAGCTAGTGCGCCTAAGTTAAAGTTACCTTGCCAGAAAAAAAAGGACACATTCCTAGAAATCCTGTGGTTGGTTCTGTCTTTTGATTTTTACGGTTGACCAACTTGGGTGCCGCAATATAAGGTTAGTTTTAACCATGGAAAAGGCCTATGAAAATTTAACCTCTTGGTTCCTCACTAGTTTTACCCTTTTGTGGTATTATCCTTCTATATTTTCATTACACTTGTACAAGTTTGCCCACTATTAATCATGCATGTAAATGTAAACATTCTCATGCAGATGTGATGTTAATTCTTCTTCGGCTGACATAGAAAAGGACGCTTCGTCTGAGAAAACGCAGGCCATGATGTGATCCTTAAGTTTTCGGCTGATTGAGTTGTGCCCTCGTAAGGATCATCCTGGAATATTTTAATCCTCTTTCTTTTTTTCTTTTTTCTTTTTTCTTTTTTCTCTTTGTTTTTTGGGGGGGCGTATATTCCCCCTCAAGGCCCTCATATCTTTATTTTGTTGTACTCGTACATGTTAGGCTATCATGTATTAGAACAAGCATTAATGGAGGGATGGATTTTTCTGGCATAAAATGTCAATTTATGGCCTCATTTTTTTCCGCCGGTTTTAAAGTCAAAGATCGACATAACTTCTGAAAAAAAAAGGAGGACGATTTGCTTACAATAAATGAAAAATTGAGGGACTGTACTTTTTCCTTAAGAGTAACGCTAAACGGATATGAAAAAAAAAAGTTTGGTAGAAATTAGTTAAAATATGACAAGATTCAAAAGTGATTGATGAATAAGTTAAAGTGATGGGACCTATTCATCCACTAAAGGTTACTAATAATGCTAACTTATTTTGGAAAAAATACTAGATAAGTATTTTTCTTTTCTTTAGAGTATAGCTAGTTAGCTACACAATTCCTCACTCTCACATTTATATTTGTGTCAAAAGGTTGCCTAATGCCTACTAAGAACTAATTTTATTTTCAATATTGTTCATACAACTGAGCTATTCCCACGTACAATTTTTTTAAAAAAAATTTCCCTTTTTGTTTTTTGGGGTTATCTTCATATTCCTGTCGTGTTTATTTTTTATACAATAAGATTGAACAATTATAATATAAAATTAAAGGACGAGATCACAATATGTTTTCTTTGCAATACTATAGATTAACATCTTAGCACCTCACTAAGGTTGTGTCAATCAAAAGATTATTTACTTTAGATTAATGCAATTTCAAAAAATACAAATCCTTCATGTTCAGTCTATTTTATTTATTATTTAGAAACAAATCATTTTCAATTAACTACAACTTTGATGAAATTTACATAGTGGAGTTTGGAGAAATATCAAACTTAAGACAGTTATTATAATGTAGATATACATATGGATACTTCAGTGGAAATTTGATAAGTAGCATGTTTTTTTTTTGGGGGGGGGGGGTCATAATAAGTAACTAGATTGAATCAGACCTTTTGTTATGTTCATTGGGCCGAATTTATGTATCATATTGATTGATGCTATGATAATTTCCTCAAATATTTCAAAACTGGATAGATTCAATGTCAAAACCGAGGATAATATTGAAGAACACTGTTGCCATTGCCTCGCCAGTCTCTACAACCAGAAGCCCACAACCACAAAAGCCCTTTTTACTTGATAATACAAACTATGCAATCCAACAACAGCCGAATTGCATTCTTGGGTCTGCAACATAAATGTATTCACAACCAGGGACGGATCCGCGGTATAAGATTTGGGAGTATATGTGCCCGTTGAAATTTAAATTAAATTTGTATTTTATATATATATATATGTTAATTTATTCTTCTTTATATTGTCTTATTATCTTGCTTATTTACTATCCACATAAATGGCTGTAAAAAACAATAGTAACTCATCAAATCATTTTTCTTCTTGTAATAACTCTAAAATTTTGATAATTACAAGTTAACATTATTTTACTGTTTTGATTTGATTTTAATTTTTAAAATCTGAAAACAAAAAGAAACAGACTCAAAAAAATATATTAAATGTTATTTTTGAAGATTTTAAGTTTATAATTTAAATAATTTTATATGCTATAAATATCATAAAGAATCATATGCACAATACACAGAAAATCTCTTATTATTTGTATTTTCAATAATAATATATAATATTAAATATAAACAGTTAAAAGATTTTTTTAGTATATATACTCTGCCCCATTTACTAAAATTCCTGATCCGCAACTGTTCACAACCCATGATCGCCATGGCCATCAGATAACGGTGGATGCTGGTTAACCAATAATGTTTGTCTTAATTTCAAGATTCTTATAATGCAGACGAAGTCAATACCCTCTCAGCCAGAAACAGAGAGGGAAAAGATAAAGGCAAGGGTAAACATATATCTCTGATGAGTTCCAGCTTTTCATTATTTACCGTATGAAGTTTACAAAAAATGTGGTGCAAGGTAAAGGCTCGTATATGCGTGCAAACTAAAACCTCGTACAAGTGGAAATACACTAGGAGCGCTACTGCATTCAGTATAAAGATTAACTCACCAGTATAAGATTAACTCACCTATCAGGCACAGCAAATGACCATCCACCAGGATGAGAAACAGTGGGATCTTGGTCAAACGAGGAAGGACAATATATATTGCCACTTCAAATATATTTCTAAATACTTGTTACAGTTTCCATTGAAGGAGAATCTTCATTTGCTGTCATGTCCAATTTGAGAGCATTCCTTGAAACGCGGTTTGTCTGTTTTCTCAATCTAACATTGTCGATGAACAAATCTGCTATGATCTTTGTCAATTCATCATCACATATTACACCATCTTTTATGTCATTGGTTTTATCTACATTGGAAGCAGCACTTCCGTAGTCCTTCCCTAAGTTTTCTACCTGATCAAAATTAAATAAAAATTCTGTAAATATGGTGGGGTTTGCAGGATACGAGAGATTGTCTCTAAACATGTTGCATTAAAAAAATAGTTACAGCTTAACTTTGTAACTGGTAAAAACATAGAAAGCCACAGGAAAGATAAAACTTGTACCTCTGCTAGTAGGATGTCAATTTGGTCATCAGATATTGCTAATTGATTAAAAGCATCACTTAATGATGATGAATTCATGATTGTCCTATCTTCATCTTCAGTGGGAAGATTGACGTTACACTCTTGAAGCTGGTTGAAAAGAAGCCTGCATTTCTGCAACAGTTTTCTCCAAGCAGTTTCCGCCTGCTCTCTCTTCTCTTTTTCATGTTGAAGAAGTTTCTAAATACACGAGAAACACAAGCAAAGCATCATCATATATGTCATGCATTGTGGGTCCATAGCTTGATCCAAGTCCCACATGTCAAACGAGATGAATTTTATGGTAGAGTGGTGTGGAAACAATTGCTACAAGATTATTCAAGCTTTCAAGATGGTGTACTGCTCATTACATTCCATATAACTTCACACAAATAGATAAAGACAAATTATAGAAAAGCTTGGGAAAGGAAAGAAGAACTAATAAAAACTTGGCATAATAAATAAAAGGTTTAAACCAGTTTTTAGTCCCTATACTTGTCCTCTATTTTGGTTTTGGTTCCTATACTTAAAAAATTTGGTTTTGGTCCCTAGAGTTTCCTACCATTAAGGTTTTGGTACCTTAGTAAGTTAAACTATAAGGACCAATTCTTCATAGAGAATAGAGACCATTCACTTTTGATGAATAGAAACTATAAGGGCTAAAACCCAAATAAGTAAAAAATATAGGGACCGATACTCAATGGTAAGGACCAAAAACCAAATAAATGAAAATATAGGTACTAAAACCTAAAAATATATATTATAGAGACCAAAACCCAAATTGATGACAACTGTAGGGACTAAAATCTACTTTAAACCTAAATAAAATTCAAAATAAAAGGAAAGTCTAGAACAAAATCTGAAAGCAGAACAGTCAAATGAAGAATATGTTTGTTATGTACCCAAAAAAAATAAAGAACATATGTTAGACTTCTATGAATTTAGAATGAAAAGACAAGTAACCTGACAAAGCACATTTTTTGGGATACAAAATTGACAAAACTATGAACTATCAAGAGGAAGAACATCCTGCAAAATATGATATGTGCAGGCTGATAACCCACCTCAGCTTCACACTTTTCCTTTACCGACTCACTAAGCTCCTTCTTCAACTCTGTTTGCGTATTACGGAGAGATTTGACCTCTTTAACCAGAACTCTAACATCTGCTTTGGATTTAGCTTCTAGCTCTCCATACTGTTTTGACAAAATTTCCAGCTGCTCTTTAGTTGCATTTAAATTCTGCAACAATACATCTCTCTGCTGAACAATTGACTCCTTTGTCAAATTCTGACTCAAATTCCCATCCTGGTATCATGTCATGAGCCATTATTGAAATCAATAGGTCCTGCAAAGAGAAAGGCTTAATATCTGTAAAACAAATGCAAGAATGTCATACCGATTCAGACTTTAGTTTCATCTCCATTTCCAGTGACTTTCGCCGAAGTTCCTCCATATCCCACTGCATTTGGGTAAACCTTTCCCTCTCAATCAGAATAGCCTGCTGCAAGTTCTCCTTACTTTTCTGTTTGGTAGCTTCAAGTTCTACTTCCAAATCCTTGACCTGAACAGATCCAAGCAATTATGGTCACATAATTAATATCTATAAAATTCCGAGCTTGTATGTGTATTGTGGAGCCATGAAGAATCCATAGATTTCCACAGATTGTAGATATATTTATCTTCAAAAGTGGGCTCAAATCATTTTCAGGTACAGGTGAACCAAAATAAATTAATTTACAAGGAAATGCATGTCAACTTGTCGAGTTATACCTTTGTTGCAAGAAAATCCTTTGCAGCTATTTCTTGATTTAGTCTAACTATAAGGTCCTCCATATCAGTTTTTGCAGTGACTAGCCTTCGCTGCATGGTTAAAAGAATCCTGTTCAATTTATTGCGTTGATCTAGTGGAAGGATTACTTGAGCATCACCAGCAAACTGCAACTCCGTGTGGCCCATAATATCTGTTGCTCTTGATACCAAAGCACCTCCAGGAAGGTCAAGAGAGCCATCACCAAATGAATTTGGAATTGCAGAATTAGACATGTCACTACCTCGTATTGAGCTTCCATCACTTCCAACACTCTCATTTGAAAGCATACGACCGTGATCAATAACCTTAGCATGCTCAGGCTCAGAGAAAAGCTCCATGGCATTATTAGCTAAAAGTGAAGCATTATAAGAATTACCATTATTTTTGTCCTTCTCTGTAACATAGTTGACATGCCTAGCATTTACTTTATGCCTAGGAAGGCCTTCCAATTGCTCAAGAATAGTCTGACCCATAAACAAACCCTCATCAATGTTTGATATGCCATATTTTACAAGCTTTTCTATTGGATTCGTCATATCTTCATCTAATGTTAGATCATCTGTGCCGACTTCAGAATTATCATCCCGTCCAATTCTTGGAGTTCCTAGTTCAGATGGCTCATATGCTGTATCACTACCATAATCTGAGGCAATAGATGAACTGCCAGCAACTAATGATAAGCTCGACTGAAGAGGTGACTGCACTGAATAACCTCTGTCATTGGAATCAAGATTTGTTTCTGAATTCTGCTGGCTTGCATCTTGGAATGCTGAGAAGTGATTCAAGGAGGTACAAAATGTCAAAATTTGTGAAAGTTAACAACCAATTAGCATAAAACAGACAAAACTGACATGTATGAGGCACACTAAATGCAAGATGCAAAAGACAATCACATACAAGATCTAGCAGCAGCTTCAAGTTCGAGAAATGATGCCACTGCAGCACATCTTGATATATCAATGTCAGACAATAGTTTTGAGATCCACTCCTCCAAAGAGCACCTTCTCTGTAGCAAAAGTAAATGTCTTAAAATCTATGGCTACCTTTTCAACAATTGCATTCACAGTTGTCCACAACTGAACATGTGGCTCAATCTAATTGTAATAAGAAAATTTTAAGTGGAGCCACCTAGCCAGTTGTCCATATAGCACTGCTCTTAAAAATATAAACAAACTTGTTTAAGATTCAATTAGTCAACCTTACCTATGAAAATTAAGAAACCCGTTAGATGAAATTTAGATAAAAATTTTACTAAATAATTTATAATCTCTATACCTCTATATAAATAAGTAGAACATGGAGGTAGTTTTTTATCCACTGTTTTTATGTCCCAGAAAGTTCATAAGTATCTTTACCCAATTCAAATATTTGTTAAATAACAAAATAAAATATAAGGCTGTACGGATAAAAATTAACTCTGCAAAAGTTCTTTATTATTTATTAAAGGCTAAAATGCAAGGAACCCCCTTTAACTATATATCAATTTCAGAAAACCCCCCTGTAGTTCAAAATTCAATAACTTGACTCCTTAAGTTTACTAAACTGTGCACATACACTCCCTATTGGGGGTTGTCTGCACATACACAGGGGGTTAAATTTACACTATTTTGCGTAGTTATGAAGTTTAGGGAGTCAAATTGTTGAGTTTTAAACCATAGGTTTTTTTTTTTAAATTAGCCTATAGTTAAAGGGGATTCTTTGCATTTTAGCCTTTATTAAAACTGAAATTCCTTGTTCAGAAGTTATTCTAGTTGCAGTCATACAAAAAATTGGCAGTTCTTGTTGCTAGGCTGAAGAAAAGAGGACTAATTAAGAAGTTAGAGAGGGAACTCAATTAAAGGATTTGGTGAAAAAATAAACAAGGCTAGGGTGAACTACAGAAAGCACGAAAAGACATACTGTTATGCTTATTAATTATTATGTATGTTTTACCAAAAAAAAAATAGTAGTATGTTTCAATCTTTTTGGTAAATACATTAATGGAGCCCATTTTGAGAAGACAATGGCAGACATAAAGAAGCAGTGTTTAGATTGTAAGGGCAATACTTAACGCAACACAAATCTAAATGGCGCATATGAGGCTTAGAAATAGATTGCGTAGATGTGATTAATAGTAACCAAACTCTCCATAACTTATCTAAATTTCTACATGCTAGTAATCTTCAGTTGCTATGCATCCAGGCCAAGTATGTTCTTATAACACTTGTTTTTAAATAGACTAAAATAAGGAAATTCATGCAAGATGCCATATGCAGATCCATAATGCCAAAAATGCAACAACTAGTACTGCAATAAGTTAAGGCGTTTCCAACCTCTTCCAACAAAGCTCGGTTTTTCAATCGCAAGAGTCCCTTAGGTGGTGCTGGAGGGATATTTTTCCTGGGAAACTCCTTTTTAAGCTACAAAGACAGCATGTGGAAAAATAGTCTAAAATCAGTGTAACCTTAACAAGCACAGACACAGATGCAAAATCTTTAATTACCTATCTATCATACACACACACACACACACACACAGATACACACACATATATAGGTCAGGCAGTGTACAAATACATGAAAAAAAAGAAAAAGATGCAGTTGAAAAAGCATAAACTTACATCGGCAAACAACTTCAGAAAATCATTGAACCTTCTTAGTACTCCATGCAGCGTTGTAATCCCTTCTGGTGACTGTATACCAACTTGAACCCTGTAGAACTGTCCTATAATAATGTTAAGAATGAACACTCACAAAGATGCAACTATTCCATAACATACTATACTGAACGGATTATGGAAAATCTGTAAATAAGTATCACCTAAGCGACCTTAGTTTAACTTTTCTATAGGACAAAATTTGCTTCTTCACAAGCATATGTGCTGGTTTGACTTTACAATCATGTTATTTGAATTTAAACATTTGGATCCACTTTAGTATTTCTCATAATTAGTTCAACCCGTCAGGCATTGACAATATAGCACTGGACCCCATTAATTTCGACACACAAATTAAATACTGTTAATTATACAAACAGAAAGAAACAACCATCAGGAAGCAGGTTGACTGGCAATAGAGTATTAAAGGTGACAAAGCAACAAGAAGAAAAACACAAGATGGTACATGCATACAGCAAAAATGAGCCCAACAAGATGGGACACTAAGTAAAACTGTCCCCTTTTATATTCAAAAGCAAAAGTGTCTCATCAGACTTGGTAAAGAAGAAAGCAAATTAGGGATCCAGAATATGACTATAACAACAAATGCCGCTGGCAACATTAGACAATTCTAACCATTGGCAGAGAGAGACAAAGATGCAAGAATGGCTTTAATGTTAGAAAGTTTTGTGGTTGATATGAACAGACTACCACTGGATACTTAAAGTAGTTTGACCATGCACAGAGATTAGAAAAGAGAACAAAAATCACACTATGGTTCATCTTTCAAATTCAGAGTCATACTATCGTATCTATTCTACTCTAAAGGAAACTCCCAAGCTGGACAAACATTATAATTATAATTAGGTTTTAAAGTTCAGTATTAACATGAATTAACTCCTTCACTCTCATGCATTTCTCTCACTGCATCTCCTGAAAGATAGGATGAACTTCCCCACCATTTTCCTCACCACTTCAATTTTATAGTCTCACTTACAAATCAACTATTTAAACAAAACTTTTAAGCTATGAGTATATGATAATTCCACTAGCATCAAATGTGTTCATGTACTTCTAGTCCTAACTAATCCAAACCTGAAAGATGGTACAAAACAACACCTAAATCTGGCCATCCATAAAAAACGGATATTGATCAACTTTACCACTATAGGATCTGAATTCCTTGATTTTGGAAGGAAGACCCAAGAAGGTATTGTGACACAATAACTCCAACCGGTACGATGAGTGTGTGGCCATACTGTATCCCGCCCATTCTGTACAATAGGGAAGCGACTTCTTAATTAGAAACTAAATCAAATACAAAACTGGACAATCGCCACTGATGAAGTGATAAAAATATTGACCAGAAAAAAAAAAGGATAATGAGGTCGATCGAAGGAGATGGAACTAGTTCATTTAAAAAATTGCACAATTGTGCGAATAAAACAATAAGTACATAAGAAAATAAGAAACGAACCCATTTTCGAGGTGCAGGACTCCAATCTATGCCGAGAGGCAGCGGCGAAGTCCCATCGTGCCTGTGCTTGGGAGGACTCCGTCTCTGCATCTTCTTCTTCTTCTTCTTCTTCCTTTCAGACTTCAATTCCCTTTCTCTTTCTATGATTTGAAGATCATATTATTATCAGAGCTCAATGGAATTGAAATTAGAATTGGAATTGGAATTGGGATTAGGATTAGGATTAGGATTGGGATTGGGATTGGGATTGGTATGTGAAGCGAGAGTGACGGCACCACCGAGAACTAGGGTTTCGCCGATTGGATCGGACAAGCTGGCATCAATTTGTGCAGTCGCAGGTACGGCGGACGGCGCACGTTAAGAGTAGAAGCGGCAACATTGCTAAGAGAAGCCGGGAGCGCAGTGCGTGTGTATGTCGTCGTGTACACGTGTCACTCCAATGAAAACCAAACGACTCTTGTTGGTGCTGTGCTCTCTATCGTGCGTTTGTTTTGGAGCTTCAAAAGAATCGAAAAGAGAAACATTCACACCTAACTGTCTTCTTCAGTAATTGCACTCAGCTTCAGGGAAAGAGCAACGTTCCATTTTTTTATTTTTATTATATCTATTTTATTAATTAAATTATAATATATATTTATTAATATCGTCTCGTTTATTCTTTTTTTTAAAATAATATACACATATAATAATTTAATTAATAAAATAAAAATAATGATCTCGGATCGTTTTTTACTCGACGTTTGTGAAATGAGCCTGGGCTGGATCATAGACGTCATCCCCTCCTTTTTGTTTTTGTTAAATTGGGCTCTAATAGCTATATCCAAATTTTATACTATTGCTATTATATATATATATATATATATATATATATATATGTATAAGAACCGGTGACCCAGTTTGCACTTCTGTTGCGGGTGTATCTCGTGTCGCCTAACTGTCATCCTTCCAGACGCTTCCGTTAACCATATCGCAATTCACATTCGGAACCACCGTGTGAGTAGCCACTGTTCCTCTGCATGCCACCAGCATTGGAAGCCTCTGCCCAGTCACCATGATGAAAACAGTACCGTCGGCCAAAAATGTGGTAGAAAAGGAGGAGAATAATGAGTAAGGAAGTTGGAGAGAAAAAAAAAAAAGATAGAGGAAGAGTCAAAATTTTTACCTATTATAACAAGTAATTTTACTTGGAACATATATACTCAAAGAGGGAGGATCAACTTATATCAGTGTAAGTTTTTTTTGATTTACACTCATTTTTAACCATTAAATCCGCTTTCATCTAATAGTTACTTTTAATAAAATCATCTCAACCATTAGATAAAAATGAATCTAATGGTTAAAAATGAGTGTAAATTAAAAAAAACTTACACTAGTGTAAGCCAATCTCCCCTCATACTCAAAACTAAGAGAAATATTATAAACGTCATCTCAGTCTAATATACACCTTCTAAAATAAAGTATATGATACGCTCTTATTTTTTACTTGGAATAACCAATTTTATACATATTTTAAAAACAATCCTTTAAATAAATTTATTTACATTATAGTCCTTAAAAAAATTCATCTTTTCTAATAGAGTCATCTTTTCCACCACCACCACTCTAAAATTCGCCGCGCACCACCCTTTTCCCCACGCCGACAAGTTGTGGGCTTTGCCGCCAGCAGGGCTCTCCTCCCACCTTGTCATCCTCATGGTGGCTAGATATGACAAAGGTGAATTAACCTAAAAGAATGAGGGAATACATGACGGTTGGTGGAGGTGTGAGATGATGATGTGGCAGTGGCGAGCACTAGCTCGCGGTGGCATGGGTTACTCTGGTGCCAGCCAAGCTCCACCATAGCGCACCACTGCCATTTGCCACCACATAACCTCACCACCCTGAATCGACCCCCTATCTGCAAACCCAATAGTCGTCGACATCCACAATTAGAGCCCTGCCACCGGAGTCGTCGCACCTTTTGCAGTCACACCGCCACAACTCGACCACCACACCAGCTCAGATCTCCAACCCCAATATCACCGACTCAGATTTGCAACAACCATCAATAAATACCCCTATCCTCCATGGTCTGTCGCATTTGAATGGCTCCTCCGTTCAACCCGTAGTCCGCTACTCAAGAGTGGAAAAGATTGAGAAACCGTAGATCTGTCGCAACTTAAACCCTCTCGATGGAGAAGTCATAGATCTCGCATGGGGAAGGAGGTGATGAGGAAGAGGAGTCATCACACCATTATCGGAGAAGGTGAGACAACAGTGGACGGAGAAGAGATGTCCGGCGATGGTGGGTGAATAAGAGAATGAAGACAAATGAAAAAATTTTACAAATATAAAAAATCAGAGAAACAAATATTCAATAATAAATCTAAGTTATTGATATTTTTTAATATTTATTCAACAATTTAAATTCAAAATATAATACATTCTAATTAATAAAAGTGCATAATAGCCTTAGTCTATAAACGTCACTATATATATATAAATAATATGACCCACAGGAAAACAAGATATCAGTACGTAACCGTGAACTTATCTCTAGAGAATTCCAATTAAATAAACAGAACACTTTGGGTTAAATTCAAGAATAACGCATATAAGTGCGTGGCTTAATTTTGACTCAACAAATTAAAACAGCGAAACGGGACAATGATTCACAAGAATAAACATCATTTTATATTTTTAAAAAGAATATAAATATTATTTATATTTTGTTTAAAAGATGTAATTAAATAAAAAATAATAATAAAAATATATATAATAAATAATATTAAATAAAATATAAAATATATATATATATTAAATAATATAAAAATATAAAAATTGTTCACAAAACCGCTCTAGTGGTTCATACACGAACAATGTGAAAAGTGATTGGTGTCATTGGGATGAATGGCATCTGATCCGAATTTCAGGTCATGGAGTCACATCGGCTTTCACTGTCATCATCCACTGCGACTGCGAGTTTGACACTCCTAAAGTTCCTTTGCTGGAGTCGGTCATAGATAACTTCTTTTTCGGGACAAAAAAAACAGTTGGTAATAGAAAGGAATGAAGCATTTTCCAAAACATCTCATCAGCTTTTATTGTGAGGTTTTTAGATTCAAATTTACATAACAATCAATCAAATCCCAAAGTTTTAAACATTCAACCACATATTTCACGCTTCCTTTATCGTTTCAGGCCTTCAGCATGTTACGCAGAGTCGCAACCATTTACTCACTCTGTCTTGCTTTGTCTACAGTAGGGCCCATCTCTAACATTTTTTTTGAGCGATGTTATTTAAACACTTATAATACAATACAAAAATAATATTTTACTCACATTTATATTTATATACATTATATATGCCATGCGACAATATCTTGCCACACTCAAATTGGACAGTGTCCCAGCTGTATTGGAGGTGTAAGAAAAACATTTTTCCTTTTTTTCTTTTGTTCTGAAAAGCCAAACAAAAATTTGATTTTGAATATCACAATCTTTACAACAGAGTCACAACTCACAAGCATGTCTCCTCCAACTGAGCGAAGGTACATCACGCCAAAGTGCTTGCCGATCAAAAAGAAAAAGGAATCATTTCTGGAGGGATGGCCAAATGTTTCTTTATAGTAATTATATATAATATGGTCAATGCACACATTGTTATTCTCACGTGCAAAAACTGTGTAGAAACCTGGTAAGTTCAAAAAATATACATAGTTATATACATTCTCATTTATTTGATCATTTTTTTTTTTTTGGTTACACATTTATTTGAACAATTTATTATAGTTCTTACTGCATTGATAAGAAAATATGTTAATTAAAGAAAGGAGAAAACAGAAAACTTTAAAAGAGAGAAAAAAAAATAATGCTATTTACTACGAAATTATTTTCTCACGAATGAATACGAATGACGTTGCAACTAATAAAATTGAGAGACAAACAAAAATTATGAGTGATCAAAACTTGAAAGTGAAAGAAATGAAAAAAATATCCAATAAAAATTGTTCGTAGACAATTCACGAATTTCTATCCGTGAAAAACAGTATTTCTCAAAAAAAAAAAAAAAAAGGGGAGAGGGAAAAGGTGGGAAAAAGAAGATTATATTATGCCTTGTGATTTTTTACTCCAAGCTTGCTTGTACGTGTTGACAATGAGTGACACTGGTAACGTACAATTCCTATTAAAGTTACGAGATATTTTTAGATAGGTATGAATTCAATAATTTAATTTCGTATATATTTACAAAAAATTTAAAAAAATATATAAATTCTACTAAACTAACTCATTATAAAAAATTATTTTTTTTCTAATTTTTTATGAATACATATAAATTTAAAATGTTAAATTTATTTTTATCCAAAAATATTTAAGTCTCCACTTGTGCTTTCATCCTCGACAATTTTCATTTGTGTGCGTCATTATGCCTCTAAGTGTTTTTACTTCCAAACTGTGCAATTCAACGATGCCTCAAAAAGAACAAAACAACACCAACAGAGAGAAAAAGCACACGAGAGTTAATTTATTGCGTGCATAAATCGACACTGATATGTAAGTCTGGGGCCTCAAATATCTCATTTTCTTGGTCGGAGCTGAGAAAAGAGATCAGAATTGCCACCGCATGCATGCATGTGAACTTTTCAAGAAACGGAAAAAACCAAAATCGTCACAAGTTTGTTAGTTCTATGATCAGTGCTATTAAAAAAACAAAGATATTGAAAATTTAAAAAGAAAATGAAGAATAAAACAAGGGCGATTCAGAAGGACGATGCACGCCTGATTCAGGTGATCAAAAACTAGAATTATGAAAACCTGATGTGTATAGATTGTACAGGCAGAGAGATGCCCTCTACTCTCTAGTTGTCATGGAAATATGTAAAGCGATTCAAAGACGAAGCAGATCGATCATCTCATTGATTTTCCACAGCTTTCTTGAATTGTGCGCATGGAAATTCTGTTGCATGGGATGACCTCCTTTGCAGAAAGCTTACAACACAGTTCAAGAAAGCTGTGGAAGATCACCAAGATGACCGTTCAGAATTAACACCCTTTAGAAAATTGATTTCTTAGCATAGCAACAGGAGAGAGAAGAGGAGGGGGCTGAGGCGGATATATGGGGATAGATTGTGTATTGCTCAATATATATACGATGATGGAAAGAACTGACTATATATGCTGATTAATTAAATGGAAAAGCGGGTAGAGGTTAGGGTAAAAACTTTTACATTTCATCCTTGGTAAATCAACATGTTATCAAAATGTTTGATTGCATTTGTATTATTTTGATAGCAAACCATAGGAAAATGTTAGTAACACAAAAATAAAAATCCTCTCTAAAGGTGACGTGAATGTTAAATCACTCTAAACTGAAAGCTATCTTATCAAAATTATTATAAAAACCTACAGAGTGTAATTTTTTTTCCCCTAATCATAGCACGTATTTATGATTTTATAAATAATTTATTTATTTTCATGCCAAATTAACTAAACGCTGCGTGTTATGGAACAGATTTAAGAGTGTGAACACTTTGAATATGTGAAGAGGTTTTATTATGAATAGTTTGAGCAGCCACGCACTCAGTCTTGTAACCGCCCGGTCTTCAATGTAACTCTCAAGACAAACCCATAAAAATAGACGGATACGTGTTATGAAATGAAATAGTTTAAGAAAAGTAACCGTTTCATGTATGAGATAGCATTTTTTTTTTTGGGGGTATAATAGGATTTTTATTATATAGCGTTATTGCGTCTGTTTTCTTGGGAGTTGCATCAAAGATCGGGCACTGAGGGCGCAACAAGTGTCATGACAATGTGAAAAAATAAAAAATAATTTAATTTATAAGTTAAATTTAATTTAATTTTATATTTAAAATATTTAAAAATAAAAAATAATTTAATTTTTAAAATCTCATGAATTTCATTCTTTTTGTTTTAGAAATTCTATCAATTTTGATAGGATTTGTTAGGATTTGATTTGATTTGAAATAAATAAACTATTTTACTTTTAATAATTACCTTTAATAATCTTTCATAAGGGTTAAAATGTAAAATAATAAAATCAAATCAAATTAATTCTCATTTTAATGAATTCCAAACACAAAATTTGATTTCTAAATCAATTCAAATCATATTTTTTTAAAAAAATTTCAAACACAAAATTTAATTTTTAAATCAATTCAATTCAATTCAAATCAAATCATTTCTCATTTTTATTAATTCCAAACACAACCTATGTGATATTCTTTTGGAGCCTTTAACTTTTTCAACACAATCAAAATCTGAGAGATAGAAATAGGAAATGTAACATATAATGCTCAAGCACCATATATATAGCAAATCATTATGTGATGTATTTTCTATGGAGGTGTTTATTGGATCGGATAGACTGATTATCTTAAAAAAAATAATTCAAATTAACTTAAAAAATGATTTGGATTGGATTATTAAGTCTGATTAGGTTAAATTTGATCAAAATCGGCCACAATTATTTTGGATCACATGTTGAAAAATTTTCAACCCGATATTCGATGGATGACCCATGAACCCAACTTCCTTATTAACTTGCTGCGTTTTGTCAGTGTTCCATGCATGATAGGGATGAGGGTTTCAAACTTTGAATTTCACTCAATCACACGTACACCCCACGGTCTTTCACTTCCCCCTCACCAAGACCTAGCCAACCTCAACCATCATGTGATCTTTCCCCTTCTCACAACTTGTAATAACTTCCTCTTCCTCATAACTTCACCACCACCCTATTCTTCTTCTCTTGTCCCCTTCCTCCCTCTTTCCTTCAAACACACCAACAATAAAGAACAAGTCCATGCACCAGCCGGCAACAAGAGCTACCGATGAACAACTACGAGAGATAATAGGCAACGAGCTACTGTGACCAGTGACGGATCCATAAATTTTAGGTACTGGGGACAAAAATAATATTATCAATATTATTTTAGGTACTGAGGGCAAAAATTATTTTTATATATATAAAAGAATAAAAATGACAAATATATATATATATATATATAAAATCAAAGAAAAATTTACAAATTGAGTAAGGACATGAGTCCCCACTCTTTCCTACTTGGGTCCGTCCCTGACTGTGACAAGGATATGTGATGACGAGTTGCTCTGATTTGTGAAGAGGCAGGTGGCAATGAGCTGCTGTGACAATAATTCATGACAATTGAGTTTTATTTTAATGATTTTTTTTATTGTGATTTTTTTTTATCATAAGTTTATTGTGCATTTTATTTTATGGAACGCTAATTTCCTTAGGAAGGTTTTTTTATTTTAAAAAAATGAAAGACTTGATAATCTAAACTGAACTAATCCACTTTTGTCCGGTTTAGTTTGATTTGTGTTTAATAAAGAAATTTTACAAAAGCTAAACCAAACAAAATTAATTGGTTTTGATTAGTTTTTTCTTTTTACTCCCAAATCCGAACCAAAATGACTTATACATTCTTATTTCTTAGGATCAGTTTGGTACAAATGATAAAATGAAATCTGATAGTATAAAATTTGATAGTAATAGATTTAATACGTAATGATTGGAGATATCGATATGTTTATAATAGTAATAAAAAAAAATTTATAAGAACTTATTCATCAAAATTCAATCAAACCTAATCTCACTCCTTAAGGGTTAATTATGTTATTCATCATTTTAATATATAAAAAAAAGTTGATGAATAAACTTATACAATATAATAACACTACAAAAAATATGGTAAATTACGGCAGTTTTTTTTTGTATATTACGGTGGTTTTAACCGCCGTTTTTCGCGTAAGTGGCAGTTCCCACAACTGACGTAATTTTCATCGCCGTTCGGTATAATACGACGATTTTTCATAAACCACCACAATAACCGCCACAATTTACCATGTATAAAATGACGGTTCTGTGCTGCATAAAACGGCAGTCGAAACTGCCATAATTCATCTAAAAATTACGGTTTAATTGTGTATAAAATAACATGTAAAACTGCCGTAATTCATGGTAAATTATGACAGTTTCGACTGCCATAATTCTTTGTAAATTATGGCAGTTTTGACTGTCGTAATTGTTGGTAAAATATGACAGTTTTGACTGTCGTAATTCACCTATAATTACGGCAGTTTTAACCATCGTAATTTACCGAGAATTGCGACAGTTTTGACTGTCGTAATACACTTAAAATATTGTTGATGGATTTTCGTAATTGCAGCTAATTACGGCAGTCAAAACTGCCGTAATTTACAAATAATTACAACAATTTAAGATTGTCGTAATCCACATAAAAAATTTCCAACTAATTTTCATATTTACATCTAATTACATCAATTTTCATGTTTATTATGACAATTCTTGTTTGTCAAAATCTACAAATATAAATATAATAATTTTGCTTACTGAAATGTAAAAAGAAATACTCATTAATTTAATATACCAAATATCAAATTTAACATGACAAGTCATCAACGTTTTGAGAAATAACATCCTAAATAGTAACATAAGTACACAAGTCAAATAACTCCAAATTACATATAAGTCAAACAATTAGTAAATTAATTAATGAGGACTTGAAGTATCCACTGATTGATGAGTATTGCTTCCATTGCATGATCTTCTTAGGTCATTAGGAGATAAAGCCTCGCTACCTTCATTTGGTACCTACAAGAAGGACAAAATTATATTTGAGATTCTCCAAACATAACAACCAAACATATATAAGAGAGGAAAAAAATAACACCAGTAGTATCTACGTAAGTTTTCATACATTTATAATGTTGAATTCATATTAATTGTTTAAAAATAATTAATAACAAATAAAATACATGACAACTCACTATGGTACCTCTTTGTTGCAACCACAACAAACCTCAAAAAGCTAACTCCAGCTTGGTCTCAAACTCAATGGCTTGACACAATGCTGTGATTAGAGCATAGTGATTCATAAAAGAGTTAATAAAAAAAAAACTTTATGTTAAAAAGGAGTATACTTTCAACAACATTAAAAAATTCTCATAAATAACAAATAAAAATGAATAAAAATATAAATATAAAATTCTCATAAATTGTACAAAAAAATAGAACAAATATAAATAATTTATTTTAATATTTTGTCAGAAACATCCCACTTTATCAGTTACCACCACACTGCATAACATTTAAACTTGGTCTAAAGTAATGGAGGTCCAGTTAAAAAAAAGCACACAAGAAGAAAAGCTGAAAAAGGGAATTTAAGGTTACTTATACTAAACAGAACATAAGCACTTAATTGAGGCATCTTTAAATCAGTGTGTCTGATTAAAACTACATTCAGATCATATGCGTTCATTCATAGAAGTGTCCAAAAACCAATCCGATTTTAGAGCTGCTAAGCCTCTTTCTACGTTATTTGATGCTAGTAGCCCCTACATGACTTAGGAAGCTCCCCTTAGTGGCATTCAATCGCTGTTACTTGCGTATGCTTTAGGAGTTTTATTTTGCAGGGAGTGATCCTTGCCTTTTCTCTGCTGCTTTTCCTTTGTTATTCTTCAGCACCCAAAAAAATACTAAAATTTAAATGGGCCAATGTTATTAACAACCTTAACCCCATATAAGAGTAAGCCTCCATCTCTATGTATAGGGGGAAAAAACACAATAACATAATAAATTTAGTGACAAATAAAATATAAGGTCAAGTTGATAAATAATTACAATGAAAAACAATACTACTGGGTCAAAATCTCAAATGACATATATGTTCATCTGGTCGTGACCTCAGCCAGAGCCAGAAAAAGGAAGGAAAAGTGGGGAAGAAGGAAACAAATAAACCAATTTCACAAACCAGTAGAATCTGGTGGCTGCCATTAGTAATCGCCTGAGTGCACTATCGTTTCACATGAGAGAGTATTATTGGGTTGATATGAAGAAGATTAATGAAATTTATCGATATAAGACGGAAGAGTATTCTACTGATGCTATCAACAAGTTTATTGTTATTGATCATGATATGTGTCTTTGATGTGGAGCTATTCTGATTGTCAGTCACTATCCTCTCTCATATATTTTGGTTGGAGTTGGAGATAGACCATGGAATGAAATGCAGCACTTTGATGATAACATCACTCAGCGTTTATTTGACAACTTTCAGGTACTTGACAGATGTATGATTAAGCATGTGTATATTTCCTATGACTTTGTAATTAGTGTTATTATTGTTGTTGAAATTTTAGGGATTAGATAGAAAAGGGAAAAGAGATACATTTCACTAATAAGACTCTGAATAATTGTTATATATAACACTGATATTATATCCCTATTTATGCTAATAATCTAGGTCAAGTACAAGTATAATACAACTAATACAAGCCCTACCCAATAACATTCACATTGTACTGACATAATATACTTAAAACAATAATAATTTCTAACATAGGATACACTAATATTGTGAAACTTCTCCTCAAGATGAAGGAAAAACACACAAACTCACATGATGAAAAAAACTTAAAAACATGGTGGACTCTGTTACAACTTGTAATGGGCTTCATAAATAAGATTTGAACCACAATACAATTGAAAAGAACTGGCAGTTAGGCACTGCTTGAGAGACAACACAGCAACAGCCTAAAAAAGCAGCACTGTTGGAAAGAGTCACAGTGGAAAAAAGACTGAAAAACTGGAAGAATGCATGGCCAAGGAAGGAAAAACATGGCCAAAAAGATGTACTTCAGGAATAGATAGGCACTGCTAGAAAAAGACAACCAAGAGTTGTGTTACTAAACTTGGGTTCATGGTAAATCCTATATGTGACAACATATCCATCACTGAATTCTATGTACATATTTATAATTTTAAATTATCTTTTGAATGGTGGATAGTATTGCCACATATAGGGTTCACCATGAATTTGAGTCTATTAATATAACTCAACAACAAAATAAGTAGATAGTTGGAGTGACACACAACTATAGAAAAACAACACTGCTGGAAAAGAGTCAAGCGAGAAAGGCTACATGATCATACCACAACAAAACCCAAAATTAACACCTCAAAATTCATCAAAAAAGAAAAACACTATGTAACAAAAAAAAGACACTATTTCAAAGCCTCTAACTGCAAAACTACTTTAAATTTGAACTCTAGAAAGCCAATTTAAAAATAACTATGACTATTTATTGTTATTAAAGTTAAATGGCGTTCATTTTGTATGATTTATACCAAAGTGGGGTGGCTACATATAATCAGTGAAATTTATTGACTTATTTAGCTCTACTTTATACTCTCTTTTTGCTCAAGCACCAATGAAACTTAATAAAGACTAGCTAAAGAATATTCTTTTAATTTAGTGTATTCAGGTTTCTATCTCATGCTGTTTCTTTACAAAACCCATCTACGGGTTCAGGAGGTGTTATGTCTCAATAATCGGCTAATGAAACAAAACACATTAGAAGTTTGAGCTATAGATTTTTATGCAAAAAATAATTGGGTGTCAGGAGTTGTTGGACTTTGTTTTGCTGGAGGTGATATACTACTCAGGTCAACCCTGCCTCTCTGAAAAATGTAAAGGACATAGTCTACTTAGTAGATCCTTTCAAACTGTTACGCACATTTTCAACAAAGGATCTAGCTATTTTTGCTGAAAATATTAGAGTATTAGACACGTACTTAAATCCTACCCACATCACGTAGTTAAACCCTGCATTTTTTAGTTCACCATTGTGTTTTTCAAAAATGAACTTTGAAAATTTCAAAACCAAAAACTAAAAAATAGACCACACAGATCAGTATTCAAATCAAAATGCACAATAACAACCATCAAATATTACATAAAAACACATCTCATAATCCAAATATTAGAAACCATAGGTGTTCTGATCTGAAAATGCAAGAATAAAGGAACTCATAGAGCTCTGCCAAATCGATAGAGAAGGGACTCACCTGAACAAAAGGACTCGCAGTGCTCCGAATAAAGGGACTCACAGAGCTTCACAAAATCGATGTTCTGCACCTTTCAATTCCAGAGCTCCCACAGCAGATTTCTTTGCATGTTGGTGCGATGGCATTGGGAAGAGGCTGAGGTTGAACAGATCTGGGCACCTACGAACTAAGGTTGGCGTGACGGCTTTGGGGCAGAGGCAGAGGTTGAACAGATCTGTGCTTTGAGTGAGAATGAGAGTGAGAGTGAGAGAGAGAGAGAGAGAGAGAGAAAGAGATAGGGTGAGAGTGAGAGCACGAGAGATAGAGACGGTGAGAGTGAGAGGGAGAGCACAAGGGAGAGGGAAGTGAAAATGGCAGTTTGAGGGAATTTTTTGGCTGAGAGGGAAGTGAAAATTTATTTGTTTTAAAAATATTTTAATTAAAATTTTAAATTAAAATAACGACGGTTAAAACTGCCGTTTTATTCATTCAACTGCTGTTTTTTATTTGTAAAATATGGCAGGTGCGTAACTGTCGTATTATACTACATATTACGACAGTTTTTAAGAACTGCCATATTAAAACTGCCATAATTTACATGTTTTTTTGTAGTGTAATTATACTAAATAACTAATAAAATTATAATGTATTATATTAACTTATCCTATCAAACCTTATACGAGATGCTAAATAAGCCCTTCGAAGCTTGAACTTTAGAGATATATATCCACGTACTTTGGAGTAAGTCATGTAATTTACATTGTCAAATAATTTTTAATAGAATGCGAGTTTTACCAATTTATCCGTTGAATCATCTTATATTATTACGATGATTATTATATATAACAAATTTAAGGTAAATTGTACATTAATAAATATCTAATTTAATATTTGATATTTAACTAAACCATTTAACAGTTAATAACATCTACTTCATCAATAAAGGGGAAAGCTAGATCATTCTAAATTGAATGATCAATTAAAAAACATCAATGAGGGAATTAAGTTCAATTTTTTTTTACGAAATAAATTACATATAAAATAATGATTTTTTTTTAAAAAATAGGGGTTGCATCCACTAGTAGGAGTGTTATTGAATCGATGCAAAAAATCATCTGATTCAAACAAAGTAAGTATCATCGGTTCGGTTTGGATTGGATTAGATTGAATTGAATGATTTAATTTTTAACTAATAACATAATAAAAATAGAATTTAAATGAGAGCAATACACATCAATAACAATATAATTCAAATTCTAAATAATACCTTGATAACAACATTATGGATATAGTACATATAAGCTCAATTAATGAAGCAAGGTTTCAATTTTGCAGAATCCAAAATGCATATTATATTTTGATTTCTATATTGGGTCAAATCCAACTGTTCTGTAGCGTGATATTAATTGATAGATGATAACATATGCATGGATGTTCATCAACTTGAACTAGTGTAATTACCTTACTTTTTTTTCTGATATTAACTTTGGTCCACTAGCAATAACACTTCATCTTTTTTTTTTTTATTATTTTTAATGGAATTAAACATCATTATCATTATCAGGTCAATATATATTTGCCAACAAAGGTTCTTGCATTTGCTGTGAGTTTTTTATGTGTTTATTAAAAAAATTATTAATGGTATAATGTAGGTCTAACACATTGGTTACAACATAACATTGTTGTCAAGGTGTTATTTGATACAAAATCAATAATGTTATGGTTAATTAAGGATATTTAAGTAATTTTAAGTGTATAATTAGTGTAGTAATCAGTTTGGTTCGATTTAAATTGGTTCCATAAAATGGAATTGAAAATCGGATCGAACCGATCGGTTCTTCACAAATTCAATTTAGATCAATTCAGTCCATTTCAATTTTTATTAGTTTTTGATTTTTTATATAGATTTTCAATTTTTTTTTGGATTGA
The DNA here is from genome assembly GCA_029884605.1 of Ormosia emarginata. NCBI lineage: Eukaryota > Viridiplantae > Streptophyta > Magnoliopsida > Fabales > Fabaceae > Ormosia > Ormosia emarginata. The sequence continues at coordinate 67,926,568 of JAQQTP010000082.1, forward strand.
TTTGAATCTGAACTGTAACATTCCCGAGACTGCCTGCAGGATTGACGAGTGTCTCCACAAACCAACACGGGTCTTTTCAGCGTGCTTTGTCCTCACTCACACACATCCTAGGAAACTTCCCAGGAGGTCACCCATCCCACAATTGCTCCAAGTCAAGCACGCTTAATAATGGAGTTCTTATATTCTAGGCTCTCGAAAAGAAGTTGCAACTTGTTGATATGGTTACGCCTAATCAATTTCTTTAAGTCATCCTCAACTATGCAGTCTCATACCTGCACAGTCTCTGAATCCCTTTCATTCCGGTGCGTATTCAGTTCATTCATGGGACCCTTCGCCTAGAAGCATGCCAGGAGCCGCTCCTTGTACGTGCCTCTCATGCACCGGCGTCCACTCCCCGCCCTCATCAACCCTGGGACACCACATACCCACCAGCTTCCGCCTGGTTTGCCCTCGAACCACACCGTACTGGGAGAGGTCCCGTCTCTGATACCATCTGTAACATCCCCGAGACTGCCTGCAGGATTGACGAGTGTCTCCACAAACCAACACAGGTCTTTTCAGCGTGCTTTGTCATCACTCACACGCATCCTAGGAAACTTCCCAGGAGGTTACCCATCCTACAATTGCTCCAAGTCAAGCACGCTTAACAATGGAGTTCTTATGTTCTAGGCTCCTGAAAAGAAGTTGTAACTTTTTGATATGGTTACGCCTAATCAATTCCTGTAAGTCATCCTCAACTATGCAGTCACATACTTGCACAGTCTCTGAATCCTTCTCATTCCGGTGCGTATTCAGTTCATTCATGGGACCCTTCGCCTAGAAGTATGCCAGGAGCCGCTCCTTGTACGTGCCTCTCATGCACCGGCGTCCACTCCCCGCCCTCATCAACCCCGGGACACCACATGAACACCCATATCCCCTAGCCAAGAAAATACATGTGTCTCTATTCTCCGCCCGTGCTCATCAATCATCATCGGAATAAATCATTTCCTATAAAAGATGACAAATCCATAAATATGCAAAATTGCATTATCCTATACATCTATTTTTCCTTTCATTTTTTGTCGTAACTAGAGGTAGCAAAATGGACTAACCTGTCCCAACCCGCCCCGCACCGCACCATCTCAACCTGCCAAAATGCGGGGCGGGTTGGGTTGACCCGTTTTGAGAAATGGGTTAGAAAAGTCAACTCACACCGTTTTAGAACGAGTTGACTTACATAAATGATAAAATGAGAAAGTTTAAGCGAGTTGACCCTATCTAAAAAACAAAAAAAATGTATAAAAAAACAAAAAATACTATAAAAGGAGACATAAAAACAGTGAGTCATGGTCCTCACTCATGGAAAGAATAGATGCAGATCTGGAATGAAAAGAAAAGACTAAAAAGAATAAAGAAAAAAGAGTTAAAAAAATAAAATGGAAATGTTTTTTTAAAAAAAATTAATAACCCAACTAGTTGACTCGCACCCGTCCCGTTTAACCAGTGAGTTAAGCAGGGTGGGTTGTGCTAGTTAAAAAATAAAAATAAGTTCAAATATTAAACTAAACCTACTTAAAAATAGTGAATTAGCGGGTCAATCCAACAAGTTGTACTCATTTTACTAACTCTAGTCGTAACTAGAGGCGAAGGAAGGTTGGGGAGCGAGCATCCGTGTCCCTTCCTCCATCACTCATTCTAATTTTTTCATGTTTCTTTTATTGTATATTTTGTATGTCTACTTTAAATATTTTATTTTTCATCATTAGATTCTAATATTTTTCTTCACTCTATCAAAAAAATTTATATATATTATTATAGAGGAAATTTATTAATTTGGTGTTTATTTTTTAAATTATCATTATTAATTTTTTATTAAATATTTATAAAAAAATAAAAAAAATATAAATACATCATCTTATTCATTTAAAACTTAAAATATATAAAAAAGAAATTGATAATTTTAAAGTAACTTTAAAAAAGATAAAATTATAAATACTTATTACTCTTTAATTATAGTTGTCTTCAAACTTTTGTTAATTTTTTTATCATATAATTATGATTCATTTCAAATAATTTTTAATATTATTTCTCTTATCTTATTTAATAAAATAAAAAATATAAATTAACAGGCCGGTAAATGTGCTAGGATATTAAATTAAATCAATGTCAGATTACAATCATCTATTCAATAGGCAATGAGCATGAGAACATCATAATAAAAATTTGCATATCAACATGAAATTTCGTTATTCTACGATCTATAACAATTAATACTTTTTTAATTGGTAACCTTTGATTAGCATCCTAACAATGCGAATATTAAAGGCAGTGATAAGAAATTCAAAAACTAATAATTTTTCATTTTGTGATATAATTCACTATAATATGTGATAAATTTTTTATTTGCATTATATTTATATATTTTGTACATTTATACTTTTTTACACAACTACTACAATAAAGAAAAAGTATAATTTTCCGTAAACTCTTAATCTAGTCCTCGAAATACATTTGAAATATCAATTTGGTCCTCACAAAATTGGCAACTTTAAATTGGTCTTCAAATTAATGATGTGTTTTTGTCATCACTTGACATTAATTTAATTGGCACCAATAAACAATAACTGTTAGACAATTTTGGTGTCAAAACTTATTATTTCACATGACCCAATTGATGTAATAATATTTTAAAGACTAAACTGATGTTTGGAAAACTTTTCAAATGGGGGAATTTTTAATTAATAAATACTTAAAGTACTCTTAAAGTATAAGTCATCATTATAATCTAATACAAAATTATAGTATATTAATCTTTAACATTTTTTTTCTATATATGAAATATACTCCTCCGAACTCTACAACTGACCTGTACTACATTACAATTTAATATTTATAGTGGTGTTTATGAGGCAGATTAAAATAAAATTGACTAAATTTCAACTGGATCTGATATTTTGATTGAGTCACATGAGATGTGTACAATCTAATTCCATGCTAGTTACAAGAAAACTAATTACAAATCGGTCAACTTGCACATGAGATGTGTAAACATTGAAAAGTGAACAAATTAAAAAAAAATTAGAATTGTTTTTGGCTATTAGAAAGAGTTTCTTTTTACACAAATATTATCTATCGATAATAAATATTTGTACCCCATTCATACAATAAATCTTATATAAAACTTATATATACTTTATTAATCACAAGTGTAAGTTACGGTACCTATTCAAAACTACTCAGATATATACTTTTGCACTTAATGATCAAATAAAACTTTTCATAATTTATTAGAAATAAAGAATGATACTAATTAAGGCAAACATACTTGCCTAATGTGATGAAGTAGGATAGAAATCGATAGAACAAATTGTTTTGACAAACTCGCCAGTAACAACTAACAAGGACAAAAATTTCCACCAAAAAAACAAATTAATAATAACAACAATTAAAGCCTTTTATTACTACAGAGACTGGTCCACTATTTAGATCAACGCCACTATATTCTATAAAAAAGCTAATAAAAAAATTAACAACAATAATATAAAACATAATAATAATGAAGCAAATATTAAAGTTGATGACAAGGTAAGAGAAATTCTCAAATAAACACTCTCTCAAATTAACTATGGAATTGAGTGTTTACCTACAAATTTCTCCTATTCTTAGGAGACATTAACTTAACCTAATTTGAATATCCTAGGGACAATGGAAACCAGGAGGAGGGATTGTTTTTTCACAAGCACTAAGGATCAAGCTGAGCGTGATAGGTACATTCAAGTTGATCCCAAGCACATTGGCCTTAATAGCAGTGCAGAGGCAAAGTGCTGCCTCCAAATCGGCCAAACCCTTGATCAATGCGCAACACTCGCTTGAAGGAGGAGTTCCAATAATAACGTTAACAACCCCTAAAAGGTCAGCACAAACCCCTAGCTTTAAGGTGTCCTTGGGGCAGTGTCCTTGGGGTGGTGGTGGAGTTAGAGTAGGACAAGGCTTGGGTGTGGGTGGGGGTGTTGCCTTTGGTGACGGTGGAGTAGGAGAAGGCTTGGGTGTGGGTGGGGTTGGCTTTGGTGCTGGGGGAGTAGGAGAAGGCTTAGGTGTGGGTGGGGGTGTTGGCTTTGGTGCTGGTGGGGGGCATGAACCATTAGCCTCAGTGAATGTTGAATAAGCAAGGAGAGAAAGCACCAAAATGGTGGCAGTGAGTTTGTTGGAATCCATGGCTAGCTAGCTTGCAAATGAAAAATAGTAGCAATAAGCAATATGCTTTGATTGATGTTGAGGGGAGGCATGGATCGTTTTTAAAGGCAAATCGTAAGGTGTACGTCTGATTGAGCGGAAGAGAGTGAAGAGTGAGATAACGTTCCAGTTGGATCTTTTGTATGCTTCTGAAAGAATGGGTTGCAATATTTTGGTTGATGATGGCAAGCCAATAGCCATATATAGCTACTTAGATATTATCTCTCTTACCCATTGCATGTGATAAATTCAATTCATAAGAACAATTTTTCTCAAGAATAGGCATTAATTAGGAAGGTGCATTTCCTCCAAAGTATTTCAATTTCAGTAAATAATTGTGGACTACGTTTACTTTCTAGCACAATACAGGCTCACATTCCACGGGAAGTGATAACATTTCCAAGGCTGATCATGAGAAGGCTAAAGAATCACAATATATTTCACGTAGTTTGTTCTAGGGCTGCACAACCTAACCCGTAGACCCGTGAACCTGAATAACTCGACTCGACTCGATCTAATATATCCGAGTTAGTTCAGGTAAATGAGTCTGTTCAGGTTGAACCCGATCAAGCCGTCTATTTATTGATTCGGATAATGGGTTTTAAAAACTAATCCGATGACCCGACCCGATTACCCGAATAATCCTACCATACTGTATCGTTTTGTTTTGGCCTATTCCCTAATTTCCCTTCATTTCACGTTTCTCCTCCTTTGAACCCGATGGTTCCAAAAAATCAGATATCTTCTCCTCACTCTCACTTCATTTCATCCCCAAAATGGGAACTGCTCTGCTCTCAATCTCCCCAAAATTCATCCCATCCTCTCGGCCCAACCCCCAGCAACCACCGGCGACGCGAAATCGTTTCATTTCATCCCAGACCCAGCCACCATCGTTGCTGGTGACGCAAGATCTGCGGAATTTGAGCAGATTTGCTGGTGTAGTGGTGGAAGCAAATAGTGGTGGTTCTCCGACGAGCAGATCTTCTTTCCCGGAGCCTGTCACGCTATCTCTTCCCCTTCTGAAGCCACCTTCTACGACATTGTCTTGTTCATCACCTTCACCCTCTTTGCCATCCTCGCTATTCCTTCTCGTCCTCCCCAACTCGCCAACTGGATTTTCTAGCTCTGCTTCGGCTTCAACTTTGGCTCTGTCGTTGGTGTTGAAGAGAAAGAGACCCGCCAGGCTTGACATACCCGTTGTTTCTCTCACTTTTGGGGTCTTGGCAGCGTCTCCGTCTTTGACGGTGAGGGACTTCGTGGAAGTGGTCGTGGGTGGAGAAATTCCAAGGTGATTGTGTTTTGGTTACTCTATTGAGGATTCCAAGCTGCTCCAAAAAAATGTATGCATTTTTGTTTCCTCTCAATCCGATGACCCAACCCGTTTAGGTCATGTTGGTTCAGTTCGGATTATCTAAAAAATTTGTTCCAAAATCGATTCAACCTAACTCGACCTCAACTAATTGAGTTGAATTTTTTTTCTCTTAAACTCAAACCAACACGAGCTTCGTGTGCAGCCCTAGATTGTTCAGCCCTGAAAATGGCAGCTTTGGCCTATCTGCGTTGTGAGAAAAGTAAAAGTAAAAAAAGACTGAAAATGACTCCATTAATTTTTACTTATATTGAGTGTACAAAAATATTTATTATGCATTGTGCAGCCCTATTTTTTTTTTTTGTCAGTTGATTGCAGCCTCCTTGGACGATTGTAACGGTTGCTTTCTTCGAAGCAAAACTATCAGTACAATACGTACAAAGAAGTTTTCTAAATATATATTTCCATCACTCTTCTTGTTCCTTAAAAAGACATAGATTAAACATTTTAAAGTTAGAACTAATTTAAATTAATTTGTATCTCTTTAAGAAAATACAAAACAAATTTGTAAAAAAACCAAACAGATAAGAAGAATAAAAAGACTAGTTGCAGTGGAATATTTTCCTATTTTATTAGTGGTTTCCAGCCTATAAATATGGCTTCAAATGATAAAGTTGTTATTTCAGAAACTTAATTTGTCTTGTTTCATGACCATTACCGGGTTGGCTATCAATGAATTGAAATCAAATCAATAAGTCATATTGTAAGCAGCACAAGCTCATGCCTCATTGCCTCCACTTTTCACGTCGCGGACACTTGGGCAACAACAACGTACGCTAGGATATGGCAGTGGATAGCGAGGTCAACATCCTTAGACGGTAACCGAACCTGTACAGTCGCCATCTTAGTTAAGATGGACCGATGGAAAAATTATTTTTCACAACAAAAATCAACCCAAAATCAAGCTTTCTTTCCTTGTTTTGTCTCTCATCAATATATAATTAAATATATGCTTTTTGATAATGTATATTAAATGTCATGAAAACTATATATCTCCATATACCTATTGTCTTATGAAAGGAAAACATATATCGTCATCTTATTTATTATTTTATTACATATTTTATTGATATTAGCCTACAATAGTATATAAACAATAATAATGAAGATGTTGTCATCCTAAAGTACTACTAGATAAAAGGATCTTATCAATATTCATAAATGATAAATCATAGCATATATGAAACTGTTGAATCAGAATAATTAAATTGGAGTAAGCGCAATTGAACAGGTGGCATCCATCATAGGAGAAATCACTACCTTAATCCCCAACTGATTTTATTATAGAGACCAAAGATAAAGAATAACTCCTTCCCCCTCCCCTCGCACTAATGCAACTTACAACTTCCATCGTATTAGGCTTTTTAAAAATCAATTTTTCTCAAAATCTTAAAAACTTTGGATAAGTTTCTGTTTGCCTCGTTGGGATTTCGAACATATCACGTGTGAATTGGTATTATTGAAATAACATAAAATTATTGTCTTTTTCTTTTTTAAAAAAGAAAACACCATTCTGTTACCCATTTTTCTATGAGGAAGCGTGTTACTCGGACTTACCTTCCTGAAAGTGTGCCTTGATCTCATATATTCATCGACGTCGTCTCCTTCGTCAATTGACTATCAGCACTGCTATACCACACGAAAGGCATTTTAAAAATTAAAGTCTTCTACAAATGTTGTGGCATATAGATATATAATAAAAGAGAGAGAGAAAAAAAGAGTTTAAGGAACGGCATACAAAATCATCAGACAAATAAATAATAAAATAAAATGCATATACATTCCTGTGTTCGTTTTAAATTTGTGAATCGTTTCACGAAATTCTTTTCACGGAGAGAGGACTCTCCATTTATTATTAGCTCATGCTCCCAATAAAAAAAAAAAGAAGAAGAAAAAGATTTCCAATGTGATTACTCAATATTTAGCTAGATAAATAATCCATATTTAAGATGTTATTATGGGTGAAAGATTTTCTTTCACGATATGATGTATCCATTATTTGATGCTTCCTAGTACACAAAATTTCACCTAAATTCAATAAGTTTAGTATTTTGTGAAAAATTACAGTTTTGTATAAGTAGAAAAATACATATTGGAAGGGAAAATGCAATTTATAAAATCATAGAGAACATCAATGCAATTTCATCAAATCTTATGAAAGTAAAACAATATTTGCCCATAAAAAAAAATACAAAATAATATTTGTGTCATTAGATTGATGGGTTTTGAACCTTTTGGTTTCAGGTATAGCATGAGTCGAACTTGACTCCACTCTAAAATTGTTCTGCTCCAACTAATGGGCTTAGGCTTCAGCTCATTGACCATACAGTAGGCCTATGGACCATGAAGAGGTCAATTCAGAAGGGTCATGAAAGATTGATCTTAAACAATGGGCCTTGGGTAACTGGAAATATGTAGAGTGAAATGCATTCCGGCGTTGTGTGCGTGTTGGTGTTGGAAACTTTAGATAATGGTCCAACTCTTTCTCCGTCTTGATCTTGAGTATGTTTTGACAAACTCTTCCCAAGGAAATGCGGCAAAACAAACTGCGATAGAAATGAAATTGTCCTTATTATTGGCTTGGCAATGCGACTCAGTAGATATATAAAGAGCATATAGAAATTTAGATCTCCTATCTTCCACGTTGCAAATATGATGTCTATATATGGAATCAAAGCATCAAAATCTTGAGATATCATGTACACAACTGTGAAAATACTGATGTAACAAATGCCTTTTATATATATTCACTGTAATTAGTGACGGATCCAAAAATTTTAAATAATGGGAATAAAAATAATATTATTAATATTATTTTTAAATAGTAGGAACAAAAATTATTTATATATATATATATAAAAAAAAAAGACAAATATATATATAAAATCAAAGAAAAAATTATAACTTGAGTGGGGGCATGAGTTCCCACTCTGTTACACTTGGGTCCGTCCTTGGTTGTAACTAATCATGTAGCCCATATTAAATCTATAGAGGTAACACATGGTCATTTATGAATATATAAGGTAGTGTCTCTCCATATATATAAGGAATATATAATGAGATAAGTTTTTATTGTGAGAAGATGAGAGAAGTAAATTTTGACCATACAACTATATATGGATGATCAAGATTAAAAGTTATTTAAAAGTCATGTGGCCATTTTAAAAAGTCATATGCATTTATGTTCTAATCTTGACCATTCATGTAAGATCTAATAGCTAAAATTCACTTATTTCACCTCTTACAATAAACACTTCTCTCATCATATATATATAAAGAGGGGGATCGGTTTACACCAGTGTAAGTCTTTTTTGACTTACACTTATTTTCGACTTACACTTATTTTCAACCGTTAGATCTACTTTCATCTAATGATTACTTTTAATGAAATAATCTTAACCATTAGATGAAAGTAGATCTAATAGTTAAAAATGAGTGTAAGTCAAAAAAGATTTACACTGATGTAAGTTGATCCTCCCTCATATATAAAATATTATGTAAATTTTCAGTATCCAAAAGTCAAGATCTTGACTAGTTCAAAATCGAGTCGGGTCGAATTATAAATGTATAAAGCTCTCATAACGCTGAATTTTTTTATACACAAAACTCAAATTTAAAATCTTACTTGAAAAGAACAAGTGTCGAACTATTCAAAATAGATGTAAGATTTAACACCTTTATATTTATTAATAATCTTTTTATCAAATGTAATTTAAATAAAATCAATTGGTATTGTATGCAAAATTTTATTAACATATGTTCAATTAAGTTTTGTTTTTGTTTTTGTCTGGATGTTCAATTAAGTTTTTAGTTCCTATATTTTCTATTTTGTTTATTTTAGTCATCACTTTTTTACTTAATTCATTTTAATCCTTGAATTTACTACCTGCATTCAATGTAATCCTCATGAGAAAAATTATTAGATACACCTAGGCCCTAGGGTTCTCTTACACTGCACAATTCAACGTTTGCATGTCAACTAATGTGTATCATCGTTAATGATAACTTTAACCACATTATTTAATATTGAAATTACTAAGACACTATGTCATTAACTATTCATTGATCATAATTAACACAAAAATAAAATATAATGGTTGAATTTAAATATAACGAGAAGTTAACATAAACCATTAGATGAGTTGAGTGGTGTCATGTAAAAAAGAGAAATTCTTATGCGTTTTCAAAGTAGAATATTTTTTTTTTTTTTTTTTAAATTAAATGTGTGCTACATTAATTATAATATTAAAAATTAAGAATGTAATTAAAGTTAAAAATAATAATAATTCATATAATTGATGTAACACTTAAGAAATCTTTTACTTTAAAAATATATAAGAATTTCTCAGAATAAAAATATTATTGCTCTATATGTATTTAAGAATTATTTATTCTCACAAAGTTCAATCGTGTTAATTATTTAGTTAAGTGGTAAGTTATCATATAGTTAGTAAAGTGATAATACGTGACAAGACAAGGTGGTTCACGGTAACATAACATCATCAATCTAAATTAGTGATTGAGTTACTCCATAAGTATCATCATCTCCAAAAATAATTTTGGTTCATGGTATGATCACCCATCGGCAGCTAAAGAAATGGTCCAGCTAAAGAGAATGGAAAAAAATGGCAAACCTAATATCAACCTATGATCCATCAGGATTTATCAAATAGTGGAAATGCGTGTGAGAGTTGCCAAACCTAAATGTTTGCCGCATGTATTATTATTAAGTGCTAATAACATATTTGGTTTAGATTTTTTTAGAAAAAATGATTATTTATTTTTTAAAAATTCTCTCACAAATATTTTAATTATAAACTATTTTAAAAAAATGAGTTAATTTAAATACAATTTTAATTTAGTGGTACTATAATGTGATACCAAAGAAGAGCGTAGAATACGTTTTCGAAAATATCGCGAGAATCAATGCGATACGATCCATCCTATTCCTATATACCACTCCAAAATTAACGCCGAAATGACGTGGCCTTGTTGGAAAGGATCCAGATCCTCCCATAAGCACGTGCACTCTTAATGGGCCCCAACCTGAGCCGGGCCCAATAATTTCAGTTCACTAATCCAACGGCCACAAAATGCCGACATTAAGAAAGACACCTACTCTCTCGTGTATTTGAACACGACCAATAAAATGAAACTGAATAAATAAAAAAAAGACAGAAAAAAGAGAAGGCGTAAGATTACTATCATGCGCCACACAGTACCGAAGCGATAAAAGAAAAAGGCGCAAGATTACTATCATGCGCCCCCATTGTCCAAACCTCTCTGTGCTCTTTCTTTCTCTCTCTCTAACCACATCTCTCTCTGCCTCTTTCGTCTGCGTCTTTGTGCTCTCTTGATTTCAACATTCATATAACTGCACGATAACACGAACACGGTGAAGAAGAAGAAGAAGAAGAAGAATAACAGACTCCAAAACAATGAAGCACACTTCGTCTGAGGCAGTTTCCTCTCTATCTTCTGCACCCGACCAATCACAGGCCGCCACATCATCGCCGGTGTCATCGGACAAGCCCGCCCTATTGTCCTCCTCCTCGTCGGCTGCGGCGGCGGAGGACCTGGCCATGGGGTCGAGGGACGGAGTAGGCGGCGCTGCCGCGCAGGAGACCGTAGCCGTCGATCGCCGCGGCGAGTACTCCGCCGTATGTCGATGGACTGTGCACAATTTTCCGAGAGTAAAGGCTAGGGCACTGTGGAGCAAGTACTTCGAGGTCGGCGGTTACGATTGCCGGCTCCTGATATACCCTAAGGGTGACTCGCAGGCTCTTCCTGGTTACATCTCCATCTACCTCCAAATCATGGACCCTCGCGGCACCTCCTCCTCCAAATGGGACTGCTTCGCCAGCTACCGCCTCGCAATCGTCAACGTCGCCGACGATTCCAAGACCATTCATCGCGATTCCTGGCACCGATTCTCCAGTAAGAAGAAATCCCACGGTTGGTGCGATTTCACGCCCTCTTCTACTGTTTTTGATCCCAAATTAGGTTATTTGTTTAACAACGATTCGGTTTTGATCACCGCTGATATTCTTATTCTTAATGAGTCCGTTAATTTCACTCGTGATAACAATGAGTTGCAATCGTTGACGTCGTCTATGTCGTCCGTGTCATCTTCCTCTGTGGTTGCAAGCCCTGTGTCTGATGTATTGAGTGGGAAATTCACTTGGAAAGTGCATAATTTCAGTTTGTTTAAGGAGATGATAAAAACGCAGAAGATAATGAGCCCGGTTTTCCCTGCTGGTGAGTGTAATTTGAGGATTAGTGTGTACCAGAGCTCGGTGAATGGGGTTGAGTATCTGTCAATGTGTTTGGAGAGCAAGGATACGGATAAGACTGTGATGTTGTCTGATAGGAGTTGCTGGTGTTTGTTTAGAATGTCTATCTTGAACCAGAAGCCGGGCTCGAATCACATGCATAGGGATTCCTATGGGCGGTTTGCAGCTGATAATAAGAGTGGTGACAATACCAGCTTGGGATGGAATGATTATATGAAGATGTCGGATTTTATTGGACCTGATTCGGGGTTTCTGGTGGATGACACTGCAGTTTTTAGTACGTCATTTCATGTGATCAAGGAGTTTAGTAGCTTCTCCAAGAATGGGGCTGTAATTGCTCTGAGAAGTGGGAGTGGGGCAAGGAAGTCGGATGGCCATATTGGAAAGTTCACTTGGAGGATTGAGAATTTTACAAGGTTGAAGGATTTACTGAAGAAGAGGAAAATTACGGGTCTTTGCATCAAGAGCAGGAGGTTTCAGATTGGTAATCGGGATTGTCGTCTTATTGTTTATCCCCGAGGTGTGTCATTTTCTTGCTCTGCAAATCTTTATCATTTTCTCTGTGTACCACATACTTGGTTATTGGCTTATAGTTTGCTATCAGAGATTTGCTGTCTTGTTAGTAAGTTAGTAACTCCATTAGACATGATATTTTTGAAAGCATTTGGGTACAATTCTTACCTATATTGATAAAATTGAAGGAGCATGCTTGCTGCATTTTATACGTCTTCTTTTGAACATTTCATTGAATTTGATATTTTATCAAATTTATACATGCCACCATGAATATGGATGATAATCTAGATCTTGGTTCTCACTGCATGAATATAGTTTGGTCCTTACACCGAGGATTATTTTAATAAACTGAAAAGATGTTTAGGTTGTGATGAAAAAGTAGTCTAATGAAATTTTCTATGGTTTTGATGCTATCAGGGCAGTCTCAGCCACCATGCCACCTTTCAGTGTTTCTTGAAGTTACAGATTCAAGAAATACTTCCAGTGATTGGAGTTGTTTTGTTAGTCATCGTTTGTCAGTTGTGAACCAGAGGATGGAGGATAAGTCTGTCACCAAGGAATCTCAGAACCGCTACTCCAAAGCTGCAAAAGATTGGGGCTGGCGTGAATTTGTGACACTTACAAGTCTCTTTGATCAAGATTCAGGTTTTCTTGTCCAGGACACAGTCATATTCTCAGCTGAAGTTCTTATATTGAAAGAGACATCAATAATGCAGGATTTTACTGATCATGATTCTGAGTTAAGCAGCAATGGATCCCTTATTGATAGTTGTGGGAAAAGAAGCTCATTTACATGGAAAGTGGAGAATTTCCTGTCTTTTAAGGAAATAATGGAGACTCGAAAAATCTTCAGTAAATTCTTTCAGGCTGGTGGATGTGAACTTCGTATTGGTAGGTGTTTTATCACACATTAGCTCCTGTATTTTATTCACTGGAAGTAGTAATTGCAAACTTTTACATTCTTGTTCTTTGATTCAAAGCTTATGATTCCATGACACAGGTGTGTACGAGTCCTTTGACACCATATGTATTTATTTAGAGAGTGACCAGGCTGTTGGTAGTGATCCCGATAAAAACTTCTGGGTCAGATACAGGATGGCTGTTGTGAATCAGAAAAACCCGGCCAAGACAGTGTGGAAAGAATCTTCTATCTGTACGAAGACATGGAATAATTCTGTTTTGCAATTCATGAAGGTGTCTGATATGCTAGAAGCAGATGCAGGGTTTCTTGTCCGCGACACTGTTGTTTTTGTATGTGAAATATTGGATTGCTGCCCTTGGTTTGAGTTTTCAGACTTAGAGGTAAGATCTTACAGGATTGCCCAGTCTATATGTTACCTTGTAGTATTGTAAGTACAATTATTAATTGATGGATACCGAATGTTCTCTCTCTTCCCCCATCGTTTCTATGTCCTACTGTCTATAGTATGAGTCATTCTTGACTTTAGATATAATCATATAAGACGACTACCTGTATATGCATGGCTATCTATCCGACCCTGGCACTTCTGCTTCTGATATGTCACTAATTTAAAATATAATATCTGGTTTTGCATCTAACTTATATTCTGTATGGCAAGATTGGAACAAGCAAGTTAGGAAATATGGCCTCTTCCTTGGAACTTTTGCTCATTATTCCCCCATCTTTTCTATGTCCTTCTACTGTCTATAGGATGACTCATTCTTGACTTTAGATATATGACTACCTGTATATGCATGGCTATCTATCTGACTCTGGCACTTCTGCTTCTGACGTGTCACTAATTTAAAATATAATATCTGGTTCTACATCTAACTTATATTCTGTATGGTAAGATTGGAACAAGCAAGTTAGGAAATATGGCCTCTTCCTTGCTCGTTATTTGCTGATAAGATGCATGGAACAAGCTGATAAGTGACTCACAAGTTACCGAAGCTGATTAATGCTTCAGTTCATAATTTTGCATCCCTTGAACTTCTTAATGTACAATAAAACTTGTAAGCATATTTCTATCCCATATCTGAGCCATATAATATAATTATGATTATATGTTTCTTTTATAAAAAAATTGATTATATGTTTTACCTCTTAACTTGTCATACGTTGTGAAGTCAGGTTTTTGTTATGAATTTTATTACAACTACTGATTGTATTAAATTCTTACTGCTCTTATTGCAAGGTTGCACTTGCCTCTTCTAATTTGGTCTTTAATGAACAGGTTTTAGCTTCGGAGGATGATCAGGATGCATTGACAACTGATCCTGATGAGCTCATCGACTCTGAAGAAAGTGAAGGAATAAGTGGAGATGAGGAAGATATTTTCAGAAATCTTCTTTCCAGAGCTGGATTTCATCTAACCTATGGAGATAATCCTTCACAGCCACAGGTTACTTTAAGAGAGAAACTTTTAATGGATGCTGGTGCAATTGCTGGTTTTCTGACTGGACTTAGGGTTTATCTTGATGATCCTGCCAAAGTAAAGCGTTTGCTTCTTCCTACCAAGCTCTCTGGTAATTGTGATGGGAAGAAGGCCAACAAGACTGATGACTCTTCCCCAAGTTTGATGAATTTGCTGATGGGAGTTAAAGTCTTGCAGCAAGCAATCATTGATTTACTCTTGGATATAATGGTCGAGTGCTGCCAACCTTCTGAAGGGGCTCCTGTTACTGATTCTGTTGATGCATGCTCAAAACCTTCTCCAGATGGCAGTGGAGCTGCTAGTCCTCTTGAATGTGATAGAGAAAATGGAGCAACCAAATCTGCACAATTTCCTGTTAACGAGAGATTGGATTCTGTTGCTGAAGATAGCAGTAGTACATCTGCCGTACAGAGCTCTGATTTAAATGTTAATGTTATTCAGGTAAAAGCTCTTCCTGGACAGCCTATTTGTCCACCAGAAACATCTGCCACGGGTTCAGAAAATACATCCTTTCGCTCAAAGGTACAAATTTGTATTCATAAGAGGTGATTTTCGTTAGATATATCGATGGTTTTAATTGTGTGAATTTTGAACTTCAGACCAAGTGGCCAGAACAGTCTGAGGAGCTCTTAGGTTTGATTGTAAACTCGCTAAGAGCTTTGGATGGGGCTGTTCCACAAGGCTGTCCAGAGCCAAGACGGCGACCTCAGTCTGCACAGAAAATTGCTCTTGTATTGGACAAGGCTCCTAAGCATTTGCAAGCAGACCTAGTTGCTCTAGTACCCAAATTGGTTGAGCATTCGGAACACCCACTGGCTGCCTGTGCACTTCTCGAGCGACTTCAAAAGCCAGATGCAGAACCTGCTTTACGAATACCTGTGAGATAGACTATTATTCTTTTCCACAATGCCTTATCTGAATTGTTTTATTGTATACGTTTAATGTCCTGGGAACACAATCTTCAATTTTAGATATACTTTGGCTGCATTTCCACCACTTCCAAAATGATGCTGAGTATGGTTGCACTGTTTTTCTTCTATTGATGGCATTTTTATTTCTTAGGTTTTTGGGGCTCTTAGTCAACTGGAGTGTGGTAGTGAAGTGTGGGAACGCATTCTGTTTCAGTCATTCGAGCTTTTGACAGATTCAAATGATGAACCCCTTGCTGCCACAATAGATTTTATATTCAAAGCGGCATCTCAATGTCAACACCTACCTGAAGCAGTAAGCTTGAAGATAGTTGGAAATTGCACCGTGTTTCTTTAATATACTTGTGTCATCTTTCCCAAATGTTTTATGAAGCATTTATAACATTAATTTTTTTCCCTTTATGTAGGTTAGGTCAGTTCGTGTCAGGCTGAAGAATCTAGGTCTTGAGGTGTCGCCTTGTGTACTTGACTTTTTGAGTAAGACTATAAATAGTTGGGGGGATGTTGCTGAAACCATACTTAGGGACATTGATTGTGATGACGATTATGGTGACAGTTGCTCAGCTCTGCCATGTGGGATTTTCTTATTTGGTGAACATGGCACTGCTCCTACTGGACTGCATGTGATTGATGAGCAGGCTTTTCGTTCTAGTCGTCATTTTTCTGATATCTATATACTGTTTGAGATGTTATCTATTCCTTGTCTTGCTGTTGAAGCTTCTCAAACATTTGAGAGATCTGTAGCTCGAGGTGCAATAGGTGCTCAGTCTGTAGCACTGGTATTGGAAAGTCGCCTTTCCCAAAGATTAAATAATAATGCCAGATATGTTTGTGAAAATTTTCAACATTCAGATGGTGGAGCAGAGGGAGACGCCAGTGAGCATTTGGGAATTCAAAGGGATGATTTTACTTCAGTTCTTGGTCTTGCTGAAACTTTAGCCCTCTCGAGGGACCCATGTGTGAAAGAATTTGTGAAGTTGCTGTACACGATATTGTTTAGATGGTATGCCAATGAATCTTATCGGGGGAGGATGCTGAAGAGGCTTGTTGACCGTGCCACCAGCACTACAGATAATGGTCATGAAGTAGATTTCGATTTGGATGTCTTGGTTACTTTGGTCTGTGAGGAGCAGGAGATTATTAGGCCTGTTTTGAGTATGATGCGTGAAGTTGCTGAACTTGCAAATGTTGATCGGGCTGCTCTTTGGCACCAGTTATGTGCTAGTGAAGATGAAATTATTCGTGTTCGTGAAGAAAGCAAAACTGAGATTTCTAATATGGCTAGGGAAAAATCTATTATATCACAAAAGCTGAGTGAATCTGAGGCCACAAACAATCGTCTCAAGGTATTCATGTCTTAGTTGATAATATACTGTGGTTATCTCATGTTGTTAATTGCTACTGGAGAATTTAGGCTGATGCACTTCATGATTTGACAGTCTGAAATGAGGGCTGAGATGGATCGGTTTTCTCGGGAAAAGAAGGAGCTATCAGATCAAGTTCAAGAAGTTGAGAGTCAGCTTGAGTGGCTTCGCTCAGAGCGGGATGATGAAATTGCAAAGCTCTCTGCAGAGAAGAAGGTTCTTCAGGACCGTTTACATGATGCAGAGACACAACTTTCTCAATTGAAATCTCGGAAACGTGATGAATTAAAGGTATTATAATAGAAAAAAGCTTTAATTTCTACATTATTTAAAAGAAAAAGGCACTCATTATGCCAATGTTAAATGCTGCGCAGTATGTTACTGTGCTACAATGATCATGTTTACATCTTTGAAGAACCTGCATCTTGAATAGGAAGTAGTAATGTCAGCTAATTTTTACTGTGACTTGTATATGCATGTATGCTAAGGTTTCCAAAATCCAAAGAATCTTTGCACTCAATTATGGGGGAACTACAGCTTTTATACTAGTGCTTCGGAGTCAAATTTACTACTTCTATCCTTGCTTTATCTGATTACACCCATGATTCTTGCGCTCTGTCTCTTCCCCCCCTCCCCCCCCCTCTGATCCATAACGTAAACTCTGATATGAGCAAATGTTATACTCATACATTGTTTTTGTCAATTCCTGAAGGAAGATAGTAGCCTTTTGTTTCTACTTGGTTTTTCAGCTGATGGGTTACTCCTCTGTTAGGAAGGAGTTCGATCCTTCCTATCTTCATTCTTCTGATTAAATATTTATTTCAGCACAAAGTCTGAGTGGGCTTTTACTTTGCTCAACCTTCAAGCCCAAATTGCTTTTGTGTGAGGGGGCATGTTTGTGATATAACTCATTCCCAGGCCTCCAATTTACAGCTTAAGCTTTGAGGAGAGTTGGTTCTTGACTTGAATCTTAGCCTATACGCTATACAGCTCTGTTTCTGAGCCAGCCTTTATTTCATTTATCGAATTACTCTAAAGAAAATAGCATGATGAATTATTTTATCTTCTCATTTACTTGCTTGTCATCAACAATCTTATCGGTGGATCTGAAGCATCAACGAGTACTTGAAATAATACTATAGAGAAGATATTTATCTATTTTTTGACATGGCAGTCTTGAAAATGGTGGGCCTGGGAAAGGAGGCTGTGCCCCATTTTGGTTCTGCATTGATAATTAGTTTGCTGTTTTGTGTCTAATGGGGTCAAGTTCAAAACTAATGTCAATTTGTATTGTGTACAGAAAGTAGTCAAGGAGAAAAATGCACTTGCTGAGAGATTGAAGAATGCTGAAGCTGCACGTAAGAGATTTGATGAAGAACTGAAGAGATTTGCAACAGAGAACGTGACTCGGGAAGAAATCCGGCAGTCACTTGAGGATGAAGTTCGTAGATTGACTCAAACAGTTGGGCAAACTGAGGGAGAAAAGCGGGAAAAGGAAGAGCAGGTTGCTAGGTGTGAAGCATATATTGATGGCATGGAATCAAAGTTGCAGGCCTGCCAGGTTTGTCCTGACATAGACATTGTACTTTTCTTATTTATTATTTTTATAATTTAATTGTTATTAGTTGTCATCTCATATGGAGCTCGTTTGGATGTGCTTAATTTGTTGAAAAAAAAAATATTAAAAAAAATGCTTTTTGCATTTGTTATCATGTTTGGATGACTTCTTTTAAAAAAAGTAAAAGCACTAAAAAAGATTTTTTTTTCTAGTTAGATTTTGGTGCTTCTCAATAAAGACCTTTTTTATAATATAAAAATGCTATTCAAACATTAAAAAAGTACTTCTCTAATATTACATCCAAACATAAAATTGTTTTTAAAGACCTTTTAAAAAAAGATCACATAAAAAAGATCTTATTTTATAAGTTCATCCAAACGAGCCCATGTTTACATGACCAACTCATACGATTAGGTTAAGCATATTCCAGTGGTGGTGCTTCCTCTTTTGAATTACTTTGTTTGATATGTAAATTATGTAATATTTCCTCTTATGTTGAATTTGTTCAGCCAGCTTTATCTTCAATTTCAATGCTGTCTGCTGTTCTCAAATGCCTAATTGGATTATTGAGCAGGTTTTGCTGGGTAACCTTGAAATCATAATCAAGTGGATATAATTGATATGTGTATGATGAGTTCGACTAGGTATTGTTAATATTAGGCGGGTGGTGTGTTCCACCAACGGTGGTAGACTGCTTCGTTCTTTTGTCTAAAGTTCTGTGGTTCAAAAATCACTTTAGTTCAAAATAAGCTTTAAAGTAGTATTTTGTTGGATGGGCCAAAATAATGGAAAATGTCTGTTTTTCCATGACTAGTAACAATCCAATTATTTCTATTATTAATCTTTAGAAGACCTTTGAACCTTAATGCCCTTGTCTGTTGTTTTCTTTCTTGTATTTGCAAAATATTGGTTTTTGTGATTATACTCCTGAGAGAAATATGGTTAAGCCTTTGTTTTGCTTTTGCAGCAATATATTCACACACTTGAGGCCTCACTCCAGGAGGAAATGTCACGACATGCCCCTCTATATGGTGCTGGTCTGGAGGCTCTATCAATGAAAGAGTTGGAAACTATATCGCGTATTCATGAAGAAGGGCTCAGGCAGATCCATGCCCTGCAACAGCGTAAAGGTAGTCCTGCTGGGAGTCCTCTTGTGAGTCCCCATGCTCTCCCACACAACCATGGATTGTATCCTGCTGCGTCACCCCCAATGGCTGTAGGACTGCCTCCCTCAATCATTCCAAATGGGGTAGGGATCCATAGCAACGGGCATGTGAATGGTGCAGTTGGACCCTGGTTTAACCACTCTTGAATTCTTGGGTCATAGGATGTTATTCTTTTTGAGTTATTTCTTTGGCATTTTGGCTGGTAGAACTGTTGGAGCATGATGTTGGGTAAAGGAGTACCGAAGATTAGAAGGGTTGGGTGAAACTTTACCTTACAAAATATTAGGAAGAGTCCAATGGAACTATCAGTTGGAAATGCCATACTCATTTGCGCCTACTTCTTTTTGAGGAAAAAGAAAATTAATTACAGGCTTTTTTAAGTTTCCATAGTTATATGTTGCTACATAGTTTGGCCGAAGTGCTTGAATCTATTTTATCTGGCCAGAATGAAGCGCTGTAAGAAATCTTGATTGATAGAGTTTGAATACGTAATCAACAAAGAAAATCTTTTTCCCTCTTATTACACTCATAGTTGCAGTTTCAAGATCTAAATTCGTTCGACTATATATATTATGAAAGGGAATATATTCTTGAAATTTTCTTTTTTCTTGTATCAATTATTTTATTATTTTGTTCACATAAAAATAATTATTTGCGTATAACATGTAAGCATAGTGATCACCTTTGCAGGAATTGAACCAATCTCTATACACAGAATAATAACATATTGTAAGTGTTACACCATAAAAATGGTGTACAAATATGAGGACCCATTATTGAAAAAAATGTTTCTCAGACAATATGTTTTATTGGAAACCTTTTTTCCAACGGTTTTTTTTTTTAAAAAAGGAAACTTTTAAACTTTTTTTACCTGTCTGATGATTCTCCTTCTCTAGCTAGCTAGCGATGCCATACCCCTCAAGATTGAAAATTATAACTATTTCATTTTAAATCTTTTTTTTTTAAAAAAAATAATGTTATCTGTGCCAGGTTAAAGATTAACCATGTAACGGATCAAAATTGAACATTTAAGTGCATGTTTCGTTTTTAATTGACAGCCTCAAACACACATTGGGTTTCCTTAAACTCTGTGAAAATTTGTTTGGTTTTATTTTCGTTTGTACAATTTCAACTTACTCTTCCTTACTAATTTACGTTTGTCCAAAAACAAGATTTTTGGGTTATATTTTTTTTGTTTGTAATTTTTATCTCTTATATTTATTTTGTTAAATTCACTTTTAAAATAAAAATTTTTAAACATAAATTACATTATTACAAATTCACTTTTAATCAAATTTGAGTTTGTAAACACATTTTCATCTAAATTTAAATTTATTAATTCTAATTTAAACACACACTAACTCGTGTTAGTAAAAGATGTTGACGGCTTATAGTGCAAGGAAACTATAGCGGTGGGCCAAAATGAAAATTCAACTAAAAGTAATTAACCATGTATATATATCAGTATATGTTTGTCTGTAAGTAATGTTACTTAAACATACAAGTTGTTCATATAACTCATATCTTTCATTACTGTTATGTATTTCTCTTTTTCTTTTTCTCTTTTGTTAATGTGATTAATTATAATTAATCGTGATTGAGATTATAATTTATTATAATTGATTTTATATATGATTAAAATTGATTTAGTACATAATTATATTTTATTATTTTCTTTTCTTTTACAACAATTCTCTTATATAAATAGACTCTAATTTTTGTTCTAGATTTCAGACTTCTTTTCATATACCTTTCCAGACCTCCAAACACCATTCCATATCTTCGCTTAGATACAGTTCCAAATCCCCAAAATATATCAATGTTGTCATTTCTGGTTCATCACTCCCTGGACCTCTGTTTTTTATACCACCAGTACTGTTGGAACCACCATCCGCCAATCTACTAGCCACTAAAATTTTACCTCCAACCACAGCCGCACGCACTATCATGCGCCACCTTTTCCTTTTGGGCGTGTGTCTCATGTGTTAGATCCAGCAAATGTGATCCGTTGACCCACGACCCACTGATATGGTGAAGGTGCTGATGTGACCTATTGACCTGATTCATCTAATTGACGTGTCATCTAGCATGCTAACATGGCATCAGACCCTTCCTACGGTTGTCCGATGAGATCTTTCCATTTTTGAGGTTCTTTTATGTCAATTTAGTTTCGAAAGTTCAGTTTTTGTGTTCTTCATTGATTATGAGGAGACCTTTGTACCTATTACTCGCATCACTTCAGTTCGTACTCTTCTTACTGTTACAACCACTCAAAAATGGACTCTAAATTAGATTGATGTGAAGAATGTCTTTTTTAATGGTGATTTGGAAGAAGAAGTTTATATGCGTCTACCTCCTAGTTACACTTGTCCACCAAATAAGGTTTACTGTCTTCAAAAAACTTTATATGATCTTAAACAAGCACCCCAAGTCTGGTTTGCCAAGTTTCACAATACTATCAGTCAGTTTGATTTTCCTCCAGTACCTATGATTTTGCTTTGTTTACTCGCAAAATTGATAGATGTACTATTATGTTGCTTCTTTATGTTGATGATATGATTATTACTAGTGATGATACTACTGGTATTACTGAGCTTAAACATTTCTTGAGTCAGTATTTTGAGATGAAAGATCTTAGACCTCTCAGTTACTTTTTTGGTCTTGAAATCCTTTCTTCTGCTGATGACATTTCTCTGTCTCAAGCTAAATATATCTCGGATTTTATCTAACGAATCAGTCTCACCAACAGTCTCACTGAATCCACTCTTCTAGAACCTAATGTCAGGTTTACACCTCTGGATGATACTATACTTGATGATCCTACTATCTATCAGCAGTTAGTTGACAATTTGATTTATCTTACTGTTACTCATCCAAACATTTCATATGTTATTCATTTAGTCAGTCAATTTATGTCAGTTCCACGCACTACTCACTATGTTAATGTTCTTTGTATTATTTGGTACATAAAATGAACTTTGTTTCATGGGCTTCATTTATCAATCAACTCCTCCATAGTCTTCCAAGGTTATTCTAATGTTGATTGGGGGTGGAGATCTCACTGATCGTTGATTCACCACTGGCTACTGTATCTATCTTGGTGATGCATTTATTTCATGATGAAACAAGAAACAGACTTTAACTGCAGGCTCCAGTACTGAAGCAGAGTATTGGGCACTTGCTAACACCATATCCGAAATACTTTGGTCACGTTGGTTTCTTGAAGATTTGAGTATTTCTTAGTCCTCTCTCATTACTCTTTACTGTGATAATAAGAGTGTTATTCAGATTGCTCACAATGATATTTTTCATGAGCGCACCAAGCATATTGAGATCGACTGCCACTTCATTCGTCAACACATTCTTCATGATGCTTTTCGTCTCATTTCCATTGACACTCTTGGCCATTCAACTGATCTGTTCACCAAAATTCATCATCTTGGACGGTTCCACACTCTGGTTTTTAAATTCAAATTAATTTCTTCTATACCCACTTGAATTTAAGAGAAGATGTTAGTATGATTGATTATAATTAATTGTGATTGTGATTTATTACGATTATTTTTAAGGATGAATATAATTAATTTAGTATATAATTATAATTATTATTTTCTTTTCTTGTACAATAATCTTATTATATAAATAAAAATTAATCTATTTTTTATATACATTCATTCAAAAATATATAAAAATTATTAATATTTATTTCCTTATTTATATTTCTATTTTCTCTTTTAGAATTATACGAGTTGCACAATGCGTGCAATTAACATTACTCTTTTGTTTAACAATAATGGGAAACGGTTCTTGTGAATTTTGCACGAAAGAATTTGATTGGTGGGGTTTCTTTTACCTCAACTTCTTTCTCACTCATAATTTCCATCTTTCTCTTATTTTCATAGTGCCACCTAGATTCGTATGTACTTCATTTTTTGGTAAACAGAATCGTATATACTTTGTGAAAAAAAGCATCTTGCTAAATAACAATTTGTTTAATTTGAGATGCTGGGAGTTCGGCTAGAGTTGCGTGCAGTCAACAGAGTCTGGTTGCACTATGAATTAACCCAAGTGGCGGTCTTGCCGTTATGCGTGCAGATGTAGAAACGGCTTTTCACTGTGAGTGTGGAAACTTAAAATTTTCTCATATTATATTTTCACACAATTTTTACATTAATTAATAATATTTACATTTATAATTAATAACATATTTTAATTAATTAATAATATATTAATTATTTTGTTTATAACTTATTAATTAATTAATATATTTTATTAATCATAATTTTATATATTATTAATCAATGTAAAAAGTGATATAAAAAAATAATATAAGATAATTATTTTCTTTTTATTATATAATAATAAGTGGGAAAAAATATTCTCACTTTTATACAACTTTAAAATTATTTTTCTCAAAGGTTTGACGAATAAAAGTTGTAATTATAAACCAAGCCACGACTTTTGGTTATTATTTTTCATTTCATTTCATTGCAATGCAAATTGTGACCCTTCCTCATCACTTTTACTTTCCTTTGTTTAAAGAAAAATAAAAAATCATTGTATTCCAAAAAATCAGTTCTACCAAATTAAAAGAAACAAAGCATATATGAAGCTGGGATATGCACCATGCAGCATGTGTTGAATAAATCAATAAACCAATCAAAAGTTTTAGCCTTAGAATAGACTCAAGGTTTAAGATATAAATCGAAGACAATGGGTGGCTGGTATTTGAAGCTGGCAGCATAATAAGTGGGAGATAGTTACTTCCACAGTATTGTTTTGATGATTTCACAGTTTTGTGAGACATATCAGGGAACGAGATTGACATAGAGTAATACTTCAGTAAGTCGGTGAAGAGACAAAATGGGTGCCACCGTGACTCTCCTGTCAAGAATGAGAGTGGGCTGACTGGACTGTAAATAAAAATATTATTTGAATAGTTTTTAAGTAAACATACTCTATCCCATGCACTCAATTAATAGTTAATATGTGTAAATCATGTCTAATTAATAATTATTTTTACTATTTTTCTGCCAATGCATAATTAAGCAAGAGAAATATTTCTTACACACCATTTTTTTATGTTAGCTTCTTGTTTAAGGAAAAAGAAAGATAGAGAAAATATTTTAGAATGTATTTTTTTATTTTATTATCTAAAATATTAATATAAGAATGATATTATAAAGAGTAATTTTAACCACACATTTTTATTTACATCACTTCACATTTGTACAACTTTTATCGTTTGATTATATTTTGTTTCATTTTTTTTTTTACACACTTCTATTCTAATTTTTTCATATAAATAAAGGTAAGGCACATTATTTAAAGTGATGTATGTGCAATTTTTTTTTTATAATAAAAATAGTGTGCAAATGTAACCGATCCAAATGAACTGCACTCCGTGCAATTCTAATATGATGACTTTTAATCTATTATTTACATTTACTTTTAATATTTTATTGTATAAAAACTTAATTTCAATAGTTTAGATCCTCTGCAGTTTTAATCCATGTGCAAATAATTGTTTTAGCATTCATCAATTGTTAGACCAACACATTAAATAAATTGTCCCACGGCATGGCACTTTTGAGTTGTAATAAAAGGAAAACTTACAATTTTCCTTGAATGTATAAACGGCCAACTTTTCAATTCACTGGGTTCCTACTTGAAGGCGCCCAAAAGAAAAAGTTACTGTATATACTTAATTATGCTTAAAGATTTGTTTGGAGAAAGAAGCACAAACTATCTGAGTTTTATATTTAATCTCCTCAGCCATATAGAGTGTAAGATCATGTGAAAGACATCATATCTCTTAGCCGGCTGATTCAGAGTAAAATGTCTCCTCACAGCCCTTACTCCCTGCTTGAGCTTTCGATACTTGTCCACTGGAATTGCACTAAGCACCTCTTTCAACCTTGGAATATCTGAAACATCCACCTGCACTGAAAACGCCTCCCATCGCAGCACATCACTGAAGGGCAACACATAATACTTTGATAGGATCACCGGCACGCATTCTGCATAAATTGACTCCACGATTCTCGGGCTAGCTACTTCATGCCCACTTGGACAAAGGCAGAACTTGGAGTTGAGCATGAAGGAATAGTAGTCAAGCTCTTTTGGGAGGTACTCATAGACATGAATATCATTGTCTCGGTTTTTCCAGTGGTGGAGGAGGATAGGACGGATTGGGCCATGCATACCACCGGCGAAGAAGGCAAGGTAGCGGCGCGGGGCGTTGTCCGGTGGAAGTGAAAGGAGTTTGGCGGATACTTCACCACCAAAAAGGTGGATTTCTGGTAAAGCTACATCCTTTCGAGGATTGAAGCCTTCCGAGGTGTTGGCATTGCACAAGACCCGGATGGAGGTATTGTAGAGGAAAGGGTTGCCATTTGATGCACGAGGACCCTGCAGAAATATATAAGGGAAAACAAAAACGGTTTGTTATTCAAATTCGCACTAGGATGCCATTTTAGCATGAAACACAATGCATGCTTTGCGGTTCAATTGCATTTGAGCATTTCAACATAAAGAAAACTTTAAAGAAGCAAATAAAAGTATCAATCTCTAATAAGTCAGGGAGGGAAAGATGTATAGAAAAGGGAATGGTATGGAACAAACCCAATCATGACAGGCAAGCATGAAGTGGTCGGCACCATTAGTTCTGTTCCAGAAGGGGTACCTTGTAGATACCACTCTCACATAATCAGAGACAAACTGCTTTAAAGGAGTGATGTTGTAAGAGGATGGCGTATAGAGGTACTTGACCATCCATGTCACACTGAATGGAAAAAAGTAAACGTGAGCCGCATTAGGGTCATTGGTCCTAAACCTCCCAGTCCCGTGTTCCATCTCATGGAGGAACCTCCCTTCAATCGAATATATGTCCTTGCACGGGCCATCGTGAACAATTGGTAGGTCCCCTTCTGAGTATACATACACCTTGAATATTTTCTCCATCTCCAAGTAGCTCCTGTAATAATAAGCGGTAATTAACCAAAAGAAATGAATTAACTGTTGCATATTCCCTTTTTTCAAGATAAGTGAAATGTTTCTACGGAAATGGTGGGACAACATGCTCCTATGTTAGGACTTCCAGTATAGTTATTTATGTTTTTTTTTTTTTTACTGGAATAGTTATTTATGTTAGTTGGTTAATTAAATGGGTTTAATAGTTGATTAATTAAAGTTATGTGAGATAATTTGCATAAAAGTGTGTGTGATTACCATTGTTCATTATGTTTATATTTTTCACATTGATTAAGGAAGCAAAATCTGAAAAGCAGTAATCCTTTTCACAATTTCTTAATTACTTTGTTTGTTTTAAAACATTGTTGTTGTAGAACATGAATTTTGTTTCATTTTATTTGTTAATTTAAAAAGTCAAGGCGGTACTAATTACTTTTTTAATTTTAATCTTATCTTTTAGTATTTTCACTAAATGCATTGAGAGAAAGCATTAATACAATGATAACATTTAGATTATTTAAATTAAGGATAATTTAGTTAACTATGCTATACTTTTAAATAATTGAAATTATTTAATAACTTTCTTAATTTTTGAGTAATTATCTTAAATGATATATATTTCAAGGAATATTTAATTAGTCTTTAGATGGTTTGGGTGTTTAATATTCACACACTTGAACGTTAAATTTAAAAATGGAAATTACTAAATAAAAAATATTTAATATCAAAAGGATGAAAATTATTTTTACTTTGTACTCTATGTAATTAAAATAACTTAATAGAAAGTATTAAATACTTTTTAATCGGTCTTAAAGCAATCATTACTAAAGAGAAATTCTTAACTAAACCATGGACATCCAGTTTGGTGCATTAAGCCAATCATGACTTAATATTTTTATAAATTCTTGTGTTTTACAATTAATTTTACAGTGCTCTATAAAAGTATTAAATCTTGATTGACTTAGTACACCCAACTATCATACCCATGATATAGGTAAGAATTTCTCCATTACTAAGTACCAACACCATAAATATAATTCCAAGATTATAAGGACTTAACAAGCCCTTTATGACTTCCAACCCCCCTCCTCCCAAAAATTACCACTTTCTTTAAAGAGATATGAACGATGGGAACTTTTGGGGGGGGTGCCACAAGCCACCATAGCACAATAATGGTCAATAGTCACAATAAAAGTAGCACATAGCAAAAGGGTCTTTTTCGCAGTTGTATCATTTTAATGAGTATATATGGAAGTCTGAAAGCGAATGAATAGTAGCGTACTTGGCACCCCCCTAGCTATCGTCTACAACAAGAAAAGATGATTATGGATCAAAAATCAATAACAGAAAAATGTTACGGTGTGGCGGAGGCTGTGACTTATAAGCAAAGCTGTGAATAAGCTTTTTAATGTTGATTTAAATTATTCATATAAATTATTATTATTATTACTATTATTCATGCTAAAAAAGAAAAGAAAAGAAAAGGTGGGAAAGATTACTTGTAAAATAAGCGCGGGTTACGATAAACAGCTCCGACGGGAATGTAGTACTCTTCGGCGCTGTCGTTGTGAGTGGTTGCCGGAGCTATATTGCTTCTCTGACCTGCTAATGCCGCCCTTCGCATCGAAGCTCTTGCTCTGGCGAGTCCTTCTTCTCGCTTTTCTTCTTTGCTCCTCCCTTTTGCTACTTTCCTCTGTTAACATATATATATATATATATATATATATATATATATATATATATATATATATATATATATATATATATATATATATATATATATTCATTCATATATATTCATTCATTCCAAATTCCATTCAATACATAAAAAATTAAATAAAAGCCGCAGACATTTCGCCAAATTAAAGTAACACCGATCCGTAATAGAAATGGTTGTTTTGAGTTTTTTATAAAGATCCACAACACAGTGACTCAGTGAGAGTAGAGAAAAAAGGCATAATCTTATATATATATATAGAGAGAGAGAGAGAGAGAGAGAGAGAAGAGAGGAGGTTACGAACTTACGATCGCGTTTGGGTGAGCGGCGGGTCCAACAGCATGGAGTTGATTCTCGCCAGAAACCTTTCTTCGCAAGTGATGAAGTGGAACAGAATATACCGGCTTCGAGTCATTGAATTTCATCAACTCAAAGAACTGCCATGGAAGCACCATAATGACGATGATCGACACTAGAAACAGCAACAAAATTGCAGAAAGCATGTGTCTATGACAAATCATTTTATTTTATTTATCTCTGTGTATAATTTGGAGTGTTTGGTTCTAGAGAAAATATGAGACGAAAGAGAGAATGAAATGAAGTGACAGATATAGGTATGAGGTATCTCTGTTTCAAACTTTTCAATCACACTCTTTCTAAGCATGGTGGCGAAGACTGTCAAGTGTGAACTCATGCAAGGTGCAATGACGGATTTGACCCTATGTGTTCTGAATGAAATCACTATCTTGACTTCGCGAGTGAGCAGAACACGTGACGTGATCAAACATATTTGTTATGAAAAAGGCGATAACTTCCTTTCCCGCCAAAACCACGAAGGAAATTGTTTTGGCAGATTTGGAGAGGGAGTCTCTAAAATTAACGTCAATTTCTTCTCCAAACGGAAAGTTGTTTTCTCTGTGTCTCTTTAAACGGCAAGTCCCATGAATTTCGTTATTAAATTTCTCAATCAAGTATTTAAGAACAAACACACACACAATCGCTTCGCCTTCTTCATTTGGGTTACCTAATTTTTATTCTGTTAGTGAAATTTAATTACAAGATTATCTCTTTATGCAAATAAAAACTTAAAAAAAAAAACTTGAATCTTGAGCTCTTAAATATAAAATCGACATTTGGTATTGGTCATCCTCCACATAAATGGGCGACCTTATTTTGTTTTGGCACACAATTGTTGTTTAACACTTATATACCATGTCATCAAAAGTTATATAGATAGATATATAATACTTTTATAATTTAATTTAACAAAAAGTATTTCAAAATCTCTTTTTCTTTTTATATAAAGTTTATGAAACAAAAATGGCACCGTGAATTTAAATTTATATATTGATATAAAAACCTAGTTTTAAAACTTTAAATTTGCGTGAAAGTGAAAGCTTCTCCATCTATATACGTTGGCAGAAAAACACACAAGGTTTGTTCAATATTACCATATCATCAATTAATTAAAAATTTTATATATAAATTAAGATACATATACATTGACACGCTAAAAAAGAATATATATATATATATATATATATATAAAAGATAGAGAAAAAAGGAGTTGTAAAACTTTGATTAGCTATCCAGAAATTATCATTTCTTATATTTTAGGTTAAAATCTACAAATTATAGAGACAGAAGAACTGACAATAAAATTTATTAATTTTTTATCTATTTAATTTATTTATATTAAAATCAGTTTAATATATTCAATTAGAATAATATATTTTATTGAATTAGATTTAATAAATTAAATTTAGTTATAAATAATTAATAATCCAATCAAAATATGTATTGGATATCCAAATATCTAATTAAAAACTAATCTAATGAATATCCAATTAAAAACTAATCCAACTATCCAATATATTTTACATTTTTTTTGTTCAAACAATTGAATGTAAAGGTTGCTAACTAAAATTTTTTAGAAAGAATTTTATTAGAGAGAAAAAAAAAAATTTAGAGAGAATTTTATCAAGCGAGAGAGTGAAACATTTTTTAGAGAGAAAAAAATAAAAATTTTTAGAAAGAAAATTTTTAGAGAGAGAATTTTTTTTTTAAAAGATATACTTTTTTTAAAAAAAATGAGTAGGTTGAATATCCATCTATTTAATCTATTAAAATAGATTAATGGATGAATTGAATATCCATTTATTAAATTAAGTCATGAATGAATTGAATAATATTAAGTATTTTGTAATGAATCTTAAATGGATTAATAATTTATTTTAAATTTATCAATTATGATCCAATTCAAAATCAAACTAATCCATCCATTTGTCACCTTGAAACCCAACTTTTTCGACCTTTATAAATTATTTTTAGCTAATTCCCTCTTCTAAGATACAACAACGCGTAAACTTTATCTTATTAGGTGCATTAACTACATGTATTAAACGAAATTATTAAATTCTATCATAAATTAAAGTTTTAATGAATTCATCTTGAGTAGAATGGTTAGAATTTTATTTGTCTTTTGCTTACATGACTAGATTATTTTAAATATGTTTATTGTCATTTTCATATTAATTAGATGGTATTGCCTATTCCAACTTTCATAGGAATAAATGTTGCGTGCGCATCTGCCTCAACTCAATCTCAATTCTACTACACTTATTTTAAGATAACAATAAATAAGATTAATAGTAAATTAATTATATTCATTTTTATTTAGAAAATGGAAAAAAATGTTTTACATATTTAAAATAACTATAGATCAAACCTATTAGTCTTAATAGAAATGAATTACAACCTTAAGTAAACCTTACAAGATACCTTAATCATAGACAAAAAAATAAAATAAAAAAAAACTATCAATCCACTCGGGTGTAGCTATGACATATGAGGTGAGGCATAAATAAAAAAATTGTGTTGCGAGTGTGCTGTCAGCGAGATTAAAAAAATTAAAAATGAATGTTTTTTTTATTATTTCATTGAAAAATTAAAGAGGTGGCAAATTTTCATTCAGTACTAGATAATTTTAGCAATTTCTTTTACAAAAGTATTTTAATTTTTTATTTGAAAAATCTAGCAAGTTATATTACACGAACTTCTAGCATATTCGAAAAATGCATTAACAAGCTATTTAGATCAAATCAGTGGTCAGTAGTTTAAATGATTTATAACAATTTATAAATTCAAACATCTATATCGTCATTATAAAAAAATTATTGATTATTAAAAATAATTATTGAGTGTTCATCAATCTGCGATGAGTTTTCTTTAGGAAACTTGGATAGCTAAAACGTTACTGACAACAATGTCCATAGCAATGATCCAAAAATAAAACACAGGAAGTCATTTTGCCTAAAAAAACAAACACAGGAAATAATTTGAACCCCGGCGTGGCAAGAAAGCAGATAAGGCTAGCACCTCCAGCGTCATATATGTAAGTGTTAGTTTGGTGAGCTTCAATGCAAGGAAAAAGAAAGAAAAATACCTTATGATTTGGATCATCTCTTATTTGATAATAAACACACAAGGAAAAGGGACGGTTGCAATTTTTTTAGGACCCACAATATTTCATCTCTCTTATTTTAGGAGGATTTGGAAGAAAAAAAAGTTGTGTGAATCTCACATCTTTTTTTAAAGTTGAAAGTCTCACATATTTTTATTCATCTTATATATATATATATATATATATATATATATATATATATATATATATTGATGTCTTTTCTATTAAATAATACTAAATAAAAAAATATAAGCCTTTCAATTCTCTTTTCCTTTTTTTTTCTTTTTTTTTTAATTATATCTTTTTTATTTTTTCCTTTTTCCTTCTATTATACCAATCAAGGCCTATGATTGTAATTATAGACTCCAAATCGATGTAATCCTTGCCTAATGGAGTACCCCGGAATAATTGCTGTAACTTGTAAGGCCTATACTATTAGAGTATAATATTGAAATGACCACACTAACTGGAAGGGAAAAAAAAAAGGGCCTCCATAGGGTGGCTCTTCAGCTAAAAATGGACTCTTCCCAACTTTCTAATTCATATCCATAAATTGGCCTTCAATCGAGTCATTCAGAAACGTTTCTCCATTTCTTCGTGACAACTATATATTTGATAAAACAAACAAATGCATCAGCAGAGGCATGAAGATTGACTTTTTTTGCTTAATATCACGACAGTTTAATTTATTTTAGACAAACTGAACTAGTACAATAACTAAAGCATCTCTGGAGTAAGGGGAAGAAGGAGAGAGGGGACCATATCAGAGATTCAGAGTCAATGCCTAGTTACGGCACTATGAGTACAGTACAGTGGAGGATTTAATAATTGTCATTGATCACACTGCGGTACAGAAAGAAGTAACCCTGCGCCTACTAAGTAGAAACTATATGCATGTACCCAAAAAAAAGAGTAGAAACTACATGTGTGAATTTAATGAATCAATTTGCGCGCCTAGCAGTACTGTAGGTTACAGGCTACACCGCTATAGGAGTCCGTTTATGTACCCAAAAAAAAACAGCTTAGGCGGTGAAGAAAAATATTATTCACATAGAATGCATTTGATATAAGATAATAAAATAAGATATAAGAGTATAAATAAGTTGATAAATTTTTATATTATTAAGTATTTAATATATTTAATATAAATAATTTAATAATATATATAATTATTTATTAAGATTATATTATCCTTAATATTTTTATACTATTATTTTTTACTTATCAAATTATCAATAAAATAATAATAATAATAATAACTACGAACTTAATAATAATAATAATAATAATAATAATGAATTTAAAAATCATAATAATAATAATGAATTTAATAATAATAATAATAATTATGAATTTAATAATAATAATAATTAAAAATTTAATAATAATAATAAATAATTACAAATTTAATAATATTAAAAGTGGAAGGTAATGGTTGAAGGAAAATCTTATCAGGTTATATCATTGGGTCATAAAAAGAATAATGTTATATTATTAGAGTGAGATAAAAAGTTTTGACCGGATTTGACTATCCTATTAGGTAGACATACTAAACGTATGATAAAGTCTGATAGTATTAACTTATACTATCAGATCTTCCTTATACGACGCACCAAACATAGTCATACTCTTTTATATACATGGGTCTCACATCTACTTATATAAAATAATTAAAGTATAAGTGTGTAAAAAATAAAATAAATCATATTATAATCAAACAGTAAAAATTATGAAGATGTAAAATTATGTGAAAAAAGTGTGTAATTAGCATTATTTAATTCTAAATAGATAAAATTTTGTATAAACTTGAAACATTTAAATTAAATATACTTGATAAATCACATTATTAATTAATGAATAACTATTATACTTAATTAATAATTAGTTATTATAACTTATTATAATTAATGATATAATTAATTTAATGTACTTAATTTGATTACTCAAAGTTATCCAATAATCTCTAAAAAGAATATTGCTTAAAAACTGCAGAGCCCAAGTAAACATATATAGGCTTATCTATACATCACGACCATGTTGCACACGCTGCACTTCCATCATCTTGGTCAAAAAAAGTGATGCTAGCCTAGTCATTGTAGAGGGACAGCCCAATCCAGAGGAAACCAGCAGTGATTCCCAAAACATGTTAACGAACTAAGAAATGGTTAATTTGTAGACAAAATAATAATAATAAGAATAAATGGTTAATTTTATTTAAGTAGTAGTTGAATAAGTTGATTGACTACTCTCGAGTTAAATTAATCATTCAGTGGTTAACGAATTATTCATTGGATATTGAATAAATTATTGTGATCAACAAGTCCTAATAAGATATAAAGAAGGCTGAAATGAGCAATAAACAAAAAGTCATGACAAACTTAAAAAAACAAATAAAAACCCGGCCATAAAAAAAAAAAAACTGGTTGTTCGTTTGTATACCTTTGCTCACTTTTTTTATTATCCCAAACCCCGGCAAAATGACATATGCACAAGTATCCAATCACATGTAATGCCGAATTGTTAATTTTATTTAAGTAATTCTATTTATATATATTTTCACTTACGTTACTTACCTCAACATAATTTTTGTCATTTAATTTCATCTAATCTCACTTTATTTTTTATATATCTCCATTTTTATTCTATCACTTAAGCAAATGTAAAATATACGTCAGTTCTAATTTTTTTTTCATTCCATATTCCAACGTGATAGTTGTCTGCTTTATATAGCCAATCAACATCATTGGATCCGAGTCGGAAATGTTAGTTTGTCCTAGATCATTGTTTTACTGTTCAAACTTGAAGAGAAGGGCCCCCCAAAAAAAAAAATCCTCTTCTATTGTTTTTTTCCGTTACATGCACAATTCCTTGAGAAAGAAGCAAGTGAAAGGAACCTTTTTTAATAATTATATGATTACTATTGCAACCAAAGAGATTATTTAGTTATGATATATCCTTTGGTTTATATTAAGATCAATTATTTGGCTGTAAATACTATTAGGGAGAGTCTATAATATCGCAAGATCTATTTCACTCGATTTTATTGAAAAAACATACTAGTACATTTAATATTATATCTCAAGTCAAACTTTTAGATAATAAATTCATGAGTCATTTCATTTATAAAGATTATATACATTCTTTTTCAATATGAGATTTTTTTTAACTACATATCTACGTGGATTTCATACTTAAATTTCTAACACTCAATTAGATAATGACTTATTAAAAACATGTTACATTTTCAAAGGAAAAAGATGTGTGTTTAATTATTAAATAAGCCACCAATAGAGGACTATACCCATCTAGCTCCATGCCCTAATGGGAGTTAGACTCTTGGTTCAAGATCGTGCTCACCCACAGCATGAGTTTAATACTATCCTACTTTTTGGAAAATAAAATTCACAAAAGTAAAAATGGGAACTTATGAAAAAGTAGAAGAAACTATAGGACGAAAGGGAAAGAAAAGCACATGTTACTTTCTTCACTCGACAAATAGTCATCAGTTCAACAAGCATAAGATTACTTTATCTGATTAATAATCAATGAATGTTTACTTTTATTATTATAATAACACAAATTTGATTGATTGATTGATTGATTAATTAATTAATTAATTTGATATTTATATAAAATTAAAAAATTATAATAAGATATAAAGAAGGCTGAAATGAGCAATAAACAAAAAGTCATTACAAACTTAAAAAGCAAATAAAAACCCGGCCACAAAAAAAAAAAAAAAAAAACTGGTTGTTCGTTTGTATACCTTTGCTCACTTTTATTATCCCAAACCCCGGCAAAATGACATATGCACCAAGTATCCAATCACACATAACGCTGAATTGTTAATTCCATTTAAGTAATTATACTTATACCTAGTTTTACTCACGTTACTCGCATTAACATAATTTTTATCATTTAATTTCATCTAATCTCATTTCATGTTTTATGTATAGCCATTTTAATTCTATCAGTTAAATAAGTGAGAAATACACATCACTTCTAACATTTTTTTTCATTCCATATTCTAACGTGATAGTTGCCTACTTTATATAGTCAATCAACTGTTGTATTTTATTATTATTATTATTATTTTTAATAAAATATTTATTTTAAAGTCAAAACAGTTTTATTCTTATCCTTTTGTTGTACCTTGAGTTTGTTGGATGATTTTCTTACTTTATGATCTTGTTGTAGGATCTTTCCTCTATCCAATTCAACAACTTTTAATTTATTAACAAACACTCATATTTCTTACTTCTATAAATATTATAATTGTTGACTTTTATGATATACATAAAATACACTATTTCTTCTCTTTATTATTTTCTTTTGAAATTTTCATAAACAATCTTACGAGTTGTTCTTATGTCTTATTATTTTGTGCAGAATTAATAAAAAGTGGTTGTTGTATCATGTAGAGTATTAGTTATGAGACCATTTATACTGAATAATCTATTTATAATAATGAAATACTTTTAAGCTCAGTATATTTACACGTTTCAACTAAAATATGATAAGTTATTTATTTATATTATTTTAATTTAAGTTATCAATCTATCTTATTTTTTATTATTTTACAACATCAACATCAGTGGATCTAAGTCGAAAATCTCAATTTGTCCTACATCATTCTTTTACTGTTCAAACTTCGAAGAGGAGGTTTATTGCCTCCAAAAAAAAGCTCTTCTTTTTTTTTTTTTCGTTACATGCACAATTCCTTGAGAAAGAAGCAAGTGAAACAAACCTTTTGTAATAATTATATGATTACTATTGCAACCAAAGAGATTAGTTAGTTATGATATATCCTTTGGTTTATATTAAGATCATAAATACTATTAGGGAGAGTCTACAATATGGCAAGATCTATTTTACTCAATTTTATTAAAAAAACATATTAGTAAATTTAATATTACATTTCAACTCAAACATTTAAGTAATAAACATAAGTCATTTCATTTATAAAGATTTTATATATTCCTATCCAATATAAAATTTCTTTTAGCCACATATCCACATGAATTTCATACTTAAATTTCTAACACTCAACTAGATAATCACATATTAAAAACATGTTACATTCTCAAAGGAAAAAGATGTGTTTAATTCTTAAATAAGCCACCAATGGAGGACTATACCCATCTAACTCCATGCCCTAATGGGGGTTAGATTCTTGGTTCAAGATCGTGCTCACCCACAGCATGAGTTTAATACTATCGTAATCTCTTTTTGGAAAATAAAATTCACAAAATTAAAAGTTAAAAATGGAAACTTATGAAAAAGTAGAAGAAACTATAGGACGAAAGGGAAAGAAAAGCACATATTACTTTCTTCACTCGGCAATACTCATCAGTTCAACAAGCATAAGATTACTTTATCAGATTAATAATCAATGAATGTTTACTTTTATTATTATAATAGCACAAATTCGATTGATTGATTAATTAATTAATTAATGGCCACAAACTTCTGGTTCTCCCTTGATTACCTGCCCAACACAACGTAACTAACTCATCAACAGACACACACACACTCTCTCTCTCTCTCTGTTCGAGTGACCAATAATGAACGTTGGCGTGTTCCAACAAACATGGCCTGAAAACCATGCTTGAGCTCAACAACAACGACGACGACGAAGCAGATTCACAGTTTGCGATTCTCTTGTCGCATTTGCTATAGCCTATAGCAGTTAATTTCCCTTGGGAAAATGGGATTCATCAGTGGCATGATCGTTGGTATCGCCATCGGTATCGGATTGATCATCGCTTTTGCTCGTTACGAAAGCATCCGATCCAAGCGTCGCTCCGATTTGGTATAATCTCCTGTATAAATCAATCCACATTCATTTCATTTTAATTCTTTTTTCCATTCAGTAGCAATATGAATCTTCTTTATTTGTTCCTTACGCATTGTGGATCTCTTGCGTTGTTTTTGTGAATCGC
This sequence comes from Ormosia emarginata, assembly GCA_029884605.1. NCBI lineage: Eukaryota > Viridiplantae > Streptophyta > Magnoliopsida > Fabales > Fabaceae > Ormosia > Ormosia emarginata. The sequence goes on from JAQQTP010000082.1 coordinate 67,964,471, forward strand.
TTTTAGGCGAAGACGATTGCAGCTTTTGCGAGGATGACGGTGGCGGATTCCAGAAAACTTCTGCCTCCCAAGTTCTATCCTTCATGGGTTGTCTTCACTCGGAGACAGAAGTTAAGTAAAAGTTTTACTCACAGCACCTTCAATTTTGATCTGTTTTCTGATATTATTTTGTTCATTATCTGCAGTTAGCTTGGCTTAACAGCCAACTCGACAAGATTTGGCCATACGTTAATGATGTACTTTACTTTTTTGTTTTTTTTTTTAATTTATCAAGTCGTTGAGATATTCACTGACTATTGAATTTATGGATCTGGATTTTTTATGCAATGTGGAAATGTTAATGTACTTTAGGCAGCGTCAGAATTGATAAAAAGCAATGTGGAACCCATTCTTGAACAATATAAGCCTATTATTTTGTCTTCTCTCACCTTCTCCAAGTTGACCCTTGGCACTGTGGCTCCACAATTTACAGGTTAGCTACTTTATTCCTTTTAAATTTGAATCTCGCCTGTTTTGTCTAATAAGTAGTAAGTAGCCTTGTATTTTGTGCTAGTGTGCTGTGTGTAGAGAACTTTGCTACTGGGTTAGAGATGGTAGGTCATTAGTTAATAATGTAAAAATTCTAGAACAATGAGAATTCTAGCTCATGCTCATGCTTCTGGATTTCCTGTGTCCCATGGTACTCATAACCAAGTTAAACGGAGTGAAACCAATTGTTTTCGATTTATTAAGATATTGGTTTTGTTCACCCCATAATATCATGCTGCTACTGAAATATGCTGCTGGAAATATCTAGGAATTTCAATTGTTGAAGAGGATAGTGGGCCTAATGGAGTGACTATGGAGTTTGAGATGCAGTGGGATGGTAACCCGAATATCGTTCTTGACATTAAAACCCGAGTTGGTGTTGTACTACCTGTGCAGGTGATATACACAAATCATTGCCCACTCCTGACTTTTTGCATGCTGATGATATTTTTTTAAATCTGTTGTGCACTTTAACTGGCCGCTAATTTCTATTTGTATTAGGATGGTTTTATGCGTTAGTTTTAAACCTGAACTATTTATCTAAGAGGAAGAGAAAGCAGGCAACCATTTTGACTGATGAAGAGATTAATTTTATTTATATTACAAGACTTGATAGTCCATCTCTGTTTCTTTTTGTTTCCTTTTTATTATTAAGAATAAGTTGTGTCTTTCAAAGTATAAATTCTATGCACCTGATAATGTAGGAATTTTTATTTAAATATGGTGTATTTAGTTGGGTGTATTAAGTTAATCAAGATTTAATATTTTTGTGAGTAATATTATATTTTCCTACTTAATCATCTTAATAATTATCTTAATATTAAATAAAGAAAGTATTAAATAAAAAAGTAAATACATCTAATATCTTGAGAACATAAAAAATATTCAATATTTTTTTCATGTAGTAATTAAGAAGATTAGTAGGAGGATTGAGTAGGAGGATAAATCATTTTTCTATTTTTATAGAGCATTATGAAATTAATTGTAAAACACAAAAATCTATTAAAATATTAATTCTTGATTAACTTAGTATATTCAACTATCATACGTTATGTTTAGGTAAAAATTAATTTGTTTATTGAATTTTACGTTATCATCCAATAAATAAATTCTTGGTAATGTACTTCCGGTCAACCTCAGAAAGATGTACTAATTAAGATTGCTTTTACTGATCATTATCTAAATGTTCTCTCTCATAAACACAATTGTGCGCTATTTTTTTTTTTTGAAAAAAAAGACAAAAGAAAACTATATTTGCAAATGAAAGGAAGGCTGTCATGACAATTCTGGTGAATATTATCAACTTTCAACTACACTATTTATCTAGAAAAGTTTGTCTCCCTATGCTTGAGAGAAATGTATATTTCAGTGCATATGTCTCTGTTTTCTAATACAAACATCTAAACATCTTCATTTTAGGCTTCTGTTATCTTTATTAGCAAAAGATTTGCATACTTTTCATCTATCGACGAACAATAAGCTGGATTTTGCAACTCAGTCTGTTAGTGGCATCATTAATGACCCTGTATATGTCAACATTTATTTTAAGTTATTCCTTATCATTCTGTTCTTTCTCTTTCCTGGCAACTTGTTTATATAGGTAAAAAATATTGGATTCACTGGGGTTTTCAGGTTGATCTTCAAACCACTAGTAAATGAGTTCCCTGCTTTTGGAGCTGTTTGTTTTTCCTTGAGAGAAAATGTGAGTTGTACTGTCTTGTAAATTGTGATTTTATTGGGAAATTTTAAAAAATGAATATTTCAAAATTTCTTTGTTCATGAAATGTTTCAACATGTTGAAGGAAGGTTAATTTACATAAGATTATTTAATGCTAGCTCTGCTCTTTGAAATCATGTAAATGGAAACAAACATAGCCTCAGGGAATGTTAGCAACATAATGCAGATTCATACTTAGTATACATAGCAGCCAATGAGAGTTTGTTCAAATATGTGCAAACAACAAAATCCAACTAATTTAAATTTTCTGGTTTTTCTTGCCAACAGAAAGATCTGGATTTTACTCTTAAGGTTGTTGGCAGTGATATATCATCTTTACCGGGGATATCTGATGCTATAGAGGTATAAGCAATTTACATCTTTATTGTAATTTTGTAATTACTTTTATTTAATGTGATATTAATTTATCGATGCAATATTACCAAATAGTGAGCTATACATATAATCTTCACATGTAACTGGGTTTCCTAGTTGTGTAATAAACTAATAATCAGGCATTGTGATTTTTTGTTCCGTTTGATAATTTATAAACAATTTTCTGGTTTCACAAACTATCATGTTGACCTTCTAATTATTGAAAACCTCTATTATTTATCCAATGTTACTCCTACCTTATTCTTTTTTCTTATTCTTTCGGAGACCTCCTAAAATGTTGGTTCTGAAATTTTGTTAACATGCCTGTATATGTATGTCCGAGTTCCAAAGGTTTGAATAGAGGGTGCAATGTAGTCCTAATGCCTTGTATTTTAAATCGTGGAGAAGTATCATCAATTACGAAAGTTAGGCAGATTAATCCCGCATTGCATCGTCAATAGCTTTTTAACTCACGCAGCACTCTACCTTAGTAATAAACTCCTCTATTATTTATTCAGGAAACAATTCGAGATGCCATTGAAGACTCTATAACTTGGCCAGTACGCAAAATTATACCAATTATACCAGGGGATTACAGGTATGTAAAGGTTCATTCTCACTTTCTTCCCAAAGAAGGAAAAAAATGTATTTATTTACTAGTTTATGTTTTAGGAACTTAAAAAATTGAGCGCTGAAAATTATATACGGACAATACTTTTGAAGAAGTTTTCTTCTTTAGTGACTGGAATCTATCTTGTAACGACAGCCAAATCCTTAAGCATGTGCAATTACGCATCTTTATTAGTCCATGAAGAGCTAGAGTTTACTTGAAGGAATTGTAGGCTAATGTATACTTTTAACAGGTTGGCAAAATGAAAACTATAGATGCTCCAGTCAATTTTTTTGCGGCTTGCGGCTTCTTACAAGAGTTGTTGAGAAATATTGAATTGGTGACGTAGTCTAACGATAATTACTTACCTTAATGGAGTTAGTAGAAGTTTTAAAAGTAAAAAGCAACAAATGCTGTTAAGTACAATTTTCATCTTGGGCAGCAGCAACAAATATTTTTAGCCTTAGGATATTTGGTTGAGCTTGAGCTGGCTTTTTCCCCGTTTGAATCCGCCTCAGGTGTCATCCCCAGAAAGAGGTTATCCCAGCAAGGCTTGATGATTTAAAACTTATGAATCATCATCATTTTTTTTTGGACTTTGGGCATGGCTTCGTGTAAATGGAACCATATTAACTTAAAGAACAGCCTTGGTTGCTGATCCGTGTTTATTTCATTCAATTTTGGCACGGACGGTAAATTAATGTCATGGTTGCTCCTAAATGTTTTTATCCTTTTTTTTCTTTTTTTCTTTTTTATATCAAATCCTTTTCTTTTTCTTTTTCATCACATATACCATGCATATCTTTAAGCGTATTTGACAGCACTCAGTTGATTTTTTTTTGGCTCAATATCATTTTTGTTGTTTTATTCAAGTGCCTATGATTGGTTCTGTCCTCTCACAGTAACCTGGAGTTGAAACCGGTTGGAACACTAGAAGTAAAACTAGTGCAAGCAAAGGACTTAGCAAATAAAGATCTGGTTGGGAAATCCGATCCTTATGCTGTCCTATTTGTACGTCCGCTTCGCGACAGAACCAAAACCAGTAAAACAATCGTAAGGCAACCTTCCTTTCCAATGGAAGCTTCCTTTATTTTTATTTATTTAGTATTGTGTGTGTGTGTGTGTGGTTGTAATCCAACTGCTGGGCATTTTCAGAACAACCAGTTGAATCCAGTATGGAATGAGCACTTTGAGTTCACTATTGAAGATGCGTCTACGCAGCACTTGACCATAAGAATTTTTGATGATGAAGGCATTCAGGCTGCTGAGCTTATTGGATGTGCCCAAATGCCGCTAAAGGACCTTGAACCTGGTAAAGTCAAGGATGTATGGTTGAAACTGGTTAAGGATTTGCAGGTCCATAGAGATAACAAATACAGGGGTGAGGTAAGAATAGTATCTCCTTTGCGTCTTCGTAGCATTCATGTAGCACTCTAGCTGAATAGTTGATCGATGCCAATTTGTATAAAAGTTGGCCTCAGTGGCATGCGTAGAATATTAAACCACGGTGCTTTCAAGTTAATCAAGTATATTAATTTTATGGACACTACCTAATCTTCAGATATATATCTGTCAAATAAGAAAGCACTAGGCTCAAATTCTAACTGTAATGAGCATTAAATCTGGTCTTTTCTTCATTACTTGTCAATTTTATTGTTTGTCATCTTATAGTATTCTACTCGTGCAAATTTATATTATAGCAGTTCATAAATCTTCTTGAGCTTCCTGTCATCTTCATATATATACCCCATAGGTGCACTTGGAGCTCTTGTACTGCCCATTTGGAGATGATAAAAGCTTTAAGAACCCTTTTGACCCTGATTACTCATTAACCACGTTCGAAAAGACCCTCAAGAGTGGAGCTGATGAGGCAGAGGCTGAGAATCTTTCAAGATCATCATCACGGAGGAGAAGCAACGTGATTGTAAGAGGGGTTCTATCTGTGACAGTGATTTCCGCTGAAGACTTACCAGCAGTGGACTTAATGGGCAAGGCTGACCCATATGTTGTCCTTACATTGAAAAAATCAGACAAAAAACTCAAGACTAGGGTAAGACTCAGGACATTCTTGACGTTTCATTATTGATATATTGGAGTGTTTAATTTTCACAAAAAAAAAGTTTAATTAATATTAATTTGACAAGAACAACTTAAGATAAGTTCAAATGATTAAATTGATTACCAACTTGGAGTAATTTTGAGTGCAAATTAGTTAAAAAGTATAAGAAAATATTTTTGTTTTGAATTTACTTGCCAAACACTTTAATTATTAAATTGATTAATTCCATATGCAAACACTGATTTCTATATACCTACAATAGATTAAATAATAATTCTTGTATTCTCAGGTTGTAAGTGAATCCCTAAACCCAGTTTGGAATCAAACATTTGACTTTGTTGTGGAGGATGGCTTACATGAAATGTTAATTCTTGAAGTCTGGGATCATGATACGTTTGGGAAGGTGATATCTCTTGAATTTGTCTCTTGAAGTTGTTTGTTTCTAAGTACTGCTTGAGTTTGAAACCTCATTCAATAATTTCTTATAAATATTTATCATAATATTTTTTACGGGCATTAATTTTCTATGGCTTGTACAAAGCAGTTTGATATCTAACTTGCTTGGTTATTATAAATTGAGCAACCATTCCTTAAATTAAAAAGCGAGAAAGAAATTGGCAATTTTCTAGCATCTCTTTTATCTTTATTTGTTAGTATGTAACATAGTATACAGTCGTGAATAAGTTACAAGTGATCTAAATATTTAGTTAATTTTCATGTTTAGTCTATTGATGATGTATTAAACATGAAAATTAACTAAATATGAATAGAAACTAAATATTTAGATCACTTTGTATGAATTATGATACTTGTAACTTATTCACGACTGAATTAATTAACTAAATATTTAGTTAATTAAATCAATTCTGGATAGAAAAAAGATACTTGCATATATTATATGAATTATGCACTGAACCAGAATTGCTCCCCCCAAAAAGAAAATTACAGTAAGGTTAGGGTTTTTTTTTAGTAGCTTGTGTAAATGTATGAGTATAAATATGTGTAAGAAACATTATTCATCTAAATAACTCTTAAATACAATTTTAGCAAGAACAAGAATAAGATCTCAATTTAACTAATACATCACACACACTTTCATGTTAATGAAGCTTCCCATGTGGATGCACGGTGCAGACTGCAGTTGTGGAGATGAATCCTCCTTCTCCATATATGTATATATTATGGAACTGAATTAGATTTATGAGAGTAGATTGAGTAATGCTGGTTTACAACCATAGGCTCACAGAAATTATAAATTAGACTCTGCAAACTGTTGATTTCAAAGATAATTAATTCATCAATGTTGTTTGTTATATGTTATTTCTTTACTTAGAAAAGTCATGCAAGTTGATGGAACTATATATAAATGCTCTTTTATTGAGATACGACGAAAGTATAAATACTAATTATACGAGGAAAACTAATGTTGTAGAAAATATATTTATTCTCCTTCTCCTATCCAAGTGTTTACACTTCTAGTGTAAAAAATATATTCATTTGCTCGAAAATTGCAATGAGTGTAAAAAATGTTTTATAAATTTGTTTGCTTGAGATAATTTGTTGGCTGAAACCCATAAATTAGATCTTTTTGCACTAATCTTCTAGAACCAATGTTGTGTATAGAATTGTGTCTTATGTTTTCTGAGTATGTTGTCTCCCCGACTCCTCGAGTCATCAGTTTGTCATTTTCTTCTCAATCTTGTACTGCATTTTCTCAAATGAATATCAAATTGAGTGATTTCGGAAAATATATGGATTTTTCAGGAGAAAATTGGAAGAGTGATCTTGACACTGACTAAGGTCATCTTAGAAGGGGAATACCGGGAAACTTTTCCTCTAGATGGAGCTAAATCTGGAAAGCTTACTTTGTATCTGAGGTGGACTCCGCAGCACAAGTATCGGGATCCTTAATAGACTTCGCAGTTGGCACAACACAATCAACCGGCGTGAATCAATCTACTGTCCAATTTCTATACTCGAGCTATTTTGACAATTTGGATTTGTCAGACCTTTCTGTTTCTGATTGATTATTGATGCCACTTAAGATTTCAGGAGAAAATGAGTACGGTATGAACACACGAAAGCATTGCATTTGCTATGTAAATGTAAATATAGGATCTTACGTTACATTGTTTTTGTTCTCTTTAAAAAAAATAAAAGAATTTTAGTTCAATGTGGTCTTCCAAAGTATTATTGAATTACCTGTGTTAAAATTATTATTCACGCTAATGTAAAGGGTAAAGTATTTATGACAGAGAGCTCCAAAATTTTCTTTGATATAATGATCGTGACTAATACGCATTCTAGATATGATTTTGACACGTTCAATTTCATTATTTAGAAATCACTGTAGAACTCATCAATGCTTGCCCATCCTATTAATATTAAACAATCTAAACTTTTAGGACTACAAATGTGGCGCCGTGCCAGCTAACTTCCGTACTCGGTTAAAATGCCATATATTCGCTGTAAATAGTATACTAAATAGTTAATGGCTGAGAAGCTAACACAATGAGGTAGAGGAACAAAGGACTACATTATGAAAAGACGAGAAAAATGTTATAATTTGTTATTTACACGTCAATCCATTTACACCACTCATTTATATGACTTTTTATATACATTTTTTAAAGTTTTAATTGTGAGATTAGTTCATTTATACACAAAATAATATAATCTTTCTTACAAGTAATGTTTTTAAAACTTAAACCTTATTCTTTCGTAAAATTATAGTTCGCATATCAATCTCTTATATGTATTTATATAATTTTTTATTATTGAAATTTATACGTTTTTATATTAAACTAATGGCTATTTTTTTGAAAAGAAATTCACTTATATTTAATATAAATAAAAAAAACTTACACTTAATTTTATATATTTTATTTATCGTGATCTTGTGATTACGATAAGAGATAAATAATAATTACATGATCACAATAAAATAAAAAATATAAAATTAAATATAAGTCTTTTTTACTCATACTAAATATAAGTAGATCCCTTCTTATTTTCTTTTATTTCTAAACTAATGGCTAAAATTAATTATGTTAATAACAAATTATTTAATAATAAAACAACTAATAAACTTGTAACCCGTTGGTTATTATTTTACTATTAAAATTAAGATGACATTCCATTTACTATTTTTTCTCTCTTTTCTTGCCTTTTGTTTTCTTTTTGATGAAAATAAAAAGTATAAGACTATATTTACCCATAAATAATACTAAATAACATGATAGCTAGGTCAGTGTGAGATTCAAAATATAAAATTGATTATACTCCAAACTCGAAATGATTTAAACACAATTATTAATATTGCCCCGTTGTTAATAAAAAGCATAATTATTAACATATTTATTATTTTTATTATCATTAATCACTTAAATATTATAGTATATGTGATTTAGAATAAATAAAAAATTAACTGAATTTAAATTTAAATCATGATAATAATATGTGTGTTTGTGATTTGATTTAAATCGATTTTAAGTCAAAAAATCAATCAATCTAAACAATATTATTTACATTAAATTTAGATTAAATTTGATAGATTGCATTACGAAAAATCGATCTAACTCAAACTAATTTAAATTAATTTGTTATTAAAAAATTTTAAATCTAAAATGTTATAAGTTAAAAATAATTTAACCTATTAAAAAATAAAAAATAAAAAATAAAAATAATTCATTTCACATACTTAAATAATATTTGATTATATAAAATAAGAAAAATATATAAAAAGTTATAGTTATTATAAATAAAAATTTTAATTTAATAAAAAATAAATATATTATATAATATTAATTTGTTTAGATTGAATTAAATTAATTTTAAAAATCAAAACAAAAAATCAATCTAAATCTAGTTGATTTTTAAAATATAAAAAACAAGATTTTTAATCTATTTTAATTTAATTTTTATTTTTCAATTTAATTTTTTATTTTGATTGAATTTAAATACTCCTAAATAATAATACTATAAAATTATTAAGAAATTAATTATCTATATTAGGAAATAAACCACTTTTTTTAAAAAAAAAAAAAAACTTTTTAAGGACAAATGTGGAATGGCTGATCCACTGAATAATTCCTACTTCCTAAGAAGGACCGGTAGTTGAGTTTGGCTTCCCTTTTTGTTTCCCCTCTATCTTGTCGTGTCTGGGGATTCTGTTCTACACTTCTAGGCTTCTAGCTGTTTCTGGCACTCTCAAGTCTTAACTTCCAAAACAAATTAGCTGAATTTCTTTAATAATAATAAATAAATAAAAAAAGCTGAATTTGCAGGGCTATCAGCCATGGATGACCCTCACACTCACTCACACCACGTCCTAACTCTGCTCAAGGCTCTCAGAGAAGCTTCCAAAGATTTACACGCCAACGTCCTTTCCTTCCTCTTCAAAACCGACTCCAACGCTGCCAATAAAGCTGTTCTCGAGCTCCAAACCAAGGCCGTCGCTATCTTCTCAACCCACCCAAACCTTCGCCACCTCTCCGATTTGCTCTGCACCCTCAGAGCCCTAATCGAAAAGCTTGACAAGTACCAAGGCTTTGGGCTCCGATCTCTCCTCCACCGCCAAATCACCAACTACAAGATTTCCCAGGTTGCACACTCCATTCACTCCGAAATTCAAGCATACCTCGACCGCGTAACCGTTCAAGATCTCGTGAAGACGCTGCAAGAAGGTGCCAGCGAGGACGACCAGGTTAAGGCTCTGGTCGAGTTCGAGCAGAGGTTGTCCCAGGGTTTCGATTTGGATTTTCAAGATTTGATTTTGAAGGCAAAGGTTTTCACCATTCTCGAACGTACACTCTTTGAACCGTTGAGTTCGAAAAGGGTTCAAGAAGAAGCGGCTGTGGCTATAGCGGCTTTGGTTAAGTTCAATAAGAATGTGTTTGTGGGGTTGGTGTTAATGGGTCCTACTATCAAAGCCTTGATATCAATGGCTTCGAGTTGTTCGATTCGAGTTCTGTCGTCGCTCGTAAGGTTCATTAGAAGCCCTTTGGTGGATGAGATTTTGTGCAATGGAGAAATCCCAAGAATTATCAGCTTTTTGTGTTGTGAAGATTTGTCTCTTCAGGTTGCGGCATTGGATTGTGTTCTGGAACTTGCTTATATTGGGAGAAGGGAAGTGGTTGAAGCGATGCTTGAAGAAAACTTGGTTAAGATACTCATGGAGTTGCAAAGAAGGGATCGTCGAACTGAGGTGGATTCATGGGGCGGGGTCGAAGGTGAGGTTAGTGTGGAAGCTGACTCGGAATTATCGAATGTGGAGAGCAAAGAGAAAGAAAATGTGGAGGATTTTGATTTTCCTTTTGCTAGTTGTGTTTCAAGGTTTGCTATACAATTGGAAGTGGGGGAAGGTTTGAGCCCAGAGGAGAAAAGCGAGGTTAAATTGGAGATATTGAGGATGGTCAAGGAGGCTTCCCAGTCAGATGCAGAGGTTGCTACCATTAGTGCTGAGATACTCTGGGGTTCTTCACCTTAAAAGTAGATTCAAGCAAATTTCAGTTCTTTTTTTTTTGGTAATAAACTGCTTGCTTTGGTGTTTATTAACCAACTCATTTTGGAGCACCCCCACTATGATGGTGCTTGAAAGCACACTGTATTAGCTGTGGTGTTGGAAGTTCTATTCTAGCAGCAAATGGTGTAACAGTTACGCCATTTTTTTGGGTTGAGTGCATCTGTTTAGACTTGTTTAGTGTAGCTGACTTTTGATCCATGTATATATGAAAGCGAGACAAAAGTGGATTTCAGAGGTAATATTATAATATCTGATTTAAATATCTGCACAGTACACTTTTTTAAGCTGATATTTTATAGACCTCCAATCATATTAAAAGCATAAAATTTTGTATATTAATATTTATAGAAAAACATGTATAAACATTTTTTTACTTGCCAGAATTTTATATCAAGGCGTATTTAACTTTCTGTTTCTTTGGAGGAACGGGCGTATTTAACTTTAACATGGAAGTATGTATTTTTTTTTAAAAAAAAACATGGAAGTGACGTAAACTACACTTCGTTTACATTTCAGGGTTGCTTCGCTGATAATTTGAACTGTACGGGGTGTCGGCATAGAAATCAAATTCCTCAACTAAATTGAAAGAGATATTTCCCCTTATTTGGGTCTTAATCATTTTAATTTTAATTTTTAAGAAAAATGTGTATCAAAATATTGTTGTTCAAAACAAATAATAAATACATAAAAATGATTGGCGATCTGCAATAGCGAGCTTTCATATCATGAAGAGGGTCAAATCAAATGACATCTCATTTTCACCCTTGCCCTTGCCATTTCCAATGCTCCTGATTTATCAATGCCAATTAACCGTGACCCAATTATGTTCTGGAAAATTTAACTCTATGTTTGGTTGCTCCACCTTGTTTTTTTTTTTCTTGGGTGGCTTAGATTTGGTAAGGAGTAGGCGGCAAAATTAGCTGTGTCCGTGGGATTAATATTATTATAAATAACATAATATTCTGCGGTTGCAAGAATCCCTCGTCCGGCTTTTCACAACCTTGCTTGCTTCCGACTTCTGAATTACAAACCACCGTGTTCTCTGTACCTCTAACGCAAGCTTTTTACCTTTCCCAAGATCTCATTGGTAAATTATATTGAAGGGTGGGAGTGATTGAGAGATCTTGCAGATCTCGTACGTAGTTTCTCTTCTCCATCCCATCCCGGCATAGTTTAATTCTGTGACTGCGATGGGTTGGAGATACAGGGCTGGCTTGTTCCTCATACTCGCTGTCGTTATTATTTGGGTAACCTCCGCCGAAGTTACCCAGGTAAGCTTCCTTTTACGCATTTTCATTCTGATTCTAATGTCTCTATAATTTTTTCTCCTTTTACGTTCCTTTTTTTTCCAAACGAATTTGTTTTCTCTTTTGAGTTTCGTAATTGTGCATGTCTGTCTATGTGTTCCTTTCTGTTTTGCGTGCTTGCTATTATGGGTGCCATTTTTTTTTATTCTTTTCATTGGATTCCTAGTGTGATTGATCCTTAGGTTTCCTTAGTACTAGTTGAATGGGATTAAATAATTCTGGGGCTTGTGTCCTACTAACCACACAATCAAAATAGGATGTTGTTGTGTCCCAGAGATGGATGCAAGTTAATGTTTTGACTTTAATTAGACTTCATGTTGAAGCTTCCTAAATCCTATGGTCAACATATTTTTTTCATTTTTTTTGTTTACAAGGGAGTTACAAGACCTAGTGTGGGAAAGGGGAAGGTAGGCAAAGTGGCTTAATTGTGATTCTGCATTCGGTCACGGACTCACGGATCAAATTGTCTAACAGACTTGGTACCACTTGAGCTATAGCTCTTGGTTAAGGATCAACCTTTTTATTGATAAACCATTTAAACTTCACAAATCAATCATTTATATCCTATAGTTTAGATCAATGGCCATTGGTGGAACAATTAACCCAAAAACATGCTGTTTTCTTGGCTTTGACTGAATGAGAACTGCAGCCCTGTATCATATAACGTATCTCTGAATACTTTGAGGGTGTTCAATCTGCATTTCCAGTTGTATCTTGTGTTGTTATATGTTACATATGTCCACCGGAGGACACTATGCCTGAAGATTTATATTTGTAAGTTATTAGGTTCTCTTGAAAGATGGCATTTCACTTCAATTTTCTAGTAATAAAACCTCTGATTCGTTATCTGCACATGGGGAGACAATTTTTTCTTAAAACGCCCCCCTCCCCCCCCCCCCCCATAGTTTTAAGTTCTGCTTAGGGGGTATCTTTTTATACATTATCATGCAATGTGTCAGTTTCCGAGCTTTATATCTTGAATGCTTTTCTGAATAAAATCTTTCTTAACAGGGTATTTTTACAGATTATAAGCAGCCATTTGCAGTGACATATCTTGGAGCTTCTCTTATGGTAGTTTACCTCCCAATAGCATTCATTAAGGACTGGTTCTGTAACTTACTTAAACGCCACTTTTCTAAAAGTGGTAAAAATGCAGAAAGCGCAGATGAGTTTTCTGTCGAGATTAGCTCTCCTCTCAAGGGCAATGGAGTGCAGAAAAACTTTGAACTGGAACTGGGGAGTGTGATTCGAGAAGATAGTGAGTTAGACCTTTCAACTCTTGCAGAAGTAAAGCCATTGGTGGCTAAATATAATAATAATACTAATGTGCTAAAGGCAGAGAGAGAACTTACTGCCAAGGAAATTGCTACTTATGGATTTTACATTGCACCTATCTGGTTTATAACAGAGGTAAGCAACTGCAGAATGATATCAACATTTTGTAGTTAAGAAGGACCAAAGCATGCTGTACAACAGATATATGTGGCTATTTCTTTTATCCAACAAGAAATAAATGTTATATCCATTTTGTTTTATAAGACATCTGAGTTCCAAAATTTTACAAATACATCTATTGGCTTTAGATTAATGTGTTTATATTCTCATAAAGAATCTACACCTCTAAAATTTTAGTAATTTTATAATGCTTGATTATCTGTCCGAGAAAGCAGCTATGAGTTAACAAGATGTGAAACTATATTAAGAAGATCATATCAGTTAAACTCACGGATACATGTCTCCTTCCACAATAACTGTCATGGTAACTGGTTTCTTATAAATTGAATGTTCTTAGCTGTTACAATTAATAATTTTTCTTCTAGTTGTTAAACACGTCATTCATTATGATTGTGGTTGCATTTTCTAAACAGGTATTCTATGACTCATACTTGCAGTGCAAAACACACACACACACTATGCTTCCACACACTCTTTGTACAAGTCATTCATCATGGTTGAGATTGCATTATATAAACAGGTATTCTACAACATATTTGTGGATCAATACACAGACATACATGCACACATATACACTATGAAAAAGTTTCAATAGCTGACCCCTTCATCATGCTGTTGATGTGTCATATGTCCTGTCAAATAATTCCGTTCCATTTCTGTATTGAATGGTTAGATCACTGTATAGATAACTTTTATAGCACCTAAAGCTGACTTGTTCTTGAGGCAGTTAAATGCCTCGTCGTATTGATCATATTGGTGTAATGAAATTTTTCCATGCTTCTCGTACTTGAACTTTTGTTTTTTGCTAAACCATATATGACTGATTCTGTAGGACTATTTCTACATTTCTTTCATCCTTTTGTTTGTCTTGATGTTCTCTGTTTCTTGAATTGCACATGCTTAACTTTGATGCTTTTTCTGTTCTATGACAAAACTTATGACGGGTAGCAGTGGTGCCTTATTAATTCTCTTCTGTTGCTTTCAGTATCTATCAAATGCTGCCCTTGCGCGAACAAGTGTTGCAAGTACAACAGTATTATCATCTACCTCAGGACTTTTCACTCTTTTCATTGGTGCATTTATGGGTCAAGACTCTTTAAATGTAGCAAAAGTAGTTGCTGTCTTTGTTAGCATGGCTGGGGTTGTCATGACAACTCTGGGGAAAACTTGGGCTGCTGATGATTCCCAATCAAGTGCTGCGTAAGCCTTTACTCTGTCTTTTGATGATCAAATCACATTTATGAATTGGGAAACCATTCCAAATATGGCGAGATATCATATGACAGATGAATACAAAGTCGTAAGGGCTATTTATTCTAGGTTATTTGTATATTACTAAGCTAGCCCCAGATAGAAGCCCCATCAAAACTCTGCCCTCTAATCATTGAAAGGTCAAATTGCTAGACGCATGACTTTTTAAATGGCTTAGAACAACATTAGTGGTTGCCGCTACAATAAAACATAAGAGAGAACATAATAATAATATAAAATAATAAGTCGTGACCCATACCCTAGTATCGTACTAGGACTCTAATTCTATCATAATTTATAGTTATCTAAAAATTACCTAAAGTAAGTAAACAAAATCTCCAAAAATAATTCATGCAAAAATGACAAGAAAATCATCAAAGTTCACAATATAATTTCAATTGATCCTGGTCAAAGATTATTAAATCAAACTACAGATAATTACTTAAATCATGCTGCAGAGTGTTAGGGAGCCAAGTTTTTGTCTTTCATGATATTCGCATTATCCTAGGATGCTAAAGGATGTCATGCGGACTGCTCCTTCAACTGAGTCTTATAAATAAATATATCATTACCAGCTTGCTCTTTGTAATACCTTTTTTGGGACATTGACAGTTGATGTTTGTGTTCAGCAATGGACAGCGCTCTCTTGTTGGAGATCTTTTTGGCATTCTCTCGGCTATGACATATGGTCTATTTACAGGTTAGGCAATGTCTTAGCTGTTCTGTTTTCATCAGATAATTTAGATGAATCTTGACCACTTCTATCATCACTGCCACAGTTCTTCTTAAAAAGTTTTCTGGTGAAGAAGGAGAAAGGGTTGATATGCAAAAGCTGTTTGGGTATATTGGATTGTTTACATTTGTAGCACTATGGTGGCTTGGTAAGTTTTTAATTAGCAATGCTTCTGTAGTTACTCAATACTCGTCAATGTGAACTTAGGTTCTATGGGCACACTACTTACATGTGCTCATTTAACTTTGTTCTTTCGTTCTCACACACTTCCCACCAGACCTTTTATCCTTTCTATTGCATTCGATACCCTTAACTTTTCCCCATTTGTTGGGTTCAAAGGAGACTGGTGGTGTGTGTGTGTGTTTTTGGGGTGGGTGTTATTATTTATAAGTCAAGGGGGAAAAATCTATACATTGCTATACTAAACT
This sequence comes from Ormosia emarginata, assembly GCA_029884605.1. Classification (NCBI taxonomy): domain Eukaryota; kingdom Viridiplantae; phylum Streptophyta; class Magnoliopsida; order Fabales; family Fabaceae; genus Ormosia; species Ormosia emarginata. Next base: position 67,980,458 of record JAQQTP010000082.1, read on the forward strand.
GATTGCTAATTCTCTGTTATACTTATCTCAGTCTGGCCATTGATGGCCTTAGGAATTGAACCCAAGTTTACTATACCCCACTCTGCTAAAATGGACGAAGTGGTTCTTGCCAATGGATTGGTTGGAAGCGTACTGTCAGACTACTTCTGGTACATGAAATAAATCTTATTAATTTACACACTCACAATTACTCAAGATCTTATATTAGAGTTTATCTCATCTACCCAGGGCACTTTGTGTTGTATGGACAACTCCCCTTGTGGCCACTTTGGGTTTGTCACTCACCATTCCTCTTGCTATGGTGGCTGACATGGTGATCCATGGTCAGCATTATTCAGCAATATATGTTCTTGGCTCAGCTCAGGTATTATCTCTAAAGATGTCTGCAACTTTATGTTTTCTCTGCTGGTACCAGTGGGAGGATCCTTGTTTCAATTTGGCCCGACAAAAAATTAAATATATTTACCCAAAAAAAATAAAAAATTCCTATTTGCCTCTTGGTTTTATGATGTTACTTGCAGTTCAATCTCTGTTCTGATAATTTATATTCGTATTCATCCTTGTTTGTGTGTGCATGCCTATGCTCATGGGTGGTTGGGGGCATGTTTTTGTGTGATTGCCTGTTTGTGTGTATCTTTTACAAATCATTGTGGATAATATATTGTCAAATCCTATTGTACTTGTGTATTTGTGTTCAATACTCTATTTGGCAAGTAACTTAGCAAAGTGGATTTCATTGTTCTAGGCATAAAGATTAACGGATCTGAGCCACCTCATTATCTCTTCTTTTGACCTTATGCATGCTAATGTCTGTCATTCTGTTGTGAATTAAACATGATGACATTGGGAAATTTTGTATAGTAATTTACTGCCTATTGACTAATGGAGGTCACAATTATCAAATGATTTTCAACTTTTTTGTTCACATATTAATGTTTGAATTGGTTTGGCATTGAGCTGCAGGTATTTGCAGGCTTTATAATAGCTAATCTTTCGGACTGGTTGACGAAGAAGTTGGGATTATAGCATATTGTTTTCTAAGATTAATTTTGGCCAAAATTGATTCTTTCTACGGTCCGTTATCTGTCCACCGTTCTGGTTGGGTGCTATACCAGGAGACAAACTGTCCTAAACCCATGCATTGATCCTGATTTTTGGCGTTTTCAAGGAAGGCAAAAATATCGTGTGCTCTCCATTCTGTATTTGTTCTGTGTATATGATTCTAGAATCTAGAGTGAGGTCTTTCTTGTAATCATGATCAGGTTGAGCTATTAGCCATGGATCATGGATGTAATGAAGCCTTTTTTACATAATTTGTGTTTGCAATCTCTCTCTCTCTCTCTCTCTCTCTCTCTCTGCCATATAATGTAAGGTTTTGTTTAATATATTATAGATATGATATAGCTTCTCACTTCTCATACAATAAGTTCCTGCCATTTTTGGCGCATTTGTTTTGGTAACATTACCTACCAATAAATTTTTAAAGAATAAATGTTTATTTTGGTCTTGAAAGTTATACTACACGTTACATTGATGCTTCAATTATAGAAAATTAAATAGGTTTTCAAAAATATATGTGATCAAATTAGTCTATTAATGTCATATTTTTGTCACTAAATTAGTTTTTAAAATTACATCAAATAAGTTCTTCGATGATTTATGTGATGATTGTGTTGTAAATAAAGAAGAGAAATATAAAGAAATCAAGACAATAAGTTATAAAAAGAGAATAAAAATATAAAGAGATCAAGACAAGAAAATAGGCTCAAAATTAAGTTCTTTAAGAATTAGTTGCATTTTATTATTTTTCTTCTTTCTTCATGAGAAAGCATGTATTTATATAGAACTTAAAATATAAAGAAGGAAGTAGTAGTTACACTTCTCAATATAATATATTATTATGTATATATGTTACAAAGTAAGTGTAATGATTACAAAGTAATTAGGCACACTAAAGGTCATAACTATCAATCTCTTACTAATGACATCCTTAACATCAAATTAAGGAAGTTATCCACCACATTCAAAATATGCATGTTTTGCAATACTTTCTCTTGAGTGACTATACACTATGAATATGTCTCGTTAAAATCTTGTTAAGAAAAATATAGTGGGACAAAAACTTAGCCAAAGAAAAAGAGTACAATATTCATACACAACTTCCCCTCAAAATACAACCAATTATGAAAAGTCTTTAAGTTGACGCATTCAAATGTTATGTACGTGCTTCTTGAAAATTGAAGTTGGTAATGCCTTTGTGAATAAATCAGTTGAGTTATCACTTGAGCGAAATTTGCAAATATCAACATCATCTTTCTCCAAGAATTCATGAGCGTAAAATAACTTTGGTGAAATATGTTTAATTCTATCGGCTTTTATGTAGCTACCTTTAATTTGTGCAATACACGTTGCATTATCCTCATGCAATATTCATGGCTGGTCATTTTCCTTCAATAATCCACATGCTCCTTTAGTGTGTTGGATCATAGTTCTCAACTATACACACTCACTACTTGCTTCATAAATGACCAATTTTTTGAATGGTTTGATGAGGTAGTAATGATTGTTTACTTTGCAGACCTCCATGAGATAGTATTATTTCCACATGTAAACACATAACTTGTTTGTGACCGAGCTTTATGAGGATAAGAGAGATAACCAACATTAACATATCCTACTAATTTTGACTTATCTCCCTTTGGGTAAAACAAACTCATATCAGATGTACCACGGAAATAGCGAAAAAACATGTTTTACTCTATTACAATGTCTTCGAGTTGGTGTAGAACTAAACCTTGCAAGCAGATTGATTACAAAAGCTATATCTGGTCTAGTGTTGTTTGCAAGATACAAAAGTGCTCCTATTGCACTAATATATATTACTTCAGGACCAAGAATTTCTTCATCATCTTCTCGTGGATGAAAATGATCTCTTTTTACGTTAAGTGAATGAACAACCATTGGAGAGTTTAATGGATAATATTTATCCATATAAAATTATTTCAAGATTTTTTTTTATATATGATGATTGATGCACATGAATTCCACTTGCCAAATGTTCAACTTGAAACCTAAGACAAAATTTTGTTTTTCCAAGATCCTTTATTTTAAATTCCTTCTTTGGATAGTTTGTAATCTCAGAGATCTCTTCTGAAGTCCTTACTATGTTTAAATCATCAACATAAAATGTGAATATAACAAATCCAGAATTTATTTTCTTGATGAAAACACAAGGACAAACATGATTATTTTTATATCCATTTTTCAATAAATATTCACTTAAACAGTTACATTAAATGCGTCCAGATTATTTTAACCCATACAAGGATCTTTGAAGTTTAACTAAATACATTTGTCGAGGTTTTAAATTATATGCTTCAAACATCTTAAATCATTTAGGAATTTTCATTATATATATATATATATATCATTATCTAACTATCCATATAAGTAAGATGTCATTATGTTCATTAGACGTATGTTAAGTCCTTAAGAGATTACTAAACTAATAAAAAATCTGAAAGTAATAGCATCCATAACAAGGGAGAAAGTTTCATAATCTATATCGAGCTTTTGTGAGAAACCTTGTACTACAAGTCATGCCTTGTATCTCATAATTTCATTTAACTCTTTTTTTTCTGTACAAAGACTCATTTATACCCAACGAATTTGATATTTTCAGATGTCTGAACTACTGATCCAAATACATTACGTTTGGTTAATGAATTTAACTCAATCTATATTACTTTTTTTAATTTTGACCAATTACTTCGATGTCAACATTCTTTTACACTTTGATTATACAAAAAAGAAGATATGTATAACACGTGTTAGAAAAAATAAATTCTTACCTTGATATATGAAAAGAAACTATAGAGACTTGATTGTGTTGATAACATGTTGTAAATAGAGAAGAGAAAAGGACAAGAAATTGTAAATAGCGAAGAGAAATATAGAGAGATAAGGACAAAAAAATAGACTCAAAATCAAGTTTTTCAAGAACTAGTTGTATTATATCATTCTTCTCCTTTCTTCATGGAACAACATGTCCTTATATAAAACTCTAAATATAAAGAAGAAAGTAGTGATTACATTTCTCAATATAATGCACTATTATGCGCAAAGGTTACAAAGTAAGTGTAATGATTATAAAGTAATTAGACATACTAAAAATCATAATCATCAATCCTTACTAATGACACCCTTAAGATCAAATTAAGGTACTTATCTACCACATGTAAAATATATATATTTTACAATAATATGTATATTTTTATGGATCAAAATAAATGTATTTTTTAATAAGTTTTATGAAAATTTTGTTATTTAAAAAATAATATGTACATTTCCACTCAGAACACCTTACATCTCCATAGTTTTCACCATTTGATTATAACTGATCCCAAATCATTTTTTGTATACATTTACTCTGATTCTACCACATAAGTAGATGAGCAGGTGAGCATGAGATGTGAGTCTAAATGTTTGCCACTAACATTAATGAGATACCTCCTTACTTATTCACTTTTGAAGATAAATTCACTTTAAAGGAGCTTTAATATTTTTATTTTATCTTGGCCCTCATTGTTTTTTTTTTAAAAGAGATTTAATTTAAAAAAAACTAATCTTTAAACAGATAAAAAAAAAAGTGCCAGTCCCATAGTAAGATGTGTTTTAGCAAGCTGTATGGTGCACCGCATGATTATAGTCGTTGATTGTGTTGAAAAACATATCAACGACTATGATAAATAACCTGTAATACATCAACGACTATGATAAATAACTTGTAAACACATCAACGACTATGATGAATGTAACTTGATGATCATTTTTTTTAGGTTGCACCTTTTTCGTATTTTTTTTCAGGTTACATAACTGTATAAATATTATAAGTTAAAATTTAAAAGATTTTCGGCATGCACAATTATTTATAAAAAAATAATATTTTTTAAATATTATTGTGTTTAAATATTACTAGTTAAAATTTAATAATAAATTTTTTACTAGTTAAAATCTAGTAATATTACCAGCTAAAAAATATATTTTTTAAAATTTATTTACACACCCACACAGATAAAATTATAAGTTTTTTTTTTAAAAAATATTATTTATGTATAAATATTATCAATTAAAATTTATAAAAATTTTAAGTATACATAATTATTTATAAACAATTAAAATTTGTAAGGAGCTTTTTTTAAAAACCCTATATATATTTTTTAAAAATATATTATTGAAAATCTTATAAATTTTAATTAATATTATATACACAATTATATAACTAAAAAAAATCAAATGACTTCATATTACAAATCATCTTTGTATCATATACCCAAACTTATCATATGTTTAGATGTTTTTTCATTAACAAATCGGAACGGAATAAGTGAGGATGGATCAGAAAGGAAAGGAAAGGAATCGAACATCGTTCCTTTCCTCTTTGTTTGGAAGATTTATTTTATCAAAAGTACGTTTCTCCTCCCACTTTCGGGAACAAAAACGATTTAGAAGAAGATAGGAAGAATCGTATTTCGTTTAATAGCATATGTATTTTAAAATTTTTCTGAAAAATTATTTTTAAAACGCCAAAAGCATTAAGAGAATGAATAATAACATATGTTTTCGAAAAAACTCCAAAAGTACAAAAGAAGTACGTGTGATTGGAAGACTTACGTCTCCAATGTTTCGCGCAACACCCGATCACACCCTAACATCTTCAACACTCTACAGTTGAAAACTTGAAATCAATCAAAACATAACATAGCGTATTGGTTTAGCTAAGAAAACAAAGCTTTAGATCAGCTCCGAATCTCCGCTATGGCACCCAAATCACTCTTTCTTTTACTTTTCTCACTTTTACCCTTCTCATTCGCTCAATCTCTTCCTGGGTATCAATTCTCTATTCCCTAAACCCTAATTTTCACCTTGCTTTCTATAATTATGATTTAGATTGCCTCTGTTATATTCACATTGATTTTAATTTGTTCTAACCAATGTAATTTCTGCAGCTTTGCCGAAGGTTACACCATTTATGGTCGGGTGAAGATCCCCAGTATGTGCTTTTACTTTTTATCTTATCAGATATCTGACATTTTCTGATGTTTTTTATTAATTTAAATTCCAATTATAGGTTGATAGTTAATTTGAATTACATTCAATTATGGCTGCCTTTTTGTTCTCTGCAACCAATTTTAGATGAACAAAAGCATTCAAATTCAATCTGTAAATGACGCGTGTGCACGTTGTGATGTCCAAGTTAGCAGTTGAATACACGATAGGACGCTGTAGGTTGTGTCGTCTCATCAAGATTGATTTGGAATTGTTGATGGGACTGGTAATGGTCTTGGGTAATCACTCAGTTCAAGCTTTTCATATGGTTTTTGGAATTCACCACAATGAAGTGGGCTCAGAAGTTACCTAGTTTAAAAGCTTTTGCCGGGTTATATTTTGGTTTTTAATTTGAAATGTTTAGGGTTTAGGCCAAAGAAAATATTTGGAATGTAACATCTTTTGTCAATCATACTCTTATGCACCATTTTATGCATGTCTTGTACATTGTTTTGTTTTTAATGCTCATACTGTCAACAAAATAAGCTTTCTTCTATCATTGTCATTTTTTTTCTTGCACAATATGCTCTTTTTCTTTTCTTTTTAAAATTTATTGTGAATGTACAAACACATCCCATTTTAGTTGGGAAAAAAAAATCGTCATTTTTAGTTGGTGTAATTTCATTGGCAAGACCTTAAGAAATTCACATTTGAATTAAGAACATAGATGGGTTTTAAGCTTGTTGGTTGCTCTCATCAGTTACTTTGATGGACTGTCTTCAAACACTTGTAATAGGAAGATGGTGTTCAGAACCTGTTAGTGTCGCTTGTCATTGACAAAGTATATCTGATGGTGTTAGTTGAGTCAAATTTAGTAAGATTTTAGGAAGTTGATGGTTTAGTGCAATTAAGTTAGCATCAGTTTAATAGATGTTGAAACCTGTTGTAGGATGATTCAATGTTCATTTTAGTACCGAGAGGCTGAAATGTCAAAATTTAATGGCTTATTATCCTTAGTGCATACTGCTTGTTGCACATCTATTCTCTGACTGCACATGGTTTGCTATAGATATTGGTTGTATGATGGTATAGATAAATCTTTTTGGCAGGTTTTGGAACAACAGAATATATTCTTCCTGGAAAAGTTTCAAATGTCAAAGTCATACTCAATGGTGGTCAAAGAGTTACTTTTCTGAGGCCTGATGGATATTTCTCATTGTATCCTTTGATTTACAACTTCATTTCAACTTTTATTTAATTTGCTTGATGACACTTTTTGGGATATTAAACCCTATTTGATTCTATCTCTCCTCATCTTCTTGTTCTTGCTTTTGAGAAGTTATAGTTAATACTGGCAAATCATTGTTAAGAGACAATATAGTTCCTTAACGTGTATGCTTTAAGCCACAATGTACCTGCAGGGACTCATCTAATTGAAGTGGCTGCAATAGGCTATTTCTTTTCTCCGGTGGATACTCAATCTGCAAATTACATCTCAAAATTTTTTCCCTAATAATTTATTGTTTTTTTTTCTATGTATGCTTATAAATTAATTTTTTTGTTGATTAAAAAAAGGTACGAGTTGATGTTAGTGCCAGAAACCCCGGCAAAATTCAGGCAGCATTGACAGAAAATAGGAGGGGGCTCAGTGAGTTTGTCTTAGAGCCATTGAAGGATGAACAGTATTACGAGGTTGGTTTATACTACAAATTTCCTGTTCATGTTCCCCTGTTCCCCTCTCTCTTCCTTCAAATTATCATCTGAATGTCTGGCTGATGTTATCTTGTTTTGTTACAGATTAGGGAACCATTCTCTATTATGTCCATTGTGAAAAGTCCGATGGGTCTGATGGTCGGATTTATGCTGATTGTCGTCTTCCTCATGCCCAAATTAATGGAGAACATGGGTATGCCTTCTAAAATTTATCTGTAAACTTCTTTAATTTCCTTTGGAGTCTCTCTTTTTCATGCCTATATGGCTGTACTTGCCTTGGAAGGGTGAAATGATTAGTTATTTCCTTCAGGAGAATTTTATGAGATTAGTCCTATCCCATAGCAGCAATTACTGTTTCTTTTTTTTTTTTTTATGTGAAGCATACATCAAAATATCATCTGAAGTGCCTCCTATCTCTCTCCTCCTCTCTTAATTCTCCAGGGATATTTTTCTCCCCTAATGTTCTCTTATATTGAGTCAAGTTTGAAAAACTTTGCATCCTCCATGAGCTTTGCTATTTTAGGTGAATACATTATACATGTTAAATAACTCAGCCAAGAATTATATATCTTGTCTCTTTTTGGGCTTCAACTCATGGTTTCTCGCATGGTTGTTAAACTCACAAGTTTATCCACAAAAACTTGTTAACTCACTTATTAACTACCAGTTGGTGAAACACAGAAATTCGGTAAAATGATGAAAATCTTGTTCAACTTTACTTTTGATTTTGTGCTTGATATTGATTATCTCTTTTTTATGTAGGCGGGGAGGGGGTGTTCTCTTGTATTCTTTTATCCTATGCTTTTTAGGATTGCTTATCTTCTCTCGCAATTTCTCTCGCCTCTGATTTTTTTTATATATGGGAAAAGCCTGAGATCAGGAGTCTTTCCTCTCTTAATAAGACATTGTTTGAATGCTAAATTGTGAAGCAATATTCATTGCATTATTCCCTGAAAGTTATGCTTAGCCTCCCGAATTCAATTTCGAGGCCTTAGTTTGATGATGACCTCTTCTCTGTCCAGTCTACTTTTTTTTTTTTTTTTTGAGTGACACACCTTCAGAAGTATGCTGTACATTCTGAAGTGTCTCCTTTCTTGTTTGCTTTCTTGTTGCTCCACATTTTCATGTGATGAAATGGACATCCATCATTTCTTAAACAATCTACCCGATGGTAGTTTCATATAGTACTACCTGTAAAGCAGCATGTTACGCTACACTTTGCATAATTTGTGCTGATTGCTCCATTATATTGTGGTGGCAACAGATCCAGAAGAAATGAGGCGTGCTCAAGAAGAAATGAGAAATCAAGGAGTTCCATCTTTGGCAAGCCTGTTACCTGGTGCTGCAAGAAGTAACTAGGTCAAGTTTGTATGAGTAATGGGAAACCAGTGAGAAAGTTGGTTGCCCTGAGCAGGAGCTGAAGAAATATGACATACAATGTTTGGAGAATTTTGTTATGGAAAATTGGTGCTGGGAGAAATCATTGATTATTTATGTTGTGGAATAGTTGAATATGAAATTTCTGATAAAGATGTTAGTATGTTTGGTTTGAACACTCAGGAGTAGGCTTCTATATAGCTCTGCTCACTTTCTTATCAATGTTGCACTAATATGGATAGGATTTTTTGGTTTGCTTGTAGAAACTCTCTATAATTTCCTCGTTTAGTTCTTTTGCTTGAAAAAAGAATTGGCTTATGATCTGTTTTGGTTGCATTGCTCGAGTTAGTACTTAGTTCAGTTAGTTGTCTTCTCCAAGCTCGGTGCTTTTTTATTCTTTTGCATCCCTATTGCTGTTTTGATAGGTAGGAGGGTAAAATATAGATACAAACTGCTCTACCAAGTTCAGTTTTTTTAGAACTTACAACCAAAGAGAGGAGCAGGACTGTAGTTAGGGAAGTAATTATGATTGCTGTTTGCAAGTTATGATTAAGTATAAACAAAGCAAGCTGTCAATATAATATCTGATTGGGGTGATATTTTGTAAATTCTACATAGATCTAGATTGATGAACCAAGCTTCAAATTCTGAATAGCCGCAGAATTGAAAGGATAACTACAGATTGACAGATGTAAGCCATTGGAGTTTACTTGATATTTTCGAAAGTGCTATGAATTATGATCATAGTTCTCGTCTGTTATTGTCTATATAAAACATTTGTAGCCTTTTGGTGGCAAAAAAAAACAAAAACAAAAATCGTTGCTCTAAATACACAACATTAATGTATTGATCCACTGTCGAGCAAAAGCAAATTGTAGACTTTGTCAAGCTAAGAGCTTAGACTAGCCTTGAAATTTTGCAGCAATTCACTTTTTTACTTTTCATGTATCATTTGTTGTAATGTTTGCCCCTATCAAATGTCGGTGGACGTCAGAGACAATTTGCAGAGATCCCCCTTGGGTGAGGAATTAAGTGAATAAAAAGCGGTAAAAGGGAGCAAAACGAAAGGTAATATTAAGGAGTTAACTCTCATTTTAGTTCCCAAGTCGCTAACACTTGTTATATTAGTCCTTAACTTGAGAAAATTAATATATTAATCTTTAAATATGAAAAAATAAGTCATATTAATCTTTCACATCAATTATTTTTTTCAATCAAAGACATTTGACCATACAAATTACAATTTTAAAGATTAATATGTTAATTTTCTTAAATCAATGACTAATATATCAGTACTAATAACTTCGCGACTAAAATTAGCATTCACTCTAATATTTACCCAAGTCTTTGTGACGATGACATTGGATGATCGATTTTCTATTCAATCATTTAGGATTTATCCATCATTTCCTATATAAGTGCTTGCACGTCCATTTGTTGAGGATGGAACAATGTTATGGCCCAATCTCTTTTTTTTTTTTAGTGAAGATGTGATGGGCCAAGGTACTTTAGTTTGGAAAAAGCGGAATTTTTATCTCTAAAATATTTTCAATTAACTGATCTGCTTCTGGACTCGGATTCGGATCAGGTCGTCCGAGTGAACTCAGAAAGCTTTCGTGATAAACGGAGTGAACTCGGTGGCTCAATCGCTTATTGTTGATAACTTGTAGTAAAGGTGCTCATGAGGGCCACAAGAACCGAACAAATGGGTACTCTGTCTCTTCTCAAGTGCTACAAACCCTTCTTCTTCTCAGTAGTACCCCACTCAGCTCGAGCCATTCTCCCCAGTGCCCATGCCGCCATCTTCACAAGGAAGAAGCTGCCTTCAATGACGCGTTGCTTTAGCGCCAGTTCTTTGGGGTCATCCCAGCCGTTGACGGCGGAGAAGCAGACTTGCAAATCCGACGGTGAGAGTTTCGATTTGAAGCGTCCATCACTGGCGCCGGAGGTGTGGCTGCACAACACGAAGAGTAAAAGGAAGGAGCTTTTCAGACCCAAAGTGGAATCCAAAGTGGGCATGTACGTGTGTGGTGTCACTGCTTATGATCTCAGTCATGTTGGACATGCTCGCGTCTACGTCAATTTCGACCTTCTTTTCAGGTACAAACTCTTTCTCTCGCCTCTCTCGGCTTCACACAGAAAACCCCAAAAAAAAAAAGTATTTTTTGTTGCCCCTTTTTCTGCCGGTTGCGATTTGAACCAGTTGGAAGCTTACCCTCCTTTTGGTTTTGGTACTAATCGGTTTCCCTTTTCTGCTCCGTTTGGCAATTAGGCAGATATTTTAAGCATTTGGGTTTTGAAGTCTGTTATGTTCGCAATTTTACTGATGTAGACGACAAGGTGAGTCTAGCTGCTGTTCTTGTGCCCCCTTGGTACTTTTTTTTTTTTTAAGAATTACTATTCTTTTCTGCTTACTTGCTACTATTTTAAAAAGTATTGCTGATGATAAATTGGCATCACTGAGGCCTTTTTCTTCATTATTTAGTAACAGTACCGTTAATCATCCAACTTTTATATATCTAACTTTTTTCAACTCACTCGTAAATTCATTTTGTATCCCGCGATAAAACTACAGTCACATACATCATGATTTGACATCTCTCTCACATCAACATACAGTATAAATACAATATGCGTATTTTTGGTGTGCATAAAACATTTTCCATTTAGTAATGTAACTTTCAGCTTATTACTATGCTCCTGTTTTATTAACTTCATTGTAACTTTGGTTTGATTAGGTTAAGCTTTTCACTTGTTGAAGATATTAATAGCAAGACAGTTAAAAGAAACAAAAATCTTCAAAATGCAGTTTTTGGAATTAGGCACTCAATGTAACTTTACATTGAGTAGAAGAGGGAGATTAGGTTCTAGAGGAATCTTTGATGGGTTCAAGTTAATGATGAATCTAAATTCTGTCTTTGCGAACAGCTTAATCCCTCTTACCATCACTTTATGGTTTACGATTCTAACTTTTAGTAAGCTTCTATGTCTTTCCTTGTCTCTTGGCCATTCAACTGCTATCCTGTAAATAGAAAATTTAATCGTTTAGACCTTAAGATTTTTTAATAGGTTTTGAATCTTGATTATATCCTTTTGTTACAAATACAAAGTACCCACTGCTTTTTAATTGGTATGACAGGATCTTACTCTGCACTTTTCAAATTCTGTAGATAATTGCCAGAGCAAAGGAGTTAGGAGAAGATCCAATCAGTTTGAGCCGGCGCTATTGTGAAGAGTTCTGTCAAGACATGGTAACTCTTAATTGTCTGAATCCATCCGTGGAACCAAAAGTCTCAGAGCACATGCCCCAAATCATTGATATGATTGAGAAGGTACCGTTGCTGTCCATTTCACCGAGGCATGAAAATGAAACATGATAAGATTAACGAATTCTAGAGTGTTGTTTCATGTTCTGTTTCTAAGAAAGCTTACATGGATATGCTGTTGGTATATGAAATACTTCTCGTCATAGTTTACTATCAATCTCTCTTTTCTTAATCTGCTTAAGAAATATGATGTTGATTCATTGTTGATCAGTTAACATGCTTGCTGACAGATTCTTAATAATGGGTATGCCTACATTGTTGATGGGGATGTATACTTTAATGTAGAAAAATTTCCAGAATATGGGAAATTATCTGGTCGAGATCTAGAAGATAATCGAGCTGGTGAGAGGGTTGCTGTTGATTCAAGGAAGAAAAATCCTGCTGATTTTGCTCTTTGGAAGGTATAATATATTCGTGACAAATAATTATAATACAGTTGTGTTAAATATGTTTGTCATTATATATTGCAAATTGATAAATAGAAATTACAATAAAATCTTAATTTAGTTTGGAGATTTACAATACTATTCTGCAGTCTGCAAAGCCAGGAGAGCCATTTTGGGAGAGTACCTGGGGTCCTGGAAGACCTGGGTGGCATATTGAATGCAGTGCTATGAGTGCAGCTTATCTTGGTTACTCTTTTGACATCCATGGTGGAGGGATCGACCTTGTGTTTCCTCACCATGAAAATGAAATTGCTCAGAGTTGTGCTGCATGTAAGAAAAGTGATATAAGCCTATGGATACACAATGGCTTTGTCACTGTTAACAATGAGAAGATGTCTAAATCTCTGGGAAACTTTTTCACAATACGGCAGGTGATGCATTCCTGATGATTTAAACTTACCCTGTTTAAGTCTAATGTCATTTTTTATTAGACATAAAGTCTAATATCTTTTACGAAGGACCCACTGTTTCCATTTGTCTTTAGTTACCATTCAAAGGGATAAATCTTTATGCCATTAACATTTTGTGTTATCAGGTTGTAGACCTTTACCATCCGCTAGCATTGAGATATTTTTTGATGGGAGCCCATTATCGATCTCCAATTAACTACTCTCACATACAGCTTGAAAGTGCTTCAGACCGTGTTTTCTATATATATGAGGTACCAGTTTCTTAAACTGAAATTACCTTGTTGTCCCTTGGTGTGTGCATGCAGTTTGCACGCTTCAATTTTTATGCATATGCCTCCTGGACGTTCTTAATTGTGTCATTGTCTATGTTGTGTGGATGTATCTTGAAAATTTCATGTGTTTGCAGACATTACATGAATGTGAAAGCTTTCTGAATCAGCATGATCAGACAGTTAGGAAGGATTCCATCCCACCAGATACTCTGAGTGTTATTGATAACTTCCATGATGTTTTTCTGACCTCAATGTCCGATGATCTTCACACTCCAGTTGTGTTGGCTGGACTGTCTGACCCATTAAAATCAATCAATGATTTGCTGCATACTCGAAAGGTATGGTATTTTGTCATGTGTCTGAAGATATCTAATTACAATTTATGATTGATTTTGAAAGATGTCAAAATTTGTAAATGAATGATTTTAAGGAATTCGTCATATTTTTGTGTGCAATAGATGTTGATTTTAGCTTAATGTTAATATATTAAACTTCAGGTTTTGGTTATATCTAACAATCCATCTTGATTCAAGCAGATCTGTATTTTAACTTGTTATATAATCCCAATGACCCAATCTTAGCAAAGCTTAAACTAAAGGGTTTTGTGTGGACCTCTTCCTGGTTTTGCAGCTAATCTTCTAAAGATATGGTCTCTAATTCTATTGTTTCAGACTTTCAGTGCTAGAAATGCAACTTTGAAACTTTATCTTGTGGATGATGTCATATGAATGCTTGTTACCAAAACAAATAGAAGATATCACATAAATGCTGTTCATAACATTTCTGAGTCCATAATCCTTTCAGGGGAAAAAACAACAATTTCGAATAGAATCACTTGCAGCCTTGGAGAAGAGCATCAGGAATGTCCTGACTGTTTTAGGACTTATGCCTGCGAGATATTCTGAGGTATGAATACATTTCAAGTGATTGGTTTCTATCACTGTTTTCTAATTTTTTTGCATTTGAGATATCATACCCATTAGTTTTATCGGGAGTACAAATCCTTAATTTATGTATACTTAATGGAGATCCCAATAAGGAGTGGAAGGTTATTTCCTTTTGGCTTTGTTTGGATTGGTGGTAAGGAATAGAATGGGGTATGGTTCCATTGTTTGGATTTTTAAAATTAGGATGGAATGGAATGGCATAGGATGACATTCATTCCATCCTAAACCCCACTTCCCCCCCCCTTTCTAAAAAAATTGGGCAGAATGGAATGACATACGAACAAAAACATTATAATTCTTGTCATTCCATTCCATTTCACCCACCATTCCAAACAATGGGATGGAAACTTTCCTCTCCAAACAATGGTATGAAAACTTTATACCATTCCACCCACCATAAGTTATCCAAACATTATTTTTTTCACTTGGGGGTGATTAATAGTTATTTTTGAACTCCTTGCATTTTGCAGCTCGCCTATTATGGGCTTTGTTTTAAATAATCATTTTTCATGGGCTACATAATTGGAATATATATTTTTGGAATAATGCTAAATAGACAACATTTAGAATGATATAAAAACACTAGTGTGCAAAGTTTTTGGAGTGTATATGGATCTGTGCAGAAAAGTATTGATGTGAGCTTGCATAGATCTAGAGGTGAATCTAATGGTGTAGAAAGGTGAGTTTTGTATGTGTAACATAACCCATATTCTTGTGCTAAGTGTTTGATATTTCTTGTAATGTGTAATCATGGTTTCATGGTGTAGGTTTTGCAGCAGCTCAGGGAAAAAGCTTTAAAGCGTGCAAACTTGACAGAAGATGAAGTCTTGCAGAAAATTGAAGAACGGGCTACTGCTAGAATACAAAAGGAGTATGCTAAATCAGATGCAATAAGGAAGGATTTGGCTGTTGTTGGTATTACTCTTATGGACAGTCCGAATGGCACAACTTGGAGGCCTGCCATTCCTCTTCCACTTCAAGATCAGCAGATTGATGTACCTTGAAATACAATTTACGTTTTGATAGAAATGATACGAACTTGGTGCAGTTAGTTGTCTTGGTGACCAATTGGTGAATTAAAAAACATACCAGACCCATCTTTCTGGAATATTCATAGTCGCAACGAATTTGAGTCAGTTTATCTTTTATCACAATATCACCGGAGTAGTTTTACTTTGAGAATGATTTTTCTATGCTTCTAGATCGTTTATAGCTATTAAACAAATGAACCCTAGATACTAAGAGAAGTGTTGTATGATAATCAGCTCAATGCTTCAGAGAAATTTATAGCCACATTCAATAGAAAACTGGTAAACTTGGCAGCAGTTGTAAATCAAATCCATAACATTTAATCCACTGGACTTTGAATCAACCAAAATTAGAATAAGGAAATAGAAGAAAAGAAAAACCGTGCCAGAATAAAACAAAAGCGTTGTACCAAAAAAAGAAACACACACACACACCCAAGTAAAAGAATAGACACGAAACTCACCAGAAAAACGGAGCACTAGTGATGGAACAGAGTACATCTTCTCTGCCATCGTATCAGAGCTCGCTATCCCAAATGGTGCTGTTGAGTTGAGGTAGCATTACCAGGACGGTACTCACGAGGATAAGTACAATGGCCTATCAGAAGACCAAATGATAAAAACTTTACAAGTTATCGTATCTAACAATACGTAGTATAAAGGGGTCCCACAAGGTCAAGCAAACTCCAGCAGCTGTCTCCAATTTGATAAAGACAACAGCAATAGGAGGTTTTGTTTCCCTCACGTGAACCAAAGCATGTGGAAAACAGGAGCTCAACACAGCAGTAGTACAGGGCCTACTGGGAGTATAAGAACGGAAATTCTAATATGAAACTTGTTGAGGTCCATCATTGATTATAACTTTTGAATTATTAATTTATTTAATAAAATAAATTAATAATTTAAATTAAAAAATAAATTTTAATTAATAATATTTAAATTTATATAAAAATTTAATTAATTTAATTTTTTATAAATAATTATATATATAAATAATTTATAAATTTTAATTAATAATTTTTTTATACATTTAAATTTATATATAAATACTTATCAAATTTAAAAATAAAATAATCCATTGATAAACTTAAACTTATTGAATTTATATTAACAAGTTTCGTATAACAAAGTGAATAATGCTTAATTTGGCATGATTTATATATATATTTAAATTATTATTTGATATTTATAAATCAGTAAAATTATTATAAAATTACAATAATTTTAAAAAATAATTTTACACATTAAATAATGATTTAAATACCTAATAAATAATGATTTAAATACCTAATAAATAATGATTAATCAAGAATTTACGTGGGAAAGAATGGCAAAGGATTCAGATATGGCACCAAATAACATCTTGTAAAAGAAAAAAAATCAGACAAAAAGAGGGAGAGAGAGAGATTTTGGAACCCCGAGTTCCCAACTATTATGTTATAGAAGTGAGGGTCTATTGTTTTCTTTCCTCCGAAGAGGAGTTTCTCTTTTTTTATGCTAAAAATGAGGATTTTTTTTTTCCTGAGCAATTGCTTGCGTCATTGGCGATTAAGTTATTTTTAAAGTAACTATTTTAGGATTTAAACTTTTAATATTATAGATAAAATTTGTCTAAAATAACAATGAGTAGGGGAAGAGAAGAGTGGTTGGTGGTGGCCTATTCTAGCCTTAGAACTTTTCTTAAAATGCCTTAGAGACTTTTCCTTGTAATTTACATTTTTTTTAGTTTTCCATATAATTCACATTTTATACTATAAGAAAAATAAAAAAATTATTAATTCCGAAAAAAATAGTTAGCATTTTGATAAAATTTAACTAAATTTATGAATTTTTGTTAGATAAGATGAAGAGTTAATAACAACTCATCTATCTAAATGTCCATGAACAACTCAATTTGCAAAAAAAATTATTATCTAGCATTTTCCTTTAACTTTAATATCTATAACAAAATATCAAATGAATGATTAAATGAGTTGACCAACAATGATTAGTTGCCGTGGAAGTGAACTGTGACTTCAAATAAATTTAGAAGATTTTATTTAATCATTACTTCTATTTCGAAATTCTAAAAAAAATTGGTCAAAGAACAAAAAATGGTTTGACTCAACTTAACATAAGGTGCAGCTCAATTAACAACCTGAGTTATCAAGTAAACGGACTATTCTTTAAAGACCTATTTTTTGTTTTTCAAAATTATTATGAAATCAGTGAAACTAAAGGGTAATAAACTTTCGATTTGTTCCCTTATTATTAACCTCCAAAAAAGATAATAATAATATTTTGTTTCATTTTTTCTCTCTTACAATCCATCTCCATTCATCCCTAAAAAAACATCCAAACTCAGTTGGGTTTCTATAAACACTTGGGAGATGAGTGCTGAGTTAGAAAGTTAACGAATTAGTGCATGAATGGACAATTGACAAATGAGGCAATTATATGGTACTCAAATTTTATTTTTCAATACTTATTAAGCATTTAATGGCAAATTATTATTTTTACTAAAATTTTAAATATTTGTTATAAATTAAACATCTAATAAATACTTAACATTTTACCTTAACTATCATATCCATAAAAATGTCATAGAAATTCGTTTGACAAATGTGATAAGGAACATGGCAAAAGGGAAATCATGGGTGGTCCCAGCCAGTGAGGTTGACACATAATGTATCCGTGTCGTCACTGCCGCAATTGCATCCTGATTCCTGGCATATTTGAAGTGTGACGTTCGCCATCTCTTTTATTTTTCTTTTTCTACTCGTCAATCTGTCCTACTTCTTATTAGTGTGCATCCCTCTGTTTTCTCCAACGAAAGCAATCCCTCTGCTTTTTTTTTTTTTTTCTAATTTAAGTTTAAAAAAGACAAATTATAAAATTTTTAAAAATAATATCTAAAAGACTCTTGAAATAAAATACAATTTATTATTTAACTAAAGTTAGTAAGACTACATGCACTTTTTAATAATATTCTCAATTTTATAATTTATATTATTTAACCAATTTAAAGTTAAAAAATAGATTTAAATAATTATCACCATTAATTTACTCACATTATTAACATTTTTTATATAATATATTTTTTATGTAGTATTGTTATATAAAATACTTTTTTATATAGTATTTTTTTGAAAAAAAAATTATTCAAGTTTTTTGATTCAATAGCTTAATTGCCAATCAAATCAACGACCCATTGACTCAACTTTTTGATTAGATTAACATTCAATAGGGTTATATATCTATTTGTAAAATCTCTAATCAAATTTACATATAAAAAAATAAATTAAATTAAATTTTATTACTTCATCCATTTTAAAATATGAGTTTTGTTAAAAAGTATCTTAAAGACATTTGATAAGAAGGATTGCAGAAAAAGTTTTTCATAAAAAGTAAAATATTTAATATATTAAAAATTAAAAAAAAAAAACTATTTTTTTCGTGTAAAACTTTCTACTTAAAAATCCTTAAAATATCTGTTGATTAATATTTGTGCACAATATTCTCTAAAACAAATTCAAAATCAATTTAAGTCAAGCTTAGGTCTTCGTTTTTTTAATAAAATTGTATTATTTATTAATAATATGTTACCCTCAATTATATGTGATTTGTCAAATCAGTAAATAATTAATATTTGACTTAAATTAAAAATTAAATTAGCTAAATATAATTTAAAACGTTTATTTAAAATTTAATAAGAAGTATATAGACAATTGATAGTATTAATAATTTCAATTTTTTTATTTTTGATGAAATTTAAATTTTGGCTAAAATATTTTTCTGTCTTTGATCTAAGTAATCAGTCTCACTTAATAGTAAAAGACTTTATTATTAGATCGTTGTTTGTTGGTCTTTGATCAAGGTATTCTCGCAAATATTATTACGAGAATAACCTCTAAACCGAAGATGATACTTAAATAAAATCCTTCTTAAAATGATTATTATAAACAATAGTTAAAAATAAAATATCAAAAATTGATACTACATCTCTAAATTTTTTTAACAGAATTTAGTTAAAATTTATCAAGATTCAAATATAATTATTGAATCATTTAAAGTGATGCAAACTACTCATTATTCTAAGAGTTAATAATTAATAATTCCAACTTATTTTGATTAAAATAAAATTATTACTATCTACTATTTTTCTAAATAATTGTTATGATGTTCTTATAGATGTAGTAGTCAAGATAAGTTACGAGTCATTTATTGATTATTAATTTTATAATAAATATTTAAGAATTTATTAAATACAAATAACTGGCAAGAATACTAAACTAAAAACAGTCTTTCCACCCGTTTGAGGGTGTGTTTAGTATGCAAAATTTGAGTGGAAAGAAAAAGAAGAGGAAGAAGGAAATGGTTGATTACTTGTTTGGTATTAATTTAAGAGATGAACGAAAATGAAGAGGATGAAAGAAATTTTCATGAGTCTCATCTTTTTTGCATCCATCTCTTCTTGAATGGAAGCAGAAGAAAAAAAAGAAAAAGAAAGAGATGCATTTTTGCAGGTCTCATAATTTTTTCACTCTTTATCCTTTTTAGTAGTCTTTTTTTATTAAAAAACAATTTTATTAAATAAAATTTAATAAAATAATTTAACATTTATATACATATATTTTTTATTTTTTTGATAAAACTAAACATAAAAAAAAACAATTTTCTTTTCTACTAAATAATACCAAACTAAGAGAATGATATTTTTTTACACTCTCTTCCTTTCTTATCTTTTCTTTTCCATCAAATTTCTTTCCATCCTTTTTCCTTCCATAATTCAGATCCGAGAGTTGATGCAGAAATGTTGGTCAATAGTGCATCCACCGTAGCAGCTCTAGGACTTCCGACTTCGCGTGACGCGGGATGGGCCCCGCATTTTCCGTTTCATACATCGTATGCAATAATCTCTACGAGTTTGTTGCACTCACCTATTCAGGGTGCCTGTTTACTACGCGCTTCATTAGGTGATATTGACAATGGTTAAAAAAAAAAAAAGTTTCATCATACATTTTAAATTTTGGACCATATTTGTTCTTATAATTTTCACAAAAAAAAAATACAATTTTTTTTTATTCAGAATTCCTTACTCACTAATTTATCAGTAAAATTTTAGTATGGATTTCACCTATAACCAATGCAATTTTACTACATACTTGTAAAATCATCAAATGATGCATGTTTGATCCAATAATGTTTATAGTATTTCTAATATGGTATATGCATGTAGATACATAAACTTACAAGATGAACTATATTGTATATATGTTTATTTATGATGAAGTAACACGATTTTGATTATGATTTCAATTAATATCACAAATTATCATATTATATTTCAATTTGTTGAAATTTATTGTGATTAAAACCCAAAGTTAAAATGTGTATAACCAACAAAAATATAACTCACTTCAGAAAGTAGTATACAGTCTTATGCATTGCTTCTTGTTTTTTTTCCTATCTAGTTGTAAACATATAAAAAAACAATTTTAAGCAATAACTTTGTTCACTACTCATAAATAATATTTTGAATATTTGCTTAAATAATCTGACAAAATAAAAATCAATTTTAGGCAGTAAAGCTATTCATTTTCACAAGCATATTATTAAAGTAATATGACAATTTTTGTTAGCATCTTTCAAATTATGAGATATAATAATGATTATTTCATTATAGTTTAACTAATTTTTACATATTTATTTTCTTTATTTCATATAGCATTTTTTAACATGCTTTTCATTTTTAAATTTTTCACATGCATATTACTAAAGTAATACGGCAATTTTTTTTTAACATTTTTTCAAATGATGATATATCACCACGACTAGTTCGTTATAGTTAGTTTAACTTTTAAATATTTATAATGTTTGTATCATATGATATTTTTGTTTACGCGCCTTTTGCCGTAGTATTTACACCCGCATATTATTAAAATAATTAGACTAACATTTTTTTTATATTTTTTAAATCATGAGATATTATGATGATTAATTAGTTCATTATAATTAGTATTTCTTTTCCTGCTTTTCATTTTCACATTTTTCACGCTCATATTACTAAAGTAATACGACAATTTTTTTTAACATTTTTCAAATGATGATATATCATCACGACTAGCTTGTTATAGTTAGTTTAACTTCTAAATATTTATTATCTTTGTATCATATGGTATTTTTGTTTACACCCTTTTGTTGTAGTATTTACACGCGTATATTATTAAAATAATCAAACAAATATTTTTTTATATATTTTTTAAATCATGAGATATTATGATGATTAATTAATTCATTATAGTTAGTATTTTTTCCATACTTTTTATTTTCATATTTTTCACGTGCATATTACTAAAGTAATACAACAATTTTTTTTAACATTTTCAAATGATGATATATCATCACGACTAGTTCATTATAGTTAGTTTAACTTCTAAATATTTATTATCTTCAGTATCATGTGATATTTTTATTTATGCGTCTTTCGTTGTAGTATTTTCATGCACATATTATTATAATAATCTAAGAAATATTTTTTAACATTTTTTAGATCATTAGATATTATGATGATTAATTAATTCATTATAGTTAGTATTTTTTTCATACTTTTCATTTTCACATTTTTCACGTGCATATTACTAAAGTAATACAACAAATTTTTTTTAACATTTTCAAATGATGATATATCATCACGACTAGTTCATTATAGTTAGTTTAACTTTTAAATATTTATTATCTTCGTATCATGTGATATTTTTATTTATGCGCCTTTCGTTGTAGTATTTTCATGCACATATTATTATAATAATCTAACAAATATTTTTTAACATTTTTTAGATCGTTAGATATTATGATGATTAATTAATTCGTTATAGTTAGTTTAACTTTCAAATATTTATTATGTTTACTTCATATTTAGTAATTTTCTCTATGTGCTTTTTGCTGTCACATTTTCACGCGCATATAAAATAAATAAGTTAAAAAACTCCAAGTTTTGCTTTTTATTTTTAACTTTTAAAATAATTGAAACTTTTAGTTATATATAAAAAATCAAAAAATTATCATTTCTTTTTAATGAGAAAATTATAAGGATTATAATTGCAATAGCATAGACACTTTTTTTTTCTTTTACGTCAAATTATATTCATGATGGTACAGTAAAATAAAATTCTGTTAAAAATAAAGTAAAACAAAAATAAGAAAGACATAGGAATCCAAATGGATTGTTGATTTTTTTTTTTCTTCTGTTGAACATGACATGTGAAACTCAACTCGATTTTTTCTATCTACCAAAAGGATAAAAAAAAAAAAAAAGAAAGGCTTGGTACAAGCGCGTGCTCTTGAAAAGCCAGAGATGAGGGTGGATGTTAAAATTGTATAACTCTCTCTTTCTTTTCTTTTTGATTAAATTAGTCTCTCTTTCTTTATTTTCACTGTGGACCTATAGCCGCTCTGCGAATCCACCCAAAAAACCTTACCTTTGCATCCCAAAATTTCCGCATCATCATTGCTTTGCCATCCAACGGTACCTTTCACTTCTTCACTTACAAAGTAGCCACTCTGTGAGCACTGCATAGTGCCACTGCCACCTTTATAAATTGAGAGTTCCTCTGAGGCTATTTTCATGCATTCACAACTTCTCACCCTAAGCTATTTCCTCCTGTGAGCCTCTCCTTCTCTTTCTCCATTTGTCATTTTCATTTTCATCCCTGAAAGCCTTGTTATTCTTTAGCATAAATAGTCTCTAGCTACTTTTATCATGCATCTAGCTAGCTACCTGCACTAAGGATTTTGTTCTTTTTTTTTTTTTTTTTCTTAGCTTCTTCAGTCTTGTTAATTATATGCGTTATGGTGGTTTTGTACTAATCTGATTTTAATTTTATTTGATTCTTAAAAAGGGTGTTTTAGAAGCAGAGAAAAGACTGAGACCATGGCTACTCCTACTCCATCAAGCGACGACCTCTTCCTCCTCCTTGTGTTGCACTATTTGCAGGAGCAAGAGTACTATGAGACCGCTCGCTCGTGGGTACTTTTTCTCTTTTTACAAAAAACCTTGAATTTTATGGCCTTCTTCTTTCTTACACATTCACTACACATGACTTGTGTGTGTATGTGTTTTGATTTGCTATTTTCTTTTGGATTATTACTCATGTGATGTGATGTGTGTTTTCTTTGTGCAGCCTGGAGCGTGAAACCGGCATCGTGTTCAACATTGAATACTTTGGGAATCAGATTGTGAATGGCATGTTCGATGATGCAGAAGAATATCTTGAGGGTTTCACCCAATTGAGTGACAACAAGGACTCCGCCAGGACCATCTATTTAATCAAGCAACTCAAACTGCTTGAAGCTCTGCATGAGTAATAACTAATGCTCAACACTTTTTATTTTTTGGCATGCTATTTAATTAATCGCTTATAATTAATTATAAGTATATAATAATCTATGTGCATTATATTCACAGTGGTTCCAGGATGTATGCTCAATGCATCGTTGAAAACGAGTTCCCTCAGTTCAACAGGATTGATAAAAAAATCCTTGAACGAGCTAATGAGCTTTTGGCAGTCAAGGACCGGAAGTGCGCACATGATATGATTTTTTTTTTTGCTACATTAATTAATTTTGAGTTAATTTTTGTTATTCTAACACTTGTGGATGGTACGTGTGTCTGTAATTAATGTGTGTAGTACTCATCCAATGCTGAGAAATTTTGATAAAGAACGCACAAGGAAGCGCGTGGCCGAAGAAGTGAAGAAGTGCATAAGAGAGAACCCGGTTTTTAGAGGGAAGCTGGTTTTCCCCTCATTCCGGACTAGCGTGCAGCGTATGGATGGAGTTACTAATGGGACTAATGGAATAGTGATTACCCTCGTTCCTAACCGCAACAGGAACGGAAGCACCGCCAACTAGACAAGATTATCTCATACATGTCACTTGGGTTTCTCTTGCATGCATCACCTTTTTATCTGTTTTTGTTTTTAGTGATGTTGTTTTAGACACAGTGGATCGAGATGGATATGGAACGTTGCTATTCCATTCCTTTTATCCAGTTTTATGCTTTTGTTTCCTTGTTATGATTCCGGTTCAGTAGATATGGAATGTTGGTCTTCCATCTAGCTAGTTTTTATGTTTCTGTTTCCTTGCTTTTATTATGGTTCTAGTAGAATATGAATGCATCGTTTGTGTCAAAATAAAATACCGCCTCCTTTGGTGTGCTATTTTCATGCTTTTGATTTTCATTTTTTAACTGGGAATTCAGTCAGAAATAAACTAAATTATTAAAACAACAAGTCTAAAAAAGCTGGTGTTAGATTTAAATGAGGGGGATTCAATTTGACTGAATGTGTGATAGGATAAGTCGTACCCTCGTGTAACGTCTATTTTATAATAATAATAATACAGTAAAATGTCGATTGTCAATGGCGGCGGATGAAAAAAACACAGCGCACATAGCATGGTTGGCTCTATCCCACATAAGGTGAAAGGCACGAGTTTAACACTTCCTCTCCACAATAAAAATATAAAATATAAAATACCTTCTAGTTAAAAAAATAACCGTCGAATTGTCTAATTACAAAAAAACAATAGCGGATAAAAAAAAATAAGTTCCTATTAATTAATTAATTATTACACAAGTGCTCGTACTTTATAGAAAATTAATATCGTTTGCTTTTTTCTTTTAAGGTGTACCATATACTTTAAAAATTTCATATTAATATTATAATAAGAGATTTAATTGCAACAGTGTGGTAGGGTGTTAATCGAATGCAGATCCTCAGGAAGTTTCTAATCCTACGGCTCAAAATTTTTAAATCATATTTTTATTTTTATTTTCTCATACCACAAACAAAATTTTATGGTTATGAACACTAGCAGTTTAAAATAAATTTGCAGGTGATCCGTTTCAGTGTTAATCAGTGTCCTGAAAATTCTGTTTGTATGAAGTATTTAATATTTTCAACTAAAAAAAGAAGTATTTAATAATTTTCATTACAACATTGTTTAATAGACAAATATTTTTAATTAAATAAGAAAGAAAGTCTTACAATTTTTTATATTCTCAAAATATTAAATATTTTAAATTTTTTATTGAATACTCGTTTGGCCTTACATGTGGGGTGAACGTAGGCAGCCATTTAATGCGTGGACTTACTCGCCCTCGCTCATTAACTTACTAGCTGAATGAAATTAAGGCTCAACCAGCTCACACTTTTTTCGGCACAATTTTTAATATTTGGTGAGTCAACTCATGGCATGGCCTTAACGTAATCAAATATGATAAAACCTAACTAAAATTTCTTATATGCTTTTGGTGTTATTTTTAATTAAAATTTAAGTCGTGTTTTAATTTTTACGCCTTATCATTTCTTTTATTTTTCTTGCAATTATCATCTTAAAGACTTGAATTCAGCAAC
Organism: Ormosia emarginata; assembly: GCA_029884605.1. Lineage (NCBI taxonomy): Eukaryota > Viridiplantae > Streptophyta > Magnoliopsida > Fabales > Fabaceae > Ormosia > Ormosia emarginata. Next base: position 68,006,422 of record JAQQTP010000082.1, read on the forward strand.
TCTACCATTGAATAATTGAGAAATGTTATGAATACATTCTCTATTATATTTTTTAACATACTTTTTTATTGTATTACGTTATATATTAAAACATACACTTAATATTTATTAATATATAATTAACTTAATTAATATATAATTAACTTAATTAATATATAATCAAATTTGAGTTTATGTTGTAATATATGACATGATTCAACAAAAAAGAATATATTAAAATAAATGTGATAAATAATATGTTCCTAATACTCTTCTTGTATAACTTGGTCTCGACAAGTTAAGAGTACTTGAAGTCCTCGTAATATGACACATTTGTTGGAGGCTCCCCTCACACTCCCCTGACGCTCATGATCATCATAAACAAAACCCCCCCAATCCACTAAAAGTTCGATAACATTGCAAATGGTGAGTGTTATGTGGCTCATTCCCCTTATATACACATGCCCATAAAAGCACGTCTAGAGGGCTCCCTTACACCAAGGCACCTTTGCCAGGGACTTAAGTGCTTTCTCAACTTGTAGAGGTCGCGCTCTAGTAAGGGTGGTTTTGAGAGAGATGAAAGGGATGACTAAGTGTGAAAATAGCACGTTACATTTTAATTGAAAAATAACACTACAAGCATATAAGAAATTTTATTTCAGATTTTATCCATCAAATTTTTTGTCATTTTTTTTTTCATCTACTCAATTAAATAGTGACAACTTATTAATAATTTTTTTTTAATTGATACTAACTTTTCTCTTATTTTTTTTTAAAGCTGTCAGTGTTTAATTGAAAGAATAAAAAAACAAAAAATAAGGATAGAAAATTTCAATGCATACTTACTCGTATGAATGAGTTACAGATTATATTTTAGTAACCCAATTAACAAGTGGCTTTTTTAGCCCTAATCTACAAGATCATTGCCCATGTGAGCTAAGGTCTACAAGTTAGGTCAACCTGACCTACTTTTTTACAATTTATAATAAAAGTTCTGCTTTATTGTTTCTAAAGTTTTTATTAATATGTTATGAAATTAGTTTGCGTTTTTGTGATATTGCTTTCGTCAATTTTATAAGTCAAATAATATATAGTATAATTATGAAAGATTGGAATATTATTTTATTTATATGTACTGCGAGGAATATCACATCCTTTCTTATAATTTTGTTGAAAAATATCACATTCTATTTTAATTTTATCAGAGAATATTACATCTTTTTTAATCTTTTAGGTAATATCACTTTTTTTTTAAAAATATACATAAATATTAATAATTGAAAAAGTACCACAAACAAATCACATACAATATTTAATGTGATTTGACCAAATATACTTATATTTAAAGATAAGAAGAGTCAAATCTATTAAAGTGTTAAAACAAATCTAACTTGTAAGTCATTACAAAATAAAGAGATTCTTGTATAAAGATTGAATAATCAGTTAAGTGTATCAGATCAATCAGCACCTAAGATTTTTATAAAACTTTGTGTCACACAATTAAAAATACAAAATTTTATGAAAATATTAAGTATTGATTAATTTAGTGTACTCAACTTGAGTACTTCAGATTTAAATAAAAATTTATCTACAAAATAATATCATAATCTCACACTCTCATTCTCATTCTCATTATGGTAACCTTTCCAATTCTAATATAAGTATTTATAACCCAATAAACTCACTACTCTTGCTTTTCATGCAATCTTAATTAGTCTCTAAGTCTCTTTATAACTTTTCTAATTTCCTATTATAAATAATTTTCATATATTTGTCAAATCACTCATACCTTTAATATAAAATTTTGTCATCTATTTTTACAAATTTATCATATTTTTTATAAAAATTTTCATATCTTCACATATCTTTAATATAATAAAAAATTATCAATACAAATCTTTAATGGAATTTAAGAAAAACCCAACAACATGATCGAGAAACATCGTAATTAACATTATCCCATATAATTGAGAAACAATACAACAATATATTTTAAATTTTTTTATAAATTAATTTTTCAATCTGTCAATATCAATATTTCCTAAATTGATTTTTTAATTAATATTATAAATTAATTAAAATCTAAATTAATTAATTGAGACATTAATTCCTTAATTATACATATATATATATATATATATATATATATATATTATATTTTGCATAAAGCTAAGTATGACATTTGTCATTTTATCATTCAAATCATTTTTCGTATATATATATATAATTAAAAAAATATTTTTTCCTTGCGTCAAGCTAAGCCCCCACTCATGTCATTTTTTAATTCAAATTATTCGTCTTTTATATATATATATATATATATATATATATATATATATATATATATATATATATATATATATACAAATCTTGAAACAAATCTTAATGCGTTGACCTTACAAACTCAACATCTGTGAGTTATGCCCACTTCTAAACGACGAGCGTAGGATGATCCAAGTCAATCCGACTGACGTCAAGCTCTAAGACTTGACCGGACTAAACCCGAATGAGTAGCGAACCATTCATCACATGCTTATTATGAGTCATCAACAATTTTTGGTCGTTCAGCACCTTCATGTCCAACAATCGAAAATGACTTCGCGCTATACAAATCGAATGTAATGTAATCATAATGATAGAGCCTTAAATAACCTGAATGGTAGTAATATGAGGAATCAATCCTCATACTTCTATATAAGTCAACCGACAACTTAGGTCATGCATGTTTCATATTGTATCCAGACACTCAGATTAGTCTTTGCACACTTTGCGATCATTCTTCTAGCTTATCTAAGTTACTTTTCTTCTTATTAATCTCTTCCGATCTAGGTTTCAGTTTGTATCTAGAACAAGAATAAAATAATTGATCAATTTAAAATCAGATAAAATCATAATAAATTCAGGGTAAAATCAAATAACGCAGATCATATATATAAGTTGGCCTCAGCGGTCAAATCTGCATTCCTTGCACAGAGCTAAGGTGGACACTGGACACTACTCACAAAGCTGCCTCAAGAAAATATATTCTTCGTTTTAAAGCAGAAAGTTTCTTCTTTTTTATTCCTTCTTGTTAATGCTTTTCAGGTGAGCTTTTTGAGAAGCTTTATGCCTTTCTCTCCTGTGTGTTGCTTACTTTTTTTACCTGTCTTTTTCAGTAGCGAATTATTTTTGGGGTTTTATTTAGCTCTTCAATAAACGAAGCAGAATACTTTTTTATTTTTGGCAATTTTCAACAATAAATGTGATGGCGGTGGTTGCAGAGGAGATACCATTATGCCTTGTGTTATTTCTTAACCCTTGTTTTTTGGTTCAGTTTCACTTGTTAATGGCCCCGACCTTTTTTTGATTTGATCATTCAATAGCTTAGCTTAGCCCATACGAGCAGTCCACTGCTTCCTTAAGAATGACATGAATATCCCCAATGATTGGAAGGTAAGCATGGAACTGAGGAAGGGATGTTGAGGTAGCCCAACGAAAAGCTTCGAAAGAATCCGTCTCGTACCAACTTGATCAAGCACCCAAGTTCCAAGCGTGCATGAGTCCATACTTAATGGGCAGAAGCTCAAGAAAGGAGAATATCAGCATCATCACGATGGGCTGAGAAACCTGAAAACCACTCACCAACCAGCACACCTCTCTGATCATAGAAATGCATAGTCTTGTGATAAACCAACTCCCCACCCCAGCTATCATTGGAGAATATTTCGTTATTTCCCAATCGCCAAATCAACCAGAGAGCAGCAAGGAAAAGAGCCTTGTCATTCCTAGCTCTAGGAATAACACATCTGCCAAGTGATAAAAATCTGTGGAGTAAGGTGTTGTTTTCGCCGAAACCCAACCTATAGAGATTATGTCTTTAATTTCAGCTTCAACTAACAGCAGATAGGATCTCAAAATTCCAATCACCATTAACCCAAAGGTCCTTCACCTTAAGTCTCTATCTCTTATTTATTAATATATAACTTCACTTTTTATTATTTTTTCCCAAGCTAATAGCATTAATTAAGAAAAATAGAAGACGGGACAAAAAATAAAAAATAAAAATTTAAGCCAGGCCACGGTTCACATGGATGAGAGAATGAAATTTTCTGTCCCTATTTCTTGTTCTTTTCACACCACTTCAATTAAATGTTGACAATTCTGTAAAAAAATATTAAAAATAACTTTTCTATCGGTTAATTGTTAAGTTGTTAATTTTAATTTGAGAGGCAAGAAAAAGAACACGAGATTTGAATCCCGTGGATGAGTTAGGAGCTAAAGTTTTAATAACCCAACGAGCTTTTTTAATCCTAACCGACAAAGCCGAAAAATACTAGTAACATTTAGTGTCATACACATCTTTCTCATATGTTTTTAAATAACAAAATTAGAATATCGGTATATAGAAAATAAGATAAACTCAATTATAATTAAATGATAAAAATAGTTATTGATGTGAAAAAAAGTAAAAGTTAACTTTGCCTATGAAACAAAGCTAAATATGTCTCATTATAGTATAAGTTTCGTCTTAGAAAATTCTTAAAAGGGATAACTTGTTTTTTGGTGTGGGTTCTTGAAGTATTAAAGTAAATTTTTAATAATAGATTTAATACAAAAAACTTAATTAATATAAAAAAGTTGAATTACATTAAAGAATTTGAATCCAATGAATTATAAGAGAGAAAGTTAAAATACACTGAAGTAACTTATGTTTCAAAATACAAAGAAAAAATTGTAGATAGTAAAAGTGAAAATTGTAAAGTGCTTAGAAATGTAAAGGAATTGAAAATGATAAACTACTAAAAAGATAAAGTAAAAGTTGTAAAATGTTAGAAAATTAAAGACAAATTGCATAAAACATAGATAATTTTTATGTGATTGATCGAATGTCTTTTTTTCAGTGCCTTAGAGACCTATTTATATAATTGGAGTTACAAAAATTGCAACTTCTTCGGTGCATCTTAAAGCCTCAATTTCTACTTTTCTTAATTTTAAGAGCATGAACCACTTAGTCACTCCATACACTCCTAAGTTGTGGGGTACCTCCATAGCACGTTTTCATCAAACTTTAGTAAAGAAAATTGCCAAAAATACCCTACGTTGCATGTTTAAATGTTGATAACAACCATCAAATTCCAACTTCTTATTTTTCAGGCGCTACTTTCTCTACTCTCCTTATTCACGATTTTGACCTAGTTGATTTGGATTTCAACCTAGCTTCAGCAAAACACATTGTTTTTACAGCTTCCAATCCATTGGGGTACTTATCTCATTGGGCCTTACCATACTATGGCCTTATCTCCCAGCTTACTATCCATAAGCTCAACCCGTTATTTCTGAATTATCAACAACAATAAAAATATAAGGTGATATGTGTATAAACGTATATTTAACATTGTGAGACAAAGCCATAGCTCACGTGAGCTAAGATCAACAAGGTGGGTCGACCTAATCCACGTTTTACAGTGTATAACAAAATTTCCTCCTTAACTTTTTTAAATATTTTTTATTAACTAGATTTTAACTTCAAGTATTGCTGAGTTAATGATTTTTATTCATGTTTATTTATTTAAATAATTATAGGTTGCTACCTCTCTTTTTGTATTTGGCTTTCTCAAAAGATATTATGATGATGATGAATTCACTTTTGATAAATTAGGGGTAAATTTTAAATTGTGGTCAATATCTTACATAATTAGGAATTAATATAATAATATTTTATATAATTGAAAAATATTATAACAAAATCCCATGTAATTGAGAAACAAAGCAAAAATATATTTTAAGTTGATTTTATTGGATTATATTTTAAGTATTTTTATTATATTTATTATTAATTAATTTTATAATATTATTATTGTGTTACATTATTATGTTCTTTTTTATTAATTTTACAATCAATTAATATTTTTATTAATTATATATTTAACATTTATTATTCGTTGATTTGATCATATTATTATATAAAGTTACTATATTTTTTCTTGAGTTATTTTTTAATCAATCAATATTTTTTCTTTTTTTCACTTAATTTTTTGTATCGACTTGTATCACATTTATCATTTAAATTTGATAATTAATCAGTATTAATATTTTTTCAATTGATTCAATTTTAAATTAATTTAAACTTTTTAGTGCTAAAATTAATGGTAATTTAATTCCAATATATCATGAATTAATTTTTTAGATTATATTTTTATTTATAATTTTTTATTTTTGTACAAAGATAAGCTGAGGCCCAAGTATTTTTTTTTTAACTCAATTTATCATGCCAATAAATTGAGAAAATACTGCAATAACAATAAATCAAAACCTAATTTTAATAAATTATTGTATTTTTCTTGTGATGTTAATTTCTTAATTATCATACGTTTATTGAAGATCATCTAATTTATTTATTTTGTTGTAAATAGAATTCCAAAACTAGTTTTTAATCAATCAAGATCAATCTTTATTAATGAAGATATTTATTCCTTGATTTTATTGTATTATATTTTTTAATCAATTAGAAACAATCTTTAATGGAGACTTTTATTCTTTGTTTTTGATATATTATACTCTTTTTGATCAATCAAAATTAATCTTCAAGAGTTGGGACATTTATTCTTTTATTTATTTATTTATTTATTTATTTATTTATTTATTATTATTATTATTATTATTATTATTATATTATCTTCTTTATTAGTTTTCCAATCAATTAATAAGCATGTTTTTTTACTTATTTTTTCATGCGAACATGTGTTGCATTAGTCATTCAGGATTTATAATTAATCAACATCAATCTTTCTTTAATTGATTCAATCTTCATTAATAGAAGTATGAAATTCTTAAAATATATATTTTAATACTTAATGCAAGTTTAAGTGGGAAATAATGAAAGAGTATCCACTAATCAGAAATCACAACTCTGTTTACATGCTTGTTAGCAAGTGTATTGCTTCATAACTCATTTTCATTAAACAACTTGCAATATATCAATGAAATGAAAAAAATTTAGAATTCAAAAAAATTGTGAAAAAGCAATAAAAAAAAAGATGATCTCTAAAAAATATCTGATAAAATAATAATGATATAACCTTTCCTATTTTTGGGCAATTTGTAACTTAGGTATATGAACAATTAAACATCATAATGTCAATCAAGTTACTTTGCTTTAATTAATGCTCACTAAATGGTCTATAATACATCAAAAACTTAATTAAAAAATTTTATAATTAATGTATTTAATTACAAATTTATTTAAAATATAAAAAAACTTATTTAAAAATTTAAAAAATATAAAAATCTAATTAGATATTTTAAAACTATAAGAACGTACTTAAAAATTTAATAAAAACATAGAAACTAAAAAAGAAATTTAACCTTTTTAAATTAAATCTAAACTGTTATAAAATTACCCAAATTATTATTATTACTGTATGATTATTTTAGAATTTCGTACAATACTACTGCAATTCCTCTGGGCTCTGGCAATCTTTTGAAAGAGCATTTGTCCCATGTGGGACCCACCTGCTTGGACGTGTACACTTGACCGACTTAGATAAGTAATGCTGCTTATCAAATAGTCCATAACGGCGATTATATATATCAGTCAGCCTCAGCGGTCATCTCTGCAATCTGCATTCGTTGCATAAAGCTAAGGTGGACACTGGACATTACTCACAAAGCTGCTTCAATTCTTCGTTTTAAAGCAGAAAGATCTTCTTTTTTATTCCTTTTCCCTTCTTGTTGATCCTTTCCAGGTGAGCTTTTTAAGAAGCTTTATGCCTTTCTCTCCCGTGTGTTACTCAACTTTTTTCCCTTCTTTTTCAGTAGCGAATCCTTTTTTGGTTTTATTTAGCTCTTCAATAAACGAAGCACAATATTTTTCTTTTCTTTTTGGCAATTTTCAACAATAAATGTGTTGATGGTGGTTGCAGAGGAGATACCATTATACCATGATCTGTGTGTGTGTTATTTTTTAAACTTATTTTTTGGTTTGGTTTCAGTTGTTAATGGCCCCAACGTTTTTTAATTTGACCGTTCAATAGCAACGTTTAGAGATGTGATTGGAGCCTTCTTTACTTTACCTTTACTAATAGTTGTGTGATTGTGGATTCTATTTTCATAATCAAAAGCCTAACCTCTGTTGTTCTTATGGAGTTGAAAGTTGGGGGAAAAAAAAAAAGAAAAGGAATGAGACTGAAGAACACCATTCTTTCAGTTTCTCTCTGCCCAATTCATCTTTCGTTTTTTTTTATAAAAGCAAAGTTGTAGCGATTGCATTTGTTAGTATTTGATTTAGACAATAGAGTGATCCTATGATTATGATTTGGCTAAAAAATCTTATTTTTCTCTGTGAAATATTCTGATTGTCTGGAAAGCAAGCAGCACTGTTGTGGATATGTCTGCTGTCAGCAAAGAGCTTGTGTTCTTAATCTTACAATTTCTGGATGAGGAGGGTTTCAAGGAAACGGCACACAAGTATGTCTACCTCTCAATCTAAATTTGATCATTATTCTTTTGGCATTTATTTATTTTTCCTTCAATCTTTTGATCCATAGGCTTGAGCGTGAAAGTGGGTTCTACTTTGACATGAAGTATTTTGAGGACAAAGTGCTTGCTGGGAAATGGGATGATGCTGAGAGTTATCTCTCTGGGTTCACAAAGATTGATGACAATAGGCACTCAACCAAAATATACTTTGAATTGAGGAAACAAAAATTCCTCGAGGCATTGGACATGTAAGCTTTTTAATCTCATATATTATTATTTTCCACAGGACTACTTGGTTGTTTTTATGCATGTTGTTCATATCTAATTTGTATCTAAAATTGTCTGGTATCTAAAATTGTTTGTCTTATTTCATCAGTAACGATCGTGCCAAGGCTTTAGATATCCTCATCAAGGATCTGAAAGTTTTTTCCCCAAGGCACGAAGAGCTGTTCAAAGAAATGACTCAGCTTTTGACAATTAACAATATAAGGTATGACTGAATTGCCAGTCTAGACTTTAGATATGGAGTCAGTGACATCCTTAGACGAGCTTTAAGCTTAACTTTTTTCCTGATTCCAAACAGGGAACATGAATCACTTTCAACATATGAAGATGCAAATTCTGTGAGGAAGATTGTGATGGATGATATTAAGAAAATCATTGAGGCAAATCCTATGTTCGATGGAAAGTTGAAATTTCCTACCGTTAAAAGTCAGAGGTTACGTCATCTTCTAAACCAAAGGTTTCACTCTATTTTCTCAATTTAAACTTGATACTATATAAGCATACTTTGCATTCATGTTTGCCTCTGCATTTTCTTAGGTCAGCTGTGCTATAGCCTAAGTCCATTGTTTTCACTGTTCACTACTATTCTTGATATCTGCCCATGCCCATGCTGTCAATGCGTTTCAGCTACATGCAGAAAACTCATTTATTATCCAATTTGTCAGCTTAAATTGGCAGCATCTACTTTGTAAAGATCCAGTTCCAGATCCTGATATACAAACCCTCTTGGTGGATCATGTCTGTAAACCATGTTTGAACCTTTCATTTCCGCAATCAGACGAAAGTAATTCATTTGAAAGGTCTTATACACATCTGTCAAACATTACTAATCACAACCCATCCACTGTAACTGATTCTGTACTCTTTCCTGCTGCTCCAACAAATCCAGGTATGAGCTTTATTCTTGCCATTTTTTGTTCAAGTAATCATTTTAACTCTTGCTTTTGATGGTAATCGTCCTTGGCCTTTTTGTAGAAACAGCAGTTGAGGTTCCTGAGGATCCTAATGTAATATTCAAAGGAAGGCCCTGCCAGGCTTCGAATGAGGTCAGTTGAACTTTTTTGTTCAACCTAGCTGTAAGATTTCCTATATCTTATCTATGGAATCAAATAGATGGTGTTCCTTCATGTGTAGGTGACGTCAGCCATAGCAAATGACCTTCCTGAAAATGTTGTTCAGACATTGAAAGAGGATTCACCTCCTATTAGCATGGATTTTCATCCTACTTGGCATACAGTCCTTCTAGGTTGATTCCTAGAATATGGTTTTTTGTTTGAAAATCATTTTATTGTTGATGTATCTTGAGGAAATTAATAATAAAAAATGAAAACAGCTAATATAGAGCTCCTGCCTCCTGCTATGTTTCTTCAGTTGGAACGCATTTGGGCAGTATAGGACTTTGGGATGTTAAATCTGGTGAGAAATTATTCTCTAGAAATTTTAGAGTTTGGGATATTGGAGCATGCTCCACCAATTTCAAGGTATGTCCAGTTCCAGACTATGTTGTACTCCACTGATTACTTATTATCATGTCAATGATCTAAATGGTAAATAACTAAATACTGAACCACTGCCAACTATGTTCAGGTAGCTCTGGAAAAGGACTTGTGTGTTTCAGTTTTGAGAATCATGTGGAGCCCCGATGGTTCATTGTTTGGTAAGGATCTTCATCTACTCAAAGGTTAAGTCTACTCTCCAATGATTAAACAGTTTTATTGCTCCTAACTGATTGTTTTTACTTTAAACAGGGGTTGCATTTTCAGAACATATTGTTCAATTATATTCCTATCATGGTGGCAATTGCATTGGCCAGCATTTAGAAGTAATATATTTCGTTTTCACCCATAGTCTTTAGTTAGATGGATATAATATATAATTCTCAGTCTAACTTCTAAATACTTTCTTCTTAGATTGATGCTCATGATGGCAGTGTCAATGATCTAGCATTTTCCTCTCTTAACCAGCAATTGTTAGTCATAACATGTGGAGATGACATGACAATAAAGGTTAGTTTTATGACACACAATAAATACTTCATTCATTAAGAAACTGACCACGGAGAAACACTCCCCCCAACCCCCCCCCCCAAAAAAAAAAAAAAAACTAAAAAGATGTTTGTTACTACTTTTAAGGTCTGGGATGCTGTTACTGGGGTCAAATGTTATACTTTTGAAGGTCACAATGCTCCTGTTTGTTCTGTCTGTCCTCACGTGAAGGAACGTGTTCATGTAAGAATGCTTTATTGTAGTGTCATTAATTTAATAACTGGTTGCATGTATTACTCATTCTTGGTGCGTTATGTGTTTCTTGTGCACCAACACCTCAGTTTATCTTTTCAACTTCAATCGATGGAAAGATTAAAGCATGGTTATATGATACTCTGGGAGCCAGAGTTGATTTTGATGCCCCTGGTTATGGATACACTAAATTGGCTTACAGTGCGGATGATCAAAGGTTTTAAGCTACTAGCGTCAATACAGTTCGAATACTGTTAACAACTAATAGGTGATTGTAGTCTAACTAATGTTGATAAACTTTTCTAGGCTTTTTTCATGTGGAAGTGGTAAAGATGGAGAGCCATATCTTGTGGAATGGGATGAAAGTGAAGGATATATAAAAAGAACGTACAAGGGACTTAAGAAACCATGTTTTTCTACCATCCAGTTTGATTCAACTCAGAACCGACTGTTGGCTGTTGGTGATGATCATATGGTTAAATTTTGGGATATGGACAATGTTGAGCTCTGGACAAGCACTGATGCCAATGGAGAATTACCAGTAAGTTCTTCAGTTGGTCTTTTGGTTTTCTAGATGCTATTTTGGAAATTGTGTTAGTGTTCTGACAAAATCCAAAATTTGAAGATTTATTTGATTGGAGATCTTATATTTCTGCGGTGTGGTAGTTTTAGTAACATAACAAAACTTAATCGGTGAAAAGTTACTTTAAGTTGTAATTCCTTTTTTTCAGGAAAATCCATGCATTCGCTTCAACAAAGAGGGCACATTACTGGCTGTTTCTGCAAAAGAAAACAAAATCAAAATTTTAGCAACTAATGATGGCGTTTCACTGAAATGGAGTGAAATTCATTCTGCTAATTCCCCCAGTGTTGTCCTTGAAACCTTGGGAAAGGTAAGCATATGGAACTTTACATTGCCTATGTTGTGGAGTTTCTCAAGTATCGAGTTTTAATTTCTTGCAGCATGCACCAAATCCAATTTTGATTGATGCTAGTGCTGGAGTGCAGATGAAGGTGTTCTCAATGTTTGTTGTAATACAAATTATGAAATAATCTTTTGTACTATGCATAGAGTAATAAATTTGAGGTTCATTTGTCAGATTCAGTTACCTATATAAGCATGATACATACAAATATCTATTCCTGTTTATCTTATTAGGCTTGCTTTCTTGACATTTCATTGCATCTTTTGAATTTACTCGAGAACCATCATTTCAACATAATTATTTTTTTTAGAATGGTTGCAAAGAAGGATTGGAAGATGTGAGATCTACTTCAATTGAAGAGTCCCATAACAAATCAAAGTTTTGGAATGTCTCTGAAATTTGTAAACCATCTCAGTGCCAGTTCTTGCAGCTCCCTGTTCATTCCAAAGTAAACAAGGTATGGCATTTATATGCTTTATTGGGATTATTGCTAATAATTACATGTATTACTAGTTATAACAATATTTGAACATGATAAATGTCATCCCTTAATGCGTAGCTATCACTGGATTAATTTAATCATGTGTTGAGCTCCCTTTTACATGAAAGTCTGGTAAGCCTGTTGAAATCATAAAATAACAGTTGCATTTGGATCCCATGGATTAGTACCTCTTTAGAAACACGCCAGCAACCCAAGTTATGTTCAAAATGGAAGTTTCAATCCACATGATATGTATTTTCAAAAACAAATATAAGATGGAATGTACAAGATAACAAACAACCAGGCAACTAGGTTTCACAGAACAAAATAATTAACTTTCCCTCTGATGAAGCACAGATTGTTCGACTGACTTACACCAATGCGGGTAATGGCATTTTGGCATTGGCATCAAATGGTACTCATCTACTTTGGAAATGGCCACATAATAACCTTAACTTGGATGGCAAGGCAAGTAGAAACATCAAATTCACTTTCTTTTGATATGGATTCTCCCCCCCCCCCTCCCTTCCCCTTTTCTTAGAGTTTCTCTTACTTTGTCTGAAGTTGAATTTTGGAGATTGAATTTATTATAAAAGATGAGGTGATACATGTAGGCAACTACCAAAGTTTCCCCTCAGATATGGCAACCAAGGAGTGGCTTGCAATTGATGAGCAATGACCTTACAAGTGCCAACAGTGAAGATCTAGTTTCCTGTTTTGTTTTATCAAAGAACGATTCATATCTCATGTCAACATCAGGGGGGATAATCTCCTTGTTCAACATGTTGACATTTAAGGTAACCCTAAAAGAAGAAGCCTGCTATACTAAAGAAGTCTCCTTCATTTCTATGAAATTTTTTTAATGCTGATATTTTGATATCATTTTGGAAGTTTCCTTTTCATTCATAAATTCATAAAGATTTAAAAAAAATTATAGAAATCATTCATATGCTTAAGCATTTTCTAGGATCATAATTATTTTTTTTTCATATAGTTATCATGTTGTATGCTTCTCTTTCATCCTCTCCTCAGTTTTTCAGAAACATTATTCATTTATTCTCTCTTTTCTAATGAGAACATGCTACTAGTTATATTTTGCTACTAGTTTTTTATAATGATGTTATGATTTAACTAATCATATGTCACACATTGCCGATAAGTACAGACTGTGACAACTATAATGCCTCCACCACCTATGGCAACATGTCTTGCTTTCTACCCTCAGGATAATAATATACTTGCTGTTGGCATGGACAATTGCAGTATACTTATATACAATGTTCGTACAAATAAGGTATATCTCTTCTTTCATTTGAGAAAGATATGCATCATTGCCTGCTTCAAGGAGACTAAAGCTACTTTTCTGTGTCTTCATTTGTGCAGGTTAAAAGCAAGCTTGAGGGCCACTCCAAGAGAGTTACTGCACTTGCCTTCTCAAGTAGTTTAAATATTCTTGTTTCTGGTGATGTAAATGCTCAGGTTAGTATTTAATATTCATTGCATGCATTATGGTGACAATTTCTATTTCAGAATTAGCTCCCATTTTATTGGCCAATATGAGCCTATTTCCTTTTACTGGTTGGCTTTGGCTCCATTTTAATAATTATACGAGAATACTTTTGATGAATACACACAAATAGCAAGGGAGTAAGCAGAATAAGTTTTTTTCTGGGCACACTAGTAATCTAAACCCAGCTCATGGTTAAAACTGATATAATAATATGATCTATTATTATATGAAGAATTTTTTGTCAAGTTGTTTTGTCATTATTTTGATTTCTCTCACAGATTTTTGTATGGAATGCCAATGGGTGGGGAAAACAGAAAGATAGGTACTTGCAAATACATGGGCTACTGTCTGAAACTCACATTCAGTTTCACCGGGATCAGATACACTTCCTTGCTGTACATAATACTCATCTTGCAATTTATGAAGCAACAGAACTAAGATGTGTCAACCAGGTTCTCTCTTCTTTCCCTCACTTATGATACGAGTTTTTTCTTCAAGTCGAGCTGTTTCTTATGAAACAAGTATATATATTTTGTTTCATACCAGTGGGTTCCAGAAGCTTCAGTGGTTATCTCCCAGGCAACTTACTCATCTGATGGCCAGACTGTGTATTCCAGTTTTGTTGATGGGAATCTGGCAATATTTGATGCTTCAAATTTTCAAATACATTGTAGGATTAATCCCTCTGCTTACCTTTTTCCAACTCCAAGGTATGTTTTTCTTCTCAAAGGTTGCAATTTCAAGGCTTGCCAAAGTAATCATAAGAAAGTATGCTGTCAAGATAAACAATGTTAGTTTATACGTGTTATATTGCTTTGAAGTTTGAATTCTTATGACGACTACATGATTTTATTAGTTCACAGTTGATTATATTTATTAATCTGCATATCATAGTCCAAATAGCCTCGAGACTGAGATAAACATGGATAAGTAGTAGTTCAAACTTCAAAGCTTATGGATTGTCATTTATTCATTATACATATTACCTTGCCATGCATTGTGATTATATAATTTGTTTGTTCCAGTTTGAGCATCTATCCACTTGCCATTGCTGCACATCCACAGAAGCCAACCCAGTTTGCTGTAGGGCTCATAGATGGTAGAGTTTATGTGTTTGAACCTCAGAAGCTAGGAGGTGATTGGAGCATGTTTGCACTTGACGATAATAAGCCAGTGAACACCAGGGTTGTGGAAGTGAGTGGACTCTGAGGTAAATTGGGGTGAAAAAGAACAAAGGAAAAATAACTTAGATCACATTGAAAGCGTGTAAAATTTATGTGAAATATTTATGGGCGCTTTCAAAGTATACAGCATAGAATCTCTAGACCTCATATAAGGGATATGATCCTTGTGTATTTTATATAATGCAATGGCATTGTAGTAAACTTGATTTACAGCCCGTAAAACCAAGCTAGTGACACTTTGGAGTGCCCGTTGTGCTTTTATAACCTTGCTAATTCACTTGTGGAGGCTTTCACGAGTGCATATTACCAAGTCTGTTCTCCTTGCTGTGCCATACCAGCTGATACCAACCTGAAATCAATTTCAGGATCAGCTAGATGCTTGAAATTGAATTATTTTCATTCATGGAGCTCATCCCTGAAGGAGACTGATTCTAAGTATAACTTTTGCTCCCAAGAGGGGCATTTGAACAGCAAAATAAAAAAAAAATGTAACAATATTTTTTATAGAAAAAGCAAAATTTTCGTAATAAGGTTAAACGGACGCTTATCAAAGTGCTTTTCGTCGATCTTCCAGAACTGAATTCGACACGAAGGGAAGAAGTCCTCATAAAATTGGCTTTTGGCGTTATCTTCTTCAAGGTCAGACTCAGAATAACTAGGTCAAAGGTTATATAGCCAAAGCCGAACAAGTAGACAACACTTATTTGCGTTCTCAACATAATTTTCAATCACTATATGTCCATGAATATATGATCGCTTACAAGAGCTTAAGATGAAAATAAACTTCAAGCATCATTGCACAAAATCTTCGTTAATAAATCATTGAGTCCCAGTACCGAAGAGGCTGTCCTTCTCCTGAGAAGAAAGAAATGAACAATAACATGTTGCGTAACTACGAAATGAATATTTCTTTCCCTTCCTATAAGGAAGGGTCTGGTTGTTGGAAGAATGAAAATAAATTACACCAACAAAAAATTGGCTCAACTAGTAAGATTAAACATTGACTACCAATGTGCTGAGGTTTATAACTAACTTAATAATCTGGCAACCTACCTTGATCTTAAAATGAAGCATAATCTCTTCTTCATAAACTTCTTGCTAAAACAAAATACTTTTAACTCGCTCATACTATACGAGTAGCTCAAATTTGAGGGAAATTATAAATGGATTATACTCCATTTTTATTGTTTTTAATTTTTTCTTGGCAACAAGTATAAATTAATTTTCATCTTAAATTTTTAACACCACTGCTTCCTTTTTCTTCGATATTAGATCATATGGCAAGCATAAGCCCCCTATTGTTTTCTTCACTTTCATTTCCCTTTTTTCTATAAAAAAGGTTAAAAAAAAAAGGCAAATTGCCTCATTCTAAAAACACGCCACAACCCTTAGAAACAAACAACCTACTAATAAAAGTCAATCAATAATATATTTGCTTTTCTGCCTTTGGCAGTAGCCAACCTATTGATGACATGCCACGTTAAGCTAATTATAACATGTTGGTGTTTATAAAAACAAAATTATAACAAGTTGGTGGTCTGGTTGATGTAGTAGCAAATGAAAAAAATCCATGAACATGATGAAATCGCGTTGACAAAATGAAAGTATAACACTTCCGCAGCTAAGACAAGCAATGTATGTTAGCGACAGTGATCTATAAACAAGGAACCTGATATTAAGTTGTTGCAGCTTAAATATAAATAGTCAATTTAAAAAACATGAAATTGCTGAATGCCCCATCAAAGAGGAAGGTAAAGCTTCATATAGAGCTTGAACCATCAATGTTTGCTGCCGCAGATGCATAACTAACACTACTATCCCTTGTACTTCTGCACTGACTCGACTGTTCATAGCGAAGAAATTTTATCTTTATCTTTGTCGAGCAGTTCCTAAGCATCTGATACAATTGCAAGATGTTGAAAGTAAATACAAGATTAGCTTCGAACAGAAAAACTCATTTGATGTGGTAAGCTGCAACATATAATGGATCACAGGGACCATGTACAGATAGATGTCCTCTAATATCATATTACCAAAATGTTAAGTATTCATCAAAATGGTTGAAGCTCAGATAGAAAAACATCTTTTAACTCTTTAACCAAATACATGGAATCATTAGTTATACAAATCATGCTATTTTTTAACAATTATCTTACTATTTTGATTGATAGAATACCAATTATTTTATTTCAGGCTGGTCGTTTTATCAAGGCTCGGGATACAAAATCAAGGAGAATCACTACAAGGAATCATAGGAATCTTAAGATCACTTGATCATATAATAATATTAATGATTATACAATAATAATATTGTTCTTTGCTAAAAGCTATAGTGGGATTCTCAAATTTAACGAGAGCTACCTCCATTAGGATATATGACAATTCTATAAGGCACTTACATGGAGAAAAACACTAATTGGATGGCGTCCACAGATTGTATTGTCATACTTCAACAGATATTGTTTGAATGTATCTGGATCTCCTGTTTCTATGATATCCATGCCCATCTTGTCTAAGGCCTCAATAGATTTGTATATAGGCCCATGTTTCTTGTCATAGTGCATGTAATTAAATCTGACACAAAACAGCAGTCAGCATACAGGAGGTTATAGGACTAAATGAATAAGATAAAGTCAACATCGGCTTCAAACTAGTGAGAAACATGAGGTGTGCATCACAGTACATAAGGCATGGACAATAAATAGACATCGTGTAATGGAAAGAAATGGTCAAAACCATTAACGCATATCTCAACAGAAAGTTTCAAAGAAAGTAAATTACCAATAAAGTATATTATCTACAAAGCATCTATCATCTCACAAGTAATGACACATGAATAAACTGTAGGAGTACATAAACAGACTTTGAATGTTTACTTTGTGTGACTGTGTCAATGTGTGAGTTTTATCTGAATGTGTTTGTTAGCACATCTCAGACAACTAATAAACTAGTAAAAACAGTACATACCGAGATCCCCAATGACAAAAATCTGACGACACACAGAAAAAATTATTTGGATCATCCACATATTTGGAAAGTATCTGCCCATACATGGCTTCATTCTCGGCACTAACAGCACCAACTAAAATGGGTACAATTTTTACCTGTTGCCTGCATCAATATTTCAAATTCAGTCTCTGTTGCAAAGTTTCAGAACAGAAATCTCTATATTAACAAAATTTACCCCTCAAATACTTTAGCAAGATATGGCAAGTGCATTTCCATGCTATGTTCAGCCTCATCAATGTGAATATCCATCAGTTCAAATTTCTCCGTAGCTTTAAGCTGCTCATTTACTGGAAAAATAACAGAAATAAATTTAGGCAATATGGAATGGAAAGAGAAGCCAATATTAAAGTGAAAACTTTTAATCACTTCGGCTTGACAACTAGGATCAAATGATCCACTTATCTGCACAACTCACAAGATCACAATAATTTGAATTTACATATGCAGATCATTATTTTTATTTCACACATCCTAGATTACACTTTCTCATCAATATTCTACAAAGATAAGT